>OY720682.1:80610894-81833210 GCA_963170755.1 Amphimallon solstitiale | reverse complement strand
CGTAAGATATACATAAGAAAAAATAAAGTTGAATTTATTTTAATTTTACGCGTTAGGTTTATGTTACGTTCAGCTTACGTCTTATGTCCATTGATAACAAGGACGTACTAAGAACTAAAATAACGGAAAAAGGAAAAGTAGAGTCATCCTGAAGTACCTAACTCGTGACAGCCCAGTTGACAGACGATAATAAAAATTCTGCCTGTTCATTTACAATATTTGCAGAATTATTTTTTGGTTTTGAAATTTCTATAATTTCTAAATAATCTAAACGTTTGCCTTTATTGGCTGAGTGTAAAATGTCAATCTAAGACACGCGCGTCAGAGGTGACACATGAACTCATTTTGTATGACACTCATCGACAGAGACAAAAAATTTCATAATTCAAATACTTTTCCCTGGCAACGTCCAGAGTTGATGGGCATGACTCAACTAATATGTGTTGCGTATAATAGTATATTATGCAATGATCATTTAATTCATTAAGAAACGAGTAAGAAAAATGAATACGAGTGTCTTAATAGCCATTAAATGCGAGTTGCATACACTATTTTTTCTACGACCCCATAATAAAACATTATTTTTTGAACATTCCATTTCATAAATTGAGCGTAAAATTTTCCGTACGTCTTTGCGAATTTAGCTGATAATAAATTGTTCACGGCTACTAAGGCTTGTTCCATAATTTCTGGTGGAGTCAAATTTTACATTTCGCTCTCATTATCCCTCATTTTTACGTTCATATTTTCAAAAAAGCACAAATTTTAACTACTTACTAGTAAATTGCAGAGAACTGTCACGTTTGATTAAGTTTTATGTATGACAAATGGAATTATAGCGTCAATTCAATTTGTCATACATGACAGATATTCAAACAAAAGTCATATTTACATAATCGTATAATAAGTGTACGCCAGTTTATTGCACAAAACTGTACATTAATTTTCTGTTTTTGTTCATTTTATACATATTTTTTGGTCGATTTTTCTCTGTTAAATGGCATATAGATATATAAAATGAATATCTAAAATATATTTTTTTACTATGGTTGCAAATATCAAAAACTTTTGAATATTTCAATATGTGACACGGCACCAGAGTTAAGTTATGATTTTTTGAACATTTTGACACGTTGTGCTCAAAAACTTGGCCATCACTGTATTAGAGGTTTGAAAGGAGGTTTGCCGCGTCAGAAGTATGTGTAGGAGTGAGATCAATACACTCGGTTGGACTGTGACTCGGTTCATAGCTTAATTAAAAGAAAATCAAAAAATAAAGAGATAATGCTACCATGCGAATATGTAAGAATAACCATAGAAGATAGACAAAAACCTAGCTCTCTATATGCCGAATACAATGATATCAATCTCAAGAGAAGTGTGGTGGTATCTTAAAAATAGATTAGGGTATTTTTTTGTTAGACAGATATCTACTCTGAATACGTACAGTAACTGTCATTGTGTTTCAATATGTTGTTGTGTTATTATCGCATTTTACTTGCTTTTTATTTCTATACCCCTACGTTTTACGAAATTTGTCTTTATGAAGACAATATTATCAATTATATATTTAGCTGTTTGTCTATACACAATGCCTTAACTATAGGGTTTCTCAATATCACCAACTAGACAATGTTGCCAACTTAAAAATTTAGGAGAGGGAACCTTCACTTGAAATTGATCATACTGTACATGACACATGTCGGTTTCACGAACTACGATGATCACAAATTAAGTCTATACAAAAGTATAAGACCAGGACAATCTGTAAAAGATCCAACCGTAACAAATTTAAGAGAGATTCACTATTTTCCGAATGGAAAAACAAGATATAGTGTGGCTACTACTTTGAAGATGGCCCAACATTTATTGTGTTTTACTCCTAATACATTTGATATACCTCCTCGCTTTTCTGCTACCCTGATACTACGTACGAAATTTCAAATGAATGTGCAGTGAGTGTTTCGGTTTCAGTTACTTGAAATATTCTTTCTTGACAGAGTAAAAAAGTCTGTCTAGACAGAATTTAAGACATTATCTGCCGCCCCGATTCTATATATAATTTAAAATTACCTTAAATGCAATTTTTAAGTTTATCTGGGTAAGTCTACATTTGAAATTTCTTCCGTAGTATCAGGGAAGCAGAAATCATTGATAATTCGTGAATTATATTTATGGGTGTCATGTACATAAATCAATTTCTGACTAATATACGATGGCGTAACACCTTGTTTACTATTGTAAATGAATAACATTGTTTTGTATATTATTCTTTGTCGCACATTCATTAATTTCAATGTACTCAGCATTAATGCAACTGGTGTATATTTGTTAAATTTTAAAATTGTTCTCATTGCCCTATTTTGTATTTTTTGCATTTGCTGAGTTTCGTATTTAGTTAACTTAAACAGGATACTTGTGCAATATTCCATGTGTATAAAAATTAGCGATTTATAAAGAGTCAGCATAATATATGTAGACATATTTTGACTTATTCTAGTTAAATAGCCTACTTTTTTAGACATTTTATTTAGAATATGCTTTGTATTTTCTTTAAAATTTAAATGCTGATCTATAATTATCCTTAAATATTTTATACTATTAACTCTTTCTAAATAATTATTATTTATTTCTATATTAATATTGTCATAATTAATTGTGTTTAATTTATATGCACTACCAATGATTATAAATTTAGATTTACTTATATTAATACTTAAACTATTGGCACACAACCATTTATATAATAAAGACAAGTCTTCATTTACTTTGTCCTTCATGTCATTTAAATCATTTCCACTAACATACAACATTGAGACATCAGCAAACAAATGTAATTTACTGTTTTTGGTTCTAAGCATAATGTCATTCACATACAAATTAAAAAGTAACGGTCCTAATATTGTTCCTTGTGGTACACCATATTTAGTAGAGCGCACACCTGCTGTTATCTCACTAAACTTTACACTTTGGTATCTGTCAGTCATGTATGAACGACACCATTCCAGAGCGATGCCTTTGAAGCCGATGACATCTAATTTCTTCAATAGTAATTCTCGGTCGATGGTCTCAAAAGCTCTTCGGAAATCCAAAATCACAGCCAGCACCATTTTGCCACTGTCCATTTCCCTCGACTAATTATCACAAACAGTATTTAATATCAAAAATTAAGTACAGCCAAAAAAATAAACTCAATATGTTATTTTTCAATGGAACACATTGAAAAACAATTAATGTTACACATGTCCGTAGTATCAGGGAAGCAGAAAAGCGAGGAGGTATATCAAATGTATTAGGAGTAGATACTACTGTGAATATAGAATTCTATACTCACGATATAGTGTGGCTACTACTTTGAAGATGGCCCAACATTTATTGTGTTTTACTCCTAATACATTTGATATACCTCCTCGCTTTTCTGCTACCCTGATACTACGTACGAAATTTCAAATGAATGTGCAGTGAGTGTTTCGGTTTCAGTTACTTGAAATATTCTTTCTTGACAGAGTAAAAAAGTCTGTCTAGACAGAATTTAAGACATTATCTGCCGCCCCGATTCTATATATAATTTAAAATTACCTTAAATGCAATTTTTAAGTTTATCTGGGTAAGTCTACATTTGAAATTTCTTCCGTAGTATCAGGGAAGCAGAAAAGCGGGGAGGTATATCAAATGTATCAGGAGTAAAATAAAATATATATCTGTTGGCTCCTCTGCTTTCCTTGATAATACGGACGAAATTTCATATGTGCAGTTTTGCTAATTGGTCATGCTTAATGACCATTATTATAATAATAAAGAGTTAATTATATATACGTTTTATCAGTGCTTCATTTAATCCCAATACAATTATAAATTACTATGACTATTTTCATAAATTACGCTTTTTTAAAAGAATGTGAATTTGAAAAATAATTATACTCGACATTTAAAGTAATTTTAAATTATAAACTGAATCGCCAGTGATAATGTCTTAATTCTGTGTAGACACACATTTTTTAATCTGTCAAGATAAAAATGCAAGCGGACATCCTTTGTATTTGAAATTTCGTCCGTAGTACCAGGGCAGCAGAAAAGCGAGGAGGTTTATCAGGAGTAAAATAAAATATATTGGCGCCACCTGCACAATAGTAGCTGGACTATATCCTAAATATAGCTACTACTGTGAATATAGAATTCTATATTGTTTTACTCCTAATACATGTGACTACAGAATTCTATATTCACGGTATAGTGTGGCTACTACTTTGAAGATGTCACAACATTTACTTTGTTTTACTCCTAATACATTTGATATATCTCCTCGCTTTTCTGCTACCCTGATACTACGGACGAAATTTGAAATGAATGTGCAGTGTTTCGGCTTCAGTTACTTGAAATATTCTTTCTTGACAGACTAAAAAAGTCTGTCTAGACGAAATTTGGACATTATCTGCCGCGATTCCGTTTATAATTAAAATTACCTTAAATGAAGAGAATATTCTTTTTAAATTTAATTCTTTTAAGAGAATGTAATTTACGAAAATACTCTCAGTTAATACTTTAAGAATATATGTATAATTGTAATAAAAATAAAAATATTTCAAAGTTACTATAACCACCTGGTATGATACCGCATTTAACAGTTGAAATTACGCCCCTAGTATCAGGTAAGCTGAAAAACGAGGTGGTATATCAAATGAATTAGGGGTAAAATAAAGTATATTATCTCCTCGCTTTTTTTATTGCTAAATAAAATCTGTCTGAACATACTTAAGGAAGGCATTATCGGCCGCGATTCCGTTCATAATTAAAAATTACCTTAAATGCAGAGAATAATTATTTTTCAAATTTAAATTCTTTTACGAAACTATAATTTGCGAAATTTATCTCGGTAATTAGTCTACATTTGAAATTTCGTCCGTAGCATCAGGGCAGCAGAAAAGCGAGGAGGTATATCAAATATATCAGGAGTAAAATTAAATATATTGCCGCCATCTGCACAATAGTAGCTGGACTATATCCTAAATATAGCTACTATTGTGAATATAGAATTCTATATTGTTTTACTCCTAATACATGTGAATATAGAATTCTATATTCACGATATAGTGTGGCTACTACTTTGAAGATGTCGCCACATTTACTTTGTTTTACTCCTAATACATTTGATATACCTCCTCGCTTTTCTGCTACCCTAATACTATGGACGAAATTTCAAATGAATGTGCAGTGTTTCGGCTTCAGTTACTTGAAATATTCTTTCTTGACAGACTAAAAAAAACGTCTGTCTAGACAAAATTTAGACATTATCTGCCGCCCCGATTCCGTTTATAATTAAAATTACCTTAAATGCAGAGAATATTTTTTTTTAAATTTAATTCTTTTAAGAGAGTTAATTTACGAAAATACTCTCAGTTAATACTTTAACAATATTATGCATAATTGTAATAAAAATAAAAATATTTTAAAGTTACTATAACCACCTGGTATAATATCTCAGCATTTAACAGGTGAAATTTCGTCCCTAGCATCAGGTAAGCTGAAAACGAGGTGGTATATCAAATGTATCAGGGGTACAATAAAATATATTATCTCCTCGCTCTTTTTCTTGCTAAATAAAGTCTGTCTAAACCTAATTAAGGTAGGCATTATCAGCCGCGATTCCGTTCATAATTAAAAATTACCTTAAATGTAGAGAATAATTATTTCACAAATTTAAATTCTTTTACGAAAATTTGCGAAATTTATCTCGGTAATTAGTCTACATTTGAAATTTCGTCCGTAATATCAGGGCAGCAGGAAAGTCAGAAGGTATATCAAATATATCAGGAGTAAAATTAAATATATTGGCGCCATCTGCACAATAGTAGTTGGACTATATCCTAAATATAGCTACTATTATGAATATAGAATTTTATATTGTTTTACTCCTAATGCATGTGAATATAGAATTCTATATCACGATAGAGTGTGGCTGCTACTTTGAAGATGTCGCCACATTTATTTTGTTTAACTCCTAATACATTTGATATACCTTCTCGCTTTTCTGCTACCTTGATACTAGGGACGAAATTTGAAATGAATGTGCAGTGTTTCGGCTTCAGTTACTTGAAATATTCTTTCTTGATAGACTAAAAAATGTCTGTGTATACAAAATTTAGACATTATCTGCCGCCCCGATTCCGTTTATAATTAAAATTACCTTAAATGCAGAGAATATTTTTTTTAAATTTAATTCTTTTAAGAGAGTGTAATTTACGAAAATACTCTCAGTTAATACTTTAAGAATATATGTATAATTGTAATAAAAATACAAATATTTTAAAGTTACTATAACCACCTGGTATGATATCACCATTTAACAGTTGAAATTACGCCCCTAGTATCAGGTAAGCTGAAAAACGAGGTGGTATATCAAATGTATCAGGGGTAAAATAAAATATATTATCTCCTCGCTCTTTTTCTTGCTAAATAAAATCTGTCTAAACATACTTAAGGAAGGCATTATCAGCAGCGATTCCGTTCATAATTAAAAATTACCTTAAATGCAGAGAATAATTATTTTTCAAATTTAAATTCTTTTACGAAACTGTAATTTACGAAATTCATCTCCGTAATTAGTCTACATTTGAAATTTCGTCCGTAGCATCAGGGCAGCAGAAAAGCGAGGAGGTATATCAAATATATCAGGAGTAAAATTAAATATATTGCCGCCATCTGCACAATAGTAGCTGGACTATATCCTAAATATAGCTACTATTGTGAATATAGAATTCTATATTGTTTTACTCCTAATACATGTGCATATAGAATTCTATATTCACGATATAGTGTGGCTACTACTTTGAAGATGTCGCCACATTTACTTTGTTTTACTCCTAATACATTTGATATACCTCCTCGCTTTTCTGCTACCCTAATACTATGGACGAAATTTCAAATGAATGTGCAGTGTTTCGGCTTCAGTTACTTGAAATATTCTTTCTTGACAGACTAAAAAAAACGTCTGTCTAGACAAAATTTAGACATTATCTGCCGCCCCGATTCCGTTTATAATTAAAATTACCTTAAATGCAGAGAATATTTTTTTTTAAATTTAATTCTTTTAAGAGAGTTAATTTACGAAAATACTCTCAGTTAATACTTTAACAATATTATGCATAATTGTAATAAAAATAAAAATATTTTAAAGTTACTATAACCACCTGGTATAATATCTCAGCATTTAACAGGTGAAATTTCGTCCCTAGCATCAGGTAAGCTGAAAACGAGGTGGTATATCAAATGTATCAGGGGTACAATAAAATATATTATCTCCTCGCTCTTTTTCTTGCTAAATAAAGTCTGTCTAAACCTAATTAAGGTAGGCATTATCAGCCGCGATTCCGTTCATAATTAAAAATTACCTTAAATGTAGAGAATAATTATTTCACAAATTTAAATTCTTTTACGAAAATTTGCGAAATTTATCTCGGTAATTAGTCTACATTTGAAATTTCGTCCGTAATATCAGGGCAGCAGGAAAGTGAGAAGGTATATCAAATATATCAGGAGTAAAATTAAATATATTGGCGCCATCTGCACAATAGTAGTTGGACTATATCCTAAATATAGCTACTATTATGAATATAGAATTTTATATTGTTTTACTCCTAATGCATGTGAATATAGAATTCTATATCACGATAGAGTGTGGCTGCTACTTTGAAGATGTCGCCACATTTATTTTGTTTAACTCATAATACATTTGATATACCTTCTCGCTTTTCTGCTACCTTGATACTAGGGACGAAATTTGAAATGAATGTGCAGTGTTTCGGCTTCAGTTACTTGAAATATTCTTTCTTGACAGACTAAAAAAAGTCTGTGTATACAAAATTTAGACATTATCTGCCGCCCCGATTCCGTTTATAATTAAAATTACCTTAAATGCAGAGAATATTTTTTTTAAATTTAATTCTTTTAAGAGAGTGTAATTTACGAAAATACTCTCAGTTAATACTTTAAGAATATATGTATAATTGTAATAAAAATACAAATATTTTAAAGTTACTATAACCACCTGGTATGATATCAGCATTTAACAGTTGAAATTACGCCCCTAGTATCAGGTAAGCTGAAAAACGAGGTGGTATATCAAATGTATCAGGGGTAAAATAAAATATATTATCTCCTCGCTCTTTTTCTTGCTAAATAAAATCTGTCTAAACATACTTAAGGAAGGCATTATCAGCAGCGATTCCGTTCATAATTAAAAATTACCTTAAATGCAGAGAATAATTATTTTTCAAATTTAAATTCTTTTACGAAACTGTAATTTACGAAATTCATCTCCGTAATTAGTCTACCTTTGAAATTTCGTCCGTAGCATCAGGGCAGCAGAAAAGCGAGGAGGTATATCAAATATATCAGGAGTAAAATTAAATATATTGCCGCCATCTGCACAATAGTAGCTGGACTATATCCTAAATATAGCTACTATTGTGAATATAGAATTCTATATTGTTTTACTCCTAATACATGTGCATATAGAATTCTATATTCACGATATAGTGTGGCTACTACTTTGAAGATGTGGCCACATTTATTTTGTTTTACTCCTAATACATTTGATATACCTCCTCGCTTTTCTGCTACCCTGATACTACGGACGAAATTTCAAATAAATGTGCAGTGTTTCAGCTTCAGTTACTTGAAATATTCTTTCTTGACAGTCTAAAAAAAAGTCTGTCTAGACAAAATTTAGACATTATCTGCCGCCCCGATTCCGTTTATAATTAAAATTACCTTAAATGCAGAGAATATTTTTTTAAAAAGCCAATTCTTTTAAGAGAGTTAATTTACGAAAATACTCTCAGTTAATACTTTCAACAATATATGTATAATTGTAATAAAAATAAAAATATTTTAAAGTTACTATAACCACCTGGTATGATATCTCAGCATTTAACAGGTGAAATTTCGTCCCTAGCATCAGGTAAGCTGAAAACGAGGTGGTATATCAAATGTATCAGGGATAAAATAAAATATATTATCTCCTCGCTCTTTTTCTTGCTAAATAAAGTCTGTCTAAACCTAATTAAGGTAGGCATTATCAGCCGCGATTCCGTTCATAATTAAAATTTACCTTAAATGCAGAGAATAATTATTTCACAAATTTAAATTCTTTTACGAAAATTTGCGAAATTTATCTCGGTAATTAGTCTACATTTGAAATTTCGTCCGTAATATCAGGGCAGCAGGAAAGTGAGAAGGTATATCAAATATATCAGGAGTAAAATTAAATATATTGGCGCCATCTGCACAATAGTAGTTGGACTATATCCTAAATATAGCTACTATTATGAATATAGAATTTTATATTGTTTTACTCCTAATGCATGTGAATATAGAATTCTATATTCACGATAGAGTGTGGCTGCTACTTTGAAGATGTCGCCACATTTATTTTGTTTAACTCCTAATACATTTGATATACCTTCTCGCTTTTCTGCTACCTTGATACTAGGGACGAAATTTGAAATGAATGTGCAGTGTTTCGGCTTCAGTTACTTGAAATATTCTTCCTTGACAGACTAAAAAAAGTCTGTCTATACAAAATTTAGACATTATCTGCCGCCCCGATTCCGTGTATAATTAAAATTACCTTAAATGCAGAGAATATCTTTTTTTAAATTTAATTCTTTTAAGAGAGTGTAATTTACGAAAATACTCTCAGTTAATACTTTAAGAATATATGTATAATTGTAATAAAAATACAAATATTTTAAAGTTACTATAACCACCTGGTATGATATCAGCATTTAACAGTTGAAATTACGCCCCTAGTATCAGGTAAGCTGAAAAACGAGGTGGTATATCAAATGTATCAGGGGTAAAATAAAATATATTATCTCCTAGCTCTTTTTCTTGCTAAATAAAATCTGTCTAAACATACTTAAGGAAGACATTATCAGCCGCGATTCCGTTCATAATTAAAAATTACCTTAAATTCAGAGAATAATTATTTTTCAAATTTAAATTCTTTTACGAAACTGTAATTTAATAAAATTTATCTCCGTAATTAGTCTACATTTGAAATTTCGTCCGTAGTATAAGGGAAGGAGAAAAGCGAGGAGGTATATCAAATGTATTAGGAGTAGATACTACTGTGAATATAGAATTCTATATTCACGATATAGTGTGGCTACTTTGAAGATCGAGCCACATTTATTTTGTTTTACTCCTAATACGTTTGATCAGTGGCGGCCCGTGATTTTTTGGGACGGGAGGGCTCCGGGGGCCTGAGTGTTTAATATCAAAAATTAAGTACAGACAAAAAATAAACTCAATATGCTATTTAATTAACTTGTTTGAATATAAAATCCATCCGGGGGGGGGGGGGGCAGTGCCTCGTTGCCCTCCCTGCAGCAGCCGCCACTGATCACAAATGTTGACCAAAACTGTTTCACAAGAGTGTGATTTCTTGAAACCTGACTGGTTCAATGATATTATACTATTTGCATCACATTTCTAACACTTTTTCATATGATGGCACTGTATTTATAGGTCTGTATTCTTCACACAATTTCGTCCCATTTACTTTTGGGACAGGTACTTATATATGATATTTTGCAGTGTTTTGGAAATACCCCTGACTGCATTGACGTATTTAATATGTCTAGTATTCTATTTGCTGACACCAAACAAATGTCCTTTAAAACTGTGCTTGTTATACAATCACCAGCAACGTCTCCTGTAAGATTTAATTACATCTTCAATTTCTTTCATAGTTACATTCTCAAATTTACTAAATTCCGGATGCTGCGGTATATCACGCAAAACTTCATTTTCACTGTCAATATTTTGTCTTTGTACCCCATCAACTAGTGTATCTATGCCTGTTACAAAGTACTCATTAAATTTTCCAACAATTTCCCTATCATTCTCTATATCTTCATTATCAAAAATAATGCTTGTACTATTTGTTTCTTTACTTGTGGGTAATAACATTTTAAGATTTTTCCATAGTTCTTTCGAGTTGTTTCTGTTTTGATCAAGTGCTGTTTTCAAATACTCTTCTTTTCGTTCTCTAATCATTTGAACTACTTTATTTCTAATTAATTTGTATTCATTCCAGTCTTCCTCACGTTTCGTAAATACTGCTACCTTATATTTATCATCTCTAATATTTATTTATTCTAGTATTGCATAATTCATCCACTCATTCCTTAAATACTTTTCAGGTAACACAAATTCACATTTTTCTGTGAGTGCTTTCATTACATTATATCCTTTAATTGTAATTTCACCATCAATATTGGTCTCTACAAGACCCAATATACTCGGTTCCCACATATCACATAGATGTAATATAGAGTCTTTAGTATGCAAAAAACCCTGACAGTGAAATACCAAAATATCCTTAGAAATCCTACCTTTTTCACCACTATCGACATTTATTAGTTGCTATTGATAATTAATTTTAGAAAGCACTTTCTCAATTATCCTTTTGTAACAAGGACACTCTCTATCTGTTGCTGAATGACTAACATCTAAATACATCTTTAATCTTTGGTTAGTGTTTATACAGTTTATACACTTATTTTCATTCACATTACATTCTCTTGTTGTATGAGTACCAGCACATTTAGTACATCTTGCCTCATTTTTACAATCCTTTGCCATATGATTGTACCCTCCATATTTTTAACACCTAAAAACGTTATCATATTCATATACATTACATTTTCCCCATCTTATCTTAATTTTTTCTTTGCTTAATATTCTTTTATATATGTGTGCTTCAACTTGTAAAACTATATTGCCATAGTTTTTCTTGTATCCTAGACACTTCAAGTGAAAATCTTTACCACACACAAAACAACTTACGTATTTGTCTATTCTTTTTAAATCGTTTTTAACCAACCGTACAACACCTCTTTGCACTCATTTTGAAATAAATAAAAAAAAAATCTTATTTTGTTATGTAGACACGATATGTTCACATAATAATGTTTAAAATTACCGACAGTCGAGACCGCAATCAATTACATGTGTTCACCTCAACAGTTCATGAACTACTCAAATCTGAAAGATTTTATTTATACCTACCTAGTAAGCAATTTATTATTTATTTTTTATTCACATTTAGAGTCTTCAAAAAACATGAAATTATAATTATCAAAGGATTTTACTGACCTTGTACATGCAAAACATTTATTAAAATAACTCTCTATGCTGGATACAGAATAATATGGCTGCTAAATGTGCTAAAATTTATTCTGTTAATAGTGTTTTAATATTCAACGTTTTCTACTTACTACCAAAAGAATCGTTCAGAAAACACAGTACCTAACTGTGTCTATAAATCTAAAAATACAAGTATTTTATGTGTTAAACTGTAATGAATCCTTAGAATACATTTCGAATATCATACCTCATATCAAAAAAGGTCTATCTATGGACGCAACTTTTATAAAAATTACTTTGAAATAGTCACTTCTTTAACTCCAACTCCATATACTTTACACGCGATAAAGTATCTGGTTTGTTTGGCTTGTAAACCTTCACATGGGATAATAGTGACGTCAACAGAAAATACCCACATTGACACTAGTTTATATTACAGACTATTAAATTTAGTGATTTCAGCAAATCAATAAAGATATTAATAAAACGTAACAATTATAAAAATAACATAAACATGCCTTTACCCTTATTTCACGGTGGCGTGGAATACTCTGAAAATGTCAAGGTTTTTTGGTTCTCCTGAAAAGTTCATGTTTTGTTGATATGTGGTATTGCGATTAGGCTATCGACGTCTTAAATTCGTATAATAAATATCTGTTCTATTGTAGACTGAATCGCTTGCGAAGAATATTATCGGGACCGGAAAACTGTGTTGATCAGGAAAATGAATTTGGTGAAACCTCTTTATTTGTGTTTCTTAAAAATATAGCTACTGATGAATCTATCTTAGCCCTAATAGATCAGGGGTGCGTCGTTAATAAACCAAATAAAGACGGACTAACACCACTGCATTTAGCAATTGAACGAAATACCAGCGATGTAGCTCTGAAATTGATCCAAAAAGGGGTGGACATCAATACTAAAGATAAATGTGATGGTATGAATGCTTTACATAGAACTGTTTTACACAATAGGTTAGTATATCTGTCTGTGTATGTAAATAATGCTTATATATTATATATTATATACTTAGGGACTCAAGTGAAAAATTATATCAACTCGTGGAGCGCGAGTTGCTATCAACGTGCCCATAATTTTCTTAGATATACCTACTACCGAATGTAGCAGGAATATCTTTCATTGCATGTAATATAATGTAATAATTGGATTTCGCTGCCGGTTTTGCTTGAGCAACGAATATGTTGTTTTCTCAGCAGATATTTGTAGTTGGTTTTCACGACAGCAGTTCAAAAGGTGATCTAAGACCGTTGTGGCTTTCTGCTCCAGTCCTGCCCTGCTGTCAGCTGCAATCAGTAGCAGAAGATTATCAGCGTAGGCAATACTAGCCTCAAGTCCTTCCACCATCCAAGCCTATATCCCAGAAAAGAGGGCCACACACAGATTCCTGGGGACTACCTTTTGTCCGTTTGTCCGGGGCAAGTCATGTTGACATACCTGTCCTGACAGTAGTTTCTTATCAGTTGGAAGAGTTGTTGTTAACAGTTGATCTGGTACAGTCTCTGAAAGAGGGTTAGTCACCTTAAGTTATTAAATGCACTGGAAATGTCAGTAAATACTTCTATGACACTTCTTTTCGAATTTTCTGACGACCTGCATTGATGCATTAATAGCGCCTTTCATTGATTTCCCATGTGTCTATATGCATACTGTCCCTGGTGCACCATATTGGTATCTAGTCGATCTTGTTGCATTAGCCCATTATCAAGTTGTTTAAAAACCTTGCCCAAGTTATCGAACAAGCAAATCGGTCACTACGACTTTGGTTTCGTGCTATCTTTGCCCTTGGCCTTCTTTATAATAACCACATTTGATTGTTTCCACAGGTTTCGAAACTTACTCAGGTTTACGCATTCATTACATATTCCCGAAGGAGTATTGTCTGGGCCTGGTGCCTTTTTTTCCGCTGTTGCAGTATAGCCGTGTATACTTCTTGTTTGGTGAATGGATGTAGTAGCAAGTTGTTATGTGGAAGATTGACGACCATTTCCTGGAGATCTCGCTGGTTTGTTGTCTCATCTTCCATTCTATTCTAACGTCGTATTCTCAAATGAAAAATGTTTTCAGTCATGCCATAATGGCACAGTGCGTGTCTATAGGCCAAGAGGAGAACGATATATCCACACTACACTCGAAAAACAAACAAAAGTGGTCATTCTTCAGTGAACATTTGAGCATGGATCAGCCGTAGAGGTTGAGTTGTTTGCGTAATTTTGGAAGAGAAACTAACTGCTATTATTGATCGGAGAATATTGGAAGCAGCTTTACTGTCTTCTGTTCGACCCAATTTTGGCGAAAATGAGTACTTTCAGCATGATAATAGTCTAGTTCATCGAGCAAGGGCAAATGTTCAAAACTTATTGAAGAACGAGGAATAAATGTTTTACCATGGACCTCAAAGATCCCGGATATCGATCCCATAGAAAATGTCTCGGGACAAATGGTGAAAACTATGTATCAAGAAGGATTTCAACCAGGAAATAGACAGGAATTAAGACAGAGAATTATTGAAGCATGGCAACAAATTACACCAGAATACACTGATCGACTAATGTCTTCCATACCCTCAAGATTACAGAATGTGATGAATAATAACGGCGATATGACAAAATACTGACAATTTATTGAATTGTAATGATGCACAAGAACGCTTCATACCAGGATAATAATTTATTTACTTTGAATTTGAATTTTCTTTTTTTTCGTCTATTACTAAATAACTGTTTAGTTTGCTTTAAAGTTTTATTTAGAACTCAGGACCTCAAGCTGCCCAGCTGCCATGTTACTTGACAAACAGACTTCTTACACAACTAAAATTTTCAAATATTCGGGTAAATAGTTTTTTTTTGCTGTATCACTTTTCTAAACAGCATTTAGTAAATTGCCAGATATGATATCTTATAGGTAACCATAGGTACAAAAATAGTAAAAGCCCCTACTCGTATCTTAAATTAAAATTTAACATATCAGCACTTACCTATATATTTTTACTTTTTAGGATTGATATTTTGAGAAAACTATTAAATTCGCCAAAGATTGAACCTGAGAAGCAGAATAAACTTGGAGAAACGCCGTTGTCGTTGAGTTTAAGAATTGATTGTAATGATGAAATTATCCTCACATTAATACGGCACAGCTGCGATGTTAACATCCCCAATAGTAATAAAATAACACCTCTACATATGGCTGTTCGTCGAAACACAGACCTTGTCACTCGAAAATTAATAGAAAATCAAGCAAATGTCAACGTTAAAGACAAGATGGGTAACACTCCTTTACACACTGCTGTTAAACATAAAAGGTTAATAAGTGTTGGGCTTTATTTTTAATATTAGTATTATGTGTTGCAAATATGTAAATTTGATTAATTTTAACTTTGTTTTATTTATTGAACAATATTTATTACTAAAAAGGTTTTATACATCCTTAATTCTCAAAACTTTTTTTGAAATTTATTTCGATATATTGATGAATTAATTGCGGCAGTTATTTTTTTGTTTTTGTCTCATTTTCCTACCTTAACATTTTCATATACCAAAATAAATGAGCTTTTAAAACTCTATGTTTAAATTTATCAACTAAATAATTTGTGAATGATTTGTTTTTTGAATTTCAGTTTGCTCAACACAAAACTCTTGCTGAATCAGCGAAAAATTGCGTGTAACGAAAGGAATAAATTGGGCGACACACCACTGCTTTTGAGCTTAAAAATCGAATGCGAAGATGAACTTATATGTTTATTCATAGACCATGGTTGTAAAATTAATATTCCAAATAAAGTAGGAGTGACCCCGTTACATCTCGCAGTTGAAAGAGAAACTACTTTCGTGGCGTGTAAATTAATTCAGAGAGGGGTACACGTTAATGTGAAAGATAAAATTGATGGCGCAATTCCTTTACATAGAGCAATTTCAAAACATAAGTGAGTATACCAGAGATAACTGCAGTATTGTTCAATATGGTGTTCCACAAAAAAATATTTTTTTTTAATGTTTCCTTCATTTTATGAATCAAATGTTACTAATTTTGGATTGAGAAAACAAATATGAGAAAAAAGTGTCTGTTAGTTCTTGTTTTACTAATATACAAGTAATAGTTGGAAGTATTCATTTTAAGGAATTAGGAGAAAATGATATATGTTCGTTATACACTCCGCAAAAAATTATGGAATCACCCATTTTTTAAATTTTTTGTTTCAAAATTTTATGTTCTATAACTAACTAATACACAAATAATGTATGATTTTTTAGCAACTTTCTTTTTGGCAACACTGTTTTTGGGAGCTCAGCTACTGTCAAACATGTTCAGTTTGGTCTATAATTAAACCATGAATCGACTTACAAACGACAACGCTTGCAGATTATTGAATTTTATTATCAAAATTCATGCTCGGTTAAGAAAGAAGTGCATCGTGCATTTCTTCCATTTTATGGTCAGTTTGGGCGACCTTCTGAGGTGGCTATTCGGAATCTTGTGACTAAATTTCGCACCAAATTTACATTATTGGACATTAAACCACCAACACGCACACGTAGAGTGCGGACAGAGGAAAATATCGCAGCTGTATCCGCCAGTGTTGTTGTTCGGCGCGTTCGCAGCAATTGAGCCTCTGTTACTCCAATACGTGGAAAATTTTGCGGAAGGATTTGGGTGTAAAACCTTTTAAAATACAGCCGCTGCAAGAATTGAAGCCACACGACCTACCGCAACAGCTAACTTTTGGTGAATGGGCGCTGGCAACGTTGAATGAAGATCCACTTTTTTATCGAAAAATTGTGTTCAGCGACGAAGCTCATTTCTGTTTGAATGGATACGTGAACAAGCAAAATTGCCGTATTTGGTGTGAAGAGCAGCCAGAAGCATTGGAAGAATTGCCAATGCATCCCGAAAAATGCACCATTTGGTGTGGATTATGGGGGCCGGTGGCATCATTGGACCGTACTTTTTCAAAGACAGCGTTACTGTGAATGGCGAGCGCTACCGTGCGATGATTACTTTTTTCTTTTTGCCCAAAATGGAAAAGCTGGGCTTGGCTGACATATGGTTTCAACAAGACGATGCCACATGCCACACAGCACGGGAAACAATGGCCCAATTGAGAGGCGAGTTCGGTGAACAGTTTATTTCACGTTTGGGCCGGTCATTTGGCCACCTAGATCGTGCGATTTAACGCCTATTGACTATTTTTTGTGGGGCTATGTTAAGGCTCATGTTTATAGGGACAAGCCCGCAACGGTTGACACACTGGAAGCCAATATTGAAGAATTTATTCGTGAGATACCGGCCGATATGTTGGAGAGAGTATGCCAAAATTGGACCCAGCGTATGTACATTGAGGCGTAGCCGTGGTCAACATTTACATGAAATCATCTTTAAACATTGAATTATATAGATCGTTCTATCGACTCAAATAAAGATTTCATACATTTCTCTAAATTTTATGTGTTTTTTTTAAATCAAATCCTCAAGCTCTTATAAAATCACTCGTTATATTAAAAATGAAACAAAATGCAAAGGAAAACCCAAAGACTTGATAAAGATGACAATTGAAAAAGGAACACCAAAGTAAAGAATTTAATCAACGGAATGTTGTACTAATAATTAGTATTTCCGCCTCGGACCCGTATAACTGCAGCAATCCGCCTAGGCAAAAACTCAATAAGACTTCTGATGTAGTCTTACACCCGTCTGTTTCCATTCTTCAGTGACCGCTGCTTCTAGCTTTTCTAGTGTTCTTGGTAGAACTTGTCTGGTTCGTAGTGCTGGCCGCTCCAAAACATGTATGCCAACCTCATTTAGGTAATTTTGTAAAATGTTGGCGACGTGAGGGCGAGCGTTATCATGCATTAAATAGAAATTCGAGCCTATAAAAGAGCTGCAATTGAAGAGCTCGGGGGAAAATAGTAACAAGCCACATTTTGAACACAATTCAGTTATCAATACAATTCGTTCTGTGAAAAGTGTGGCAAGCCACAGAACAAAACTTTAGACTATACATTCATAGATGGCGCTTGTATCTCGTCGTTTCCTTCTTCACCCACAACAAAAATCAATTTAATTTTGTCGCAATAACGTAACAAGCCTCTGTAAAACTAATATGGCCGGTGTCAGCTCTAGCGGTATTAAAAGAAAACTGTTGTTTTCTGAGGAAAGCAATGAAGTAAGTGATGTTCCAAGTGAAGTTGACGATAGTGATAAGGACAAAGATTATTCTGGCGGAAGTGCTCCCAGCGAAAGGGGCAGCCTTTTCGACAATAAGGTAAGTAAATTTTTGGCAAAAACTTGATGCTATTGTTTTGGGCTTTGGGTTTCAGTTTTCATTGTTTATAATGTTGTTTAGTGAAACGTCACACACATATTTTCAAGCACAGATATTGTATGAACTGATCAACAGCATTTTAACGAAATTTTATATACTTACTAATTTTAATGCTTTGCTGCAGGATGGAGCATTGGATGAGGACGACATGACCAGAAAACTTAAGAAAACGCCAGTGAAAAATAAACCAGCAAGGAAGAGGCAAACCAACATTGAATGTAGAAAGAAGGTGAAAGCTCAGCACAAAAGAAACTTGGGACATGGATATATCACTCCAAAAGGAACCCATCGTGAACCAAGAACTTTAGGCCCATCATGTAACTGCAAAAAGAAATGCAGGGAATCATTGCAAGGAGAAGAAAAAAATATATTTAATTCATTTTGGGACCTGAAAACGTTTGATAAGCAGAATGCTTATTTGTTTGGAACTATCAAGAGTATTGGTAAAAAGAGCACGTACCCAAAGAAAACCAGAAAGCAGCATTCATCAAGATCCACCACATTCAAGTATTACATCAAGGTGAAAGTAAAAGACCAAGAAGTATGCAAAGAAGAGTTTTTGTCGACTCATGGTTTACAAAAGTCTAGAAGACGGCTTTATAACATCTGCAAGCAGATTAGAGATGGATATTCTACTCCAAAGTCTGATGGACGTGGAAAACACAAAAATCGATAGAACAGGTCGCAATGCTGCAGTCGGTTCACAACTACATCGAATGTATTCCAAAATACAGCAGTCATTATAGCAGAGCAAGAAATCCAAAAAAAGTCTATATTGATCACGATGTTTCAATATCTACAAGAAATATTACATCCCATGGTGTACTGAGCGTAAAATTGAACCCGTTAAGGAAGACAAATACCGTCGAATTTTTTGTTCCGAGTACAATATAGATTTCAAACTGCCAAGAAGTGATATATGCGAAACTTGCGACGAACACCATAACTTACTTAAGACTCATAAAGACGATGAAGAAAGAATCAACGAAATAAAAACACAACTGGAATTACACCAACGAAAAGCTGAGGCTTGCAGACTTCTCTGAAGAAAGAAATCCAGAGATCAAAGAAACAAGAAAATAACCTGTATATGATTCCACAACTTACCGTTGGCAGAGCTTTTTATTTACGTAAAGCGTGGATGTACAATTTGGGAATCCACCATGGCAACAATGGAAAAGGTTATATGTACATATAGACGGAGAATATCGCTAATAGAGGGAGTGATGAACTCGTTAGCTGAGTACTGAAGTACTTAGGTGATAACCCTCCAATTCCCAACAGTCATCTCATCGTTTTTACTGACAACTGTACAGGCCAAAATAAAAATTGGTCCATGATGGCTTTATGGCACCATTTGGTGAGGAACAAAGTATACAAATCCATAGAACATCGTTTCCTTGTCGCTGGACATACGCACTTACCCTCCCACCGGGATTTTGCGGCAATCGAAAAGCATAAGAAATATTTGAGACAAATTTATTCCCCAGAAGACTGGATACAAGCTATGAAAGAGTCAAAAACAAAAAATCCCTTCCATGTGCACGAAATTACTCTAAATGGCTTCATTTCTTGTGAGAAAATGAGTAGGGGAATTGTGCTTAAGATAACATACTCAGGTAAGATGACATAGTGCCTACAACCGTTTAAATATATGTGCCACAAACGTCTAACCGATGTTCACATATCGACTCATAGATGGCATCACCGCTCAAGCAATATGTGACTGCTCGCTTGCGTTGTTTGGATCTAGTGTCGCATGTTTTGATTTCGTCACTCGAAAATATTGTGGTCTTTGATGTGTTTGTGTCGATAAAATTGTATCAGGTAAGTTTTTCCTTGTGTTTGACTACTTTAATATGAACTGTGATTAATATGGGTTATGACTACTGAATAATAATCAAAGTAACCTTCAAGGTTTTAGTCGCAGAAGGCGGCAAATATTTTCTCTCTCGTAGGGTAAGACAACACAGCAACTGTCGGTTTAAGATGACATAGTATGTCATCTTACCCTGGAGTTTTTTTTAACATGTTGAATACTTGAAAATCTTATTTTATTTTTTTTCCAGGATGCCCGGCAACTATGAAAGGAAGTCTGCGCGACATTCATGGTCGAAAGAAGATATGGCGAAGGCCATAGAGAGCGTCCAACAAAATAAAATGGGGTGGCTTAAGGCCTCAAAAACATTCAATGTGCCGCAGGCAACACTTCGACGTCACTTCCAAAATGTTCCGGTAAATCTTGGTCGCTTCAAGCCTACCTTTGATTCTGACATAGAAAACCGGTTAGTGGAACATATACTTTATTTTGAACAGAGATTCTTTGGGTTTAACACAACCGATGTCAGGAAATTGGCATATGAATTTGCAAAAAAGGCCGGATTGTCTAACAGATTTAACGAAGATACACAAATGGCAGGTTGGGATTAGCTAAAAGGGTTTAGGAAGCGCAACCCCTCCATCTCGTTGAGGGTTCCTGAAGCCACTTCTGCAGCAAGGGCAAGAGCTTTTAATAAGCCTCAAGTGATGAAGTTCTTTGAGCTCTTAGAGACTTTGGTGACTGATAATAATATTCCACCGTCAAAAATTTATAATATGGACGAATCTGGCCTCAGCACCGTCCAAAAGCCACCAAAAATATTTGCCCAGAAGGGGAAAAACAAGTCGGTGCATTGACAAGTGCCGAACGAGGCCAGCACATCTCAATGCTGCTGGGAATTTTGTTCCACCTGCAATGATTATCCCATGAAAGAACTTTAAACCAGAATATTTTGATGGTGCACCTCCAGGAACGTTGCAGCTACGTTATGATAGTGGTTACATGGTTGGTAATTTATTTGTCAAATGGATGAAACATTTCGTCAGCTCCACAGGCTGCAACCCTACAAACAAAGTTATTCTGATCCTCGATGGCCATAGTAGCCATAAACATTTAGAGGCACTGGAATTTGCTACGGCCAATGGAGTCATATTACTGTGTCTGCCGCCGCATTGCACCCATCAGATGCAGCCACTTGACGTCTCATTTTTCGGACCGCTCGATGCATACTACAATCGAGAGATGATCATCTGGCTAAAAACACACCCTGGTAGAACTGTAGGACTTCACCAGGTCGCCGGTATTTTTGGGAGAGCATACGCAAGTGCTGCCTCGGTCGGAAACATAACGAGTGACTTCGAAAAAACCGGAATTTATCCGTTGAACGCACATGTTTTTCCGGATCATTTGTTTCTGCCCAGCGAAGTCACCGAAAATGGTATTGAGATGGAGCGCAACGAGGAAAATTAAGAACTTCCTGGACCAACAATGCGGGAGAGCATTGGGTATGTTGCCAACTATGTAAGCGATGGTGCCACACTCTATGTGCTGGCGTTGGACCAAAAACTAAGCATTTTCAATGTGAATTGTGCACTGATAATTAGAATATTGTTTTAAAATTAACGGTATGTCAACTTAGACTGACGTGTGTCATCTTACCCACATGAACATGCTTGGTATCTTTTTATTTTCTTTCATTTATTATTGTTTGTATAGTTTCAAAATTTTTGTGTTTTCTGAATAAACGTTTTAAATGGGTAACCATAGTTTTATTTTTTAACACCATTAAATTTTAAAATCGTTGCCTCTGAACAAAAAGTATGTCATCTTAAGCACAATTCCCCTATGTCTTTTAACAAAAAGCAGTTTACACACGAAAAATAACCTGTAAACTTCGCACAAGTTCGCTGCTTCAAATTTGAAGATGCACACCCTGATAAAATGTTTATTAAGCACGTTCCTAACGAGAAGTTCAAGTTAGTCAATATTAGGAAAAGAGGACAGAAACTACTTCCGGTGATAGATCTGAACATATTAGAGAAGAAATACAAAGAGCCATTTGAAATTACCCCAAAGAAGCTCGCAAATTTGAAGACGCTACTCCCATTTATTCCACCAGTGCATCACAAATTTTATTTTGATTTTGGTGTCCAGAATGTCAACGCAAGTGAAGAAGGTGATGGCGAAGTCGAACATAGAGATGGGACGATCGAATGTGACAACTAATTTCTTTTTTCTAATTTTGTATTGTTTGATTTTCATTTTTCTAATAAGAGAATGTACTTAATCAGCATTGTATTTTCTTTTGAACACTTTTTGAAACTTGACGAATACTAATTTTTTCTTTATATTAAACAGTCACAAACCACAATTTTTTTAATTTCGTGAATTTTTTTCATGAACCGCACCTCTTTTGTTTACTGTTTATATGATAATATCAAGTTGATAGAGGCTTTTATTGTTGGAAAAAAAATTAAGTGAGTATTTGTCATATTATGATTTCAGGATTTGAGTGCACTTTCAAACTGGATTTTCTCATTATTACTATAATGTGGCCCGTTACTATTTTCGCCTGAGCTCTTCAATTGTTCAGTCCTGGCACTTAGTTGAACGATGGACCTGATTGGCCACTGACTTACAGAGTTGAGTTTCAGCAGCTAATCAGAACCATTGCTTAGCTAAATGCTGAGATCGGGCGAAGGCAGCCGTTGTTGCAATAGGCAGTTGAGGATGGCTGCTTACTGTTCCATTTTTTTTTGTGAATTCTTGTAAATGCTGTATAAACACGAAAATATACCAACTCCATACTCGATTATCTATTTATTCAGCTTAGATACTTTCTTAATTTTCAGATTGGATATGGTTCGTGAACTTTTAAAATTACCAAACAATGGTTTAGATCAACAAAATAAAGATGGCAGAACACCACTGTGCGAAAGTTTGAGGGCTAAGTGTAGCGATGAAATGATTTCCACATTAATAGATCATGGTTGTAATATTAATCTAGCTGACAAGTATCGGGAAACACCTTTACATATCGCTATTCACAGAGACACGAAATCTATTGCTCAAAAACTAATCGAAAGGGGTGCGAATGTTAATGCTCAATCTCGGTGGGGAGATACACCTTTACACGAGGCCATCATAAGTTGGAGGTTTGGATATTTTTTTAAATAATTGATTGAGTTATTGAAACATTTCAATTATTAATTATAATAACACAAAGTTTAAACTTCGTGTTAGTAAAGTAATTATTTAGTTATAAATTGCCCCATTCAGACACACGCGCTTTGTAAGGTTATGTCCGGAGAGGGAGTAAACAACCTACACTACCCTAGTCACCTACCAGGGTTATGAAAATCGAACCGAGTTGTTGAACCCGTTTACTTTTTCGATTTTATGAACACGGTTGTTTTAACCCGACTGAATTAATAAAGGCAATTGTATTAACCGTGTTGAAACCCCAATGCTCATTAGATCTTCTAAAGCTTCTATAAAGTGTGTTTATGGAGATGTCAATAAATTATTCGTGCTATTGGAGCATATGCGCGTTTAAATGACGTAGTGCAATACATTAATTGCGAAAGCTCAAAGTGTAAACAAACGAGTCTTTTATTAGTCCTTATAAGATCGCAGTATCCGAACCTCACTGCTTTTTTTCTTTTTAAGAGAAAAAATTGATACTTTGTTGTTCAATGTAATTTAGGTTTACATTAAACTTTCTAATTTCTTTTTTTTAGATCCCAGAGTATAATCACTACTTTATTAGAGAGTGGCAGTAACATTCACATGACAAATAGAATGCTAGCAACATCACTGCATATGGTTGTTCAAAGAAACTTTTATAACATCACGCATGAACTTGTTCAAAATGGTGTCGATATTGATGCGAAGGACTGTTTCTCGGTAACTGCTTTGCACATGGCAGCATACAAAGGTCAAATTGAAAATGTTCACATTTTATTATATTACGGTGCAAATGCGCAAGAAAAGGATATCTGCGGAAGAACACCTCTGGGTTATGCTTTTCAAGGATTGCGATGCGAAATGTTTCCTGATGAAAAACATCATTACGAAGTTATTGAGTGTCTCATAAAATACACGATAGATTTCAGTCAAAAAGATCATTATGGATTTTCACTATTGCATAATATTTTCACACAGTTTCCAAATTTAGCGATGGATACTATTGAAAATGGAGCAAACGTTAATATACTCTCACATGGACATCACTGTATAAACCTAAGTTTACTTCAGAACTATCAAACTAGCGATGTATTTGAAGCCGTTTGGAAAAGAATCAAGATCAAAAAGTTACTTAAGTCCAAATACCGTTCCAAGTATATGGTTTTACCGTTTCAATCGTTTTTAGAAGGATTTTTAAGTAATAAGTCGTTTTCAGACGAAGAGTTTTTAAAATGTTTATATATGATTTTTGAATCGCCGTATATTGAAAATTTCATTGATCAGTATCTACGTTCACAGAAAACATGCGCTTTCCTTCATATAATATTTAGTCATCGTCATTATGATTTAGAGAACAGACTAAAAATTACATATTTACTGTTAAGTCACGATTTACGAATATATTTCATAGATCTTTGCACTCTGTATGAAAAATATGGATTTGATGAAAGCCTAGAAGCTATTTTAAAACACGGTTGTTTTATATATCCATATCACGATATTTACTCATTCGATTTGGTGTTACGTAAAATTTGCTATGATACTTTCGATATTTGCTTTTATAAACAAACTATAAAAAGATTAGGTGATTTCCGTGAATGCGTAAGGCTGAATTTTAGACAGTTTTTTAGAGGGGTGTTTGTCTTTGGTGGGACTGATTCAAGCTTGGATTTCGACGACCCTTTCTATGACACTGACGAATTTCCATCATTATTGCAAATGAGCAGAGATACCGTTCGAAGAGTTATGTTCAAAAAGTGGCATACGAGGACTTCCTTTAAGGTCTATCAAGCAATATCTCAATTACCGTTACCGTCAGATATAAAAGACATACTTTTCTTGCGAAAACCGATTTATCAGATTTAGATGATTAGATATTTCAGCTCGTTAACATTCGCCATGATAAAATCAAGCCAAGCATACCTAAGTTGATTGCAGACAATAAGAACGAAATTTTGCAAATTACGAAATGTTTAATGAATATAGTTTGTCTATTTGGTTATGAAATCTGGTGGCTGGATGAAGATATTCGATTGTTGCTGATATAGAAAGTGGATATAATAATTCATAGATTCATAATATCTGGAATATTATATTAATTTATGAATGTAATTATATCATTATATTAAATGTCCCAATAAAGAATATTCAACTTACCTATATATTTACTTACTACATCCAAGTCGACTTGGCCAATTTCTTGATAAAGAACTTGTTGCCTTTGAACATGTTCTATTTTCATGTTTTTAATAGTTTCTGTTAAAAGTCGTTTTATAAAGTTTTATGCTATTGTGTACAATGTAAACGAAAATTCCAATATAGAACCCTTGTCTAGTGACATTATTTAAGGTTAGTTTCGGTAAACTTGTTTCAAATGCATACCTATATTATTTTGTGTACAATACATTGTTTAATTTTACAATTGCGATCTGTGAAAGGAGCCAAATTTTTCCTCATTAGGCACTACTTTTGCTCTGTTGGTACCATTAATCAATTCACCATAAAAGTTAATGAAGAACTTGATAAAAGTAAACCAAACAACCTGAACTAGCTATAACGTGATGACCATTTCTTCGTGAATAACTTAGTCAAGCGCTATTCTTTACTATGATTCTCATAAAAATAACGAATAAGTATGCACTTAAATAGAATGCTTGCCATACTAATTATACAGAATACAATTGAATATAACGCGTTTCCTCTTATGTATTCTAATTGCTACTTGTTTATTAATCTATACTTTCAATAGACATTAAAACATTTACCAAGTATTACATCAATGCATGTACAGTTTTGTGCAATAAATTGGCGTACACGTCTTATTGCTAATTTTGACATTATTTTGTCATTGTGAAAATGGCTTAAGTTAAGTTGACAAATGGAATTATAGCGTCAATTCAATATGTCATACATGACAGGTATTCAAACAAAAGTCATATTTACATAAGCGTATAAGTATTAAGTGTACGCCAATTTATTGCACAGAACTGTACGTATAGCCTAAAATTTTGTCGATACCTACCTTACCTACACTCCAATTAAAAAAAAATGTTACCTTTTTTTGACCTTTTGTAGGTGTTGTGCTAGCTCTAAATAATGACTGGTATGATAAAAATTAATTTTATAGGCAATTGGGTAACATATAAGACCTTTGAGAAACATTTGGTAACATCAGATTCCAATATGTTAAATGTTTGAAGACTGCTATTTCAACTACAGCAACAAAAGAGTTATCAGGTTTTGTTAAAAATCTGGACGTCTAGTCACCATACTGAAACTTATTATTCATATTTGACAACTAAGTTGTCACCTCTAGTAGTTAAAATAAAATGATGCACTAACTCCTCATTCTAAGGTGCATTCGTATAATTAATGCTTAAGGGTCCTCGCTAGTGGATCTGTCAACAATGGCAAAATAGCAGATTTTAGAATCCAGATATTTTTGTTGATTTTAAAGATGGAGAAAACCTTTCTACGTCAATTTATGAAGAATTTAGTAATCTACCCGGCTGAAGAATCAAATTTAGAAAAAAATAATCGGATTAAAGAAAATTAATTAATATGTCAAAATACTAAAAACCAGTTTTCTCAAAAATCCTTCGGAGGAGATTTGTTTGCTTGGGTTCACGTTATAAATTGAATAGAAAGCTACCCGGCTGTGCACTTATTTTTCGTTCAACTATTCTTTACTTTGTTTAAAATGAATATAAAATAAATTAAAATTAGGTAACCCACATTACAATGAATTGTTATTCTAGTAAAAATCTTTCCCGCGGTTGCAAATGTGTAAATAGTTGGTCATAAATGAATTTTTATTCACTTAGATATTGAGTTATAATTTCAAATATTTATTATATGTTCCCTATGTGTAAAAGTACTCGGACATCCTTGGCTTATTAAATTATGTGCTATGCCACCAATATTACATTTCCTATTCACTAGCGAGGACCCTTAAGGTGAATGAAAAGTACTCGGACATCCTTGGCTTATTAAATTATGTGCTATGCAACCAATATTACATTTCCCATTCACTAGCGAAGATCCTTAAGGGTCCTCGCATAATTTAATAAGCCAAGGATGTCCGACTACTTTTCATTCATAGTGAATGGGAAATGTAATATTGGTTGCATAGCACATAATTTAATAAGCCAAGGATGTCCGAGTACTTATTACACATAGGGAATATATAATAAATATTTGAAATAATAACTCAATATCTAAGCGAATAAAAATTCATTTATGACCAAATATTTACACATTTGTAACCGCGGGAAAGATTTATAGCAGAATAACAATTCATTGTAATGTGGGTTGCCTAATTTTAATTTATTTTATATTCATTTTAAACAAAGTAAATAGTTGAACGAAAAATAGGTGCACAGCCGGGTAGCTTTCTATTCAATTTATAACGTGAACCCAAGCAAACAAATCTCGTCCGAAGGATTTTTGAGAAAACTGGATCTTAATATTTTGACATATTAATTAATTTTCTTTAATCCGTTAATTTTTTTCTAAATTTGATTCTTCAGCCGGGTAGATTACTAAATTCTTCATAAGTTGACGTTGAAAGGCTTTCTCCATCTTTGAAATCACCAAAAATATCTGGCATCTACAATCTGCTATTTTTCCATTGTTGACAGATCCACAAGCGAGGACCCTTAATGTTTAGATTAATATGTTGTCATGTTCGATTAATTTTGACAGATTTGTATTTATTATAGTAAACAATTATAATTATACTCAAGCATTCAGCTTGAATAGCATCATAACTGAATATTAAGAAAACTTTTAAACAAATACTTAATTACGTAAGTAACTCATAATTTACAAGACAAATATACAATTAATTTTTTAAAATAACAATTTATATTTACTACAATTTCTAGATTTTTAAGATTTAACAAAATATGAAAGCATTTGATTCGCTGATTACATCTAACTGAATATTTATGAATAAATTATGAATAACTTATGAAACAATCAAAAGTATATATAATTAATTTAATCAAAGTAAACTGTATATAATAATTTTATCTTCGTCCCTTTCCCTTCTTTCCTTTTCCACCAGCAGTGTTTTGAGCCTGTTCTGAACTAGGTTTTGTCTGTCTACTTTTCAACTTTGGAATCATTTCACCTAAGTGATGCAATAAGCTATCTCTTGTTGGAAAACTACTATTGCATGGTGTTCCATCATCATTATTCAACTGTACTCTTATTCGGCCCCTAAATAACAATTCCTTACTCCGTTCTCTACTGTAAAGTTTGTTTTCAACACCAACTTTGAAACCTGCTGCAGCTAATACGTCTCTAATTTCTTGATGAGTAGGGTTTTCAATACATTTATCTTTATGTATCCTCCTTCCTTGGGCTAATGTTTTTTTGCTATTAATATAAGCGGGATATATGCATACCCACCTGGAAGAATTGAAAACAAACATTTGAATCTATAATATATTTGTATTATCAGGACTAAGAACGAATTATATACCTTTCGGGATCGCTATATTTCTTATTAGGATTCCAGGCTAAAACTTGAGCACCCGAGCTATGAGCCATATTTTTATTATTTGTTCCAGATTATTGACAAAACATATGTCAGTGTATATTGATCAATTGTTGACAGAAATTAGAGGTTATAATAGAGTTTGTTACTGTAGATTTCTGTAAACAAACAAGCTTTGTGCTTCAGCAGCATATTAGTATGAAACCTCGTCTAGAGATGGAGAGGTAAGTATTAAATTAAAAGCTATTCAGGAAAAAGCATACATACATAATTAATATATTGCATTTTATTACAAAAATGTGTCTTTATTTATAAAAAAAATCATATATATACAAATATATATTTATAGTTACTTACATATCTTTTTAAATTTGAAAGACAAATACGTCAAAAAGAATTCCTACTATGCCCTGTCATATTCAAATGACAAAATATAAATTATATGTTAAAAATAAAAAATAAGTCTTTTAGTTTATATTAGGTAATATTGATGGTACATTATTATTTTTTGTTGATCATTTTGAACCATGTTTGCTATAAATTGATCCAAACCGCACCCCCAACCGAATGTCCACCAGAGAAAGGTAATTTTGAATTAGTTGAAAATAACCTACGATAATTAAATTGAAAGGAATACATTTTAGAAAGAAATCCTCTAGAGGAATTCGATAGCCAGTGTGATCCAAAAAGGCCAAATATATTTGTAGACAGAAATAATTTATTAGGAAAACCACAAGCACAATTGGGAAGCCACCATTTGACCTTTCAGTATGGAAATGCTCCTATGGGTTTGTTTGAAAAATATACAAATAATACATAATTACAATAACGTATTCTTAGAATATAAGTCAAGTTAAGTTAACTTTACTTTGGCCACTTTTGAAATGTATTTATTTTTAATGACCATATTAGCAGTTTCTTAAAGGTTACGATCAAAAGTTGTCCAAAATTGATTTGTTCAAATTGCACTTATTGTTGACTTTTAGCACCATCTGTAAGAAGTTTCCAGCATATATAGCTAACTTCATCTCATATGGAGTTATTTCAAAAAATTAAGAAATTCCTTTCTTTGTCGAAAAGTTTCATGGTTTTTCAAGTATTGAATGGAAGCAGATGACAGTCTTAATAGTTTAATCAAGCATTAATGGCGACAAACCTTTTAATTTTTTCGTGCACAAGATAATGCATCTCTTGTATTATATAAAAAAAAAACGTATTTTTTCTGAATATTGCTTCACAGAGTAGTTATATATTTCCGCTTTTCCTTGAATTCAACATAATCGTCAAAATAAATATTATAACCCATAAGCCCAGTTAAAAGAATGTTTTTTAAATGATTTTAAAATTAACGATATAGACTCATCAACTTTAACAGATTATGAATTACAGATTATTAATACTTTTCGATCATATTGTCAATGTTAAAATTGTTGATAAGTATGATAATAAAATTACGTTTATTTGGTAAATTAAATATTTATACAAGATTCTGGCGTATAACAAATGAAGACAGATAGATATTTTCATGTTGTCGATTTAACAACATTAAAAATGTTAAATTGCAATGTGTAAATCAATTACAGGGACCTGTTCCTTTACCTAATTCTTCAACCGTGTCAGAGCGAATTCGTGGCGCATAAATGCCCACATAGGTATAGGGATTACTAAATAAATAGAGGTATGGGGTATAAAATGCCTTCTAGGAGGGGGGGGGGGTTACGTGACGAAAATGATGGAATGGTGTCGGGTTGTCTAAAATATTTAGAATATATTTGACGAATTTAAAATGCAAGTGGTTTGTTCACAGTCCATGTACATATTATAGTACATACTAGGACCTGTCTGGGCAACTGCAGTAAATTTTATACCAAATAAAGAGACATTAATTAAGTTTGAGTATAAGTATATTATACAGAAAATGTAAAAGAAAGAAATGTGGTATACCTATACAAGCAAATATATTTTAGATATGTGTCTGTGTTCATTTATGATTTATTGTGTCATAACTATAGACCGGGCGTACCGGGCCGAAATTACGACGGACCAAAGAAATAATGTATAACATCACGCACTTACTGAATAGCACTATTCATATGGTGAACAGGAACATTTGTGTTGTCGCAAAAACGAGAGCAAAAAAGTCGATTTTACTGCTACTGCTTCCTTTCTTCATCGGCGTAGGTAGAAGGGTGACGAGTTTTTAAAACTTATTCTATTTACCTTATATTTCGTAAGATAAATAAAGTACGGAAAGTTAGTTTCGTTTTTTCATTGTTTTGACTGTTAATTACATACTTCGCAATTTTTGTAATAGTTCCTGTTTAATACTACTTCTCCCAATTATCGTGACATAAGTGTGCAATCGATTTCGTTAAGTCTCGCTAACATACGCATACATTTTTAGTTATGATTAATCGAAATCTCTAATTAAGAGATGAATTAACCACATTAGATATGGCTGTTAATAATTTCAAAAGTATTCCAAGTGACTTTGGATAGAAATCCAGATTAAATAACATTGCGGCAATTGTGTATGGGGACAATGACACAAAATCTAACTGCTAAATACGCTGAAATAAAAGAATATTTCCAGTATGCACCTATAACCAGTTGCTATATAAAAAGGACGTTTTCTACCTGCATTGATGTACTTCATTCAAAGAGAAAAAATCTTACAGAAGAGAACCTTGAGAAAGTATTGCTAGTATATATTAATACTCCTTTACTCGACTTGAATTACAAAATGAACAAATAATAACGTATTTTGTATATTATAGATCACCACCCATTTGTTATGCAATTATATAAATAAAATTAAAACCTCTTTAAAATACAACATCGTGTATGTGTCATCGGCCGTTCGTGTCCGGTCTATAGTCATAATATTGATGCGTCTACCTTATTAGAAACATAAGAAGCTTTTTTGCTGTTCTTTAATAATCATCTCGCTTTCAAAATGTATTTTAGTTTTCCTCAGCATCATTAAGATTCCGGTTTAATAACTATTAAGTTGTACAACTTCCTAATTATTATTTCTCACCAAGATTTGTGATTCACTTTACATGTTGAAGCTTCTTAGTAATATGAGCAACGTTTTACAGAAAACGTCTGACAAAATCTATTTTCTTTTGTAACAATAGTGCCTATTTTCTTTATAAAATGTAAAAATATTTATATTCCCTAATTAACTAAATTTAATATTTTGACTCCTGGACAGTTTTTAGAATATTTTTTTGTGAATATGAGTAATTAAAAGCATTTTTTTGCGCAAACTTTGGTCGTGGGTAATAAGCACAGGACATGTCCACGCAAATTATTCACTGAAGAAATCGAAAAGATGAAGAATTATGGAAAGTGCTAATGCTTCCAAAATTAATTATATTTTATAATAAACATATATTAAAAGTAATAATATCAAAAGAATGATTTAATTTTACACTCATGTATTATAAAATTGAATACAATCTCTCTTTATTTGGTGTTCAAACGTATTACAGTTGACTAGGCATACCTTCAATATCTCTGGTCTTAGGACAAGACAAAACTGCAATCAGCAGCCATCAATTGGTGACAAATCTTATTGGTTTCAAAGGATTTTTTTAAAAAGTAGGGTTTCTTTGAAAATAAAGTACTTAAATCCATTATGTCGTGTTCAGAATGAAAATATCTAGGGTCTCACGGTTCAAAAAAGTATTTTATAAAAACAGGAAGATTACATCACTTCAAAAACGAAAAATTTGTTAACTATTTTCTAATATAATTACAAATTTGAATTGTGGGTCATTAGAAGAAATATTCCTTATTTAGCTTATCTAGTGTTAATTCTTTCAAATGCCTTCATTCTTGCGCTTTTTTCCACGGAAATTGACCATTTTGTGGCTTAACCTTGTTGAGTTTATGATTATCAACTTCTGCTTCAGAAATTTAACTTAAATCTCTTGAAATTTAAGGACGATTCCAATTAATAACATTTATCTGTAATTTAGTTCACTGTAAAACCAGAGAATTATGATCAACAAAAAGCGACAAAGAAACGTGTTCTGTTTCTTTGGTAGGCGAGCGAGCGTGGTTGTTTAGTCGTTCGTCTTCTGTCCAATGGTTGTAGTGTACTTGGTTGTTTACCAAGTATATTTGACGAGGCAAAAAAACATCAAAGGATCCGACTATATTATCGCTTCTCGTTGATTGTTATTCTCTGGTAAAAGTACCATTTCTAGTTAGTTGATCATCAACTAAATAAAATTAAATATTTTATATTCCGAACGCTGGTCCTTTCATATTATTAAGTGTTGGAGCTTGGCGTGTACTGTACTTGACCGACTTACCTTCTTAGTCTAGCAGTTTAGTTTTAAGGCTTATCAGCCTGCTAATTAGGTCTTTCTTCGGGAATTTCTCTTTTGGGTTTATTGGACCAAGATGATCGTAAATGCCATAGTTAAAAATTGACATTTGTAGATTATATGAGCAGTACTTTCGTCTTCCTCATGGCATCGAGACATTTTTATTTACAAAATCTCTATGAACTACTACCATAACTCGTAGCGAACTTAATGCCATCCGTCCAAGCTGTTTCTATAGTTTTTAATTAATTAATAATAATATGTATTAATTTTATTTGTTTATTTTATTTAAGTACCTTTAAATGTATGTTTATTGCTTGTTTGTAATACTCATATAATCTTTGTCCTTTATACAGTTTATCCCCGGATTGTGTTTACAAGAGGGAAAACATTCTTATTTTTGATTTTACAATAAAATGCTAAGGGAATTAAATTTTATGCTTCTTTTCAAATGATCAAATCTGTAATTAGAATTTTAATTCCACTTATGTATATAAATTATGTGTCAAAAATAACTTCAAACTGTAATTCTGTAATTTTTGGTGAAAATGTTAACGTTATCACAAAAAAATATATATGATACAATGTTATGGTATTGGGGAAAAGAGCTACCTACCTACCTTCGCGTTGCGGAAGAAGCATAAGCGTAAGGTTTTTTCGAGATTTCCGAAAAGCAAGAAATAGCAGGCATCTTATAAAAAAAACAACACAAAAAAGTACAATAGCAGAATGCAGCAAAAACAGAGATAAGTTTCTAAAACAACACATCAATGTTCTCAATATAAATGGACTGTCAATAAAAAACAAAATTGATGAACTAGAATCTTATTTAAAAAACGAAAATATAGATGTAACAGTTACAGAGCACTGGCTTAAAGAAGCCGGCCCACATGCACGGGTGATACCGGGATATAAAGTATCGGCATCATATTGTAGAATAAATACTATGCATGGAGGATCTATGATATTAATAAAAGAACGAATAAATGAATCCGAAGACAAACAGATTAAAAAAGTTTTGGCTGAGAAACAAATAGAGTTGACAGGTACATTTATTAAAAAGATAAATACATTAATCGTATCTGTGTATAGACCTCCAAGTGGCATAATACAGATCTTCATAGAAAATTTAAATAAAACTTTGACTTACATTTTGGAAAGATATGTTAATACTAGAGTCATTATTGCAGGTGATCTAAATGTAAATTTTCTCAAACGGAGTGTAGAGAGAGAAGAGCTAACCGGATGCATGCTATCTTTCAGTCTACATGCCGTGTTTAGGGACGCTTCTCGTATTAGCAAAAATTCGGAAACGTGCATTGATCAAATGTTTACAAACATCTTTGTATCGGAATATATATCAAAGACCGTACAGCCACATATTTCCGACCATTGTGCGCAGATACTTGCCTTTTCTCCAGAGAGTGCGATATCTGAAAAGAAAAGATATATCACAATTAGAAAAATGAATGAAACAAATACCTGCAATTTTATTAATGCACTGAATAATGAAACCTGGAGCTTTTCGGATAACAGTAATCCACAGACACAGTTTACTGCACTTCACGGCAAGGTTATCGAGTGTTTTCATAGATCTTTTCCGGAGGAAATTGTTCCTGCAAATTTCAATGGTAGTATGAACACAAACTGGTACACAGAACTTCATGTAATCTATGCAGTAACGAAATCGCCTGATGTGAAGTTAGAATATGACAATGTAAGACAGAATTATAAAGAACTAGTTATAAAAAGTAAATCTGCAGCCATTAGGGGCATGATTGTCAATTCAGAAAATTGGCAGAAAACTGTATGGAATGTTATAAAGAGAGAGACTGGTAGAAAAAGTCGGAGTACTGGGGGATAAGAGGCACAGTCTTAAAATTCATAAAGAGCTATTTAGAAGATAGACAACAGCGAGTTTATTGGGGGAACGAGATGTCCGGCACTGCTGAGGTGAAACTTGGTGTCCCACAGGGGTCGATACTGGGTCCAGTTCTATTTATCATATATATTAATGACCTCCCTATTAATGTGAATTCTGGCAGCACTTTCCTGTATGCGGATGATGCCTCCTTTTTAATCAATGTAGACGGTATTGATGGGGAGGATGAGACTGAAAGAGTGGCGAAGGAGGCTCAAGAATGGTTCTGGGCTAATGATCTGAAAATGAACCAAGATAAACAACAGTCCCTTGTGTTCTCCACTGGTACTCCGGCGAGTGAAAGTCTAAAAGTTTTGGGTGTGTATTTGTCGGGTAATCTTTCGTGGAATGAACATCTGGATCACTTGCAACACCAACTAGCAACATCCATTTTTGCCGTGAGACGAATTAAACAAATAGCAGGTGCAGAAGTTGCAAAAGTAGCATATTATGGCTGCTTTCACAGTTGAGCAACATATGGCATAATCCTGTGGGGTGGTTGTGGAGCAGCTAGAAGAATTTTCCTGCAACAAAAACAGGCTATTAGAGCAATAGTTGGCATCACAAGATACACAAGTTGCAGAGACTATTTTAAAAATTTAGAAATACTTACCTTACCAGCCATTTATATTCTCGCATCCCTCACACAACTCCACAAATCAAACAAATACAAAACCCACAGTGATATCCACAACTACAACACAAGGGGACGAAATAATATAGTTTATCCTTATCACCGACTGGCGAGAACGCAGATGGCAACAAATCATCAGGCTCTGATTTTGTTTAATAGGATGCCCGATACCATTAGACGCCTCGATACAAAGCGATTTAAGGATAGAATAAAAAGGATACTCCTTGAAAATGTAATTTATGATATATCGGAATTCATGAACTTGAATTGGGAAAGCTATTGTTAGTTTTAATGTCTTTTAGTGCTTGTGTTTTTTGTTGTTTTGTTACTTTTATAATAATAATAATAATAATAATAATAATTTATTTGTCCTCTCGACTACATAGTAGTATGGGATATGTCAACAAAGCTATTACATATACAACATACATAAAAAGACAATATGGATACAAACTAATACAAAAACACCAATTCTAATTCAGATCTCATTTAAAAACTCTGACAATGAGTAGTAACACCCACGCAACAAAGACGCTTTTATTGTACGTTTAAAGATCTCTCTGCACCCGATATTTTTTACGTTATTTGGTAGCTTGTTATATGCTTTTATAGCTATTAAGTGTGGACTCTTTTCATAAAATGCAAGTTTATGCCTCGGTATCTCTAACTGTAATATATTCCGCGTGTTGTACGTATGATAACTACTCAAATGTGTCAAACTATTAAGATTGTCCTTCGCGTACAATAACAGTTCCATGATGTAGACACACGGTAGCGGCAACACCCTCATCGAGGCAAAATGTGATCTGCAGCTAACCCTACTACCCACCCCATTCATAATACGTATTGCACGTTTCTGCATTTTAAATACTCTATCCAGGCCAGACGATGAGCCCCATGCCAAGATCGCATAGGACATCACCGAGTGGACCTGGCCAAAGTAATATGTTAGGAGAATATCCGGGCTCACCCCAGATTTAAGGACCCTGAGAACGTGGCAGAACGAAGATAATTTTTTGCAAATGCCATCAATGTGTTCATTCCACTTGCATGTATAATCAATGGTAACCCCTAGAAACCTAGTACTATCCACCTGTGCGATACTGTGACCGTTCCATCTAATTAAACTCGAAGTGTCTCTGTCATACGATCTTGTTCTGTCCATATAAGGATATATACATACGTGGTCATGTCTATGTTTTTGATGAAGTTTTACTTGTATATATTATGTTTCTTTTTATTTTGTATATATATATTCATGACTATTTGCAAACTTGTACATACCCTGTACATCTTTTTTGAGTAAATCAATCAATCAATCAAACAATCAATTTAATGAAAAATTTCCCGGAGTAATTGTTTCCCGTATGGGTACAAGGAAGATGGTGAAAAATTTTTGGAAACTGGTTCTGTTCTGAATTTAAAGAAAAAGAAAATAGTACGTGATGAAGATGATGCTCCTCCAGTTTTAATTTTGGATTTGGTGGATGATAATCTTAAACTTTCATTACGGAGACGGGCGCTTCATATAAATATGAGCAAATTTCATATTCAAAGAGTTTTGAAGGAACGTAAATTATTCCCCTATAAACCTATTTTTAATTATACGCTAGAACCGGGAGATGATGAAAAGCGTCTTTATTTTTGCATGTGAAAGGGAGATAAAATAATGGAGAACCAAAATTTTCACAAAAGCATTGTATTTTCCGATGAAGCAACTTTTACTAGCTATGGTACCGTTTCGTCACAACATGTTCGTTACTGGAGTGATACTAATCTTCACTTTAGAATTGCATCAAAACGTCAATATTTTGTTAAGGTAACGTGTGGGCTGTTTCTTACCATGGAATAATAGGCCCATATTTTTTTATGCTAATGTAAATTTGGAAATGTTAAGCAACATTTTCTGGGATAGCTTAAGTGAACTCCCAGTTGCTTATCGGCAGAGGATGTATTTTCAACATGGTGGTTGTCCGGCCCATCTTTCGCGCATTGTTGCTGCCTGGGTCTATCAAAAATTCGAAAATTGTTGGATGGGTTTGAATGATCCTGTTTTGTGGCTTCCAAGAAGCCCTGAGTTAACTATTTTAGATATTTATATGTGGGGAAGGTTAAAGCAAATAATCTACAATGTGGAAGTATTAAAAAATCGTGTAAGAGATGCTGATGCATCCTTGACACTTGAAGAAATTCGCAACATAAGGAACTACGGCTTAGAGTCGAATTGTGTGCGACTTCATAGAATAGTTTTAAACATTATTGTTTCTAGCCTACTTCTTTTTTTAATATTGTGATTGAAAAAAAAGAAAATAAAAATTTGTAATTCTAAATAAGGGTTTGACCGTTTCGTAATTATAATTACTGATTTGGTCATTTGAAATGAAGCATAAAATTTAATTCCTTTAGCATTTTATTGTAAAATCAAAAATAAGAATTTTTTTCCTCCTGTAAACTCAATCCGGGAACATACTGTATAAAGTAATCTGTAGCGCAATAAATGAATAAACTATTTATTTAATCTAGGACCTGCCCATTGGTCAAAACTATTCAAGCAATGCGGTGGTAAACATCAGTCCCCAATAGATATAAATCTTTCTGCACTTAAGAATATCCATATGCAGAAGATTTCTTGGGATGCAATTTATAATACTATACCTGAGCAGATAACAGTGGATAATACAGGAAATACAGGTATATTTTGATTCTTTCTATTATCTCAAATACACGATTGCTTTGTTATTTTCTTACTACACAATAAAAAACATCTATTGAAAAATAGAAAACGTGTAATGGGGTTATTCAAAGAAAGTGATGGAATAATGAAATAAGAGTAATAAACTAGGGAGTTCGTAACTTGTATCCTTGACTTGTGACAACCTGCTTGTCGTGTTGGTAACAACTTGAAAGTTGGAGTAGGAATGTACATGTCAAATTTTTCGTTAAATTTAATGAATCATTATCAAGCCATTTCCAAAATGGAATTGATTTTGCTATGGAGTGCAAATTCAATTATGTAAATAGTTTCAATTCATTTAAGAGATGCTATGGTATCATTTAAAAGTAATAAATACATTAATCTATGATGATGATAGATCTGGGTGGGTACTGGACAATTCACAGTGGAAGCAAAAAATAAACCTATTTTTGTGAACTGAATGCGATGGTATTTAAGAATAAGAAATTATTGAAACGTACTCCTTTGAATGCTTGTTAAATGTGTTATGTAGTTATATTGCAATGTTATTGTAAATACTCTGTTCCTTGAAGATATGCCTCTGGAAATATAGAGGAAAATGTAGTTCAACCATATTCCAGACAAAAAAGCAGAGTTTTCCAATAGCTATATTGAAAGGTGTTTGGAAATATAGTTACGACTTAGATTCGTTTATCACACAATCATGGATTTTTATTACTTAAACTACTTATAAGATAAGTGACTATCAAAACTCGAGATTCTTACAAATATCGATATTTTGAAATTAATTTTAAGAGAAATTTTATAAAAAAGGTTTTTCGAAATTCCCACCGGGCGTGAGTCTTAGTTTTTACGAAAGGCACTTTTATGTGAATTGCTCGCAAGTCATGCTTTCTAGATCGATGTATTGAGAGTATAAAAGTTGATTTAATATTGTTAGCTTTCTTGTTGCAAGAGTAGAAAGAGAAATAGTTTCGCGTCCACTCTCCCCGTTCTTTTATTGAGTATTTAATGCGTTATTTGCTATTATATCGGTAGTCCAAATATAAGTTTCTATTTAAAAATAAAATAAAATGAACCAAAACTAATTTTTTTCGGTATATTATGGCTTTATTAGAAAAGCAAACATTCCAATTATTTATGGAACACTATTTTACACATGTGGCTGCCTCGGCTGGCTTCCCAATACCGTATCCTTTCAACCCAAGTTTCCAAGATCATGTTGACGGTTTCTGGCACTATTTCAACGAATGTCTCGTACGATATTCGCTTTCAGGGCCTGAATCATTTCTAAATCGTCTATATAACATCGATTTTTCAGGGCACCCGACAAAAAGCCTACTACGATTACCGAACTTAGCCAGCAAAAGATCGATAGTTTGACGGGCTGTGTGGCATGGCTATTTCTTCAATGTCCTGGATTAAGTTGTACGACGACGGGTGCCGTGAGTGTTGTCCACTAGCAAGCCAGTTTCCCGAACTTTTTGCATAAACTTGCGTACAGCGGTGGGAGCTTCATTTCGGCCAAATCTTATGTTCAATAAAAGCACTCTTTAAGAAACACAGCACTCACTTAAAAATAATTTTGCAATATTTCCCAACATTGTTCAATCTTAAGGCGAAAGGTGAAATGCATTTAATGTGTTTCGGAAACGAGAGATGGTGCTGATTTTAGTTCCCGTTTTTCCAAAAACTATACAATATATCATGAATTTCATTGACTGTATATATAGTTAAGTGTATTAAGTTTCACTTTTTTTTATGTTTTATTCTACAAAAGAAATATATTTAATAACTTCCAAAAAAACAGACAAAAAGAAAATTCGAGAAAGGGCGACGATGTAGAATTAATTTTTATGTACTTTTGTGTTTTTATTGTTTTTATACGATGAATATTAACGTCCGAAACGCATATTTTCATAATTTTTCTGTCCCTTTACACTCCCCCACCACTTCCTATCCCGAACGCGCGAGATCACGATGATTGGTCGTGACCACATGTCTTGATTCAAAACTCTCACGCACCTGAGTTATCAAGTTATCAATTTAAAGTTTTCGCATTTGTGCGTTCAGTTCTGTTGTGATAAAACAGACAGGAATAGTTCTTATACGTATGAGCGTTCTATATTATACAACATTAACTCCAGAAAATGCAGGTGCATGAATATAAGGGAACCACACAATTAATTGCCTCCAATTTTCCACCAACACCCTTGTCATCAAAGTTGAACAGGTTCTGTAGAGTCCTAATTTCTGTTGATATCTTTTGTCAATGTTGTTTATTCGAAATGTAGTTTTCGTCAAAGTCTTTACCGATGAGAATAGTATACAAAGTGTCGACTGGCATTGTTTTTTACTTTGCGAATATTTTCTGGTTCATAATTCAATAGATGCTGCTTCAGATGAAATTCAAAACTAGTGGTGTATAGAACAAATGCATGCTAAAATAAAAAAAGAATTAAAATTACAGTCACTATAAGAATGTGAAAGGAATCTTCATGTCGAATTGTAACACAACAAATTTGGATTAAAATTATTTGACAGCACTGAACACACCTATATTTGAAATTGAACTTATCTTTTGACTGACAGGCTCTTATTCATTTATTTGCCAATTCCACATTTTTCAGGAAACTAAAATATTTTATATCAGTTCCCTTAATTTTCCGGTTGTAATTTGAGCTCCCAAAAACTGCACAACATCGCATTCTTAGATGATAATAACTAATAACAGCCGATCGCAATAACTGATAAATTACCACTACAAACACACCTACAAGTAACACACGTATACCGTAAACGTCAAATTTTAATTTCGGTTTGCACTTCTATCATATGCAGAAGATGATCTTATCATATGCAGCGATGCCTGCTTGCTAACAGTGGAGGGAGAGCAACGGAGTGGCGGGGGACCCCCACCCCTTACAAATGTCCAGTGTGGCAGCCTCGCTTATGTCTATCTTTAGTTTAATTCGTCGCGCTCTTTTCCTCTTACTACTTTCCTATCAGAAATTAAGATATGTCGACCCCGGTATATATAAATACCCAAACATGAAAACAAACCGCACTTGCTACTTCGAAGATGACGTCATTACAATAAGTCAGATTTCTGACACGCCCTTATACTTATATCACTGTGTTTTTGTCATTTAATTTAAAAATTACCCACCTATCTAAGAAATGTAGTATACAACAGGCTTTGAACATCAACTCTTATAAAACATACCACTGTTAATAGTTTTGAAAACCCAAGTACAAAAAGAACTAGGGATTTTCAAAGCCGGTAATTGGTCTGACTATAGCCTTTTAGGGCTTCTATCATCGAACCTATTTTTCTTCACTATTTATTTATTTAATTAATTTAATTTTAATGCCATTAGTGTCAAGCCATACTGTTCTATTTTAGTAACTCAAAACAGTTGTCCCATATTTGCTTCTTTGTTTCCACACCTCCCTGTCTCAAAATTACGCATAATGGAACATAACCACAACCGACCGTTCGCTGTAAAAAAACTACATGAAAAAAAAAGCATGAGAGAAAATTACTATTTGCGTTTCGGGAGGTAATTTTCATCGGACGAGAATAATTTTCCGATACTTTGATCTCTCTTGCACACTTGACCACCACCTTTCGCCTTAACGCGATTCACTTCGTTCCGCAGAGGTATGATACTGACTGACAGTAAAGATTTCGAGCGACAAAAGGCTGTCGGTATAAAAATAACTTATGATTCAAAAAGAAGCTACTAGATGGGCCACTCGATATATCCAGATCAAACGAGAGAGGACAAGTGCCTGAATCACCCTGTACATCTTAGTAATTAATGAACATGAAATATTGTTTTATTATATAGACCTATCAATATTCACATATTTTCTATAAATTTGTGACATCATGTTTAGATATTCCCTTTATTTGCAATCACTTATAAAAGTATTGATTTGTTAATAGTTGAGGTTAAAGTCAAGTACGCAAATTCTTCCCAAGCCAAGATACAAGGAGGACCTATGAGTTCAGCCTATGTTCTAGACTCCATTCATTTTCACTGGGGAAATACAGACCATAAAGGCGGTGAGCATACGATAAATGGCAAAAGCTTCCCAATGGAAATGCACGCAGTTCACATCAAGCAACATATGTCACTAGATCAAGCAATGAAATTATCTGATGGATTGGTAGTGGTTGCTTATATTTTCGAAGTAAGTAAAGAATTTATTATACATATGTAGTATGTCTCTAATATAGCAGCAATTTTGCTTTTTCAGCATAGAATTTTTGTGATATTTTCTCTCTGACATCTTGTAGTTTTCCAATTATGGTTTACACCACAGCACACAATACATCTCGTACATGATTGAAGCGTATTTTAGAACAGGTGTGCTAGTTAATGGCATTTGGAAATACATTAAGCGTGTATGTTTGGATATAATGACAAATGTTAATGACAGTATAACACTTAATGATATAACTTAAGGGTCCTCGCTAGTGAATGGAAAATGTATCATTGGTTGCATAGCACATAATTTAATAAGCCAAGGATGTCCGAGTACTTTTACACATAGGGAACATATAATATATATTTGAAATAATAACTCAATATCTAAGCGAATAAAAATTCATTTATGATCAACTATTTACACATTTGTAACCGCGGGAAATATTTATAGCAGAATAACAATTCATTGTAATGTGGGTTGCCTAATTTTAATTTATTTTATATTCATTTGAAGCAAAGTAAAGAATAGTTGAACGAAAAATAAGTGCACAGCCGGGTAGCTTTCTATTCAATTTATAAAGTGAACCCAAGCAAACAAATCTCCTCCGAAGGATTTTTGAGAAAACTGGTTTTTAGTATTTTGACATATTAATTAATTTTTTTTAATCTGATAATTTTTTTCTAAATTTGATTCTTGAGCCTGCTAGATTACTAAATTCTTCATAAGTTGACGTTGAAAGGTTTTCTCCATCTTTAAAATCAACAAAAATATCTGGATTCTAAAATCTGCTATTTTGCCATTGTTGACAGATCCACTAGCGAGCACCCTTAAGACAGACGTTTTATATTCCATGGCAAACCTTTATCAATATAATTTTTGATCTCACGGTATAATATACAGGTAAACAACTTGAACTACGAAACCTATTGATAGGAGAGGGTAGTGGGAGTTAAAATTAAATGTATCCATATTAGTATTATTAACTGTTTATATGACAGGAAAGTCAATGGTTATGTCAATTACTTTACGATTTGAACACTTAATTAATTGAGAGTATTCTTTATTAAAGTTGTATTATGATAATAATTTTTTTTGGACTAATTACTTTCTTATACGTAGTATAAGGAAGTATTGTGATGATGAAAATTTTCGACCTCGAGATTTTTGCAGATGTCCACGTTTTGAGGTCCCCTGATACCAAAAAAGTGGTTTTTAAAAAATGTCTATGTGTCTGTCTGTCTCTCTCTCTCTCTCTGTGTGTGAGACCACGATAGCGGTCAAACCGCTATAGCTATCAATTCCACTACCGGAAGTAGTAGTTTACTTAAGTAAAAAAATCGAAATTTGCAAATATTTCGTCAATTACTAAGTTTAAACAAATTTATAAAGAATTCATATGTACTTAGAATTAAGTTTGAAACAAATTGTCTTAAAAAAGTTTTTCGAAATTCCAACCAGAAGTCTGTTTTACTCCTATCGAAAATCAGTTTTTTGCGAATATCTCGCAAGTCATGCTTTTTTGACAAGTACGTTACGAGTATAAAAGTATTTAAAACATAATTTTCAATATCTTTTATTTAAAAAAAATTTCAAAATTCAGACCGGAAGTACCACTTTTACTCTTATCGAATAGTGATTTTTTGGAAATATGTCGTAAGTTATGCATTCTATATATATTTATCAAGAGTACAAAAGTATTTAGAACTGGATTTGGAATATTTTTTGTATAAATGAAATTTCAAAATTCAGACCGGAAGTAACACTTTCATACGTATAAGAAAGTCGTGTGGTGGCCACACCTCATTTTTTTACTTTCTTATACGTAGTATAAGGAAGTATTGTGACGATGAAAATTTTCGACCTCGAGATTTTTGCAGATGTCCACGTTCTGAGGTCCCCTGATACCAAAAAAGTGGTTTTTAAAAAATGTCTGTGTCTGTCTGTCCGTCTGTCTGTGTGTGTGTGACCACAATAGCGGTCAAACCGCTGGAGATATCAATTCCAAATTTTGTATTTACGTGTATAATCTCCCTCTTGAGATCTGATTAGTTTTTCAGTAAAATCGGTAGACCGGAAGCAGCAGTTTACTTCAGTGAAAAAATCGAATTTTGCCAATATTTCGTCAATTACTATGTTTAAACAAATTTATAAAGAATTGAAATGTACTCAAAATTAAATTTGAAACAAAGTATCTTAAAAAAGTTTTTCGAAATTCCAACCGGAAGTTGGTCTTTTACTCTTATCGAAAATCAGTTTTTTGCGAATATCTCGCAAGTCATGCTTTCTAGGCAGGTACATTACGAGTATAAAAGTATTTAAATTATAATTTTAAATATCTTTTGTATAAAAAAATATCAAAATTCGGACCGGAAGTACCACTTTTACTCTTACCGAATATCGATTTTTTGTAGATATGTCGTAAATTATGCATTCTATATATATTTATTAAGAGTACAAAAGTTTTATAGTTGAATTTGCAATATTTTATGTGTACATGAAATTTCAAAATTCGGACCGGAAGTGGCACTTTTACTCTTAGCGAGTAGCACTTTTTTTCGAATATCTTGCAAAGTATGCATTCTATAGCGATTTATTAAGAGAATGAAAGTACTTAGAATAGGATTTTGAATAAGTTTTGTATAAAAGAATTCTTGAAATTGTATAGTTTGAAACGCTCATACGTATAAGAAAGTCGTGTGGTGGCCACACCTCATTTTTTTATTTTACGATTCTTTAGTTGCAATAAAATTAGTATACAATACAATTCCGGTTTTCTCATAATATAAATTTTCTTTAATACATTCTACACGTTTATATTCAAAAACCTAATATGAGTAACAAAATAAGCAACCAGCAACCCCATCTACTTTTTCTAGTCTCGACGACCAATCAAGTTGTTACTTTGTATATTAAAATTCTTAGCCAGTATACAAGAAATGTATTTAAATTATTTTGTCATCATGGATTAGCCGCTATACTGATTAATTAATAACAAAAATGACAATAGGAAAGCCAACTGTCATCCAAACAATTTTATTGTAGTTAATATTGATAAAAAATAAAAATTAAATAGAATTGGAAATAATACAAAAATGACCATTAGGAAACTAAGGTGGGTGTTCCAGTTGTTCCCATCCGAAAGACCTGATTAGACCTTCTGTGTGTTTGTGAAGAAATATGTGGCCTTGCATTGCCATTAGAATCGATTATTGTGCCTTTCGGGCAAAATTCACTAACAAAATTCCTTTCCTTTCACAAAACACAGTTGCCAGTTGTAGGCGGGCGATTAAATTTTCTTAAATATTATAAACTTTTACAGCTCAGCACACAGACAGACGATACCGCTGCAAATGGCGATTAAAGGCGCGCAAAGCATGTTGGGAGCTGTCGCGCATGCGCAATGCGGCGATCGCACGTCATTCTCATTCCCAAAGGAACCTTATTTAAAAAATATACCCCGTATACTTCAGCGGGCTAGACTTTTTCATATGGATACATCTGTTAGCCTCGTTGTATCAGGAGTAAATAACCCCAGCAATTTCCTTGAAACTCCATTAATTTACGACCATTAATAGAATCAGTAACAGAATAACCAAAAATGCAAAAACTATTAACTTTAAACAGAAAATAAACAATAAAAACATGTATGTATGTTACAAACAATAAAATAAATGCCGTGAAATAACGAAACAATGTTATTTTTGAATAAGTTGGATTGATGTCGTGTTAAAACCGCATTATTGTTTTAATGAAAATGTCTATCGTTTGCAGTTTCGATAATAATAGGCATATACCTAATTATGTGCGTATTTGTAATATTAGTAACAACCAAAAACTCATCAAAATAGGGGGGGGGGGATTAAAGCGATTCAAGTATATTAAAATAAAAGTTTCATAAGACCGCGTTCAAGTTTAGAAAACGAGCAGCGAGGCGAGCTTTTAAAGAACAAGTGCGTAAAATGTCTCATGAAATATGTATTTTATACTATTTTTTCTATTTCGGTCATTAAATGTTCAAAAAAGCTTAAAAAGAGAGACATGTTTTGATCGAACATTTTAGAAATTTTGTATTTTTGAAGTTGGTTACTCTGATTTCTAAGTAGAATATTTTAATTATTTGAATATCGGCGGTGTTATATGTAATTTTGTTTAAAATTTAGACTGATTTATGCAATAAATTATTTCAAATTATTAACAAAAAGGACGAAACAAATAATTGCACGCCCCCAGAGATTCGCAAGACAGATTCTTTTGCCAACAAAGTCTGGACATATTTATCAAAAGTAATACCAGCACTTTTAAGTTGATCTAAAGAAAATAATATAGCAAATATTACCGTACGTGTCAGTCAATGCGAAGCAACAGGAATTCAGACAAAGTGTTGTGTTGCCAAAATCTGAATATCCATTAATGCACACGAATCTTCTAGTATTATACTATTTATAACAGTTGTTCTATTCGACATGGGACGTAAATTTCAATAGTAGCATCAGAAAACTTCTCATCCAACTCTGCTTAACAATTTATATTGATAATTAGTAAATAAAATGTTAGCATCTGTGTTTTTATTCTTTGTACAACTTGTATTGCACATGTTTGTTACAATAAAGGCTTATATTTGACATTTAAATATAATTTGGTACCATTTTTTTTTGTTACCAACCACAAAAAAAAAATAAAATTAGCAGCGATACAGTAATACTTTATGCAACCAAAACGGTTATCGTAAAGTGAACTTTTTGTACTCACCGCCTGTAAACTGACATTTGGCGCATGTGTAGCTCGACTGGGAAATACGTTTTCCCGGTTGAGGCGACTGTAAAAATTGAAAAAAAACACTGGCACTTTGGGACATTTAAAAAAAAATCTAACTTGGTAGTAATAAAATTTAGTCTATAAAATACTATTTCCCGCCACTATTCTTCACTAAAGGTTGGGGAAATAGGAGTAATAATGGTGGCGCCATGTATTTAATGTCATTTTAAGCGACATCTTAAGCAAGATTCAAGCGCCATCTATTTGAACCACTTCGACATTCATATTGGCAGTTCGGAATTGTTTGTATTTAATCCAAAAAACGCAATAAATGTACTATAAATTTATAATTATAAGAATAAATACCTCATGTTTGTCATGTGTGAGAATATAATAACTTAATTTTAGGGAAAGGTGAGTAATAGTTACGTACATGAAATGCTTAAATTAATTAAATGCAAACATGGGTAGATATGAGGGTACTTTTTATATCGACTGTGCAAGAATCAATCTGCTAATAATGTCTTTGATTGATGATAGAGGCCAACACATATTTTGGTGCTTCCTATTTTTAACTGTTTCTAGGTAATTTTTGGGTGTAGAATTCAAAACAACTGTTAGATTTAGTCTACCAGGTCTAGTTTTTGTGTTACACAATATTGCATGCTTTTAGATAAAAATTATCTATTTATGTATATTTCAGATTATAAGCATTAATATTTGAGACAAAAGCTTATTGAAAAACAAATAATACAAAGTAAGGTATGTAATTCACAAAGTAGATCAATATACATTCATGAATTGTCACTTTCTTTCTTTTATGCGATTTTCTAGCATGGAGTTTAAAGTCTCGATGCAGGCTCCAAGTAGCCGGTCATCATGTGGTCATTTCACCTTCCTTGATATTGTTATTCCATCATCTTAATATCTTGATGACATAATCTTCCTTGTTTCTCACTGTAATCATCTAGGTTTTGTGGGAATCGATCTAAGTGGCTGTGGATGTAGTGAAGTTTTACGCACATGTTAAACCGAGAATATTATATTTAGAAAACATATTTTCTACTAAATCTGTGTAATTCTCCCCATTATGATGAATTTCGTACTACTTCAACAAAGGAGTACCAAGCATTAGATTCAATCTGGTTCATTTCGGCGGTTTTATTAGCTGTTTTATTTGCCTGTTTTCAGTTTTTCTATGGTAATCCCAAAAAAAAATACGTAGTAAGTACATAAGGCAATGGCCATCTTCATTAACGTCTTTACAAAGTGCTTCATAAGCCCCAACTTGATATCTAAAGGTGAAAATATGCTTGTCTCTCTCCCAACCATAGATTGTTGATTACGTCTTCTTTTCCTGGAACCATGACGTTTCTTATGGACCAATTTTTGTTAACCAGGTGCTGGACCTTTAAATCTGCTGTCGCAAAGACAAAAAAAGAAAAGTTATTTTGTATATCCACTTTGCTGTCTAAGGACGAAATTAATCATTCTTAGATCGAAGCAAATCACCTACTGATGTTCTTCATACTGTAACGTTTTCGGGTTCCAATAAACAACTGGTGCAATTATTTATTTAAAAAAATCTGTATATTTATGTACTTAAAATTATATAATAATATAAAAATATATAAACTAACGTATCACACTTAAACTACTATTAATAAATTAAAATTAACACTTGTATTTATTTACTACTAACATGTCCGTATTTATTTACATATCACTTCTATTTATATCACCTAAAGAACTATTTCTACCGTACGCCGTATATTTATTTTATTATATTTATTTCTAGTCGCGTCGGTTACCACGCACTCGAGACTACTTATCCCGCAATGAATCATCCATCGGTGACCCAGTCGCCTTATATACACCTGCATGAAATGTTCTCGAAATGTACCAGTAAGTTCGGCAATTTACTGGAGGAAATCTGGACTCTTCCTTGCTTACGTCGGTCGTACATCTGTGAGATGACTCACTGCATTTACGATATTTACCGGTCGTGCCGAGATGATTTATAACCCCTTTTTTAACGTCGCCTGGTCTGGCTGATACATATTTCGTTACATTGCCCCCTTCTTAAAGACTGCGTTTCGTCTCGAAACACACTATTCCATGTTCTTGTCGCTGGCGGATGACGAAATCCACACCGGGACCCACGGGTGCACCCAGCCGTCTTGTGGAAATGGCAACCCACCGTCCCAGGCGGTACAACGGGCTGATTGGGCCGACAGCCACACATGACCATTTTCATACCAGTATACCGAAACACTACTTCCAGCATGTTTCTTACTGTTCTCCATTCCAAACGGTCTAATCCGCAGCCCAGCCTCGGAATTGCCAGCCTCCCCACATTTTGCTTGAGTGCACGTCCTCGTAAATCGACAAGGGATTCCCACAAGCTGGCTCCCTAGGTTTTCCAGCAATTTGTCGCACATCCGCCACTTCACCGCTGTCACGTCCATGGTATGGGGCAATTGGTTGAAACACACCATCTCTGGCTCACTATGGGGTGTTAGTCTCATGCAATAAACGACGTCATCTATTTGCTCTAGTATTTCGTATGGTCCCTCCCAGTATTGTTGGAGCTTTGGGGACAGGCCTCGGCGACGCTGAGGGTTACATAACCAAACAAGGTCCTCTTCTCGGTAACCATCTCTCTCTTGTCTTGCACGTGGTAACAATTCTTCGTCCTGTCGCTGGCATCCTGAGTGTGATGGCGTACTCGCTAGTGAGCATCCTCCAACCTTCGTCTGGATCCGCTGACGTAGTCTTCTCCATTTGGGTTCTCCACAACACACTTGAGTAGATCATCCTCTACCTTCAGAGAGTCCCATTGAGCCCAGTAGGATTCCAGTCCCTGTGAGCGAGGAGCCACTTCTTGACAAGCCGGTCCGCGACCAGTAGCTTTTCAAACCATCAATGAACCAAGGTCTTCATCAGCTTCTTGACCAATCCGCAAATTGTCAAGATGCCACTGATCGTCAACCACGGCAGTTCTGAATGTGTTGGCCGATTTTTCTTCTAGTCAGTTACCATGCCTGCAGTCTTCTGGACGTTGTCTGCTTGCAACAGCATCAGCGTTTTGGTGTTGCACAGATGCAATTTGCGTTATTGGTTTTGAGGCTCCACGATACTGGGTCGACGATTGCCTCTTCTCATCGACCCGTTTCATTTTCGCTGCTCCGCTATGGTCTCCTTGGGCTTCTTCCCGCATTTACCATGCGCATGGCCCATTTCCATCTCCATTTCCATTTCCATTTTCAATTCCAGCATCGGAGCGTTCTTCTCTTAGGTTGCACCTGATTCACCAATCGTCGGACTACCTGTTCCAGGTGTGCATGCCCATACTTCATCTCAAGACGCTTGATTGATTTAAGGTAGTCTTGACACTCTTCTGGAAGTAAGGTCTGTAGAACGTCACTGGCCTCTCCTCTGAACGACACAATCAGAGCAGTAGCTTTCTTCGCGGACGTCCACCCATTTGCTCCTATAGCGGCTTCGAATTGTTTCAGGTACGTCATCCATGATGTCTTCGCATCGAAGGTGGGAAGTTTTACCTTTGCCTTTGCTGTTCGGGAAATCTCCAGGCTTCCGCTTGAGATGTCATGGGGACCGCAGTCGTTCATCGCTGGCAACTGAAGCTGAACCCCAAACTCGTCCCCCATTCCGAACACGCGCTCCTCAACTTTCTGTTCCACGGCTTCGATGGCCCCAGAAAATTCCTGTCTCCCATTCGATGAATTCTTTTGAATGTCTTCCTTAAAAGTAGTCTCAAGTTGTTTTGAATTACTTGCAATTTCATCTAGAGTCTCGAATTGTTTTGCACTTTCATCTTTTGGAGTCTTGAATTGTTTTGCAATTTCCTTATTTAATGCTTTTAAATTATTTGCAATTTTTTCTAGAGTCTCCAAAATTAAGCTTGAATCAGGCTGTACTTGAAACAAATATTTCTCGGGATCCTCACCTTCATTTATTAAAAGGTCACGAAGCCGATCCTGGAGAATTGTTTTTTTTCCACACGTATCTGCGTCCCTTTCTTCCAATTCTGCCCTCAACTCGGAGACCTTTAATTCTTCCAAACGTTTGGTAGCCATTTATTTATTTATTTATTTATTTATTTATTTGCACTTATGTTTATCCCACACTGACACCAATTGTAACGTTTTCGGGTTCTAATAAACAACTCGTGCAATTATTTATTTAAAAAAATCTGTATATTTATGTACTTAAAATTATATAACAATATAAAAATATATAAACTAACGTATCACACTTAAACTACTATTAATAAATTAAAATTAACACTTGTATTTATTTACTACTAATATGTCCGTATTTATTTACATATCACTTCTATTTATATCACTTAAAGAACTATTTCTACCGTACGCCATATATTTATTTTCTTATATTTATTTCTAGTCGCGTCGGCTACCACGCACTCGAGACTACTTATCCCGCAATGAATCATCCTTCGGTGACCCAGTCGCCTTATATACACTTGCATGAAATGTTCTCGAAATGTACCAGTAAGTTCGGCAATATACTGGAGGAAATCTGGACTCTTCCTTGCTTACGTCGTACATCTGTGAGATGACTCACTGCATTTACGATATTTACCGGTCGTGCCAAGATGATTTATAACCTCTTTTTTAACGTCGCCTGGTCTGGCTGATACATATTTCGTTACAATACTAAATATTTTCAGGACTATAAATATTGTCTTGTATTTCCCTTTCAAGATGGTGGAATGGATAAATGGGATTTGTGCCAAATCTGTTACGGTTGTTTAAAATTTCATTATTTGTACCGGTTATTAATACGACAATAAATTTGCCTGTATTTCAAAAATTAGAGCTCCTATAATACGAAAGAGGCGTTTTTTTTGAAATCAGCACGTAAAATATATCAAAAGCCAGTACTTTTTAAGTTTTCCAGCACCAAAAAAAAAAAAAATAATTTTGTTGGACTATGTGTATATGCAACAAGCAACTTAATACTATATTTAGATTTAAATTGCGATATTTCAAGCTGCTCATTAAGACAATTATTCCAGACTAACTTGCTAAGTGAGTTATTATTTTCTGTTTCGGTGTTAACATGTTCTATTAATATATTCTTTATTTTTGTATGCTGCTAATTGAACTGTGATTGCCAGTTATTTTTATTGAAATATACACACATTAATTGGTACCTACATTGTTATTATATTTTTGGGTAAACAAGTATTCATTTTGTGATTATTTATAAATAGAGATGGATTAAGACAAGAAGGTGCATTTATCATATATGGACGAAATAATTAAAAAGTCATTGCAAACAATAAAAAGAACATATTGTAGTTGAAATATCGAAAGGTATATTTGTGGATAAGGTAGTAGTAAATGCCCAAGGTGAACAAGAACAAGAATACAACAAGAGTAGAAGGAAATTTTTGATAATAGGAGATGGAACAGAAGAAAACATAAAAATAGAACAGAAATGGATGGATTGTCAATTTAAAATGGCAACGTATATTTTTAATTAATGTTTCGGATAAAGAATGCTTTCCTGATTTTGATGGTGTATAACACGTCAATTTTCAACATAAGTTTCAAGTGTGCCGTGGTTAATATCATTTTATTGGAATGGAAATTTTAAAAAAATACAAATAAATACGAAACTTATCTACAAATATTGTTCAAATTGTCTGCCGCCTTGTTGAAGACATAGTTGACACCTTCTAATTACTCCATTAGTGGCGTTGAGTATAAAATTAGGAGGTATTTCGCGGCAAGAATTCAGAATTTTTTGACGTAAAATGTCTATATTTTCCGGACTAGTAAAATAAACCTGATCTTGAAGATAGCCCCATAACCAAAAATCCAGCGGTGTAAGGTCGGGCGAACGAGCGGGCCATTGAATTGGTCCATTGGCCCTATTCACCTCTCAGCAAATGTCGCATTTAACCATTCAACATTTATTAAGGCATTATGAGGAGGGCGCCATCTTGCTGAAAGTAGGTACATTCTGTTTAGCTCGGCAATTGGCAAATCATCTAAAAAGTTTGTAATGTTTTCACGCAATAGTTGATGGTATTTTGCTTGATTTAAGATGCCATCTATGAAAAAAGGGGCAATTAATCGATCACTCCAAAGACCGCACCATACATTTAAACTGAATCTTTGCTGAAAATTATTCTCAATTATAATTCTTGGGTTTTCTTAGCTCCAACATCGATTGTTCTTTCTGATAAAAATGCCATTATTACTGAAACTGCATTCGTCCGACCAAATAATTTTTCGATATTAATTACGATCTCGTTGTGTAACATTTAAGAAAAAGTTGCAAAATTGCATTCTTCGACCATGATCATTTTCCAATAGTGCTTGCACTTTTTGAGAGATGTATGGTATGAACTTGTGCTTTTTGAGTATTGCTTGTGTTGTTTGGTGCGATACGCCGCCCTCATTTGCAATTCTACGAGTAGAAGTCCATGGGCTTTCTTCCACGCATAAAAGAACATCCAATTCTGTATTTTCCTTAAACTGTCGACTCTTACTTTTTGGTATTTTGAAGGCTCCATATTTTCTTAAATTCTGTTCGATTCTTCCGAATTTACGACGGTCTGGAACCTCTCTTGTCGGATAACGATAACTGTAGAGTCTCACAGCTTCAGCACTATTTCGATTACATTCAAAGTATACTTGCAACATGTCGGTCAGTTGATTGCTATTCATGTTAATGATGAATTAAACTCACAGAAAGAATCAGAACGTTGAACTAATGTCACACCGATACACAAATTTCACAATGACAGTATTTATTAACATTTACATTCTAATTGACAGTATTTATTACTTGATGCATTTGATTGCTATCCACGGCACACTTGAAACTTATGTTGAAAAATTGACGTGTTATACATCATCAAAATCAGGAAAACATTCTTTATCCGAAACATTAATTAAAAATATTCGTTGCCATTAAAAAAAAAATTGACTATCGCATGTTAAAACTTTTTGTTCCTAATAATATTTCGATTACGCCAATTGATAGTATTTACTTAACCATTTTATTTGATATTTCGTTTTTTAAAATCGGATAATAAATAACGGAGCTACGGCTTATACTTTTGAAATAATCAATTTAAAAATGAAGCAAGCCAAAGCAAGACTCTTCTATTAAGAAAATATTTTCGCTGAAAATGTATGATGTAAGTTTTATCTAGTACTTTGCAGCTGGAAACAATAAAATATACTGGTTGTTAAGTGTTAAGGACTTAAGCCTGAAGGAACACTTTAAGATTTCACAATATTTGATATTCTCCTAATACGTAGTTTTCCAAGTATATAACTTTTTAAAAACATTTAATATTTCAGAAAAACACATTTGATTTTAGACCCATACTTATTGTCTGATTAGGAATTGCAGAGGAAATAAACAAAATGTTCTTTTCATTTAAAAAACTATAGCAATCATTAGCCGCCAACTTATGAAAGTTATGTATAATTAAAAATAAATTTAAAAGATGTACCTATTGAATCGCCATTACAAGAAAATAACTGCTTCAAAAAATCTTTATTTTTGAAAGTACAATCTACCTTCCACGTGGATATGACTCACCCTGTATATGTATTTATCTACAGTCTAATTTGTATGCAGTCGACTTATATCAGATGAAATTTGGACGTCGCTTTCTAGTATTGGTGTCACAAAATGTTAATATTTTTCGGCCTCTAAATATTTTTTGAACGTATTAAATCTGGCAAGCCATATAAAAGTATGATGGAAACGCGTTACATTCAGTTGAACGTCATACTAGATCCATGACGACTCGCCTTGTATATGTTGCCGGATCTATTTTTATTTCTGTCAGTGACATTTGATATAACCAAAGAAAAAAATTATTCACAATACAATAACTATAACGTAATATATTTAGTAATTGAAATGCTCTAAGACTTCAGTCTTTCTCAACTGATTTATTATATTGATTTAGGTTGTCGAAAAACCTTAAATGTTTCATTACGTATCCATAATATAATTTAAAATAAGCAATACTTAGGTACAGTTGCGGTCCCTACAAACTCAGACACCGACTTTTGACATATTCTGCCAAATTCAAAAAAATTGTTATGTGTGAGTTTGACTTTTATCTAGTATGACAATGTCAGTGTCAGTTTATTGTAAGTTACAAGCGTGCACGATTTTTAAAGTGACATTTAATAAACTTCAATTCTGGGACCATGTTACAAAGCCAAAATTTCTTATTTGTCACACTGTCTGAGTTTGTAGGGGCCGCAATTGTACGCTATTCACATTAAATTTAACACATGATTATAGAAAAGTTTGTAAAAAGCCTCGACTGTTTACAGAAACCTTTCGGCATTATATTCAATCGACGCAATAAATAATAAATACACTTTTAAGAAGCACTGTTTTTAAACAATTTATATCAAAGCAAAAATAAACATGAAAAATTTGACAGGAAGAATATACACAACGCACGTCTTTTTGACAGATATGATTTATCTGTCAACACGGAATTGAACTATAAGTCTATTAAAAATATGTAATAAAGAAATTTAATATTGAAATGGAAATTATGTGTTTATTTACCATGAATGCGTATATTACGATCAATTTATAAATCTTCTATTTAAGCTAATGAAATAAATGCCCTCAAGTTTAATTTAACAAAGTAACTTTTTTAGTTTCTCTAATACAGTTATGACAACATGTAAACGTCATCGATGACGTGCAAGTGAACTTAACGCGTCTCCAGTATATAGTATATATAATATGCTTTTATTATGTGAAATGTATCTTCATCAATTTCATCTGCCAAATATGTTGTACGTGGTTTATATTTAAAATTTAATAGTATAATAATTAATGGACAAGCTCTATTAAAATTGAACGAAGTAGTCGATATTTCATCTTTGGTATAAACAAATCAAAGCATTAACAAGTATTTTATTGCTTTATGAAAAATATACAAACCCATAGTTTTATGCAATTTTATCGATAATTTTGAGTATGACAATCAAATATATTAAGAAACTAATAAAACGCCATTAAATTGTGACATTAAATTTAATTAAATACACTATATAAAAAAAAGTTAAATAATAATTCTTGAGATAACTAGCAATTAAAACATTTTGTAATAAATACATCGATATATAAATATATATAATTCGATATTTGATGTTACTTGATATTTAATTTTATGTATACTAAATAAAACGCAATTTGAATAAATTTCTCATAACTTTCATTTTCACTTTCAGATCGAGGACACGTGTCACATGCCGATAAAGTATATTCAAGAATCTTTTGACTTGATAGAAATGGATATTAACACGGCGCAACCATTACAAAACATGTTTCCAATAAGTGAACTAGCGGAGCCCTTTTGCTCTGGTTACGTGACTTATAAAGGATCACTTACTGTACCCCCGTGTTCCGAAGCAGTTACCTGGATCGTGTCTCCCTATACGATAGGTCTTTCTAAGATGCAATTGCAAACCTTCAGAAAGTTATATGATTCTTCAAAGAACTTGGAGAACAATTTTAGACCAGTACAACCGTTGAACGGTAGACCGGTACATTTCGTAAATTAAATTACGACAATAAGATTTATTTTATATTTTATGTGATATACTTAATATTTAAATATATTTTAAGGAAGTTTAGAAATATTTTTTCTGTTATGTTAATGGAAATACCCTATGTGTATGTAAGGAAGGAAATAAACTAAAAATATCTAATAATTAACTAATACACCAGGGAACAGGGAACCAAAACAGCATTACACAAAAAAAACAAGAATTTTGAAAATTGGCAATTTTACTCCGTTTGGTGACCTGACAATTCCTAGGCGGGTTCCGTTCTATTGGAAGATGCCGCCCAAAATACGGTTTTTCGACAATATTGAAATAATCTCATTTAATATGCAGTGTGTATTTTAAAACAACGTAAATGATACCTCGTCGCCCGAAATTGTTATTACTATGCATTTTGATATTATCATTTGTAATTTTACTCGTTTCCGCACCACCATGAGGTAGAGTGGATGGTACGTTATTTTTATTGTGGTGTCTCCAGACGGCCTAATCCATATATTTGCAGTAAGTTGATTGCTGTTTATATCTTCTTTCGTTTCGACACTCTGGATGGCAGACACCATATTGCTTTTACACACTTTTGGCTGTTGGAACAATACGTCTGCAATCTTCGGCCAAGGAAAGAAGAAGTTTCTGAAGACGAAAGATAAGTACTATTAGACATGCTTCAATCAGAACAATTATACCTCCTGCTTCTGAAGTAATCCTCAAATTTCTGTACTGTAATCGCAAAAAGGATAGAGTTTAGCATGTAGGTGCAGAAAAAGCAAGCTTAAAGTGCTCCGTCATTAGCATTTATTGTAACGGAGGTATTTGTGAAAACGCTGAAATTTTGAATAACCAAGCAGTGGCAGACACCATATAGTTTTTACCCGCTTTTGGCGGTTGGGATACTACGTCTGCAATCTTTGGCCAAGGAAAGAAGAAGTTCCTGAAAATGGAAGATAAGTACTATTGGACTTGCTCCAATCAGAAAAACTCTGGCTCCTGCTTCTGAAGTACTCCTCAAATTCAAGTACTGTACATGCAAAAAGGATGCAGTTCAGCATTTAGCTGCAGAAAAACAGATTTAAAGTCATCATTTGCATTTATCTTAACGGAGGTTTCTACGGAAATCCTGAAATTTTGAATAACTCCGCAGACGAAGAAGAATTTCAAGAAATCGAATGTGTCTTCAATAAAGTGTCAGCATACGAAGAAAATAAGAAAAAGGATTCTGAAAAAGAAGTTATGAAGAGGATTCAACACTCAACCAAACACTACGGACGTAAACGTGAACACACCTGGTCCATCCAAAGTGTCAAAACTGAAGGAGGTATAAAGAGCAATCCACTTACAGCAAATATGTAGATTAGGCTTGTTGTGGGCACAACAATAAAAAAAAAAGTACGTCAATTCTACGTGGAAATGAGTACAAATGAGAATTAGTAATCACTAAATCGATAGTCAGTACAATTTTGGGTGGCAAGGTAGAATTTACGTTGTTTTAAAAAATATACTGCGCCTTAAATAAGATTATTTCAAAAACTAATTATTTTACAAAAAATATTTTAGATAAAAATGATATATAGTACTAGGTTATTTTTGTCAAAAAAAAAACGTATGTTGGGCACCATCTTCCAATATGGCGGAGCCAGCGGCAACTCGCGAAGGTAACTAGATTTGTCTAAATCACCAAAATGAGTAAAATTTACAATTTTAAAGACTTCTGTATTTTTTCCAGGTATTGCTTAAATTAAGAACGTATCTGGCACACGAGGCATATTAGGCCTAATGTTGTAAATTATTATAAAACTAAGAAACGCGAATGTGGAGTACATCTAAATTATATGGTTGCGGTGGAAGAGGTTTTGGCGGGAGTGAAATATGCCAAAAAATGCACAATGCAAAATTTATTTCTACTTCATGTTTTTCGGGTATTAGAAAGCAAAACAAAAAAAAACGAATTGGCACATCTATATTATCTTGAAAATGAAGTAAATATATAAGTGGTAAATAAATTGCAAAGTCAATGGTGTAGCAAGAATTACACATAGAAAAAGGAATACGTTAAATTAATCATTTTGCAACCAATAGAAGCGTTGTTATAAGGATATTTTAGTTTGACTGAAATAAATATCGTGTCCCAGTAACTATCCCTTTTTCGTTAATATTTTTAGGTTGAACTAACAATAAATATTAATTATCTGGTCAATCATAGTTGTGTATCAAAGTAATATTTTACAGTGGAGACATGGATATTGGTAACCATGTCAAGACTAATACTACTTTGCTCCCGTGTTGCGTACAACATTTTTTCGACGCGTTTACTTAAATTTTTTTTTTACAAAAGTACTGATGTTAAATAATTACAAAATGTATTATTAAGCAGAACAGTATACAGTTACTAATAATCACTTCTTATTTTCAGAACTTATGTTTTGTCAACTGTCAAATTGGATGTAAGTAGCAGTGAAAAATGTATTCATAATTGTGTTGAATATGCAACACAATGTACACCACAGCTTGTTATTGTTTTTCTTTCTCTATGTAATGAAATTTTGTATCTATCTATTATTGTTCAGCACGGGGATGTAATGTATTTGATTCCCTTGGCTCGTTATAACTAAGGTTACGTCTTCGATAGTAACTCAGTTATGTTCTCTTTACATTGTGAAAGGCGGAAAAATAAATTTATTGATAATCCTATGTGAAAAAACTAGTTACGATACTTATATCATGAAATTTATGAGATATATTAAGGTTTCAGATATCAGGAATTATTAACTCCGAAAAATCATAAGTCAGTTAAATACTTAAAACAATTATTCACAACATTTTAATTAAATTAAATGTTGAAATTATTTACAGTTTACATTTAAACACAAAGAAAGTCTATTTTCAAAAGCATTTCTAACATTTTTGAACACTTGTGGCGTTACATTTCCAGATTCCTCTATTATTTTTTAGGCAAATCAGTCGCGGTGTCATAAACAACAGATTACAAATGTCCCAACAAAGAGAAACCTAGGGGAGTTAAGCCGTGGGAGTGACCTGGACATTCAATAGAGCCCCTACGTCCTATCCAATGTGTTGGAAAAACATTATCCAAATAATTCTTAACTTCGAAACAGGAATGGGGCCCAGCTCTATCGTATAATCGCCTCCTGTATTTCGTTCAAGTTTTCTTCTAGACACTACGATAAGAGCACATATTAGCTCTTCCAAAAACTGTAGGTACCTAGGTCCATGTATTTTCCTGGAGGAATATTGGGTCAATTACTTGGTTATTAAGCCCATACATTATTTTTTTGTGAATATTGTGTGTTGTCTTCTCGGAAAAAGTGGGGATTTACGTGGCTTTAATATCGACAGTTATGTCTATTCAGAAGACCATTTAAGTAAAAACAACTTTCATTTACTGAAGTAAATATTTCGCCAAACAATTCCATTTTGCCGAATCCTATCTGTCGACTCTTTTATCAATATCACCGTCACCCAACTCTTGGTAAAGTTGAATTTTATAAGGGTGCATTTTGTTTAATTTTAATATCTGATGGCAGGTTGATTTTGGTATTACCGAAACTTCGAATTATTGTCTCAACGAAAACTTTTCATCTAGTACATCACGATTATTCGAATTTTGTTTTTTATTATTTAGTTTGCAAAAATTTTTCTATAAGTGTTCTTACATAAACAACAGATACGTTTCTGTTTGAATGGTTTTCATTAAATAACGACGGCGTTTGGGAATAATTTTTGTTTACAATCCCATATAAAATCACAATTTCAGTTATCTCTTCCAGAGGTAAACCATTTCAGCAAAAAAAACGAAACTTTAAGAACAATTTTATAAGTATTAATATTAATGAAACACAAAAGTTACAATTTTGACATTTCTAATTTAAAACATACTCTTTCCATGACTAACTTATGATTTTTCGGAGTTAATAATTTCTGATTTCTGAATCATGTAACTTTAAATATCTCATAAATTTCATGATATACATCAAGAAAATTGTGTTCTTTTAAAATCCACAAGAAAAAAGAAATACTGGGTGTCATTTAAAATCTTGGAGTAGGGATGACCGCTGGAGCGGTATGAAATACACCGATCATTGTCAAGCTATATCCTAAACAACCACCCAAAATTTCAAAATGTTTTCTTTAAAAATACCAGAAATAATTCAATATTAAGTTTTCGAGAGTCTACTTGGTATATTTTGCTAATATCGCATAGAATTGTTCAAAAACTGTATTTAATAATAAACTCATTGACTAAATTAATGCACCACCGCATATATTTTGTGTTATTCCAAAATAATGATGATTTTTAGTTTTTTAGTTATCTTAGAAGTGGGCCGTGGACCTACTTGGAAAGTTCAAGGAAATACTGTCAACAAAGGTTTTCTTTTAAAAGTACAATTGCAAATAAAAGCATTTTTGGCAAAACTTGATCCAAAATTTGATCGGAAATTTTTGCTTATTAAGACAAGTTGTCTTTAGTAAAGTGACCAGATTTCCAAGTTCGAAATTCGGGACGCTATATTTTTTTTACAAATAAATTATTTTATTATTATTATTATGGTGGAGGTGGTATGTAGTACTATGTAGGTCAAGTATATAAATTCGCGACCAATAAACGAGATATAAAACATCGGGATCGGGATTGAAATTTCGCGACTGTCCAGGGAAATTCGGGACGTATGGTTACCTTATCTTTAGCCACCAAGTTTTTTTGTTATTGATAGTGTCAGTGCGAGTGTAATACATTTTAGTAATGAATCGCAGAACAAATTTGTCAGTGGAGGAAGCAGTAAGAGCATAAAATTTGTTGGATGAGGGATATTCAATGCGTTATGTTGCTAATGTGAAGATGGAAAGAATGGAATGGAAGAAGCCATTCTAGCTTAACTCGCATGGTTAGACGATTTAACGAGACAGGTTTTCACTTACGAAGGCCGGGACAAAAGCGAAAACAGTGCATTAATGCAAGAGAAACAGGAGACCGTCTAGCACCATCCTAAAAAATGAGCTCGTAGCTGCTCACAACCTTCCTGTACCTTCCCGAAAGATTAGAAGGCGCTTAAATGAAGCTGGATTGTCCAACAGAAAACCGGCCAAGAAACCCCTGCTCACCAGAGAGTAATAATTCAAAGATTGCGTTTTGCGAGAAATTATCAAGATTTGACTCTTAATGATTGGGAGATGGTTTTGTTTTTAGACGAAACGAAGATTAGCCTTAAATCTCCTGATGGACGTGAGCGTGTCTGACGAGGGCCAGAAGAGAGATTAGCTAGCTGCAATACCTCTCCCGGAGTCCCGTTTGGTGGTGGCTCTGCAATGATTTGGGAAGGCATATGTTTCGCTGACCGCACAGAGTTGGTCCTTATACGTGTTAGGTCAATGAATGCAAATTATTATCTTGAATACATCGTTGTTGCCCATGGAATTTCTTGTTTATGCCGGATAATGCTCGTCCTCATGTAGCTGGACAAGTTATTCACTACTTAAATGCTGTTGCTATTCCGTTTATGGACTGGCCAGCCAATAGTCCTGACAATGAACCCAATAGTGTATTTATGGGACGATATTAAAAAAAAAGGGTTTGACGTCCTACACCTCCACCTGCCAACCACAATCAACTGATAGACGTAGCAATTCAAGAATGGGAAATACTCCTCAAGAAGTCGTTCAAAATTTGATTTCCAGCATGTCAAGACGTAGGGAAGCAGTAACTGCTAGTTAGGTTTCTGAATTGTAATGTACACATTTTGACATATCCCATGTCGCTGTATATGTGATCTAAGGGACAAATATATTATTATTATTATTATTATTATTATTAGAAGTAGAGGAGAACATACACGATATTAGAATATCTCTAAGTCCATAAATTCTATTGTTTTCGTTTGTTTTTTGTTTAAATGTTTGCGTTGTTGTTAAGAAAAAAAATTTTCTTAATAAAAAATAATTAGAAATAACACCATGTTTGGTGGATTTCATTTACAAGCTACTAGACAGTACCTAACAACAAGCTTTCGTGAATTTTTTTTTGCAATATTAAATTCAGTATTGTAATTATACAAGTTTAATTGAGTGATGCGTTAACTTTGTCCATGAGTTAATTAATATTATTCGTTGTAGTAATAATACTAATAAAAAAGAATTTATAGAAATGGTCTCCTCTCTGAAAAATACAAAAGTACGGGAATTGATTATATTCATGTAACTGCGGTTAAAACAGTCTGTGAAGTTATCGCTCTGGTTCTTCTGCGAAAACATTAAATCTTTCAATATACATTAGGATTTTCCTCTCTTTATTAATGACATCACGGTTTGTACCGATTCTATTATCAAAGTTTATGTGGAATATTTGGTCTAATAATTACAAGGCAATGTATGTAGTAGCTAGAATGATTTATTTACAGTGTAATAAAAATTGTTCTAATTGGGTAAGGTTGGGTATTGAAAAATAAAATAAATAAATAGGTTTTAACATGTGTGCTTTACATTATGTAGATCAAAGAAACCAATACAGGTGAATCAGGTGATCGTTATTCCTTTATACAAAAGTCACATTATACGTTTATAATGTTCGGTCAATATTTTGACTAGATGAATTCCTGAACAGTTACTGTTTATTACTGTAGTGAAGCCGTTGAAGAACAACTAGTTAGTACTATTAATATTAACACACAGGATAATAAAGTTATTGATAGGAATACTAAACTTCTATGAACTGCAAAGCGAATATTAGTTTTTAACAATAACAATAATAATATATTTACTTGCAATAAGTTTGTAAAAGTAAATATAGATTTTGTCATGTGGTTATACAATAATAAATAGGAAGCATATATACAGAGTGTAGCACCTAAGATGCCTCGGACCGTAGCTCCTCTATCGTACAATATATCGAAAAAAGTCTAAGAGAAAAATTGTCCAGAATTACAATCGCAATTTTCCTAAAATATTTTTGGTCATCAGTGCCGTGCCGTATTCCAGTGGCGTATCAAACCTATATTTTTTTAAATGGAACAATATATATTTTATGGCTGATTCGGAAAACCCTTGAAGAGTGCTTTTTTATGTAACGTCACACCGCTAACTTTAGCGGTATCGCTGTTATAACGATTTTTCTTCGCAGTTAAACCATACTTCGACATTTTTTTGGCAGGAACTAAATTGTACCGGCGTTTGGATTTCGAATTTATGGATAGACTAAGACCACTTCTACCTACTCTTAATTTTTTTTCAAGTGATTAAGGAAAGAAGATATTTTTTTTTATTATTATTGGAAAACTTGGAATTTCGAATATCCAAGTTGTAATTATTTTATATGCTTCTCATTTGATATTTTAGAAAAAAATGACTATTTGCAAAGCCCAATCAAAAATGATCTTCTTTCCTTAAATCACTTGAAAAAAATTAAGAGTAGGTAGAAGTGGTCTTAGTCTATCCCTAATTTCGAAATCCAAACGCCGGTATAATTTAGTTCCTGCCAAAAAAATGTTGAAGTATGCGGTTTAACTGCGAAGAAAAACCGTTATAACAGCGAAACCGCTAAAGTTAGCTGTATGACGTTACATAAGAAAAAAAAGTACTCTTCAAGGGCTTTCCGAATCAGCCATAAAACATATCCATTGAAAAAAACACGTTTGATACGCCCCTGGATTACGGCACGGCACTGATGACCAAAAATATTTTAGCAAAATTGCGATTGTAATTATGGACAATTTTCCTCTTAGACTTTTTTCGATATATTGTATGATAGAGGAGCTACGGTCCGAGGCATCTTAGGTGCTACACCCTGTATAATGTTTACATAGAAACAGTGCTTTTTAAAAACATATAATTGTATGTAGACCTAATACGAATTATTTCAAAAACGAATGAAACAAAGACCTTTTGATCATTTTTTATATTGTCATTTGATGCATCTCCCTAAGAATATATGAAGTTTGTAGTACAATTTAATACAATTGTAATACAACACATAAGTAGTATGTACTACGTATATACAACGTGATGATAACATTTCCAGCATGGGGATCTAATTTAATTAAAAGTATGAAATTGTATAAAATTAATCTTGCAGTATAAGCCCCACAAATCAATTTTCTTTGTAAAAGCTTTGATTTTATCATTATCTATGAATATATTTACTTGTTTTCTTCGAAGACTGGAATTCAACTTCTTAAATTTTAGAAAAATATCACTTAACCATCATCCACCTGTTCAGAGATTAATGTTAATACATCGATATTTTCTTTATAAAAATTAAACCATTTCATTGGATTTAGTTTTTAAACGCAAAGCTGCTTTAGCATCTAAAATTTATTTTGTCTACAAGTTGTTCATATCTGTATTCAAACGTAAATGTACTTACCGTATAAATAAAAGGTATTATTTAAGAAAGACAGCTTTTTCAAAATTTCAGCTCAGAAGCAAACTATTACCAAGTGTTAGCTTAGAAACCCTGTACTATCTATTGCTAGATTAGGGACACAAACTAGTACTTCCAGTTTGCGTTTGTTTTGTTGGGGCTAAAATTGGCAATTGGTGTTATACAAGGAACAGGTGGTTCGACACCCTCTAGATTAGAACGTTAATTGCTGTTTAGTTTACGAGCCAGGTCTCTTACTAATGTTTTATTATTAGGGCGCGGACATGACCGGTTTAAACTACGACGAAGTTACAACGGAACAAAGAAATAATGTAAACAACAGAGCTTACTGAATAGCACTAATTCATATGGTGAACTGCAATATCTGTTTACGCCCGAGAAGTGCCCGAGAATGAGAGCTAAAAATGCCCATAAAACAAGAAATTTATGAGTAAAATCCTTTTTTCATCGGCGTAGATAGGAGTGTGAGGGTTTTTTTAAATTTATTTTATTTACCTTATATTTCGCAGGAGAAATAAAATTTTCATTCATGCTTACGTTAGTTTCGTTTTTTTTATTGGTTTGACAATTAATTACCTACTTCGTCATTTTTGTAATAGTCTGTTTAATACCGGTTTATTGAATCAACTTCTCCCAATTATCTAGACGTAAGTGTGCACTGGATTTCGTTTAGTTCCAATAACATAAGCGTACATTTTTAGTTATCATTTATTTAGACCTAGAACGTTGTTTATGTTACTTTTTCTGATATGAAAATGAATTGTCAGTGATTCCGAAATTTATTACAAAGTCTGTAAAATATCGTTACAGACAAAATATCGCACGTTCGTCACTTAGTTTTGCTTAAACAAACATAGAAATAGTTCTTATGTAGAGAATTTCGATAGTTTACAAAATTTCGTTACATGTTTAAATGACGATGCTCGAAGTATTTCCGAGTGCAAGGAACTAACACAAATCCCAAATTTAAAAAATCAGTTTTTATTCCTTCAGGAACACTTTGGAAATTTGCCTAAACTAATCACATATTTTGAAAATCGAAAACTCAGATTGAAAGATGTATTAACCACATTAGAAGTGGGCTATTAATAATTTCAAAAGTATTCCAAGTGACTTCGGATGTGGCCTTCGGCAAAAGTTAAATGCAGTTTTTAATAGAAATCCAGATTTAATAACATTGCGGCAATTGTGTATGCTAAATACGCTCGAATAAAAGAATATTTCCAGTATGCACCTATAACCAGTTGCGATGTAGAAAGGACGTTTTCTATCTACAAGGATGTACTTAATTCAAAGAGAACAAGTCTTACAGAAGAGAAAATGAACAAATAATAAGGTATTTTGTATTTTATAGATCACCAGCACTTGTTATCCAGTTATATAAATAAAATTAAAACCTCTTTAAAAATACAACATTTCAATAGTGCGCCCATGGGCGATGAGTCATCAACCGTTCATTATATATAATTGTTAACATTAGTAAATATGCAAGTAAGAAGATAAATACTTGAATTCTGTTTAATCGATGTGATTCGAAAAACTTGATCAAGTGTTTTAAAGTTTTAAATTTCGAGGTATTGTATTATGTTATTTGTGAAGTTATTACGACACTTCCAAGTCGCTTAGGGCAATATCCGGTCTAAAATATTTTCTTTATTTTATTATTAATATTTATATACATGTAGTTTGACATGCAGCATAAATATTACTTTGTACATATTATAAAATTTCCACATCAGACCAGTATTTTCTGATGAGAATTTTCCTCGACATTCTGTAGGTTTCCAAATTTTTATAAAAAGAATTTTTCGAAATTTCTACCGGAAGTAGGTTTTTTACTCTTAACGAAAAAGAATTTTTCGCGAATATCTCGCAAGTCGTACGTTCTATACAGGACATATTAAGACTAATTTTGAGTATGAAAGTGTTTAGAGATAGATTTTGAATAATTTTTGTATAAAAGGTTTTCGAAATTTGTGCAGGAAGTTAGAACTTTCAGTTTTATCTTATAACAGTTTTCTTTTTTTTTGCAAATATATCGCAAACTATGCATTCTCTACAGATTTATCAAGAGGGCCAAAGTATTTATTGTATTTAGAGCACGATTTTTTTGTCGAAGTTTATGAATATTATCACAAACACCATATGGCAGGCTGACGTCAGAGAACTATATCATAGGAATTGGGACAATTGAGTATTCGGATACTTTAGCACGGTCAAGTAAAAAATTTTACAATTCATATTAATATACTTTATAAATCCATAAATTTCCTTGCACAAGCGGCAAAAAAGGAAAACACCCATTTTATTTCTGTATGCTAGAGTAGACAGTTCTGAAGATGAATGAACGATCAATGAAAATATTGTTAAAATATTGGAATCATTTACATTGGCTACAATTGTCAACAGAATATCAATCTTCAGTGGTGATGAGCAATCTTTGATGGAGAATTTCATTTCAAAGATTGATAAGGATGAACCAGGAGCGGTAAAAGAAATCTAGTGCAACAGGAATTTCAATCAAGGTTCACAAAAGTCATTTCTAGAAATCTTTCGGTTACCAATGCTTCATCGATTGAAATATTTGACTTTATTACATTTCTAGATACAAAGTTTAAAAAGAAGGAAAGATTTTTGGATGACTGCTTAGAAGAAAAAGGCACCTAAAAGATATCTTGGAAAACGAAGGAGAGTCATCAGTTGAATTTGATGAAAATACCATAAATCAGCAAAAAAAAAACCGTTATGGATATTTTGTTCCCAAATGAACAAGTAGCCAATGAAGTAGATATACAGTGTGGTGATTAAGTTTGGAACAAAATTCATAAAAGTATTCTATATTGTTTTTAAGAAAATCGCTCGAACAGGTGTTTTTTTTGTAAAATTCCGACCATTGACGAAAAATTTTGTTGAATGACGTCATTGGTTTTTATACAATGACGTCATCATATTTTTTATTAAATAACAATCCCCACTATTTTTCTCAGTTTTACTGCTAAAATGGTGATGTACAAAAATTGGTACCTTACATAACAATTTTTTTGAAAAAAATAACACATTTACTTCACAACTTTAATAGTTATAATTTAGTAAACATAATAATAGAAAAAAAACATACAAAACAAATTAATCAACAGCACTTAGCACAAACAAAATTAATAGAATCTACGGTTGGTTCTCGGTGAAACATTATGAATATTAATACATATTAAAACGAATAAACACTATACTCCATTCAGTCTAAGAATAAAGTAGATGGCGCTACAATATGAGCACAGTTTACACACGATGAACTTTGTATTTTGAAAACAAGTAAAACATATGTTTACTGTCAGATGGATAGCAGGGATATACATATCTGATATCATTATATTTTGACATTTACGTACATTTTTATACAAGTTGGTAACTCATTCCTCAAGAAAAAGGAATGCACATGTCGTCTAATTGTACTTTTTTGTGCTTCATCCAATTTATTGTAAGTATGACGATAATTTCTTTTTCTTGGAGGAGAAATTGGAACTCCATATAATTCCATTTCTTTAATAATGCAGTACATTGTATTCCTATTAATACCCACTTCCTCTGCTGTTTGATTGACTGCAGCTGTTTTAGACATATTGTTTTTATCCTTAATGTACACATTATAAGCCATTTGCCTTTGTCCAGATCTTATGTGTTTCCCTTTACGATTTTTTGAAGGACCTGGTAAAAGTGCTTCCGCCATACTATAGAATATTAGCGATTACGAAAAGAAAGTTAACGAAATTGATAAAATACCTTAACAAATGAATATTTCACTTGCGAGTTCTAAGAAGAACTATTTTTTAAGAATATTAACAACAAATAACTATGTAAAATACGGAAATCGACAAAATCTTTGAACAAAACTGTCAGTAAACAAATTTTTGACAGAACGAGCTAAATGCGATTATTTTGCCGGTGTAAATGCACACTCGATTTCAACCAATCACAAACGTTTATTTTAAGCCCTATCTTTCCCAATGCTTTATTCTTAGACTGAATGGAGTATAGGTTATATTGTTTCACTTAGGACAGATTTATTTTTCTCTGACACGTATTTCGACCTCTCGGTTATTATTGAAGAGTTTACAGACATATACTAAACTAAGAAAGTTACTAATACTTATTTACATGTATGTGCTAGTGCCTTAAGTACAGTGTCAATAATGGGGGTGTTTATGAAATGTAGTCGTGTGTTTGTGACATGTTTATTAGCTGTTGTAGCTTTCTTAATTTCAATAATTTCTAATAAATCTAATTTTCTTCCTTTATAACTATTATGTAATAATGTATAATTATTAGTATCGAATACATGTATAAGGTCTATGCAATGTTCAGCAAAGCCTGTATTTTTGTTATTGTTTAGAGTGGATTTTTTATGTTCATTAATGCGATCCTGTACGGGTCTGCCTGTTTGACCATTGTAGATTGCGTCACAATAACTGCAACCTACCTCATAAACACCTGATTTGTCACACAATTTTGTTTTTTCTTTATTATTGACCAAGATTTTTCCTAAATTTACTTTGTTTACTTGGATAATAATTAAACCTAGCTTTTTTAATTCGTTAGAAACTCCGCTGCTAAGTCCCGGTATATAGTTAAGAGAAATGATACCGCTTGTTATTTGGATTTGTGTTTGTTGACTGTAAAAGTTTTTTATAAGGATCTTTTTTTGTTTCTTTTTAATCATTTTATCAATGAGTTGTGTGCTATAACCATTATTTAATGCTATAGTTTTTAAAATATCTCTTTCTTTTTTGTAGTTATCAGTATTTAAAGGAAAGTTGAGTAATCTATGGATCTCCTAACACTCATTTAAAATCAATGTACCCTCATCCACCCATACTTTACGGACTACCTAAATTACATAAAGAAGGAAAACCTATATGCGTCCAGCTGTATCTTATGTCAATGCCCCTGCATATAAATTATGTAAATCATTAAATACACATCTACCAGAAATAATAAATTTCACAGCCCCTAACGCAAACAAAACTTCTTTTGAACTATTAGATAAATTAAAAAATATTGTATTAACCAGTAACATGAAATTAGTCTCCTTCGATATTAACAGTGTATTTACTTCAGTACCTACCGAAGAATTAAAAGCAATTTTATTTAAACAGATCCAGAATTCTCAGCTAATCCCAGATCAAGAAAACATTTTACAAAAATCTATTAACATTTGTTTCAACCAAAATTACTTCAAATTTTGCAATAAATTTTATAAACAAACTAGTGGTCTACCCATGGGTAGTCCGTTAAGACCATTACTTGCCGAGATAAATATGACAGATTTTGAAGATAGATACATAAAGAATAGTAACAACCCTTTTTTAAAACTCATTTCCTTTTGGGCTAGATATGTAGATGACATATTATGTATTTGGTCAGGCACTGACAGATAATTTTTCAGTCATTTAAATTCAGTTAACAATAATATACAATTTACAATAGAAAAAGAGGTGGAAAAACCTTTTAAGACATAAAAATCACTAGAATAGAACAAAGATTAGAATTTGATATATTTAGGAAAACAACTACCACAGATACTATCATTCTCGCTAATTCAAACCAATCTTGGAATATAAAAATAGCTGCCTTTCACAGTTTAATCCATTACTCAACTTTCCGTTAAACACTGATAACTACAGATATTTTAAAAACTGTAGCATTAAATAATGGTTATAGCACACAACTCATTGATAGAATGATTGAAAACAAACAAAAAAAGATCCATATAAATTTAGGAAAAATCTTAGTCAATAATAAAGAAAAAATAAAATTGTGTGACAAATCAGGTGTTTATGAGGTAGGTTCCAGTGATTGTGACGCAATCTACATTGGACAAACAGGCAAACGCGTACAGGATCGCATTAATAAACATAAAAAATCCATTTTAAACAATAACAAAAATACAGGCTTTGCTGAACATTGCATAGACCTTATACATGTATTCGATACTAATAATATTATTTATTAGAAATCATTGAAATTAAAAAAGCTACAACAGCTAATAAACATGCCACAAACACACAACTAGTTTTCATAAACACCCCCATTATTGACACTATACTTAAGTCACTAGCACATACATATAAATAGGTATTGGTAACTTTCCTAGTTTAGTTTAAGTCTGTAAACTCTTCGATAATGACCGAGATGTCGAAACACGTGTCAGACAAAAATAAATCTGTCCTAAGTGAAACAATATAAGCTAGTGTTTATTCGACTTAACACAAATGTTCAAGGTGCACCCCTCCAACCATTTGGAATTGACCAGCACGACAGTAAACACTTTCTATACTGCGCTCAATAATATCTGGGCTAATTTGTTGCATTGCATCCCGAATTCTCTGTTGTAAATCTTCCAAGACCTCTATGTCAAAATGAGGAGGCGCCCCATCCTGTTGAAACCAAATATTCTGATGAAGTACGTCACCATTTTCATTATTCGGGAAAAGAGCTGCCCCTGCTGGCACCAAATCAGATTGCAACAAATTTAAATATCGGGAAATTTAAATATCATTCCCACCCATACTTTTAATTTGTCTTGATGTTGACTGTGTGATTCCTGAATCCAGTGAGGATTGTCACGAGACCAATACCTACAGTTATGGTGATGTACTGACCTGTTGAGGAAAAAGGTGGCTTCATCAGAAAAAATAATGTTGTTTAAAAAATTGGGATTTTGATCAAATCGTAACATTAATTCTTCACAACATTGTAATCGGCGGACTGGATCATCTTCGTTGAATTCGTGAATTAGGTGCATTTGTACGGATGTTACTTTTCTTTTTGAAATAATTTTACAACAAAACTATGGTCCACGTTGTTATCTTGGTCATGTTGCCTTGTAGAAATATGATGGTGTTCCTCTGCTTCAAGTAATACCTTTAATTTTGTTTCATCACTCATTTGTGGTCGACCTACATGAGAAAAATCTTTTGCACTTCCAGTTTTCGTAAACTGGCGCCAAATTTACTGACTGTAGATCTTGCAATTGGAGGCCTATCAGGATGTGCTTGATTGAATAACGACAAGCCTCCGCATGAGTTCTTAGTGTGCCGCCGTACCCAACCATTATAAAAATCTCTAATCTTTCCGATTCAGTTAAAATGTGCCATTTTTTGTTCTTAACTTCAAAATTTGGATTGGCTTTTTACATTTTAGATAACTGTCAAACTTTTCCAAGTAAAGTTGATTTCAATTACTTCAAAATTTAGACTGGCTTCTTACAATTTAGATAACTGTCAAACTTTTCCCAGTTAAGTTGATTTAAGTTAAGATTTTTATTAAAATAATTTTTACTTTGTATATGAGTCATTTATTCAAAAAAATTGTTATGTAAGGTATCAATTTTTCTACATCACCGTCTAAGGAGTAAAAAGGTCTATTGAAAACTGAAAAAATATAGTAAAGGTTGTCATTTTCAAAAATAATAATGATGACGTCATTGTTTAAAAACTAATGACGTCATTTAAAAAAAAATTGTCCGAGCGATTTTCTTAAAAACATTATAGAACGCTTTTATGCATTTTGTTCCAAACGTTATCACCACACTATATATTCTTGAAATGTTGTATACCAAAAAACAAATAATTCGAATATTTAAATATTTATCAAAATAAATATTTGAATACTGAAATTTGGAAAATTGCCGTTTTTAATATAAAGACGCGGCTGTACTGCTACCAGTCGCCCTCGCGTTTTTGTTAATTTTAGTATTGCCGCCTTGGACGATGAAGGCACTCAATGACCAAAAGATTGATTTAAGTCTTAAGTGGTAGGGTAATAAAATAAAATATAATTTGACTTATATGTATTATGAATTTGTATACAGTCTCGTAAAAATTAATCATAGAAATACAGGCATCGTCCGTTAAGCTCTTGAACAGGTCTTGTATTAGTTTCCATTGGACCATCTAGCGAACATAAATTCCTCAGCTTTTGAACTTGTCTTGAAGAAACACTTATGGTTTCTGATTGAATTATCCAGTCCACGCCCTCGGTACAAGGAGGGAATGTTAAAGAACCAGTGTAAAAGTAGTATTTAGACGTGAAAGGTAATACTAACCACGACAAGGGGAACGGTTGTATTTTGCATTTTGAGTAAGGCATTTGAAGATCCCGCAGGTAGGTTAAAGAAGGCTCCAAATAAGGGTTATCGATAGGCGTGATCTGAAAATAAATTAAACATGTAATTATATATATTATTGTGTATTATTTGAAGTTTATCAACTTGTAACTAATATATTATGAAACATATTCCAGCCTATTTTCCAAAAGGGAATATAAGATAATGTTTGATAATTTTGTGTATTGAAAGGGTACTTGTATACATCCTAAACATAAACTATTTGCTTTTTCTACGTTCTTATATGTTCACGTTTTGAAGCCCCCTGCTTCCGAAACATTGGTTTATGTATGTCTCTCACTCCTCTTTTCTCTCTCTCTATTTGTCTGCGTCCGTGACATTGATAACGCCTAAACAGCTGAAGATATCAAAACTAAACATTGTAGTTGAAAGCATAATCATTCTCTTAACCCGACACCGAATTGGGTAAAAGAAATTTATAACTATTATTGATTATACGAGGTAGGCGCCATAAATTCTCGGCCTGATATACAAAAAAAGAAACTTGGAACAATATAAGAATTTTTATATTTCAATGTAATCTTCTCTAACATTTATATATTAATTACAACGCTTAATTAATAATTAGATACCTTTGCAAAAATAATCTGCAGTTTTTCCGTCAAAATGTTCTATAAAGGCTGCTTGCAACTCACTGTCGTCCTTAAAACTACATCCCCTATGGTTTTTTTTTAAATTGGAAAACAAAAAATAATTACAAGGAGTCATATCCGGACTATACGATGGATGTTCCAATTCTTGAAAGCCGCATTCGCGGATGGCACCTTGTGAAATGGCGGCAGTTGGACGGGAGCATTGTCGTGCAATAATCGCACACCTTTTGTCAATTTTCCACTACGTTTCGCACGAATACTGTCCCTTAATTTATGCAATAAAGACATATAATATGTGCCGTTCACATTTGTATTGCGCTCTTTAAAGTCAATTAGCAAAATGCCCTCACAATCCCAGAACATTGTGGCCATAACCTTTTCCGTTGATTGAACGACTTTCGCCTTTCTGGGACAAGGTTCGTCAGGTCGCCGCCATTCCATGGAATCCATTTCCGATAGACGATCGTAAAACAGAACCATTGTTTCATCCCCTGTGACAATGGACTCCAAAATCGGTTTTGGGTCTCCACACATATTTAGAAACGACTGCGCAAATTCGATTCGACCTTCACGTTGGAGAGCAGAAAGAAGTCGTCGTAGATGGGTACCTAGCACTAATTTTATTCGTATCCATATGGTCATGGAGAATTCGACGAACACTTGTTTCGGAAATGTTGTTATCACTGCTAATTGCTTCACTTTCAAACGGCGATCTTCTAGCACTAAATGTTCATTAATCGAAATTTGTTGAGGCGTTATCACTTCAATTGGTCGACCCGACTGATCAGCATCTTCCAGAGATTCTTGTCCGAAACAGAATCAATTTGCCCACTTTTTTACAGTTGAATACGAAGGAGATGAGTCACCGTAAACGCTGTCTAAACGTTTTTAATGTGATAAGATCTATGCCCTTCTTTTGATAAAAATTTAATGACCTCGCGGTACTCAATTTGCGTTACTTCAGACATTTTAGTGCGCTAGTCACGTTGGTTGGCTGGTTACTAAAAACTGCTAGGCTTCGAACCGTCATATTTATAATGTACACCTCGCGTATGTGCACGCATGACGTGACGGAGTTTGAACACGTTTGAACCTGTATAAGCCTGTCAGGCCGAGAATTTATGGCGCTTACCTAGTATGTATATCATATTAAGACTACATTCAGACTAAATTTTGAACAAACGTTTCCTTTGCCATAACCTACTTCAAGCCAACATTTGCTTAACATCCTTTACTTTTATAACTTTCTGTACAGACCCTTTACTGGGTGTTTCTCATTATGTCCTGGCATCCAGATTAGTTTTATCTTGTCTGGTCCGCCAGCGATCTTAGTTCTTCTAGGCTGCTGAACGGTATACAATAATTGTTTACCAAAAGTTATTTACAAAATCTGGAGAAACAATTAAAGACCTTTCTTGTTCCTGAATACCGAACAAGATGTGGGTCAGCAGTGATTTTCATCAGCTCAAGAAGCTGCTTTGAGACACCAAAATTTTTTTTCCTCGTTTTTGTAAAAATCTAAAAGGTGTCCGTCTTATTTTAATACCAGTGGTGGTAAATATTTTTTTCAAATATTATGTATCGTACAGAATTTTTTCTAATAACGTTTCGATTACCTATGAATTTGATAAATATGATTACTAGCATTGCTTGTTCATTTCATTATATTCATATGGATACAGCGTGAAGGATATACACATTTGAGTAGGTACTTTTAAATTTAAAAATGAACACAGCATGGATATAAACAACTTGGATAACACGTTTTTGTAATAATAAAATTAGGAACCCCAATATAATAAGCCATACATTAACACAGAATGAATATTGGCAAAATAAATTACACAGAAACTTCCCTTACCACTATGTGTTTTAATTTGTTTTAAATATATAAAAATCTATCAATGTTTCAAATTATTCTTTCTAAATGAAGCTGCTAATTTAAATTAATTAACTATTAATTATTAAGCCAAGTGTTTTCTAACACAGAACATCATATCAAGTTGTGTATTATCAACCTTGAAAATCACTTGATTTTTACGTCGACAAACAATTAAATTTGTTTTTTTTAATATTCACAGCAAGTTTATTTGCAAAAAAACAAGTCATAATCATAATTTATTTATATTTCTTCGGTAGTTCAATTACGCTTTTAGTTGTAACTATGATTTAGAATTTAAAACTTTTCCATAATATTTATATTATTTATTTCAATTAATTAAAAAAATTATAAAAGTTTTTAATAAAAGTTAAAAATATATCATTTGACAAAAATTTTGACAAATACCTTGACAAATATTGTTCATTGACCGTCACACGTTTGAGCAAATGTAGAGGTTTAAATATTTGGGAGCAGTTACATATAGATAGTACCGGGATGATGGGTAAAGATATTAATAAAAGAATAACGGTCAAACTGTTCCAAAGCGTCAAAATAGGATTTATTAACCAAAAAGAAATAAGTCACAAAACAGAAATAGTAGTTTACGAAGGGTTTGTTAGGAACCCCAAGTTCGGAACAGTTCTGGAACTGTTCTAGAATTAGTGGTTTAGGGAAGTTGTACTTCTAACATTAGTAATAGAAATATTAAAAAGCACCAAACTGATGTAAACAAATATTAATCGTAATGAACATCTAATGATAACGCATGTAAGCACTAACACTGCGACATGATTTTAAAAATTGCGATAAAGTTGTTATATATATTTTTTAATGTTTTAATGGATGTTTTTGGGTAAATAAAACAAGTATTTTTTATACAAGCTGTTTTTAATAACAGGCATGTATATCAAATGCATACATCAACAATTATATTCAAACAAATAATATAAGAAAGCTTTTTCAATGTTCAAAGGCAGCCCCTTTTTCTTTTTTTTCAATTATTGATTAAATATTACGCCCGAGATATTTTTTAATGTTATAAATATATGTTAAAAATATATTCTTTAGTTCATATATTTGTAATTTTGTACTTCTGAAACATCAACAACAATTATGTACGGTCCAACACCTACAAAAGAAAATTAAACGTCAATAATTTCTTTGTAGCATATTAGAAGTATCAATCTCACATAAGACGAGGAATTGGTTTGAAAATAAAGAGAAAAAGAAATAATACACTTACCTGAAACAGGCAGAGGTAAATTTATAAATTCGGATAAAGAAGATTTGCTTTACGGACATTATTTAATAACTGTCAAAGTGAATGATGACCTTAAATCAAGTTAGAAGAATATTCAACTAAGGAAGTGGCAGTAGGACCAACTTAAATTTAAGACAGAGGGCGCTAAAGTACCGATCTTCATTTGTTCAAAGTTATAAAATGCGGGAACAAGACCGAAGAAACAGAGTTCGACATTGACCTATATCGCGCTTAAAGCTTAAAATTTGAAACGGAGTTCCGGCGATACTTTTCTTTAAACCTACTTCATTCTGAAGATTGATATATCTATATAGTCATAAATACAGTAGGACTGTATGCACTACTCGTTTTTTTAAAGGATTGGAATATCTTATTATAAATAGAATTTGGGAATTTTATTTGTATTAGTTTAGAAAATTTAAATGAAAATGGAGGATATATACAAGAAAAAAAGTTCGAAGAATTATATAATCAAATTAAGTAAGTGGTACAATATTGTGTATTAAAGTTATAACATAGAAGTTTTATATTAATTTTTGTATAATTAAAAGAATGTTCACTTTGTTAAAATTTTTTGCTTTTCATTATTAATTATAAATATTTTTAATGGTGTGGAATCAATCACTAAGGTACTATGTGAAAATGTTTGCCTTAATCGGATTGTTAAGCGCCATTAAAGATTTATATAATCACAAGACAATAAATTAAATAAACGGGCACAGATATACGAGAATATTTTGATGTGTGAACACTATGCTGTTGGAGTAGTATGCGCAAATGTTTGCTTTGCTGAAATAGTGTGTTCAATATTCGCTAAAACTCTTTTGATTAAAAATAAATACCTAGTGAACATACATTAAATTATTATCATTTCAAATTCATTCCTCAAAATAAACAATATTGCGTTTAAAACAATTTTTAAATAAGAATCACCCGAACAGAATTAGTTTTATGTTAGTTATTATAAATACTCATAAACATATGGATATTTATGTATAGTAAGAAGACAAACATGAATAAAATATATTCACCATTATTATTAAGACCTACATATTGTGTTTAATTTCTTTACCCTATCACATACTTAACAGATAAGAGAAGATTGTTAAACAAGAAGCAAACCGCTGTTAGAATCCACGTAAAAATTTTAAAATGTATGCTGTTATGCTAAAGCCAGACATTAAGGTATCATTATTATTTTTGATATTTAAAAAGTAGATACCACAGCAATACGTATAAGAAAGTCGTGTGTTTGCCACACCTCATTCTTTATCTTATTCAATTTAATCATGTCTTAAATCCTCACGGTCGAATGCTTGATTTGGTATTATCAAACTGTGATTATCTAATTGGAATAAAACGTGACTCACTACCACTTGTCTCAGAAGATACTTATCATCCTGCTTTGAGTATAAGTTTCACATATAGATCAATTTCAAAATGTCCAGCTTTTATATCTAATCATAACAAAAGATACAATTTTTATAAAGCCAATTACAATAATCTTTATTCAGATTTCTTACGTGCTGACTGGTCCATTCTAAAAAGTTGTACTGATGTTAACGAGGCATTACATGAGTTTTATGGAATAATTTATGGCATTCTCGACTTGTCGGTGCCTAAGTCAGTTGGAAGTTCTAATTCTTTAAAATACCCGCCATGGTTCACTGTTGATATAAAGAATGAATTATCAGTTAAGAGGTATTATCATGTAAAGTGGAAAAAAACCGGTGACATGTATGTTAGACGAGAATTTGAGAGACTACGCAAAATAGTTAAGGCCAAGATCTCTGAAGCTTATATGTGTTACAATAACAATATACAACACAAGTTATATACTGATCCACGTTCCTTTTGGGACTATGTTAGATCAAAAAAATGTACTAGTAGAATTCCAAGTAAACTTAATGATTCCGCTCAGGAATATAACACACCATCTGCCATTGTTGATGCCTTTGCATTGGCTTTCTCTGGTGCTTTCGTGCGTGGTGGCGTAATTGATGACTTACCTGATTCGCTGTCTAATTATCCGTTGGTACATGTCTCGGATATCGGCCTTGAAGAAGTCATTCGGCATTGTAAACGACTTAAAAATAAATCTACTTCAGGAAATGACAACCTTCCTTGTTTTTTGGTGAGGGACTGTGCTACTATTTTCGCTAAACCTTTATGTGAGATTTTCAACTTGGCTATACGCACGTGCGTCTTTCCGGATGATTGGAAGATTGCGAGGATCTGTCCAGTTTTTAAAAAAGGTGACGCTAACAACCCCAACAACTACCGCCCTATTGCCATTATCCCTGTTTTTGCAAAGATCTTTGAATCAATTATTAATGAACGAGTCGCCTTTCTCACCAAATCGTGTATGTCCTTCCACCAGCATGGATTTACATCAAGAAGATCAACAATCACCAATTTAACCACATTATCCCAAGAAATAGCTGAGACGCTGGACATGGGTGGACAATTGCATGTGATATACACGGATTTCTCAAGTGCCTTTGACAGTATTGACCACTCAATATTGCTCCGCAAACTGAGTTATTTGGGCTTCGATAACGCACTAGTCTGCTTTTTTAAATCTTACCTGTCAAAGCGCCAGAATTATGTCTATTATAATGGCTTCAGATCCCTTCAGTATGTGTCATCATCTGGTGTACCACAGGGCTCGAATCTGGGTCCTCTTTTATTTAATCTATTTGTTAACGATCTTATTAGCACGATTCAATGTCCTGTTTTGGCTTATGCTGACGATATAAAAATTTATCATAGAATAGCGACTTCTTCGGATGTCGATATACTTCAGCGAAACTTGGATATAATTTTTGCCTGGTGCAGGAGCAATAAGCTATATCTCAATATAGACAAGTGCTGCTCTGTCACTTATACTAGGAAGATAAATTTCATTCGTTCAGAGTATCATATTGACAACATATATATATCTACTTTGTCATCCGTTAAAGACCTGGGTGTTTTTTTTGATTCTGCACTTACGTTTTCTGAGCATATATCATCCGTTACCGCTTCTGCGCATAGAATACTTGGCTTCATTATTCGTACCTGTAATTGTTTTTCTAACTTACAAACGATATGTTCCCTTTTCTATGCCCTCGTTATCAGCAAACTAGAATACGCATCTCAGGTGCGGTTCCCGATGTACCATGTTTACTCGAACGCAATTGAACGGGTGCAAAGAAGGTTCCTGAAATACCTATCATTTAAACTAGATGGCTTCTATCCGATTCAGAATACTGACTACGGCGCATTGCTCTTGAGACATAATTTTAGAGCACTATCCGAAAGAAGAACTGACATCAGCGCTTCCTTCATGAATAACTTATTCTTCAGTGTATTGGATGCTCCGGGGTTGCTTTCTAGGGTGAACATCCTGGTTCCACGTCTTCAGTCGAGGGCAAGCAAGTTAATTATGGTTCCGACGCCCAGGACGAATATTCTATACACAGCGCCCTTATATCACGCTGCTATAAATTTCAATAATCGTCATGAGTAACTTGTGCGATTTTAGTGTCAATTTTCCAATTTATTAATTGTTGTTTTTGTTGTAATCATGTGATACATCATTTCATAATTTGAACATTGTATTATCGAGCATTTCTGTAATTGTATTGCCCCATTTGGAGTTTTCTGTTGGGTAATTAATAAAGTTATTATTATTATTATTATTATTATTATTATTATTATTATTATTATTAAATTCACATTATACATACTTCAATTTATTTTTACCGATTTTTTTAAATCTGCTTGTATATCTTTAAAGTTTTTCTGTACTAACTGTAAAAACTGTTGACATCTTGAGGTAATTTTTGTCTTTTAGTCAATAATTATAGTTAACCACGAAAGCCCGTCACATGATATGGCCTAGCACATAACATATTCTTCCATCAAAAATTGTAACAGCACATTCATGCAATCCTCTTCAACTATTAATATATTGTATTTATTTTGTACTCAATATCAATGGTAAAAAAATAAATATCTATATAATATGTATCTTTACTATTATGTATGTGGTAGTTTATACGTCGTTTGTCTCTCTGTTTGTCATGAAATTGTATATTCATATAATTCCATGACAAATGACGGGAGATTACTACCACGAATTTGCGAACGTTACATACTTTCATCTAAAATTCGTGACATCGTTTACAATTATATTTGTGGTATCTCTGTTTACTAACTTCTGAATAAAGTCTTATGTTTTGCTTTGTTGTGGTTAATATACAATATTAACACACAGACACACACACACGCATGTAACTGACATTTAACAATGTATTAAACTATTTCTTTTAAATAACGCTTCACTTAGAGTTATAATCTTAATTATCTATTGTTGCATGAATATAAATCGAGCATAAATTGCACGACAAGTTATATCTAGTCCGACCCTGTCATCGCTGATTTTATCCCGATGTATGTTTATTACACACTATTATATTTTGAATTCACGTGACTTTATTTATTTGCGGTTTTGACGTTACCGCCGGTTTTATGGGAAACAGTGTTAAATATTATGTTCATTATACAACGTGTCCGCCAATGGAAAATGTTTTTATTCTTAATTAGACAAAACACTTCATGAGGAAGAAAAGTTCGAGCATCAGAATGAACTTCATTTTTTTTTTATTCAGAATTGCTTCATAATACTTAGAGAGAAAATTGAATGCAAATAATTTTATTATACGTGTAAACACACTTATTTTTAAAAATATCTAGAAAAATGTTGTTTCAAATAATAAAATATCTACAAATACGTACTTATATTAAAATAACTGAAAAAAAAAATAAAATTCACTCTTATAGAGGAATAATAATAGTAAATACGTAACAGTAGTTCTGTGGTTGTCATTTCGATTATCACTTTAATAATAAATTCCCTGTGATTTTTATACTTACTGTCACTTTAATAAATCAGTCTTTTTAAGAAAGTAATTTATTAATTAATATGTACACCAAATATGGCCCAACGATTCATTATGACATAGAGAGCCGAGTTAGACTGTTCTCATTTGTGAAGATAATTATAAGACATGTAGAGAAGAAGCTAATGTTTTGAATGAAGACATCCTAACAAAACGATTATAACCAAAGCGTGTAAAGAATATTAAACCAGTTTAAAGGTAGTGGTAGTTTATACATGCTTTATAAGAAAGCACAAGAAAAGCATGTGAGAAATTTACAAAATGTAATTAAAAATTTAATTTTGAAAATAATTTAGGTATAAAAAAAAAGAATTCTTTGTAAGAATCAGTATTCACAAAAAATAAATGTTAGGTGTGACATTTTAAGTAGAAATATTTTGGGTCCGTATTTTTTTGAATTTCTGCAACGAGACTTCCATAACGAATTGAACGAATTGCTACTAGATAGACTCCGCAAAACAACTATGGATTCACCTTAATTTTGTGCGTTGAATGGGAACCTTGAATAGTTTTTCTATTGTTTATATTGCTGAATTTGTTATTTTTGTCAATTTAAAATTTGTTGTATATTATAAAAAAACGCTTTTTAAAATATTATGAGTACATACACGATTTCCATTTAATTCCGTACATTTCAGCTTTAAGAATTCAATACCACGGAATTTATTATTGAAATGACAATCCAAATGACAATCACAGAATTATTTTCATGTAGATAGCAAGATAGCATTTAAACACGGTTACATATTTGATATTATTATTGCTCTATAATAGTAAATTCTAATTCTGTTAGTTATTTTCATACAAATTCGTATTTGTAATGTGTCAAAATTTGAAACAATATTTGGAAATGGCTATCTTTAGAAGTAAATGTAGTTTACTCTTTTGGCAAAATTAATGTTTTAATTTTTTCTCTAACCAAGTGCTATAGTTATGGATAAAAAAAGTGGCAAAACTTATACATTCAATTTTGATTAATTTCAGTAGTTACTGCTATTTTTACTGAATAGAACATAGTAGTCATAACTTCATAAATGTCGTCAATTTGTCAACGATTAATTTTTTCCGCAGACTAAACAACCCAGACTGGCAACTATTTGGAAGAAAAATATTCAAGTAGTTCTATCCTTGTCATACATCAATGAACGTGTACGAAGATGGCGCTAGCAGCATATTAGCGCAAAATTTGAAATAAGCTGGCTTTTAGAATATGCCTATTAAATACGTTATTTATGTAACGGAAACATATACAAAAGTTAGTAAAACGGTGATAATAAATATTACTTACTGTAACAATTAGAGCCATAATTTGGGCATATTATCTGTAATTTTGTGGTGTTACATATTAAATATGTGACTTCGTACTTTAGGTCAGGAAGTTACAAAGAAAACAATAACCTGTAAAAACAAATACGCTTGTATTGGACAAATCACATATACTCTCAACTTGTACATTTAAAAAGTACCAACGCTTAGGTTTATATTCCATAGATATCTGAAATCACTATAACTAATTATAGTATGAGTTTATATTACACCACAGTTCTCTAATTTTTACTCTGTACTTATTTAATCATAATAAAAACGCGATCAATATCAACCTATAATTAATACGACGTACAACGACAAAGAATTGCAACAATTTGTCAAATTTGAATATTGTTTGGAGTGACATAACCACAACAGTGCAACATAAAAAACATTTCAATTGACGCTAGCGCCATCTCATCTTCCGTTTAGTTAATATGACAAGAATGGTAGAGAATTCATATTTACATTTGCTAAACATGGATGAGTAATCTGGATAAAATCTGGGATTTAGTTACCAGTCTGGTTTGTTTAGTCTGTGATTTTTTTGTAAAAATGCCACACGTTAATATGGTTGATAAAGCAAGAACAATTGTTAATGCCGAAATGGAAAATCTATTAGGCAGATTGCAATACAAATTAACATAAATAAAAATACAGTGTTTAATATTGTAACAAAGTGGAGAGATTAAGAAAATATAAACAGAAATCCAAATTCTGGCCGTAAAAGTATTTCAACTCTCGAACAAAATTTGGCTTTGGTGAATGTCTTAAGGGAGAAACCATTGTCAACTATGATTCAGATCGTTGAAAATATAAATTTTCCTGGGTAACTCAAACTAGTCGCCGACGTGTTAAAGAGTTCGAGCTGCGTTGTTATGCAGCACCGCAATATTCAAAAACGAAATGTTGGACACGAAGAAGACCGACGTGGATTTACTTTATACATATGGGCCGATATGAAAATTTTTGGAACACGGTAAACTTTTAAATCTAGCTGTAATGGTAAAATTCGTTTGCATCGACCCAGAAACACCAGAGTGGATAAACCGTATGTGTCCGAAAATAATAAAAGTGGACCCTTTTCGGTTAACATGTGATATCAGGTTGTGGACCAGGTGCTTTGTGGCGAAAATATTATGGTGCCTTCAATGTCACAATTATTTCCCGCAGGACATATCTTTCAGCAAGATAACTGCTCAATTCATCGAGCTCATCTAGTGGGTGAATGGTTTGATGCAAATAATATTCATGTGCTTGTCTGGGAAAGTTGTAGCCCAGATTTAAACCTAATTTAGAACTTGTGAGAATTATTGATTCGTAATGTTCAAAGACGAAATGTTCGACCATAAAATATGCAACATTTACTGGAAACAATTAATAATGCGTGGGATGATATTTCGGACGACTACTGTTTAAGTTTATTTAATTCTATGCCGCGAAGAGTAATAGCAGATGTTATAAATCGAAATGGTGGAATGATTAAATATTAATAAAATACTTAAGAGAAAATGTGATTTTGAATAAACTATTGTTAGTCCATTTCCGTATTGCTTTGTGTTTTTTTGACAATGATGTAACCAGTTTTACTTACATCAGTTATGACGTTTGTTTTTCAAAATTCAAGCACATTAGGCAAAAAAACTGTCCCACTTTTTTTTTGTCCGTAACTGTACAAACCAACTTTGAATAGAAAGTATTAGATTTCTAGTGATACACGACCTTTTTTCTCCTATGAAGGTTTCTCTGAAATCAATAATAAAAACTTTTCCAATTTGCCTCATCCTTACGTGGACACGTTGTATGTATATACAAATGTATGTGTGTGTGTTCCTATTACTTGGTATTTAAAAACATAATACGTATCACATATTGTGAAACTAACTACAGAGAAATTATATTTCACAAACCGTAATTTTGTGGAAAATTTATAAGAAACAGTAAACAGTAACATACAAAGCACAAATTACCTCAACGTGCATTTTTATTATAGATCGGATAACATGCATTAGAAATGTGCAGCAAAAAGCCAACGAAATATATGCTCATAAATTTGAATTCATAAAAAATATGCTGAACATTATAATGGTTTTTCAATTCTTACTTATTGGTATTTTAATATTTATAAAAGTAGTATGGCAAACACACAATAGGAGTGCGTGCACGTCATAAACAGACACTTCAAGGTAACAAATAGAAACCGAACAAATTAACGCCGCCGCCATTTGCATTTTATACTATATTAAAGTATAAGTGGATAATAACGATATTTGCGTTTTATAATTTCCACGCCTGTTTAAATTCAAATTGATTGTCAAATTTGACAGTGGACTCCCATAAGCACAGTTTAAAGGAGTTTTCAGCAGTACATTAAAAATTCTAAACTTTAATCTAACATGAATTCAAAATTACAGGTTCTTAATGTTAATTCAACATATCGCTAGAACTCAGCACTAGGTCGTGCTGAATGGTGTAAAAATTATATTCGCGCTGACGCATGTTCAATGTAGTTTGCCATCAAATACCTCGGCATGACCGCAGATAGCAAGTTACTATACACGAAACATATACTCAAAACAATCAAAACAGAAAAAGCAGCAAGAATAAAAATCTGTGCACTCCTAGGCCACTACAGCACACTAAGCCGGATATCTAAATTCACATTATACAGACTGTCCGGGAAAATGTGGGAATCTCTTGGATGCAGATAGAACATGAACAAATAAGATGACCAGTTCCTATAAACAAATTTTCTACGGTCCCCTACTACGGAGATATGCGTCCGTGAAGGACGCTGCTGGAAATCGGTTTTTATTGAATTTGTTTTAAAGTAATTAATATAAATATAAACGCAGTGGTGTCTCCGGAGGCATCTTAACGGAATTATTGAAAAATTTCATAGGAGGGTTCAACATGGGCTCCGTGAAGTTTGACACACTCGCGGGCACGACGAATTAAGGACTGTTGTACCCGCAATAATAACCCAGCTGTGTTCCTTATCACATCACAATTAAACGTGATTCTCTCTAGAAGTTTCTGAGGTGTCCCCTCAGGTAAAAATCTAACGGCGTTAAGTCAGGAGATCGAGGAGGCCAGGCAATTGGTCCTCCTCTATCCAACGGTTTGGATAGACGTTATCCAGGTGCTCCCTCACACGAACGCTGAAACGAGGTGGTGCCCCATTGTGCATAAAGTACATGTTTCGGCGGGTTTCAAGTGGTAAGTGCTCAATACTCAATAAACGTGTATAAAATGCCGGATATTTTATTTATTTCGTACCATAGTAACGTTTGTAACAGCAGTAGGTTCTTTTGATGCTGATAAAAACTAAAAAGCACATTTTTTGTAAACTTTTTCTCGTAAACGGTTCATTTTAACGACAATAAACAAGAGTACCTTTTTTAAAATCTATGGTTCAAGCTATCCAGTTTAATATTTTTAAAGTCTTTATCATAGAGGGTGTTAAAAATGTAGGAATTAAGTTGTAAAGAGTAGCCCGCCCCTGGTAAACCAAAAAAGCTAAATATGTTTCAAGGACACTATTTTAAGAGGTCCTTACTAATGTCCATCCCATTAAAATTTTATTAAATCATCTTAATTACTTTAATGGGAAATTCAATAAAAACCGATTTCCAGCTGCGTCCTTCAGGGACGCATATCTCTGTAGGAGGGGCATGTAGGGGATTTCTTTATAGGAACTTGTCATCTTATTTATTCATGTTCTATCTGCATCCAAGAGATTTCCCACATTTTCCCGGTCACCCTGTATAAACAAACATTACGTCCGATATTAACATATACAATATGGATAATAATAACTAACAAAACCAACAAAAGAACATTCCAAAACATATCACTTAGAATGTGCCTAGATGCACCCTGGTTCGTCATAAATGAGCAAATACACAGAGAAACAAAGATACCATTACTAGAATACCACATCAAAGAAATAGCACAAACATTCTACAGACAGATAGAAAATCACGAAAACACGCGTTAAAAAGACCATTAGTCTATACCGCAAATCACCTATACACATATAAACGCCCAAAAATAGCACTAATACCAAGGTAAAGAGGCATAACAGCCACAAAATCAAAAACATCAGCACAGTAAAAAATAAGATTTAAGTGTTCTTTACATCCACGTAACATAAATTAAGGTAGTAGCAAAATTAATAAAAGCTGAAATACATGGCTTCTTATGTATCTGATCACAATGAAAATTATTGCACTTAACGTAAATTAACACTGTACTAAGTTGGCCGAACTTCAACTTAAGAAACACAGGAGAACAAACAAGAAACAAGAAAAAAAACTCTAAATTTCATTTATTTTGTTTAATAGCTTTCAAGATATCCAGGGTCCAAATATAGCGATTTTGGGCACTGACTGACTGACTTATAAATCATCATAAATCTAGAGTACTTCTCATTAAACTAGAACTTTGAAATATTGTACATAGATAGCGTTCAATGTACTGGTTACGTAAATTAGTAGAAATCCAATTACTATCATTATTATCCTACGAGGAAAGAATAGAACAGGAGGGAGTCTCCTTAATAAAAATATTTATCCAAAGTGGTAACTCAATATGGCCGCCGGAATGCATAGGCGTGCATAAATATTTTGTATAGGGCGCTATAGGGTATATATATATATACTTCCTATGTTCTCGATAATCATTTAAAATAGGTTCTTAGTCGAATAATGATTAAAGAAATATCTTGAGTGCATTATTTTTTCAATCCTTCTATTCTTCTTAATATGGTAACATTTATTATAACTGTATCAAAGAAAACATTAAAAAAAAACATGATCAGGATAAGTTTGTTACGCCACTGAACACATAATCGAACATGTCAGATATATGACAAAATACATATTTTTTAAATTATTATTGCCTATGTTGAATGCCAATTTGAAATTAACTTTACCGATGAAGAGAAAAAGTGAGATTCTTCTTTTTTGTTGTTTTAGAACGGCCACAAGCCACACAATTCACCATTATAAAAGCACTAAAGAAGTTAATTTGACTAATAACTGACCTGCCTTAAAGTGGTAACTTCCGTCTAAATAATACCTATTCTCCCACCACTTTATTATCTTTCCTGTTCTATTCTTTCCTCGTAGATTAGAATAATATCATAACTAACAAGTATTTAAGATGTCATGTCCTTATAATGAGTTACTAACCTAACCTGTCATTGTTTAACTGACAACTATGTTGTCTGTCTTATAAGTATAGATTTTCGGTGCTATCGATTTAAGAGTTATAATGTGATTTGAAACCAGTTGGCTACTTGTGATATTAAGGATACGTCATTTTATATTTAAACCGTTGTTTAGTTTTGATGCTTTGACAGAAGAAGATGACTTGCAAGATATGCTTTTAGTTATGATCACGGTTTCAAATGGGAAGATGGTTATATAGCTTTAAATGAGTTTGGTGAAATAATTAAACGATTATTTATTGGTATGGATTTGGTATTTGCATAGGGGAGAGAGAAGTTGGAGTGGTGTTAGTAGATGAGCAATAAATTAAGCGAGTAGAATCAAGTTGTAGTTTTCATGTTGGTAATTATGTTGTTTGTGCTTTATTTAATGTACAAAGTTTATATAACCTTTTTAATGGAAATGAGATAGAATGAAAATAGAATTTGTTATATTTAATAATCATTAATTATACACTTGTTGAAGATGGGTGTATTTGGAGTATGATGATGAGTTACGTTGTGGTTTGTAGGAATAGAAGATACGCAATTAATATTTATTCCAAAATCATATTTGATGTGGGAAATAAGAACTGTTGACTTGAAACTGATGTGGAATGGATTACCGAAATTTTATCAAGAAGATGTTGATTTAATTGGATGTACACCATGTTTAGTAAACTGTATGGGAAGTCGTGATATTGTAGATGGATGTGTTCGCAGAAGGGACTGCTTTTTGTGTTAATATGTCTTGTTGACAAGATAATTTTGTAACGTTATATTTGAAATTGCTGTACAAATTTCGAGGAGCAGCCTTTAAAAAAACAAAGTTTTTTGAGGTATTGTCGAGTGCAACTTATACCAAATGATGTAGAATTTTCTTGGCTACAAGCACCACCACAATTAATGTTTTTACTTTTGAGAACCATGCAAATATGATTTTTTTCTAAACACGTGTTTTGGTCAAAAATTTCCAAAAAAATTAATAACTCAAGAACTTTTGACTCAATAAGACAAAACAGTTGAATACGTAATTTAGAGCAGTACTAGAAAAATATATAGGGTGAATCATTTGAAAAAGCTTAATGCATTTCCGTTGAAAACGGAAGTGAGTCAGAGTATTTTTAAAATATGCACCACAAGAAACCATGAATTTTTCCCCTTAATTGGTTTTTATTTTATTTAAAACAACAAAGAGCAATCGAAGAAGCGGCTACTAATGACTCACCCTGTATATCTCCCTTCTACAATACATTTCTCTATGGTATATTCAACAATTTTGTTTCTCACAATTATTAATGTAATAGAAGTTTCACCTTTTGATACTGATAATCAAATAATTGTATCAGCAACTACTAATGTATTGTTTAAAGAATTAGCAATGTATTTTTATGAATATTTACTTGTCCAATACTTACTTCAAATAAATAGCTGATAATCAGAATAGCTTTATCGTCAGCAGCTTCATGTAAATAAACATATTTCTTGTTGCCTTTCACATGTATGGCTTGTACTTCCATAGCATATCTTCTAGCATCTATGGTATGCTCAGAACCCTCATCGTCACTGGGTCCCCACCTAAATCGTATGCTGTCGAATCTGTAAGATTCTGTAAGAGCGCCTCCAGAAACTGTGGGCGTACAGTTGCGATCCCAAGAACCATAAAGTACCACTTAATGACGAAAGAACCAATTAAAATAAAAACAGAACTAATTTTGGATAATTATCTTACGAGTATGACCATCATTCGATGCAACCAAAGATATTGGCACATCAAAATATTCTGATGAAAATTTGATTGAATTGTATGTTTCTGCCGGAATACAGGCAACATTTCGTGTCCAAATATTGACTGGGGATTGGCACTTTCCAGTACTGGCTGGATAACATGATTTCCATGCTATAGGACCTAAAAATGTAGGTGATCCTTTCAAAAATGATTTTTTTGTTTGGATTAAGGTTTGCAGATATGTGAATAGTGACATTTTACCATTATAATCTTCATATCCATAACATAATCGATTTGATTCAAAGCCCGAAAAAATTTTGATGCAGTCCAAGGCTTCAACAAGCAGAATGGTTAAGAAGATCATCGTCCCTACAATGATCAACTGTTCCAAAGGGGAACAAGTCATGAACCATGTTATCGTCATTTTTCCCTGTTGTATTTAGGTTCATTTACTTTAAATTTGGATAGAATTTATGAGACATAAAGGAAAATATTTCACTTTGACGTTTTGTTAGTTTTAACCTGTGATTGATTAATTCATATCTACAGTAACTATGGAATCGGAGAGTAGGTCCGTTTTATTGCAACGTGCGTTGTCAACCGATGCATGGAAGTAAAATATTGTTTTATTATACTTATGACAACTTCTCTAACGTCGTTCGAGACGGCGAAACGCTGCAGAGAGGGTAGGGTTATGTCATAAGGTTTGAATAAGACTAAATTCAGTCTTCTAAGGTTTTCTGAGGTTATGCTTGAGAGGAAAAAACGATGGAAGTAATTCCATTTAATTCAAACTGAGGATGGGCAGTTGCTCTGATGTTATCCAAAAAGTAATGACGATATTCCATTATCCCTTGAAAATAATTTAATGTCTTTATCGTGAGGCTAAAGCGTATAGGATGGTAAAAACACCTTCAAACGAGGTATTATCACCAATAACAAATTCTGAAAATCAAAACTGACCAACAGCAACAAGAACAAGAACAGATTCAATCTTGTCTTGTGAGCTTCTTATGATCCAAAACGTAAGTTGATCATTATTTTCTAGAGTTCCACTTGAGAAGAATTAATACTTCTACTTGTTAAGGAAAATCATGTGTGGCACAAAAGACGTAGTTTGAACCTGACATTATTCAGAAATATATGTTGAGGACCTACAAGAAGAAGAACATACACTGTTTTTTCTGTTGGAAGAATGCAAAAGATGGAAGGACGATATTAATAATCCACGAGTGAAAGAAATTGAAATTTATCAGAAAATCACATGTGAAATAAGGGAATATAATCAGAAATTTACATGGCTGCAATGTAAGTAGGACAAGTAAATCCGCCTGTGAGAGTGGATGGGTGGATTGAGTAGCTCCAACACTGTCACTGCCGGTTCCAAGCCCGGGTATAGGTGGAGGGTTGTAACGATAGAATAGCTCTCTTACGTGAAAAAAGAAATTGTTAAAAATCCTAGAGCGTAGGCTCGATTGGACGGACCACTAGGAAAACCACAAAAGCAAAGAAAAGCGCAAAAGAATAAAGGATGCTAGAACATGCAAGGTTTAACCACAAAAGAAGACCAGGTATTTAGAGAACTCGCGTACAATGTGAATAGTGTAGTATTTAGCGAAACAAAAAAGAAAGGACAATGAAGCAAATATATAAATGAGTACTTAACTTCTGGAGGGTAGTAGAGAAAGATAGGAAGAGTGAATGCAGGAGTGATAATATCGATAAAGAAGAAGTGGGAAGTAAACATGGTAGACTGGAACCCAATAGACAAGAGGATCTTAACAATCAAATTGAAGATAAAAAGAAGAAACATAAGAATCTTCCGAATGTATGAACACACCGACGGCTCAGGTATAAGTATACAGGAAAATTTCTTCGACAAACTCTCGGAGGAACTAAGTAAAATAATGAACAAACAACAAATTATTATGTTAGGAGATTTGAATGGTAGGGTTGGTAAAGCTCTGGACAGTAAATATTTGTACGACACGGGGAGGATAAAGTAAATGAAATTGAAACAAAACGGTTGCAACTTGTAAATAACATTAATTAAAAATCCTGAACGGATTATTCCAACATAAAGAGCTGAATAAACAAAAGAGGGATTATCGCGGATACATAAATTAAAGCAAGAAAGCGAATATTGGGTAAATTCCGCTGTAGAGCAACCGTAGACACGTGTTTTGACTCGTTGGTCGTAATGAGTACGGTGTAGCCAAGGAATAAGGTGGGATAACCTTGGAGATGTAAGCATACACGGAAACCCATCAGGTGATAGGCAACCATTTGTAGCTTTCAGTTAGAAGATCTTTGGTTTTGAGAACAACAACCAACATCGCCACGAGGAAGACATTGTCAACCTGCGTGTCAACCGAACCCAGGAAAGATAATCAAACGAGGAATTATCGCGGATAGATAAATTAAAACAAAAAAGAGAATATTGGCTGCACCATACTGATGAGACCAACGAGTCAGAAACATGTGTCTACGGTTGCTCTACAGCGGAATTTACCCAATATTGCCTTTCTTATTTTGAGCTCAATAAATATACAAGGATTCAAAAAATAAAAAAACCTGATATCTCTGCTAGACTAAATACTAATAAAGCAAAATTCATATCGATGGCCTAGAATCAATATCTCGTAAGTACAATTTTTTTTTAAATTAGGGTTTTACCGTTACTACGTTGTTGTAAGCCGGTGCCACATCTTGGCAATAGCTCTCTAATACTTAATAAAATTTAAATTAAACTAATTTCATAACAAGCAATACCTCTTCTTTGTCAAATACTATGAGTGAAGATAAGTGCCTTGCATTTTTTTAGGGGAAAATAAATTGTAATTTTTCTCTAGAATTATATTTATTTCATAATAGTAAAACGAAAACTGCAGTTGTAAAAATGTAGATCTTTAATTATTACTACTGGAAGATTTTTTGTTCATACTAAAAACGTTTGAATTTTTTACTTACGTTGTATTGATTCTAGACCATCGATATATAAGAAAAACAAACAAGAGGTACAAAACGCAAGAGCAAAGCCTACAACTTTTAAATATTGAAAAATAAATCCACTATTTTTCTCTATAAAATAAGACTAGCACAACAAATAGAAGAAGATTTAATGTGTACACCAAAAAAAAAAAAAATTATGAAGAACTTAAAGAAAAATTACATAACACAACAAGGAAAGCTTTAGGAATTAGTGTAAACAGATCAGCAAAAGATTTCTGGTGGACAGATGAAAGTTATATTTCAAGTAACTAACCAGAAAAGATGAAAATATGAAACAATATAACAGATATAGATATATAGTTAAAACAAAGTAAAGAACCGGCAATAAATGCGCAGAAATAAACTCAAACCTTCTGATTGACCCACATGAATGGTATACGATAGCTCTACTTCTAATTTTTTACATTACTCTTTAAATTGTACAATTCGTGTCGATATTATTTGTGTGGTGGCATGAAATGCATGCCTATGATAGATCAAAACGGTTAATGAACTCCATTGATAGTAGCGATTGTTCTGTGGTTAATTGTTCACAATTTTGCTTTTACACATTTCTCGGATGAATTATATCCTGTTAGTCAAGGAAAGTGTTTAGATGTCAGCTTGCATTTTACTATTAATTGTCATTACATTGCCGCCACGTCGCCGAATTACTTTTAATATATTTTGTTTATGTACATTTTTTTTTCATATTTATAGATATCTATATATATATTTCTGGATATTTTTTCATATCCAGAAATGAAGAACGTCTCCATATTATACAATGCAACTGTGATTTCATACGTTAATCCAAAATTGTTGATTGTAAACAACACATTATATAACTATTAAATCTCACACGATAACATACTTGAAATTTTTATTTGAAAAAAGTGGAATGAGCTATGCTTATATTGTCATTTTATCGTAATTATATCATTAGCTATTAATTTATGAGGATTATAGTGGATCTCTACAGCTTACTCTTTATCGTGTTTTTTTTTGCATTAGGTACATATATAAGTCCCTAGATTTTATTCACAATTATCTAAATCTTTATGGAATTGATAATATGCCATCATACCAAATACAATGATTGTCAGTTCGTAATTTCTGTCTGACTTAATAGGTTTTGATAAGTTTTCCTTATTGCAAGATCATCTTTTAGGTGAGTTATGAATACTAACAACCAAAGAAAACTTGTCTATTAATAATACATTTTTGTGTAAAGTCACATATTTGTGCGCATATATTTACGGACATCTTATTATACCCTCGAATGACTGGCTACTGACAACAAACGAGATAGATTTTGTTGTTAAATATTTCATAACAAGACCCCTTCTTCTGATTGGGATAACAGTTTTAATTTTTAATATATTTTACATTTCAATTCCAGAGCAGAGCGAGAACTGTACTATATATTTTTTTCTTAATTAAGCAAGTTCTTGAATAAGTATTTACATATCAAAAATATATATAAATAAACATTTAATATTCATAAGAAAAAGTAAAAAAAAAATAATATGTTACACAGAGAAAACTGTATAATACGGGCTATTAAAAGTATAATACTAGGTATTAAATTTTGTATTACGTATAGTGAATAGTGACAGCAAAAAAATGAAGTGTGACGCCATATACATATGTGCAAATTATACAAAAGTTGTTCTAGATTAAGTTTTAATTACTTTTTATTTTAAATCCAGCTTTAAATACTAGATACTCTTGATAAATCTATATAGAATGCATAATCTACGAGATATGTACTTGTAAAAAATCGCTATACGATAAGAGTAAAAGTCTTACTTCCGGTTCGAATTTTCAAATTTTACTTTACATGAAAACTATTGAAAATCAAGGTTTTAATACTTTTAGACTCATATCTGCCAAAAAAAGCATGATTTACGGGATATTCCAGAAAAACTGATGTTCCATGAAGCAATAAACCTACTTCTGGTAATAATTTCAAAAAATTCCACAATGAGAGAGAAAGAGGGGGAGAAAGAGAGAGCAAGAGAGAGAGACAGAGAGGGCGGAGAGAGGGGGGGGGAGAGTTTCTAGAAACCACTTTTTCGGTATCAGGGGACTTTAAAACGTGGACATCTGCAAAAATCTAAATTGTATAAGACAGTTTTTTTTTGTGCATATGCGTGTCACTAGAGAGAGTTTCCATCCTGTAGCGCGTAATTTTTGGCCTTTCGCTTATATGTTTTTATTGGGCCCCCCTGTACGGCATAAGCATTCTGTGTCCAGTGTGTAGAATATGATTATTATTTTATAGAATATTTTCAACTTAACCCTTTAGAAATATATACAGGTGGTTCACCGGGAACTGAATCGATCGATTGTGGAAAAACTATAGCTAGGAACGATCTGAAATTTTGACATTATACTAAAGTCGATGGGGCCCATTTTTTTGACATTTGCAGGTAGAAAATAAATAGCTCTTTTTCCATATAAAGTTGAATTTATTATTTAATTTGAAGTAAATTCTCTCAAATAGATGGTCTAATTAAATACTATTTGTATAAAATTGTTACAATTATTAATACAGAGTGTGCGAATTTTACGCCTGAAAAAGAATTTGAAAAAATTGCCAACAGACAATTTTATTAAATGGGAAGCGGCAACTTTTATAATTTTATCTTATTCTGCGTTAAAAATAAGGATCACTTTGTATAAATATGTCTATTATAAAAATTGGTAGTTTTCGAAATATTGGCAAGTTATTGTTTTTATCTTCTACAATACATACTGTTTGCATTAGTTCTTTTTTCAATAGTTTGCCATAATAGTGTTTACAAAACTATAAATTGTCATTCGTTGAAGAAAAGTTATGCCGGGGCGCTTAAATTATACAGACGATGGTTATTTAAATTTATTTATTATTTATGGGGAATGTAATAAAGTTATGTCAAAAACATGTGATACATTTGCAACTCGATATCCGCAAAAACGGAAACCATCTACTAATACCGTTAAACGTATTATAGAAAACTTCGGAAACATTGAATATGGAAATGAATGGAAATAAACCAGTTATTAATAACGATAATAATGTATCACATGTGTTGAAATTATGATAAGGTATATGACTTTTCTTCAACGAATGACAATCTATAATTTTGTAAACAGTGTCATGGCTAACTAATGAAAAAAGGACTAATGCAAACAGTATGTATTGTAGAAGATAAAAGCACTAACTTGCCAATATTTCGAAAACTACCAATTTTTACAATAGACATATTTATACAAAGTGATCCTTATTTTTAATGCAGACTAAGATAAAATTATAAAAGTTGCCGCTTCCCATTTAACAAAATTGTCTTTTGGCAATTTTTCCAAATTCGTTTTCAGGCGTATAATTCGCACACTCTGTATTAATAATTGTAACAATTTTATACAAATAGTATTTAATTAGACCATCTATTTGAGAGAATTTACTTCAAATTAAATAATAAATTCATCTTTATATGGAAAAAGTGCTATTGATTTTCTGTCTCCAATCGTCAAATTTAACATAAGAATTTCAATAAGTCAAAAAGGGTTACACTTAGATAGATGACATTATACATGAAATATATTTAGAATTTCACGTAGAATCTAAAAACCAGACAATATACAGTATATTCTATTTAAAATTAGGAAGTTAGTGCCTACTTTCGGTATAGCCCGTAGTGCCGCCATCTTGAAAATATTTTAGGCGAATGGCCCCCATCGACTTTAGTATAGTGTCAAAATTTCAGATCATTCATAGTTACAGTTTTTCCGCAATCGATCGATTCAGTTCCCGGTGAACCATCCTGTACATACAGGGTGAGTCATCTAAGCGGGTAAGGCCGATTATGCCTTTATGAGTAAAGATATTTCGAAGCGGTTTTTTCAAATGATAGCTGTTCATTAGGAGCACATTTTAAAAACATTTTGTATTATACAGAGTGTTCGATAACTTGGTGGCTAACCATAGTTATAGTTTTTTAAATGGAATACCCTATATTTTATTGCATTTTTGAATTTCCCGTATAGTTTTTAGTCAAAAAGTTATAAGATAGTATAGGCCTAAAGTGTAAAGTTTTTGACTTATTCCCATTTCTCTGAAAAATTCGATGTTTGTATAAAATTATATTTTTCGAAAACGACGTATTAGATGAACAAAATTTTTTGGAGTATTGTTTACAATGAGAGGTCCTAATAGAAGTATGTTTTATTTTTTTACAGTTACTAACTGCATGTGCAGGAAACTGGATTAAAATTAGATGACACGTTTTTGTATAAAAGTCAATTTTTTAAATGTAACACACTGTATATCAGTTCATTTTTGAATTGTTTATTAAATTTCATGTCAGAAATATGTAAGACGTTAATACATTAAATGTGACTATTACTGAGCTACTATCGTTTTTTGATATGCTTTTGTTAGTTTTTGCAAAAAAGTCAATGTTTTCAAATGGAACAGCCTGTATACTATTTCATTTTTGAATTTCCTATTAAATTTCACATCAAAAACAAGTAAGACGTTAATACTTTAAAAGTGACTATTACTGAGCTATTGTCTCTTTTTGATATAATTCAGTTATACTATATTAATTAAAACCACAAAACTAACAAAATTATATCAAAAAGAGACAATAGTTCAGTAATAGTCACTTTTAAAGTATTAACGTATTACATGTTTTTGATGTGAAATTTAATAAGAAATTCAAAAATGAAATAATATACATGGTGTTCCATTTGAAAAAATTGACTTTTTTGCAAAAACTAACAAAAGCATATCAAAAAACGACAATAACTCTGTAATAGTCACTTTTAAAGTATTAACGTCTTACATGTTTCTGACATAAAATTTAATAAACAACTCAAAAATGAACTGATATACAGGGTGTTCCGTTTAAAAAAATGACTTTTATTTAAAAACGTGTCATCTAATTTTAATCCAGTTTCCTGCACATGCAGTTAGAAATTGTAAAAAAATAAAACATGCTTCTATTAGGACCTCTTATTGTAAATAATACTGCAAAAATTTTTGTCCATCTAATACGTCGTTTTCGAGAAATATAGTTTTATACAAACATTGAATTTTTCAGAGAAATGGGAATAAGCCAAAAGCTTTACACTTTAGGCCTATACTACCTTATTACTTTTTGACTAAAAATTATACGGGGAATACAAAAATGCAATAATATATAGGGTGTTCCATTTAAAAAACTATAACTATGGTAAGCCACCAAGTTATGGAACACTCTGTATAAAACAAAATATTTTTAAAATGTGCTCCTAATGAGCAGCTATCACAAGATAAAACCGCTTCGAAATATCTTTACTCATAAAGTCATAATCGTCCTTACCCGCTTAGATGACTCACCCTGTATATATTTTTTAGTTATATAACATTTTTGTGAATGTGTTAAAATATAGTTTTCTATTTATAATTTTGTTTAATTCAATTATTGTTTCCATTTCAACGTGTATCAATTTATCTATGTAATTATTCATTTTTTAAAAATTGACAGATTCTCTTCCTGTAATTTATGTCATGTCAGTAGCGTAAGAAGCTACCAAATTTGGTTTTATTATTTATATATTTTCCCCATATTTTATTAATTTAACTTGTCCTTTCTCTTTCCTTCTTCATAATTCGCGTTCTGTTATTCTTTATCATCTTTATTAGGCAGTCTTTATTCCTATGACAAAATTTTCAACTGTTATAGAGATACGCGTGGTTAAAGTTGCACTATATACATGTGATAGTTTTTCGATTTCCTTACAGAAAATTTGCGGAATTCTGAGCTACTAAAGTTACTTACAATTAAAATGCGTTACAAAAACCTTTATTTTGAATTTGAAACCAGTAATTAATAAATTAAATATTACAATACGAACATTGTGAAAAAATAAGTTCACAACTATTCGAACTACCTGGTAGAACACCCTGTATTAGAATCGAGTAGTTCCTTGTGACAAAACCCAGATTGTCATAAATTTTGAAGCTTGTGCTTGTCTTGACATTTCTAAAACTGCCATTTAAGTTTACGAATCAAGAATATGCTGATATGGTATTTTTGTATGGTTACTGTAATAGTAGCGCTTTTAGAGCTGCGAGATTGTACGCAGCGCGTTAACCGAATCGAAGATCTCCTTGTGAGAAAACTATCCAGAACTGTTTCCAATCCCGTAAAGAAAGATCATCTTCTCCCAAACCAAACAGTGAACGTGAAGTTCCGCGCAGGGATAATGCTAAAGCTGTATTACGGGAATAGAACAGGATCAAAGAAAAGTCTTCTAATAATCCCAACAGTAACAAGGCAGTCAAAGTTATCAATACACACAACGCTAGACGAAAATGGTTTGTTCCCGTATCATATTCAATCAGTCCAGAACTTGAACAACAATTATTATGACCCAAGGCAAGTTTTATGTACTTGGATTTTAGAAAATGAAGATTTAATTTTGATTACATTTTTCTCCGACGAAGCAACTTTCATCAGAGAGGGAGTTACTAATTTCCACAACGAACATTTTTGCGACACTGAAAACCCAGATGCAATTTTGGGGAACCATTTTCAGAATCGTTTTGGGGAGGAATGATTGGTAACGTTTTCTGCTTGGGCCGAATGTCTTTGAGAGAAGAAACTTTAATAGCTGAACCTATAGAGATTTCCTACGAGATCAGATTCCATTACTGATTGAAAACGTCTCTTTGAATGTATGTCGGCAAATGTGGTTCCAACAGGATGGGGCCCCTGCGCATCATAGACGCATTAACACAGTTTTGTTGAATGTAACTTTTCTAAATCGATGGATAGGAAGGAACGCTCCCGTGCACTGGCCGGCTCGTTCGCCTGATTTTAATCTATGGTCTTTTACTTATGGGGCCGATGTTAAATCAATTATGTACGGACATCCAACGCCCAATACCAGAGAAGAATAATTAGTAAGAATTCAGCAAGCTTTTGATGACGTACGAGGAGTGTTTGAAAATGTAAATTAGAAGAGAGAGTTAGGAAGAGGGGCGAAACTATGTTTAACTGTTCATGGTGCACATGTAAAGCAGTTGTGAACCTTATTTTTTAACAATGTTTGTATTGTAATATTTCTTTTGTTAATTACTGGTTTCAGTTTCAAAATAAAGGTTTTTGGAAACGCATTTTAATTGTAAATAACTTTGGAAGCTAAGAATTTCGCAAATTTTCTGTAAGTAAGCTGAAATAGTATCATATATGCACATAGTACAACTTGTACGACGCATATCTCTGTAACACTTGAAAATTCCGCCCATTTTCATAACAAGTTTTTTACTTATTTTTGACCAAGGAGTGATTATATAAAAACCTCGAAATACCTCGTAGGACACACTGCACAGTAATTTTCAAGAATTACATACGTATATATCGGCAATTTCGTATAGAGATGTCCAAGACGCCGACAGATTGCAAAATAATTTGGTCGCCTGTAGCGATGTTATAAGAGTTCCTGTTTGAAATAAACTTATTGATTCATTTTTAAATAATATTTCATTTCTACAATAATGTGAATATAAATTCAATTGATTGTAGTTTATTTGGATATCGTAAATAAACGTGTTCTTCTATTTCGGTGCTATAAAGTTCACTTTACGACACCCGTTTTGGTTGCATAAAGTATTACTTTATCGCATGCTAATTGTGTTGTTTTGACGTTGGTAACAAAAAAAAAAATGGAACCAAATTATATTTAAATGTCAAAATATAAGCCTTTAATGTAACAAACATGTGCAGTAGAAGTTATACAAAAAATAAAAAGCACACATGCTAACATTTTATTTACAAATTAACAATATAAATTGTTAAGCAGAGTTGGATTATAAGTTTTCTGATGCTACTATTGAAATTTACTTCCAATGTTGAATAGTACAACTGTTATAAAAGTTTGTTTTTGGTAAATATGTCGAGACTATGTTGGCGAAAGATTTTGTAAATTGTCTTCTGCTATTTTGCGAATCTTTGGGGGCGTGAAATTATTTATTTCGTCCTTTTTGATGATAATTTGAGATAATTTATTGCATACATCAGTCTGAATTTTAATCATAATTACATATAAAACCGCCTATATTCAGATATTTAAAAAGTTATACTTAAAAATCAGAGTAACCAACTTCAAAAAACAAAATTTCTAAAATGTTCGAACAAAACATGTCTCTCATTTTAAGCTTTTTTGAACTTTTAATAACCAAAATAGAAAAAATAGTACAAAATACACGTTTCATAAGACATTTTGCGCGCTTGTTTTTTAGACACCTCGCCTAGCGGCTCGTTTTCTAAACTTGAACGCCTGTGCAAAAATCGTGTCCTATGAAACTTGTAGTTTAATATATTATTTCAGCCACTTTATTTCTTTTATGGGTTTCTTAGGACAAGCTGGCTATAACGTGCTGTGTTGTATATTGTGAAAGTACTAGTAATCTCCATGTTTTTAAAATATGTAGAGACCTATATTTTCCATATACGAGGCAAGATCGAAAAGTTTCTAGAATCAGATACCCAATACCGCTTTTCTGGGTAAAATCATATAAAACGGGTGTTTTTTTTTGGAGGCGGAGATATTTAAATTGGCAACACGATTTTATGTGACAGTCGATTTAACAGTTTTCGGTTGTTTGGGGGTAGTTTGGTTTGGCAATTCATCATGAATATACTCATGCCGGAGCAACGTCTGCAAATTATTCAAATTTATTTTGAAAGACGTGGAATTTATCGAACATTACGTGAATTTTATGGTGCTCATAATCGTCTATCAGAGGGATTAATTCGATAAACCATGGATCGTTTTCGCAATACGTTTACTCTAAACGATAAAACGCACCCTATAAGACGTCGTGCAGTGCATACACAACAACGGATTGATGGTGTACAGCGTAGTGTTGATGATGATACAAATGCGTTAATTCATCATCGCGCTCAACAGTTAAGCTTGCATCCAACCACTTTATGGATAATTTGACATAAAGATCTTCAATTACGTGCTTACAAGATCCAACGTGTACAGGAATTGAAGTCAATCGATCATCATTCGCGCCCACATTTAGTGAATGGGCCGAAGGAAACATTGTTATTGATTCACAACTTTATTTGAAAATTTTGTGCAGTGATGAGGCACACTTTTGGTTAAATGGCTCTGTCAATAAGCAGAATTGCCGCATTTGGAACGATGGGAATCCACAAGCCGTTGTTGAAAAACCAATACATAGCGTTTGGTGCGTTTTATGGGCCGGTGGAGTCATTGGTCCACATGTCTTCAAAAATGATATTGATCAGAACGTTCCAGTCAACGGTGAGAGGTACAGATATACGATTACTAACTTTTTCTTGCCTCAATTGGCAGGAATTAATGTTGCAGGCATATGGTTTCTGGACGGCGCCATATACCACACAGTTCGCGATACAATTAATTTACTGCAAGAAACATTTCACGAAAGATTAATTGCGCGAAATGGATCTGTTAACTGGTCATCTCGTTCGTGCGATTTGAAGCCATCAGATTATTTTCTCTGAGGTATGTAAAGTCGCATGTCTACGTCGATAAACCAGAAACAATTGAACACTTGGAAGTCAACATTCGACGCGTTATTGTTAAAATACAGTCTGATTTACTGCGAAGAGTGTGTGAAAATAAGACCTCCAAATTACGCCTTGTACGCGGCGGCCACATGCCCGAAATCATATTCAAACAATAATGCCATAAGAATATCTTTTAAATAAAGCACATTTCATGGATATTCAAAACATATTTGTGTGTTTTATTTCAATTTAAAGTTCTCCGCCTCTAAAAAAAACACTCTTTATTTTTCTATATAGTCTTTTCATGTTCTTTCATTTCTTCAGGAAACTAAGCGCTATCAAAACTTTCCAAAGGGCAACGGGTAGTTGTGTTTGTAATGAGGTTTTTATGTTTTCAATAATTTCTGCTCTGTAATTAAACTTATCGCTCTTTTTATTAGACGTTGCTATATTTTTTCTACAAACCGGGCTTTGGCATGAATCGCAATTTATGTATCTGTCTGATGCTGTTAGTTTGTTATACAATTTTGTCAGTATTTTATTATTTGACCGTATCAAAAAATGGATGTAATTGCTTTCTATTCCTAGTCCAAAACTTAGTTTGGGATGAAATGAAATGATAATCCTGCGATCTTTTAGAGATTCGTTAGGAGTAAGAGTGGCAGTACTTGAATTCCAGGATATATGTCATAGAACAATGATAAGTGCTGTACTCCTCAATCTATAGTTGATGCTTTTGCCAATGCATTTTCCAACGTTTTCCAACCTAGCTCAACATTTTATTGAACAGATGGTAGTAGTATGCACTTAATTTCAATCTGCTCCATCACCTCTAATGATGTTTTACGTTCTATCAAGAAACTCAAACCCAATCTAACAGCTGGACATGATGGTCTACCAAGCTTCTTCGTGCGGGACTGCGGGTCTGTGCTATGTGAACCGTTAAAAACTCTGTTTAATCTGATCATTAAAACTTGTTCCTTTCAACGTTTGGAAAATAAGTCGAATTATGCCAATTTATAAAAAGGGTAACCGATGTGATATCACTAATTATAGGCCCATTAGTATTTTAAGTAACTTTGCCAAGCTGTCTGAGTTTATCATGTATCAGCAGATAATTATTAAATCTAAATCTTTACCTTTACCCCGACAACACAGCTCCGTGCCTGCATGATTTACCATCACTAATCTCTCTGAAATAACGCAATATATAAGCAAAGCTTTGGATCAACGCTTTCAAGTTGATGTTATTTACACTGGCTTTACAAAAGCCTTTGATAGCATTGATCATCCATTGCTTCTCCAAAAACTTGATGCCTTCGGTTTTTATATTGGTTTGCTCAAGCTCTTGTCTTCATAGCTTTGTCATTCGTCCTGTTACGTATGCTTCAACGGATTCCAATATGGTCATTTTACACCGACTTCAGGTGTTCCGCAGGGATCAAACCTTGGTCCCTTGTTATTCAATATATATTAATGATCTCTTAAATTCTCTAGATTGCTCGGTACTGGCATATGCCGATGACCTAATGATCTTCATGGAAATTATAAGTGTTGAAAACTGTCATTTACTTCAGGACAATTTGCAGATGTTTATGATTGGTGTTTACAAAATAAAATATTCTTAAATGTAGAAAAATGCGCAATAGTCACGTACACTAAAATCTCTAACCCTGTTTTCATTACCATGTGAATCGCATAGCAACACCTAGGCATGCGCATTTCAAGGATTTAGGAGTCCTCTTCCACTCTGCTCTCCGATTTACGGACCACATTTTTTCGGTTTGCAGTGCGGCTACTAAATCATTGGGTTTCCTTATCCGTTCATGCAGGAATTTCAACGGTTTACTGGCTGTGAGGTCGATATATTACGCTTTCGTTCGAAGTAGATTGGAGTACGGTGCTATCATTTGGTATCCGCACTATTTATACCAAGAAATAATCTGGAGCGAGTGTAAAGACGTTTCCTGAAATATATTAGTTTCAGAATTGATGGAATTTATCCTCCTAAAGGCGTGGACTACGTTGCTCTTCTTAAAACACATTCCTTTCAGTCTTTAACCTACAGGAGAAGGATCAGCAGTGTCAACTTCCTCTTTAATTAAATTAACAACAAAATAGTCTGATCTGCTTTGCTTGATTTTGCTATTCACTCGCATTTGACGCTTCGTTTTACCTAGACGCAGAACAAACATTCTCCTTAAAGCACCACTTACACACATGATGGCTAGTATTATGAGCATTTATCCGGATCCGTTCAAGTACCTGTGTGGTTGGGTTGCTAGATAATTGTTGCAATTTGCACTAGACTCTGAGTGATTTATGACAAACACTTTTTTGTTGTTGCTTTCTTTCGCACATTTGTTAATCTTTTTTATTTAGTTTTTTGTATTTGTACATTGTATAGAGCAGTTGTACTGAATTTATTTTGTAATAAAAGGTTTGTTCCAACATACAGTTCTGAACGGTTCTAGAACTAGTGCGCATGTCATTTAAAAAAAGACAAGGTTCAATGTTCGGTTCTTCAGAACTCGTAATTCAGAACGGTTCTTGAATTACGCGTTCTGAAAGACCGAACATTGAACTACTAGTTCTCAGAATTTGTAGTCCCAGAACTGCATGGTCTGAACAGTCTTTTTCTTAAATGACATGCGCACTAGTTCTAGAACCGTTCAGAACTGTATGTTGGAACAAACCTATACTGTAAATGGAGTATTCTGTTGGACAATAAAAACATATTATTATTATAAATGAGTTAAAGTTGTTAAAAATATTGTTAGTTTTAAGAAATTTAGACAAGTTAGATATAATATACTATTTCAAGTTATACAGGGTGAGTCATCTAAGCGGGTAAGGCCGATTATGCCTTTATGAGTAAAGATATTTCGAAGCGGTTTTTCCATGTGATAGCTGTTCATTAGGAGCACATTTTAAAAATATTTTGTATTATAAAGAGTATCCCATAACTTGGTGGCTAACCATAGTTATAGTTTTTTAAATGGAACATCATGTATATTATTGCATTTTTGTATTCCCCGTATAATTTTTAGTCAAAAAGTGATAAGATAGTATAGGCCTAAAGTGTAAAGTTTATGACTTATTCTCATTTTTCTGAAAAATTCAATGTTTGTATAAAATTATATTTCTCGAAAACGACGTATTAGATGAACAAATTTTTTTGCAGTATTGTTTACAATAAGAGGTCCTAATAGAAGCATGTTTTATTTTTTTACAGTTACTAACTGCATGTGCAGGAAACTGGATTAAAGTTACATGACACGTTCTAGAATAAAAGCCAATTTTTTTTTAAGTGGAACACCCTCTATATCAGTTCATTTTTTAATTGTTTATTAAATTTCATGTCAGAACATGTAAGACGTTAATTCTTTAAATGTGACTAGGGTACTAGCACCAGTGAATGAACAGTTAAGGATTTTGTTGAGTATAAATCAATGGTGTTGCCATCTAAAGACCTCTTTTTATTTGTTTTTTTTTCTGCATATACTATCCTACATATAGCAACAGCACCTTATATAATATTCCCGGTTTTGTATGTGGAAATATAGAAAAAGGCAAATATGTCATTTATTTCAAAAAACACCAGTAAATGAATTTTAATGAACACATAATGCCAGTTAATGAAAAACCAGGGTCCAGTAAATGAACTAGTAAGTAAATACTGTAGTGCTTAGTAACTATTTTGTAATAACCAAAATAAGAAAACAAAAAATACGTAATTACTAGCTATCTAAAAATAAGTTTGTTATATATTTGACATGTATTTGCGCAATTCACGGCATTCATAACAATTACGCCTAATAAGTTTAGGAGGTTCAATTAATTCCATAACGGAAGTCTTTTTATACCATATTTGGTCAACAGGATTGGGCAATTTGAAAAAGCTGCGATCAGTAGGAACCATAGCCCGAACTTCGTACTCGTCGTTATCTATGGTTTGTATAATTCCCGGAAAAAAAATCTGCTGATATTTTACTACAACATATGAACCAACGAAAAAAGGATCGTTTTCAAATTCTTTGATTCTAGAATCATTACGTTTCTGCAGAGTTGGTTTCTGTAGTTTCACATTTTTCTTTTTTGTCGCTGGCTTTTTGCCTACTTCTTGATTTTTAGCTTTTTCTTGTTTCTTCTGCTGCCGATTCAATTTTCTTTGCAGTTTTTCATCATTCTTTGCTCTTTTCTCATATTCCATCGCGTCAGAATATTCTTTCCATTTCTTTGAGGTAACAGCAAAAGGCATAGGAGTCGCAGACTTTCGCTTGGTAGTCTTTGTTTCAATTTTAGACCAGTGGAAGTGTTCCAACCATGCGTTTTTAACAATAACATTGCTATGCACTATTACTTTGGGGAGATTCAAATCATTGGTCTTACTATTGTCAAAAGCCGCATTGATGATAAAAGACAATATCTCTGCGCAGATTACTTTTGCTACTTCCCTTTCGCTCGACTTAAATTCTTTCGTCTCATTTCTTTCTACTTCACTGATTTCATAACTTCTTTCTACATTTTGAGCGAAGTGCTGTGAGTTTTCCTGTGCTTTTGTGCTGTCTACTTGAGTTGCTTCAAAAAGAATACCATCTATTTCAATTGGAAGCTTTGTTAGATCTTCTAAGGGATCAAATTCATTTAAAAATTTTTGTTTTTGTGAATTGCTGCTATCGTTTTCGACACTAATCGTGACATCGTCTTCAGTAGAAGTTTGAATAACATCAGATGGAAGAACAATTTCCTCGCTACTACCTTCCTTACAAATTGTCCACAAAGTAAATAGTGCATTTTCAATTGTTCTTCCTTGCAAGTTGGCACTCTTGAATTCCTTTAACGAATCCATATGGTGTTCAATGACTTTCAGTGCAGTCTGATATTCAGCTTTGTCTATAAACGACTGATTTCTCTCGTTCTGTTCCTGCTGTCTTCTTGTCGAAATACACTGATTGTAGTTTACAGAATCTGCATTAAACGGATACAAACCGCACTTCCTAAAGCCATTTTTAATTATGTCTGGTTTTATAGCTTCATCGTAAGCTCTTTGAAAAATTGGAGCAAAATTACTTTTCGTTACGGATTTAGTCGTTTTTTGTTTATATTCTAAGATAGCTTTTCTCCAGTGCGATTTAAGTTACTTAAAAACTGATACATCACAGGGCTGTAAAACATGTGTTGCGTTTGGCAACAGGCAGTATAATATAATGTGATTTTGAACGCAGAAATTATATGAATCCATATTTATGTGAGATTTGTGACCGTCTAGCAAAAGTATAATTGGAAACTTGGCTTTATTTTCTACAAGCCACGGAAAAATATATTTGCAATGTATTCGTAAAATGTTGCAGATGTCATCCAACCACTGTCAGAACGACCTATACCCCATTCTTCTGGTATAGTGGTTGCGATGTCTCGAGGTATGCGCTTATAAGGAAGTACTATCATGGGAGGTACAGCTTTTCCAGACGCAGAAAATGTACATAAAACAGTGATACATTCCTTTTCTTGTCCACTTGCAATTTCATAAAAATTGCGATAATTTTTGGGAGCTAAAAGTTTGCCACTTTTTGGGCAGGTGTTAAGTCCAGTTTCGTCAGTATTAAAGATTCTGTCGGGGTTATTCAAAATGTCCGCACAATTTTCTCTTACTAAATGGTCACTTAACTCTCCAAACCAACTTCGAATGGCTTCTTCCGTGACTGCTGCCCTAGCCTTGGATATTACTTCACTGTTTCGTTTGGTAATATTTGGATGCCTTTGTAAATACAGCTTTAACCACTTCCGACCGGGTCTGTTGTTTTGGAACGGATTTTGCCGTTCTATTGAATTTAGCAAGCGTTGAACAGAGTCTCGCACTTCATCCGGATGCATCGGAAAGCCTAGTTTTGCCTTGGATGTTATCCACCTCTCTAATTCCCGTTCTTCGGCTGGAGTCAAAATAGTACTGGGGCCCATCCTACGAGCCAAGGGAACCTTGCCTTTCACTTTGTTGAAGATTGTACTTTTTGGAATTCCATATCTTTTGCTTGCTGAAGATATAGTTATTTTGTTTGTTCTTATATCCTCTAACGCGTCACTTAGCGCTTTCTCAGAATACTGAAACCTTTTATATTTCTTTGCTTTGTTTTCCATTTCGTTTCTGCGATAAAAGAAATTAAACGAAATAATTAAAGGACGAGATCCGATCAAACATTGCTATTAAATTTCTTAGTTCATATATACGGTCGGTAGATCTAGTGAATGAACGCTACAGAAACACTCGTTCATTTACTGGACAGGACTAGATTTTCAAATTACCAAGCTCATAACTTTAGTGTGTCTTTAATAAAGACGCATGTTTTAAAAGTGAAAATAATGTAATACACAACCCTACATCAGACCAATGAATGAACAAAATGTTCAATCACTGGTCCACTAGTACGCACCAGTAAATGAACGAGAAGAATTTGCGTTTTACGCATTAAAGCTATTAATTTGAGGTTATGCCGGCAACGAAATTACACAAAATATGAGAGGGCATATCAACAATCACTGGCCGTAAATATTTAAAGACCAATTTGCTTAATAACAGTGTTTCTTACTTACATGAATCGTTACTATTTTCTTCGTCTAGCAACTGCCCACGAAAGAAGAGCACAAACAACGCGTGCCTACGTTCAAACTATGGATTTGTACTACATGATTTTCCACTTAACAATGCAACACGGGTTGCAGATCTCGATGCACATTTTAAAGAGTGGAACAATTGCAGAGAATCATTATAAATTATAAATCGGAAATCAGTTCAAGATTGTTCATTCACTGGTGCTGTTCATTCACTGGTGCTAGTACCCTATTACTGAGCTACTGTCGTTTTTTGATATGCTTTTGTTAGTTTTTGCAAAAGAGTCGACTTTTTCAAATGGAACACCCTGTATATTATTTAATTTTTGAATTTCTTATTAAATTTGACATCAAAAACATGTGAGACGTTAATACTTTAAAAGTGACTTTTACAGAGCTATTGTCGTTTTTGATATAATTTTGTTAATTAATATAGTATATTAATTAAAACCACAAAATTGACAAAATTATATCAAAAAGAGACAATAGCTCAGTAATAGTTACTTTTAAGGTATTAACGTCTTACTTGTTTTTGATGTGAAATTTAATAAGAAATTCAAAAATGAAATAATATACAGGGTGTTTCATTTGAAAAAATTGACTTTTATACAAAAACGTTTCATGTAAATTTAATCCAGTTTCCTGCACATGCAGTTAGTAACTGTAAAAAAATAAAACATGCTTCTATTAGGACCTCTTATTTTATACAATACTGCAAAAAAATTTGCCCATCTAGTACGTCGTTTTCGAGAAATATAATTTTATACAAACATTGAATTTTTCAGAAAAATGGGAATAAGTCAAAAACTTTACACTTTAGGCCTATACTGTCTTATCACTTTTTGACTAAAAATTATACGGGCAACACAAAAGTGTAATAATATATAGGTTGTTCTATTTAAAAAACTATAACTATGGTTAGCCACCAAGTTATGGAATACTCTGTATAATACAAAATAGTTTTAAAATGTGCTCCTAATGAACAGCTATCACAAGGAAAAAACCGCTTCGAAATATCTTTACTCTTAAAGGCATAATCGGCCTTACCCGCTTAGATGACTCACCCTGTATATCCCGTTTTATTGATAATTATTTTGTTTCCTTTTTATACTTGCAATTCATTTATTTCACCAGGGGGGATGAGCAAAAGTTTATGATGTAATGTGTATAATACTAATTAAGGTAGTAGATTATATTTCGATGTTTTCTTATGCAATAAATGTATACAAATATAAATTTTAAATATTGTAAGTAACTTAATACCTTAAGATTATAATAATTAATGATAATGTACACAGTAGGTATGTAGAGGTGTACTTTTGTATTACAAAATGTTATATGCATAACTATGTACATATATCAGTTACTTATTCCATAGAACTCAGAATTATAACCGATCCTTGCTGATATATTTTTAGTTTTGACCGTGAATTCCTATTATATCAGTAAAATTCTTTTGTCATGACGCCTATAAATTGGGATTACCAGTATGTAAATATTTGATTATGGAATAAGCAACGTAGCTGTCGTCGTTTTGATTTATAGTCCGACGAGAGAGACCTTTTGATAGAAAGTTAAAAAAAACTAGGGAACCTTCAATTTCCTCGTATAATATGTATTGTAAAACAAATTACCTCTTGACGCACATTGATGGATAAATAGTCGAGATATGGGAAGAGAACAAACACTTTTAATTGTATTTGTTAATGCAATAAAACAAGTGGATGTAATTATCCATTGACATACCGACACGAACGTTTTTATTTCAACGAATAAGGTAAAACAAATATGTGATTAACATTTTTATTAAACGGAAAAGCTTTTTCTTCATTTTAATCGCAAATTAAATTGTATTATATACAGTAACAAAAACCCACACAAAATACAATACCACAACAACAATGATGGAAAATGAAGCACCTTATCATGTATATTGTCACTGTACGAAAAGCTATTAAACCTTTTGAAATTGTAAAAGTCTGTGAAGATGTAAGAAGCGTGTCTGTGAAATCCATTAGACTTTCTTATGCGTAGTACTGCGTGTAAATGTTTGTACGTCAATTAAGTTGGTAGTGTGGCTTTTATTTTCTAAAGTTGGTGAAATCCAGTGGCGTAGCATAGAAATACGGCATGACCATATTATTTTGAATAATGACAAGCACTAAAGCACAATGTGGTTGTATTGTACAGCTTTGTTAATAGACACATTAAAAACGCTATTATTAAATGAAAATAACACTAATAAGTAGAAAATAAGTTTATTTATAAAAATTGTTGAAAATGTTCTCCATTTGCTTGAAAACACAACATTATTCGTTGTTTTATGTTTTCAAATACATTGCAAAGCTGTTTTTGTGTTATGTTTTGAATTTCATGCCTAATCGCTTGTTAAAGTTCCTCCAAATTGTGCAAGCGGTTTTTACAGACATTATTCTTTACCTGCCCAAAAAGAAAATAATCTGGTGGTGTTAAATCTGGACTTCTCGGTGGTCATAGGCCTTGGCTTATAGTACGATTTCCATAACATTGTTACAAATAATCTATGGTGGTCCGTGCAGTATGAGCAGTGGCTCTGTCTTGCTGGACAGCTCGTTAATAAATTATGTCAGAATGACAGTTTGATATCTCTCTGCATTTATTGTTTCGTTAAAGAATGTTGATCCTCTTATTCTCTGTCTTAAAATTGCAATCCAAATTCGAATTTCTAATGGAAGTAAATCGTTTTCAACGAAGTTGTGAGGGTTCTCCGTAGCCCATCATCAGTAATTCTGGATATTTACGTAACCAGATAAATAGAACCATGCTTCGTCAGTGAAGAAGGTTAGGTCCAGTAAATCATTATTACTAAGGTGCTCGTTAAATACACATAATTTAAGGACTTGCGCTCTTTTAAATACTCTAGCTCGTGTACCTGACTGTGTTGATAGCCTTCGTAGTAATTTGAACGGGCTTTGATTGATTCGTTCTTGAGAAATCTAGCTTCAGCTAATATTGTAGGTCTTCCGGTTGTTGTATCCTTACAAATAATTTTTTTTTCTCAAAACACTTTACAATCTCACGCTTGTGATGGCCAAAGACCTCATAGATGACATTTTCATTAGGAAACGCTTCTACAAAATGATCGATGCAAGACTTGCAAACTGTACGACCAAATTCCATCCTGATTGCAAATTGCACTTCGAAAGTGGGCCATAAGAATGTATGCGTCTTGTTCACGTATAAACATTTTTGGCTTTCCAGTCAATACTAAAAAAGCTAAAATAGTGGTTATTGAAACACAAGTTGCATTTCATATTAAATTATTACTTACCTACCAGTTACAAACAATAGTTATTGAGGTCCGAAAAAACCTGTTTGAGACTAAAGGTATAAATATGAAAAATTCATAGCAACATTTTTTTACAAGATCAACGATAACAACTGGCACTATAATTAATAACAATTATTTATCTACGCCTTTGTATTCAGCTCAAGCGGTAGAGTTATCACAAAACCCTGATATAATTGCAGGCATACCAACTGAATTGGCGTACAAACAATAACAGACACATGGTATAAGGAAGCATTGTGATGATGAACATTATCGACACCGTAATTTTTGCAGATGTCCACGTGTTTAAGTCCTCTGACACCGAAAAAGTGGTTATAAAAAAAGCCTCTCTCTCTCACTTTCTGACCTCGATAGCGGCTAAACGGTTAAAACTTTATATTTACGAGTGTATAAATCTTCCTCTTGAAATCTGATTAGATTTTCAGTAAAGTTGGTACACCGGAAGTAGCAGTTCACTTCAGTGAAAAATCACATTTTTCCAATATCTGATTAACTACTAAGTTTAAAAGTAGACTTTTTACTCTTTTACTAGAACGGAAGTAACACTTTTTCTCTTATCGAATCTCAGTTTTTTTTTTTGCAAATATCTTGCAAATTATGTAGTCTATAGAAATTTGTTAAGAGTGTAAAAGTACACAGGCCTGGATTTTCAAAACTTTTTTGATAAATTTTTTCCAAAGAAGGTACAGAATTTAGAACTTAATTAGAAACAACTTCTATATAATTCGAAAAGCATATAGGTACGTATAGAAAGTCGTGTGGTGCCTACACCTCATATTTTGACTTTATGATAACTTTAAGAGATCGTTGTTATGATGATGACTTTATCATTTTATGATGATGAAAATTTTCGTCCTCGAGATTTTTGCAGACGTCTACGTTTTGAAGTTCCCTGATACCCAAAAAGTGGTTTTTAAAAAATGTCTGTGTGTCTCTGTGTGTCCGTGTGTCTGTCTGTGTGTCTGTGTGTGTCTGTGGCTGTGTGTGTGTCCGTGTGTGACCACGATAGCGGTTAAACAGCTACAGGTATCAATTCCAAATTTTGTATTTACGAATATAATCTCCCTCTTGAGATCTGATTAGATTTTTAGTAAAATCGGCCGACCGGAAGTAGTAGTTTACTTCAGTAAAAAAATTGAATTTTGCCAATATTTCGTCAACTACTAAGTTTAAACAAATTTAGAAAGAATTCATATGTACTCAAAATTAAATTTCAGAAGAATTCGTACCGGAAATAGGTCTTTTACTCTTATCGAAAATCAGTTTTTCTATAGAAATTTATTAAGAGAATAGAAGTCTTTAGAATAGGATTTTGAATATTTTTTGCATAAAAAATAAACTGGATTTCCGATTCCGATAGATTTTCGTTTTCGCTAGGACCGGTAGAGATACCGTAAAGTGGGGATAGACGACGCGATTAGCTTGCAAAAACCGCGTGTAAAATCTGTGTGATAATGTTTACTGTTTAATGTTTTTTATCTTTAAAAATAATTACATAAATTTGATTTTCTCTTTATATCGTACATCAAATGTGTAGCTGGCGCGTAGAGGTCGTTTTTTTCTTTTGTGTACCAGCCTTAGTTAGTAGACATTAATCAAATGCATGCATTTTTGTGGTTATTGCTAAAACACATAACTTTCTTAAAAAAATAAATTAGTACAAAAACTGACCTTGACATTACAAATTTATGCTTTTTGCATCACTAACCCAAATTTGAGATTCTAAAATTACAAAATGAGTTTAAAAAACGCGAAACGGCGATGCCTTAATTTTCGATAGGTAAACGCCCCTCTTAAAATTTGAATTTGAAGTAACACACTTACAGGTTTATTTTTCTAAGATAAAAGTATTTAAAACAATTCAGAACTTGTGTATAATTTGCAACGCTCATACGTATAAGAAAGTCGTGTGGTGGCCACACCTCATTTTTGATCTTCATTTTAATTATCAATTCTCACGTACCAGATGCACTAGTAGAATTCACTTTAAACTTATTATTATAATATTATGTATATTTCTGTTCTAGAATGTAAGAAGAATACATTTTCATACGTACCTATACATTTAATATTACTGTGAAAAAAGTTTTAATTTGTGTTTATTTTCTTTTAGTTTTTTAAAATGAGTAACAAAGAACAAACACCCGAAACGAGCCAATCACGCTACAATACCAGGAAAAGAAAGTTAAGTGAGGACATTCCGGTCCAAGAGAATGATGTCGAAAAAGCAGAAGATAAGAAATTAAAGACCAAAGTGGATAAAAAAGAAAATAAAAAAGATGTGGAGGACGCTGCAGTTGAAAAGAAGACGGACGAAACCAACGATGATGGTAAAAATAATGCAGAAAATGAAACCAACGTACAGAAGGTATCAGAAAAAGTTGTAACTAGAAGCAGAAAACGTAAATTATCCGAGGATAATGATGATCAACCTAAACCAGAGACATCAAGGAAACGTAAGGATATAGAAGAAGACACAGAGGAAGTTGAAGCTAAAAAGAGACGTAAGTTGATGTTTAAAGTATTCAGTATATTGTATTAGAAAAATGTTTTACCACCGGGTATCGCATCAAAGACCGGTTTTGCGCTATTTAATTTTTTTCAGCTTTATATATAAGTTTCTATGCTTAAGTGTAGGTAATGATACTTGTATTACATAATCCCTAATTTGAAAAATCTGCTATTGCTCTACAAATACATATGTACAAATTATAATACAATACGTAGTTTATCTGAATAATCAGCAGTTTTTAGTCGAGTCGCTTTTGCAAACGACACGGCCAAAGCACGAACTAAAGACGACGATTCAATACCACTACAAATTTCGATCGGCCGGAACAAATTCAATACAATAAAATTAAGCTAATTAATTAATATTTGAGGATATATATTTTCCAATAGTAAGATACTATTACATGAAAGCCAGTTAGAAATTAAATATTACAAATAAAGCTATTAAATATAATTTTTTCTACACCTATATTTTATATAACATTTGACTCTACTATTTAGGAGGCAAGCATTATTGACAAATTTAAAATGTTTAGATGACAATTATAACAAACGTCAAAACATAATTATGACAAATGTCAAAAGGTGTATGAATATTATTATTTTTGACAGTCTGAAATGGCTTTTGTAGGTTATATTACTTGACAGGTAAAATTTTGCAACATCTCAAACTTGACGCCATTTTAATTTAGTGGCGCATGTCGGTTGCGAGAGCGACTCACCTATATACATTTTTATTATATGTATTAGTAAAACAAAATGCCTCTGTATAGATTATACAAAATATTTATTAAGAATAATGGTCAATGTAACTTTGTATGTTCATCATTAGCGAAACGTTAATTTTTCCTTTTTGATTATGACTCTGTAACTGTAAACACCCTTACGCAAGTGGGCCTGTATTTATAAAAACATCAGAGGACCATAAACAAATAATATAAAATAAGCAAATAATTTACATGTTACTGCTGGAATTTAGCAAATTAACAGTACTGTTCAAAATTAATGTTAATTAATATTTAAAACCTTTATAATTTAAGATGATATCACTGCATATTTATGAGTTGAGTGCCTGTTGTTGAGTGATTTATTTAAAAAATTCTTAAACAATTAGCTACCTCCCTAATACAGAAAGAGTGAAAAGTGAACATCTAATTCTTTCTTTTTGTAGTTTATTTTCTTCATATTTTTTCTAGTATTGCTTGTTTACATATTATCTAAAGATAGGCATAAATGTTTTATTTCTTCTTTTATCAAAAAAAGCATCAAATTTTCACGGTTGTTTCCCTAACGGTTTTTAGAGAGGGCAACGTTTGTTTGCTCTTTGCTTTATTGTTGCGTTCAAATGTGTGGATAACCTATGTACCGGATACAATAAGAGAATAGAATATACAACCATATATAATAGAAAATAAATTAAAATTATTAAGTAAAATAGTTTATCTGGTATAATCACTAAATGAAATTCAGCAATAGTGCTACTTACTTTATCTGTTCTATATTATATGAATAAAATCGAAAGAGTATTAAAATCATATGATGCGTAAATCATTACGTATCATATGATATTAATTAGACATTTTTTGTTGTTGTTATCAAACAACTAAAAAAAATATCTAAATAGAAATAAAAAAACGAAAACAAAGTGGAGCTGTTCTAAATCGAATCTCCAAGAGACTGAAAGTGCAATTTGAGTTATGGAAAAAACAATTTAAAAGATTATTTAAAAAAAAGTCAGTTACACTGGATCATTCATCTTTTTCTACATATTCTTCCACAAAATTTAAGACGTTGTATTCTGGATTTGGAACAAACAAAATTTCTTAAGATTTCAATAGCAGAACAAGTTTGTTCAAACGTAGGAATGGCAACGGTTATTTCATCACCATCTTGAAAACACTCCTACTTTGCTAATTTAACCAAAGTCATACCTCCAATAATAACAAAGTTAGCAATAGTGCCGAGTTAATTTGAAACAGGCTGTATATATAGGGTCGTTAATAGTAAGGGAAACAATATTTTGCAGTTAATGATAAACAGTTGGATTACTCAACAACAATACTTGAGACTAGGATTTAAATGTAGTTCATAATCCAAGTCGGATATAAAAATAGTATGAAGAGGACCATTTAAGAGCTTTATTTCTGTCTCATACTTATTTGTATCGAGTGCAACATAATGCTGAATAGCATCAGCTCACGCATGAAAGTTGAATTTTTCGAATAGATTGTGAACAACCAACGTCCTATAATAGAACCCCGAGGTACACTTCTACTAACGTATAATGAATCAAACAAACGTGAATGAAGTCTAACATACTGCAATCTGTCTGCCCAATAACTCTGAACCAATAGGACAACATCGGCAGCATTGAATGTCATGGATTAAAATTTGTATTTTTTATAGTCAATACCGATCACCTTGTGTAATATTGGAATAAAGAAGTTGATTTTGCTATTTATTTCTATAATACTAAATAAAAAATATAAGATGTTGCTTTAATAATTGTATTTTTAATTAAAAATTAACTGCTTTAAGTAATTGTTCATAAATATTGTTAATTATATAGAAAATGCATTCAACTGTTACATATAGATGTCATTCTGAATTATAAATATTTAATAGATTTTAATTTCGAACTTAAATATTCAAATATCCTAGTTTCGAAAGTATTAATTACTATAAATTTATATATTTTTGGGAATAAATTTGTGACATTTATTTGCTATACATAAATATCAAAAGCTAATAAATTGTAACATAATTATTGAAGAATCATATTGTGTATGAAATAATTTCAGTAAATTAATCCATTATCGTCAAAGTAAATGACTCAGACTATAATTTACCAGTACAAAAAAAAACGCGGTAATTGACTAATGACATTTGTTAATGCATTTTAACCTCATCACGTGAATAAAAAATGTGACTCGATAGGAAGTTGGTAATTTTATCTAATCAGAATTAGAAATGAAAAAAAAAGTTTTATACAACATATACATAACGTATCTTCTGATTATACTTCTTTAAACATGTTGTTGTGCTATGCAATAAACAATTATCATATTTACGTAGTGAGAATATTCTATTCATCTTTTAAACTTTTACTTTTTTTTTTACTAGTATGTTTATCCTGTCTTGAAAAATAATATTATACAGTGGGAAATATCGTACGATGTGAAACGAATGCTGTTTATACAAAAAGGCGCAATATTGAACTCTTTGTAGATGGAAGCGCACCTTCTTTCGAGTCATTGCGATTTTTCGTTAATAGCAACTTTTACTTTTAAAAGGCAGCGTAATATGTCGTGTTGACAGTTTCGCACTTTACAAGGTAGTTGGTAAGAAGTATCCCTTTCGATTCATTTTTACTTTTTTTGAGGGTGGACTGCTATGATAGCTCCACTGCTGAGATTGCAGCTTCTGTTCTAGCACATAGTATGACATAGTAAAGTGTTAGAAGTGAATCATGGGCTGTGCAAAAATATAAATCTCAATTGTATGGTGTTTACCGTTCAAGAATTGTGTGTGTTTATTATACTCATAAGAATGAAAGGTCTCATTATGTATGAGCATATTCATCTTTATGCATAGACCCTATTTATTTATAAAATGCAGCTGGGGAAATATGCTATACATGTGTGATATTATTTTTCTTTAGTTGTACAGAGACGCTTATTTTGAATACATACACATTCGAGTGTGCTATGACTTTCATTTAATACCTATTCCCTATATGATGGAATAAAGTTTAATCGACCGAACATAGCAAAGCAACACCTATCCGAGGGTATAGACTTGTCTAATTCGGTATACGAAATCTAGTGTACACATTTAGAAGGTATACTTATAGTCTATCTGTTCCATATTGATTCATCGGTCACAATAACAATCGAAAAGCGATTTGACATCATTTCTGTTAGTATTTTTGGTTATGGCTACACAAAATCTTTCTATCTTACGTTTTGAAAGCGCCTTATTCTGGCGCAGAAATGCATAGAACCAATCATCACCAGATAATTGGTTTTCTTTTGAGAAATTGTGATTCCAAGTTCTTTTTAAATTCAAAAGACATTTTTGTGCTCCAATAGCATCGGGAACAAAACTCAGTTTTCTACATGCTTGACAAGTCTTTTCTTATGCTAAAATTTCAATTATGAACAGCGTCACAAGCACATTCTTGCGCTTCTATTAGATAAGTTCCTTCTGATGGTGCTTGAAGCTATTGCATGGACTTTTTTAGTGTCTATCTATTTGATGGGGGGGGGGGGGGGTAGTTACTAGGGATCAACAGCCTGTGATATCATCACTATTATTTTGTTCAATTAAGAATTACATTATTCATTTAATTCGTAGTTCTGCTGAGCCCTAGTTATCATATTTATCGTTTTTTCCAATGCTTCTCCGTTACACTTTGCTTTGTTATTTTTCTTATGTATTCATGGTCCAGATAAAAACCTCAATTCTTCAAAATCCGATCAACTACTGAAAAAATGAATGACAGCTTCTCGCAAAAACTCTACTTAGGATAAAACTCGGCGTCTACGCTCAAATGTTACCACGATGGGTATATTTAAAACGTAAATTCGACAAAAATTATTGGAACAAATTTAATGAGGGCTAAAGCACATAATAATTAAAACTCAACACGTGAAGTTTTCTTAACGAGAAAATCAAACGTGAGACACAAAGCCGACGAAATGGCGACTATATTAACCAATGAAAGAAGGATATGCACCAGCTGTACTGCTAATAGAGATTTAAAATTGAGACCATAGATATGATATAGCAGAAAATTCATTAAAAATTTATTCCGTTCAATCATAAATGAAAAAAAAATTATTAAAAAATAAATCGGAAGAGCTCTTACAATAACTCACAGATGGAAACAGAAGCACTAGCCGGAAAAAAAATTATTTAAATATTCAGAACCCTGTTCAATAAGTCACACTTAGCGCTACAACGATGGGTAGTTTAGTAAAAATAAACGACAAACTATTAACAACCAAGGATAAAATTAGGCAACCAAAAGGGCAAACACAACGTGACAACAAATCAATAATCAAATCTTGGCAAACCCAATATACAGAACACGCTTTTTATACCGTAACACAATTTTAGAACAATAAATTTAGACTCAGGATATATAGCTTCCGTTTGTAAAATACTATTACATGAAACCCAATCACAAATTGAATATTACAAATTAAGTTATTAAATATTATTTTCCTATACGTATATATTATTTAATATTTGGTTATTCTGTGTAGTAGGCAAGCATTTTTGACAAATTTATATTGTCTGACAATTATAACAAACGTCAAAAGCTAATTATGACAAATCTTAAAAGGTGTATTATTTATAACAGTCCTGAATTTGCTCTTTTATGTTACATTACTTGTCAAGTAAAATTTTACATCATTTCAATTTATTGGCGCACATCGATTGCAAAGGGAGTCAACAATACAATCGAGTGTGTTGATCAATACCGCTATCAATCTTCCAACATTCTCCATCGCTGTTACCATTCGTTCAACCATTTATACGTTTTTATTCATATAAAGGAATATTTCTTGAGGGTATTTGATATCTCACGTAAGTAGGCGCAAGTTTACTTATTTTCATAGATAAATATCTAATCAGATATTTGTTCTGTTTCTCAATGATACGATTGATAAGAAATATCTCGACATATGTAGTAAATCTTACTCATTGTTTTGGATAGATTATTTTGTTTATTCGCACTTGGTATGTGATATATCTATCACTAGCACCTTGATTAACTCTGTATATGCAAGGTATTGCTTCATATTTGAATTAACAACACCAGCGTTTCACTACGCTTTAAGATAGCACTCGGATATGACTGATACCCATATCCCTGGAAATTTAATTTGAAGTCATTCTCTATTCAGTAAATATTTGTTTTTCGCTTGACAGAATTCATTGCCAAAAAACAAAACACTTCTGAATGAATGAATTGATAATGACTTTACATGTATTGATTTTGCTAACCTAAATAAGCAAAAGGTTAGTTAGTATACACATATCTGATGATAGTATGCCACAAATATTTCCACGACAAAAAGTACCGCACAAAACAATAGCTGATAGGAAAGGACTGAAATATGTAAGTTTTCAAAATCAAGTAGGTGTGTAAATACCTGTCTCGGACGTTGAAAACTGTTATCTATTGCATAGTTATTTCCATAGTAATCTAATTATGTGGTTGTATTACTGTTTTCATGAAGAAACTTAACGATTGGAAATAGGAAATATTGCAAAAAACTAATATTAGCAACACTTTAAACAACAAAGTAAAAACGATATGAATATCTTTAGAAATAATGAATTATTCGTAAAACAGTAGACAGGTAACTAAATTCTGTATATTATAATTGTTTCCAGATTCATCTGTTGTCGCTTTTAGGTATTAAGTGGCGGCAAATTTTGAAATTATTTGTAGTACCTACATACTTTTTAAGAATTAATGGTTTCATTTTCATCGTTTGTGAACATAACACCACTATTTTAGTAATAAACTTTTTTATATAAAATTACTTTTTAAAGTTAATATGATTACAAAAACGTTACTTTTTGATCAGAAACTATGAAAATAAATCTTGTTCTTATATCTATTAGAAAAATGCCGATTTAACTTAGGAAACTATATTTTTTGTATATAGTATTTATGTGTATACAGATATATTTTTAAGAATAATTAAAAGTAATATACAGGCTGTCTCTAAAAGGTCTTTAAACAACTCTACCACGTATTTTTCGGACCAAAATAAACCGATTTAGCAAAACCTGGCTTAGTCAAAGTTGCTTAGTTTGTGCGCAATACGGTCCTGAAGTTGCAGTTGGAAAATTGTTTTTTTGTTATAAATTTGAAACGGCTGGAGCGATTGCGCTAAATTTTGTCACGTTTACATAGTTTTATGAGTCAAGAAATTCTGTATCAAAATTGTGATAGTAATCAATCCATAGGCGGAGAACCTGCGTTTATAAATATTAAAACATTTCCATTTTCTACGCCAATGGATAAAAAACAGTTTGTCTATAAAATTTAGATTAAGTGTCTTAAGTACAAGAAAAAAGGTACTCTTGGTAAGACTCGAAAAATTGCATCGTTTTCTCAAAAATCGCATTTTAAGATTTGAGAAGTAGAGGACGGCAGCGCATACTGTGTGCTCCATGTACATGTATCTTTAAGCCGTGTACACGTGTCTTAGGCCATTTAGACGTCTCTTTAAACTATGTACACGTCTTTTGACGTCGTTTTTGAATTGATAATTTTTTTTGTAAAATGTTTTCTTTTTTAAAAAATACAGAACGGCCAATACCAGATAGGTTAAAACAAAAAGGCACTGGTTTACAAAAAAGATATTCTATTTATCTCGACAATTGATGCAAAAAATGCTATTTTTTTGATGTTTTTTTTTGTTTTAAGAATTCCACTTGTGCCCAGCGTTTTGTAAAATACATATGTTTGTATTATATGGTTTACAAAAAAGATATTCTATTTATATCGACAATTGATGCAAAAAATGCTATTTTTTTGATGTTTTTTTTTGTTTTAAGAATTCCACTTGTGCCCTGCGTTTTGTAAAATACATATGTTTGTATTTAGTTGTTATTGTTGGTTTCCATAGTTATGACTATTTGAATATTTGACAACGACTTTTCTGGATTTTCAAAAGTGTTTTCCATCATTACTTTTATTTTCGTTTTGTCATGGCTGTTCAATACACCAACGAAGAATATACCGATATGTTATTAGTATATGGATATTGTCAAGGCAATTGTGCCGAGAGTGTTAGAGTATATTCGGAACGGTTTCCAAATCGTCGTGTTCCAAGTCATCCAACGTTTGCCGCAGTAGAGAGACGCCTTCGAGAAACCGGTCGCTTAGCTCCTGTAACAGCAAACTATGGCAGGCAGCGCTTTGTGAGGCAACCTGAAGTAGAAGAAGAAATTTTAGACCGTGTTCAAGAAGATCCGGAACTGAGCGTTAGACGAATAGCTAGAGAAATTGCAGTATCTAAAGATGTGGTCAATAGAGTAATTAGAGAACAATTATTACATCCATACCATAAGATTCGAGTTCAAGACCTCTTACTTCAAGATCCTGAAAGGCGCCTAAATTTTTGCCGGTTTATTGAACATAAAAGAGCAAGAAATTTAAACTTTTGCAAGAAAATCTTATTTACCGACCAAGCTTGTTTTACAAGAAGAGGGATAACGAACTTTCATAATGAACATGTTTATGCAGAGGAAAATCCACATGCCATTAAAATTAACCATTTTCAACATGAACTTAAAATGAATGTATGGACTGGAATAATCGGAAATTTTATTATTGGACCTGTCAGACTACCGCAAAGATTAACTGGAGAAGCCTATTTGATTTTTTTACAACATACTCTTCCGGACTTGTTAGATGATATACCGCTAGATATTCGACGGAATATGTGGTTTATGCACGATGGTGCACCACCACATTTTTCGATGAACGTACGACACTACTTAAACCATCACTTTCCAAATAGATGGATCGGTAGAGGTAATGACGCTCCTGTACAATGGGCACCTCGAAGTCCAGATCTGAATCCTCTGGATTATTTTTTTTGGGGACACCAGAAATCCATTGTTTACAATACACCTGTAAATAATGAAGAAGAATTGTGGCAACGTATTCAAGAAGCAACCAATAATCTCAGCGGTGATGTAGAAGTTTTGCAAAGAGTTCAATTTAATTTCCTCCGGCGAATAGACCTTTGTATTCACGAAAATGGTAGACATTTTGAACACCTTTTATAATATCTTTTCTTTTTTTTTTTAAAATCATTGTTTCATTTTCATTATTTCATTGTTTAATTGTTAATAATTCTCTGTTGTCCACCAACCAGAACACAATTGGAATTTATATGAAAAAACATTATTAAAAAAATAGCATCTTTGTATTAACTGACGAAATAAACAGAATATCTTTTTTATTAACTAGCGCCTATTTGTTTTGACCTATTTGGTATTGGTCGTTCCGTATTTATTAAAAAAGACAACATATCATAAAAAAATTGTTAACAATTCTTAAAATGCGATTTTTGAGAAAACGATGCAATTTTTCGAGTCTTACCAAGAGTACCTTTTTTCTTGTACTTAAGACACTTAATCTAAAATTTTATAGACAAACTCTTTTTTATCCATTGGCGTAGAAAATGGAAATGTTTTAATATTTATAAACGCAGGTTCTCCGCCTATGGATTGATTACTATCACAATTTTGATACAGAATTTCTTGCCTCATAAAACTATGTAAACGTGACAAAATTTTGCGCAATCGCTCCAGCCGTTTCAAATTTATAACAAAAAAACAATTTTCCAACTGCAACTTCAGGACCGTATTGCGCACAAACTAAGCAACTTTCACTAAGCAAAGTTTTGCTAAATCGGTTTATTTTGGTCCGAAAAATACGCGGTAGAGTTGTTTAAAGACCTTTTAGAGACACCCTGTATAAGAAAAGTAAAACTCAATTTGCAACAATTCCATATTCTTACTGCAGTCGACATATTTTAATTCAGAATATTACTTACAAAAATCCAATAGTCTTTATATAAAGAAAAGGAAATGTAGATAAATATCACAAAGTACTATCCAAAAAGCACACACCAAACTATGCAACCTGACATGAATCGTCTTGCCCGGATTTAAATGGCTGAGACATTTTTTTACAATTTTTATGTTTTGACTTAAATTCCGGAGCTACTACTCATGGTAGCTTTATCAGAGTTGTAAATTTTGTAGCGATGGGACGGTTTTATTTCTTAACCATTTCGAGATGGAGACGTGATTATCGGTATTTGAGAGTAACTACCAAGAACTTGCTTTTGAAAAATTCTTGAATTTTGTTGTATTTTATGTTACAAGTGCTTTCCATTTGTTAAAGATCCTATTTCGTGTGACATACATATACTTCATTGTGTTACGCCAGATATTGTGAATCTCAAGAATGACATGATATATTTGAAACATCTCTCGAAAAGTTTTCCATATTTTACAAAAGCTTTTTTGGGTTTGATGAGAATAATGATCATATGGGTTAGAGAGCGTGACATTCACAATGTTTTTTTTTATGACAGATGTCAATAAAAGTAACAGTTGTCTGCCCTGACTTAGGTATTGGCAAATCGGCTTTATGTAAACGGTTTAAACAGTATTTTCTGTCATCATTTGGAAATGTAATATCTTCCAATTATAAGGTTGATAGTATTTCCTTTTATGAAATTGATAGATTTATGACACCATGTTCGCAATCATTGTATATGTTTCCACTGAGTGAGTGTGTATTGTTGATGAAACTATTAAACTAATTTCTAGTATAGCTTCTAGTGATGATTCCGTGCCATCGCATTTTTTTAAAAGAAATCAGTTTCTTTCATAAGGTATGCTACCATATACTCGATGTCGAAGGAGGGCGATCTAAATAATATTAACAATTACCGTCTATTATCCGTTTTCTTCAAGGCGCATGAATATATTCCAAATAAAAAACGAATGAAATATTTTCTTAATTTTAAACTTATGTCCAAAAATCAGCATGGCATTTTACCAGGTACATCGACACATACTGAGATATTTAACTTCTTAAGCGGTGTTTACACTGTGTATACAGGGAAGACTGTGGTCATTCCCTGTATACTAATAGACTTGTCTAAAGCGTTTCATTCTGTTGGCCATGTAATATTAGTGTATAAGCTTGGTAGATATGGTGTAAATGGAGTCTGTTTGAAGTGAGTTGAGTCATATTTGCGTGGAAGGAAACAGAGGATGAGCATTGATGAGATTTCTTCTTACAGCACTTCTGTACGTATGGGTGTTCCACAGGGTTCTGCCCTAGTGCTACGCCTCTTTTTGATTTTTATCAATGTATTCCCTAACTGCCTAGTTGACACTGCTAAGGTAATGCTATATGCCGATAAATTTAGTAATTTCATCGAGTAATGTTGGCGTTGTTATTAGTGCTGCTGATGTAGCTATGTTTAAAATGAACAAGTATTATCCCTTTTGATACGGAGGATGAAGAATGACTGAATATCCTTAAAAGGTGCCACTTGTTATATTTTTAAAATGATGTTAGTTTTAAAAATGTTGTATTAGCTAGCTCTAATGGTGAATTACGTAAAAGAAAGAAACACAAAATATATAATAAGAAAATAAAACAAATGTAAGATTATTATATTTATTTTCCTGTAAAGAATTGTAATTAGTACATAAAGAAAAAAAAATTAAAGGAAATAAAACGACAAGAGTGTCCTTAAGTTCTTTAATTAATTATTTAAATAAAACACAATAACACAAATATTGGTTCACGTAAGGAGTAGGTGAAATAGAAAGGGAGAGAGTGAGAGGGAATGAGTGGGTCGTTCGAATGATTGTTAGTTAGGCAGGTATTATCGGTCGAAGTTAAGGCGGTCGATAATCTCAAACCGTAAATGATTTTAGATATATTTTGAGAATGTATAAGTAAAATTCAATGTAGCGGTTGTAAGAGAAAATTAAGAATTAAAGTAATAGATAAGGATGAGGAATACTTTACTTTTGTGGTGTCCTTGTTGTCCTCGGGTCCCGTAAGTCTGGAGTCGAGCGTTGATTAATCAGCGAATCAGAATAGGGGATCTGACAGTACGCGAACGATTAAACACACACGCGAAAGGGTCGCGGAGTAACTTGACTTTGTTATGTTGAGTACTAGGGGCACTAAAACAAACGTGACTTAGAACTGGGAGGGACGCGAACTTGGAACGATGTAAAGCTGTAGATGCGTAAGAGGAAAAAAATTAAGAGAGAGATCTTTTTTCAGGTTGTGACTTATATAGGGTCGCGGTAAAAGAAACGGGAGACGGCAGGGTAGGGATGGTAAGGCGCGAACTGTTTTTAAGAGAATAAGAGAACATAATTCGCGGGACAATCAATCAATAAATACAGGGAAAAAAACATTATAATCAGATTCGTTATTAAATATAGAAAAGGATGACACCTGACTCGAGGTGGTTTGTCTAAGAAATTACTGCAGGTATGTACGTTTGTGGGGCACCTACATAACAGGTAGTAAAAGACATTACGAAAGATGAGTCACAATAGGGTTCTTTCTATAGTATTATGAGTATTTAATGCGATTGTAAAGCAGTGATGAAGAAATACATTACACCTTATATTAATACAATTAAATAAGAACAAATATTGAATAACTCGTAAATCTTTGATCTGAGAGTTATAGGTTTCGAATGGGAAACAAAAGGGCGATTAAGTAACATGATGACGTGGGGTCTGTTGTCGTCTGATAATTAAATCGCGAGTAAATTAATAATTAAGAAACTGCAATGTTAAGTATTTCGTGTTTAAAATAAGCGAAAAGGCTTCATTTAGGTAAACGGTTAAGGATGACCTTCTGAGAAAGGACCGTTCAAACGTGACCTTAACAAAGCAATTTTTATTTTAGAAACCTCTCCTGTCGTAAAGCCAAAGTTGTTGATGTACGGAAGAAGCGATGAGTAATTCTTTAGGCGCGAAAATGTATTACATGACTAAAATAGATAAATTAATAATAATAGAAAAAAAATCGAATTAAAGAAATTACGCGCTTCTTTTGTACATGAGGTTGTTAACACAAGTAAGTGGGTAAAAGTTAACAGGATCTTCGTGAATATCGAGAAAACACAATGTATGCTTTTAAGAACGAAAGAAAGTTTAACGTCCCTAGGTTTACCATGTTTAACTTATAAATTGATATAGTTAGCAATTGTAGGTTGCTGGGTATCATTGTTGATGAGGGCTTAAAGTACACCTATCACAGTCGATCAATCGTGTTCTAAGCTTGTCATATCATGTTACGCTTTTCTTCAATTGGGCAAATCTTTTAATTTGTCCATAGTCAAAAGTCTTTACTATGCTGACAGGTAGGTTTCTATTCAAGGATGCGTTACTGAATATTGAAATGAGGCAGGAGTAGTGATGTTTTCCGCATTTTTATCCTATAGACGAGGGATATTAAAACTATTTTTAACTTGCAACTGGGCGACTCGTGTAGGGATGTTTTCAGGGTCAATAAGATTATTGTTGATTTTACGCTGGATTTCCATTTTTACACATTATTACAAGTGGTGGTTGTTGAAGTGATGTCTTCTTGAGGACTGTTCTTTTGAGACTACTTGTTAGCAACTGTTTATTGACAGCTCTCTGATGCGACTGTTTGATGGATACTCTTCGATTCTAGAGTGTCTTTCAAAAATTGTTACATGTTCTCCCTTCTGTTTAGGAGGGGTGAGTGTAATTAACGGTACTATATTTGATATTGCAACAAAGTATTCAGGTGGTCACTAATGAGTTCAAAATTCCTAGACACAAATTGAGAATAATGGATTATTGCAACACCATTACAAGGGATCATAAGATTTAATATAAAACAATAATAGATTGTAATGAGATGAAGGTATTGTATAACTGTGCCGAAGGATTACTGCTCTTTGTGATTCTAGGTATTAACCCTGCTAACACCGATGTGGGTATTAGCGAACAATATCGTTATTGAAACAATAATTGTTACTTTGCTTGAAATAGACATTTACTTGATAAACATTCGGATTTTCCAAAGGTTGTTAACAAAATTGTACAAAATCTCTAATCCGAGGGATAATTACCTTCATAGAACCGTGTTATTACTGCAGTAATTTAAATATAGTAAAGTTTATATGTTTTAAATAACATTATTTGAGTAAAATAAACCTGAAATGGTAAAAGTTTTAGAGTTATAGTAAATAGATGTGAGTATTCAAGCACATCCAAAATAAAGAAATAAAACTAAAATTATTTGATTAAACAGCACTTCCAGCAAACCGGAACAATTATTATATTTTATGATGTATACGCTTTTGAGGTTCCCTGTTATGTATATAGAAATCGCAGCAGTTTTGACTTTAGTTAGTGCTGCATAACTATGGAATCATATTTACCTCCTGTACATAGAACGACTTCCTTTCAGAAAACACTGGCTTTTGTGGATTGTACATTACTTAATGTTTTGCCAAATAAAATCAGAGCACGTCATGCATCACATTTTTTTAAAATAAAATTGACGAACAAGCTTTTTCAATTTGTTACCATAGCATACAAGATTTTATTAATTATTTGAAATGATGTCGTATTGTGTAGGAGGTATGTCTTTTACTTAACTTTGTTATACTGCATTAACTATTAAGAAATATCATTATTATTACTATTATGAGGGACAACGATTAACTTCACCACATGACAATCAATATCGATTTATGTGTTAAATGATACACAAATCACAAAGCAAAGAAAAATGATAAAGTGGAAATATGTAAATCATACGTGCTAATGTAAACTATTAGGTATAAAGCAGCTCTGGACAGTTTAGACACATGCGTTTCAAACTTATTTGTTTTCTTCAGTATGCTTGTGCCGTATAAAATGTCTGTAAAATAATATGTGTAGTACAATTTCTTAATTTAAGAATCTCAATTCTAAAAACTCATATATCTCTACAGTGTTTAGCAACAGCAGTTAGTAATGTATTCTGTTAGTGTAAATGCTAAATATCAGCCAAGCATATTAGTAAAAACATTAAATTATTTGTAGCCATATATTCAAGAAATGTATAAATTTACCTAATATGTCATTATGACGTGTAGACATTATTGAATAAAATTAGTAAACTACAGTAGTTTGCACTTATAATTGACATTTTTTATTATTTTACTATTTTCGATCAATCAAGGTCAACGCCTAAAACTTAACCACAGTAAATATATTTTAATTATTTTCAATTTGCAATTTAAAAATAGATTTTATACGTGCTTGTGTTATAAATCTGAATTAACATCTTGAACTTTTTTCTAAATTAAATCGAGAAGGAATATTGTTAGATGTGCTAATTAAATTGAACACTGTGATATATCTAATGCTACATAACAATAACCGTATCACTGTCAAGGCGTTGCTGTGTGTATATACGAATCAGTATACGATTTACTTAAGCAGACACTTAATGAACAACTTAAATATTACATTTCGTTTTCCATTTAAATGTCTGTTAGCGTAAATTAATGATAAACACATATCAATCATTGTAGAGGGGTTTCTAAACGAATTTGTCAGACTGTCAAATAGAAGAGAATTTGATCATGTTAGGCTTTTTATTTAAAACATTATTGTCTTTATTTACATTTACCTATGATTGTATTTTATTATATATACATATCTTATTATAGTTATGCACCTGTATCTGAGTGAACGTAATTTTAGCTAAAGTGAATGTATGTACAACATCTTAATAATGTTTTCTTATCAAACTATGTTTGTTATAATATTTGTTTTGTGCCAGTAGTGCATTAGTAATAATAATATTTTTATTAGCTACAACAAAAAGACAATATAAATATATATGTGTATAAGAGATTTCTCATTATAGAAGATATTGCATCATAAACATACAGTGAGATCCAAAAAGATAATCTATCCCGCTTCAACAATACATTACACATGCTAGGCATGTAGCGCCCTTTCCTTACAGTGTTTTGAAAAATGTAGATTTATTATGATTGTTTGATATTCCTTGCATTCACTCTATTAGTGAAATTTAAAGATATATTTCCAGATATCTCAGTCATTTTTACATTTAGGCCCACACGTTTGTGATTTGTTTCCACTCTTTTTTATTTTTACCTTTGGATTTCTAATTTCGCACATTTTTCTCACTTAAGTCTGCAAAAACCGCGTCTCGCTACCTTTTCTCGGTTTTCCTCGATTTCGTTTAAACTATGTGCTTTACAAGGCATCCTCTTCGGCATTTGATACTCTGCCATTCTTTCAACATGAACTTGCACCTTCAGTGTACTTCCTTTTATATGTATGTCAATTGTTGATTTCCCATACGTACCATATACCTCTCTGTTCTTCTCTCGTACCCTTCAATTATTTTATTTCATCTTAACATTCTTTTTAATATTTTTTTGTTAACGTCTCAACAAACTTTCTTGTCATCTTTTATTGAGTGTCTAAGAGAGTCGAAATTTAGTGTTTCTGGGTAAGTGGTTCCCGCGCTTTTATTTGCACTTGTTAATCAATTTCTTTGTCCTCCTCATATTTACAGGTATTTCTGACACCCAAATATACGAATTTCATTTATATTTTACGCCAGGAATATTACTGTAATTTCGGACAGTTAACTATACAGAAGAACTTCGTAAGGTTAAGCTAACTTTTGTAAAATTAACTTTTTTGCTGAATAAATACAGTAAGGTTACTTTAAAAGTTTTGTTACAGTAAGAATACTGCAAGGATTTTTCACTGTGTTGTTAATCTCTTCAAATTCCATTTCGACTTGCTTAGTAGTAGATTACTTTTGTAGTAGTGTTCAGTCGAGGTTCTCATTATTTTGCTGTCCTCTTGGTTTTACGTGCAAGCCCATTTTAAACGCACCTTTTACCATTTTCTTTTTTATTTTTTGTAGTTCTTTCATATTTATAGCTATAATGGCGACATCTTCCACGTATGCCTTTATTGGCTCTTATACATTATGTCCATTACTCTGTTCATGTTGGCATCTCTCATTATTTTTCTAGGGCCATACTAAAAAGGCAAAGTGAATAGAGAGGGTCTCTGCTGATATTGAAGTCTTCCATTTGTTTGGCCTTTATTACATTACTTGTTGTCAATTTCATATTCAATAAATTGCTAACTGCAGGATCATTTCCAGCTCTTCTATAGTTTCTATTAGTTTACCCCCCCTTTTATTGATTCGTTTGTCCTTTTGAAGTCGATAAACAGTAACACTACTGGAATGTTGTATTCGTAGCAAGCCAATAGTCCATACTCAACGTAAATATTTCATCAGTCTTTTCTCTGCTCTTTCTAAACTTTCTCCTAGCTGTGAGTTCGCTATCAGTTCTATTTTGGTAAGTGTGGCTACCACTTTATAGACTACGTCTAATACGGAATTGCCTTTATAGTTATTGCATTCCATTCCTTCACTTTTTTTTAGAATGGGGAATGTTGAATTTACGCTGGATTTCCACTTGATGCATGAATAAATACACGTTAATAATTAAACACTATTTATTAACTAGCAAATATTAAAAACTAACAAACACGGAAATACAAGTGGTTGTTCTGTTGAGGTGATGTCTTTTTGGAGACTCTTGGATGGATACTTACTCTATTGCGACTTTTTGTTGAGACTTTTTAATGGATACTCTGAAGAATGGATTATTGCAATACCATTACAAAGGATTATAAGATCTAATACATAACAGTAACAAATTGTAGTAAAATTAAGGTATTGTATAGCTGTGCCGAAGGCTTAATTCTCTTTGTGATTCTAGGTATTAACCGTGTTAATACCGATGTAGGTATTAGCGCACAAAATCGTTATTGAAAGAATAATTGTTACATTGCTTGAAATAGACATTTACTTGATAAAGAGTTCGGATTTTCCGAAGGTTGTTAATATAATTTTACAAAATTTCTAATGCGAGGGATAATTACCTTAGGAGAACTGTGTTCTAGATGAAGTAATTTAAATATAGTAAAGTATTTCTATATTTTAAATTACATTATTCAATACAATAAACCTGAAATGGTAAAAACTTTAGAGTTACAATAAAACCACGTAAATAAATGTGAATATACAAGCATATCCAAAATAAAGAAACAATTCTAAAATTACTTGATTAAACAGCACTTCCGGCAAACTGGAACAGGGAGTATGGTAACACTTGCGCATTTTTTTGACATTCGTTTTGCTCGCCATATTCTCAATATTATATCATCCAATCTACTTAATATTTCTCTTCCATTCCCTACCGTTATACCGTTGTTTCCTGAGCCGTTATTGTCTTTGAGAGTCTTAATTACTTGTACTATTTCTTCCCTAGTTGGTTCACCTTTGTTGTTCTCTCCGAATCTCGTTTTTAACTTTTAATTTTCTTCTTCCGTAGTATCATTTAACATGTCATAGAAGTATTCTCGCCATCTATGTTTCGTGTTATCTTCGCCCCCTATCAAGTCACCATGTTTGTACTTAATAAATACTGTACGACTTTCTTAATTTCTCTATAAAAATTCATAATTCCTTTTTTTTTTTGGTAGGATTTTCAGTTTTTTTTCTTTATTTTCTATTCGGATTCGCCTTTTTCTTCTGTCTGTTAATTATTTTTACTTTTGCTCTTTGATCTCTATATGCTCTCTTGTTGCCTTCTTGTTGGTTATTTAATACTTTCTTCCATGCAGAATATATTTTCTAAATCGACTTCTTTCCTACATTCATCGTCGAACCATATTTCTCTTGGCTGACGTTTTTTAATTGGTATGGACTTAACTATGACGTTTTTGATTATCGAATTCATAGTTGCCCAATCCTCTTCTATATACTGATCATTTTCAAGTGAGAATGGGAATGCCAATCAGAGGTCGAAAAGAAAGCAGGAAAAAGCAAGAACTAAGAAAACAGTTTGATATCGAGAAAATGAAAATCTCAGATATCTCTTTGATGTGTGAGATTCTCAGACATCAAGGAGATATACGACGATGAGATACCACGAAGTTATAGGTCCTATCACCACAATGGGCATAAATAAATATACAATTATTGCATTCCAGCATTTGCAAAATCACCTTGACATGCTACAAATTTGAAACTAAATTTGCACAGGTCACATTTACCGCAAAGCACACAGTATGCCCGTCAGTACTCTTCATCAACCGTCAAATTCCAGTGCAAACTCATGTGAAGTACCTGGCACGAAACTTGAATCAACGATTCACTTGGACGAAGCACATCCAACCAAAACGCCACCAAATTAGTTTTAAATATAGAGAAATGTCCTGGTTGATGGAGCGAAAATCTAACTTATTCTTGGAAGACAAGCGGTTCTTATATAAATGACGCCCATATGGACATACGGTGTAGAGATACGCGAAACCGTTCAATACAAAAATAACTCAAAGACTGCAATCCAAAATACTTGCTCTGTAAACAAAGCCCCCTGGTACGTATCCAATTTCACCGTGCATAACGATTCAAAAATGCCATTCGTCACTGACGAGATCAAAAAGGTTTTCAATAAACTACTTAGAAGCTCTAGAAGGACACAAATAACTTAGTAGAAGAAATGGAAAACGAACCGAACGCGCTAAGAAGGCCCAAAAGGAAATGTCCCTCGGACCTACGCGAGAAAAATTAATTAACACATATAACCTATTAATAGGACACAAGAGGATGGTTGTTGGATGGCTTTTTTCTCTCGAAATCACTTTTACAAAGTTTGCTTATTGTTTAAATAACTGTAAGGAGATTGTAAATGAAGTAATGACATTAAAAAAAAGGAAATACTCTTCATAAAGGCACTGCCTTTATAGAAAGAGCTTTTGTGCAACTCTGTTCTTTTATCATGAGTTGTGTTTTCATAAAGTTTCTTATATTTGGTGTATTCCTCAACGATAAATTCACTTAACGGTTTTCTTCTAGGGTATAGGTTTTAAAAGAACGCAGTAGTTACATAATGAATATCTTAATTTCGGCGAATAAACCATCCAATCGTGCTCGTCGAGCTATTTCTTTTTGAAACATCGCTTTGCAGCGACTGCTACATCATTTTTAAAATCATATAGAGTCCTGTTTGAAAGGATTTCTTTTTTAACTTAAATTAAATTTCTTTATTATTCAGAACCAATCCCAAATCATTCTTTTCGTTACGCGTCTCTATTTTATTTTATTTTGATGTTCCATGTATAGGGTCATCTAGTACATCTCAAGTTTTGCTCTCTTGCTAGGATGTAGTGTTTCAGTTTTTCCGATTCTGATGCTTAAAAAATTGTCTAATTTCCATTTTCTGAAATAATTGTGGAAGTTTACTAAATTTCTGTATAAAAAAAGGCTAAATACGCAAGAGAAAAAACACTGACGTGGATAATACTTTTACTTTCTTATTTAAATCTTAGTATGTCACTAGTTCAGAGGTGGAAATATTTTTACGATCAACACAGAAGCACTGAACTGATAGCAACTGGATGCAAGATGTTGATTTTACTCCTCTGTATTGCTTGGTCATAAAAATGTGTTAAAAAATTCTGGCTCATTGTTTAAGTGAAGCGAGTTCTCTGGTTCTTGTTTAGAGGAGGCAAGGACCTACCTATCCTTGCTCTCTCCTAAATGACGCCCATGGTTAGGGTAGACACTCATAACGGTAAAGCGAGCAGAGCTCAATGTATGCTTCGGATCTGAACTACTCATTTGGATTTGAAACTACTTTATTTTTTGTTTCTTAATATTCATATTTTGCTTATTTTTAATTTGTTTGTTTATAATCTGTATAGGATTGGATACGAGAAACACATTTATTATATTATTATTATTACAGTAAAATACATAATATAAAATACCGTGCCTTCAATTAATATTTCTTTTAGAGTAGTCTATGATTTCAATATTAATCTGGGAACACTGTAGAGCAGTAATGTTTATTTTTACAAATGTCATAGTTAAGTCAATATATTGAAACGTTGTCTACTTGATTATCGAGCAGTATTACTGTTCCATAGTGTTCCCAAATTAATATTGAAAATATAGGCTACTCTAAAAGAAAAATTAATTGAAGACACGGTATATAATAAAGTGGTTTTATAATTTAGCTTATGTTTGGTTCCTATGCTATTGATTTTATTTTATTTCATATGTTACGTGATGCAAACCTTATATTTATATATGTGTATCTATAGGTATATACCACGAGATCATTTTGAAGTGAAATATTTGCTTCCCTGAATTGTCCATACTAAATTTACATGTCAAATGTCATGTACGGTAGTATCTTGTACTTTTTTATTTTCATTGTTTTATTGTCGCTTTTTTGTAATTTTCAAAACAATATACCCGGTAAAACTAATGCCTTTTACGATACAACAGGATACGTTTATTGTAATGTCGCACTTTCGCAGTGGAACATTGTAAGAGGATGGATCATGGAAATATTCATTGGGATCGTCTTTTCAGCAATTTGTAACGGAATATGTAAATCTGGAGATAAACTTGGACACATTGACTCGTCATCACAATAGGGTTATTGAAAGGTTTAAGGAAACGGAGAGAGTTTGTAAACTTAAACCTGAAAAAGCACCAACCGTTTTATCCGAAGATGTTCTCGCAGACATTAAGGACAATAGGCAGCGAATGGATGTTAGTTCCACAAAATCTGCTCAAACTGATAAAAATATCCTATTAATTATGCAGCATTTTGTATTTAAATTATAGGTATTTCCTACGGAAGTGCTTATAAGACACTGTAAAACAAGTTACATATGCACCCATATAAAGCTTCTGTATACAATATTTACGGGACCATCACTTTGAGCTGACACTACATTATTGCAACTGGTTTAATGAAATAGGTATTTCATGAAGAAGACTTGAATTGCACTCTCTTTTCGGATGAAGCTTGGATCCATTTGTCGGGTATATTAACTCTCAAAATTACATACCTGGTCAACAGAGAATCCACATGTTTTTTTTTGAAATTACTCTCCATCCTAACAAAGTCGGTGTTTGGCTTGCAACGTCGTAAAGACGGATTAATGGACCAATTTTTTTTATGAGACAATAACACAATATGACACAGAGAACAAATATTGGAATCCTTCATTAACAGCCTTCACGAAGATGAATTAACCCTGAGGTACTTCAAACAACATGGGGCAACTGCACATACTTACTGCGCAACAAAATATTAATTATTTGGAAGAAATATGGTAATCGATTGATTAGTCGAAATCTATGGCCAGCCATTTCTCATGATTTAACCCCACTGGACATTTTTCTCTTTAGCCATCTAAAAAATATGGTGTTTCAGAACAGACTGCATAATCTCGATGAATTTAAAGAGGTAATTACAATGGAATTGCAAAATGTCACATCGGCAACACTCCACAATGTGTTTAGTAATATGAGAAGACGTGTCAATCTATGCATTGAGAATAACGGTGGACATTTCGAACAACTATTATAAAATGTAACATAATTATGTTTTATGTTTTACAATAAAGTTGTAACGTATTTATTATTGTTTATGATAAAAAATAAAGTGCTAATATTCTACAAAAATTCTTTCATAGACTTAATTTAGCATAAAACTAATCCTGTTTCATTGACATTTATCACAAGAAAAATGTAATAGTAAACCTAACCACCAAAATTAATAAACATGTTAGCCAATTACACTGTGTTCCCATATTAAGATCAGTGTTGCCAACCCGCCAGGACATTTCAAAATGATCACGTTGTATATACATATGTATACATGAAATATAAAGAGTCCATAGGATTAACTGAATAATATATAATACTAAAATAAAATCATGAGCTTTCTCTAATAAGGATAAACATGTCTAAAATTTACTTTGAAAACTTTATACATTAATCATTTGATTTCTATTCATAATTTATAGGTAAATTTACAAGTATTGTATATTAACTTATTTAGCTCATTTAATATCTATTAAAAGTAAAATTATAATAAATGAGCTTTAAAGAAATACAAAAAATACATACAAAACCGAAAATCTACTGATGTTTTATATAATTCAGAATGTACATACACGTATACCTAAGTACTTTATGTTCCTAATGTAAGAAGTACACATTTATATGATCTATATGTATGTACCTATTTGATTTCCAAAATTACGACTTAAATCTTTCCGTAAAGGACCGATATTCATTGGGCGAAAGCTTATACGTCAAATGATCAAACTAGTGTTACATGTCTATTCAAATAAATCAAATTATAATAATTAAATATCAGTAAATATTTATACGAGGCACTTATTTACATAAATCAAATTATTATGGTAAATATTGTACATAACCTGAATCTTCCATTTTTTTATTTTCCGTGCATTTAGCATTGTTAAAATAGTTTATGTTTTATGTAAACACCACCTTATTTTCTTGTTTCATGCTCCTGCATTGAGGCCACTACGCATGCTCAAAGTACTGAACAAATTTAAATTGGCGGCTGCTCTTCTAAACAAGTCATTCCAAAACAGTTCACCTTAAATACTAGCGGCTTAACTTTAAAGTTCTGCTAATCGTTCGTGAAATTTATACAACCGTTTGTGATATTTTATAATTCCTAAAGAAGCAGTAGATCGCGTTAAAAAAAGAAAATTAAAACAACGAAATCAAAATGATTGATAATACTGTCTTTGCAGGTGTCACTAAAAGCGAGTGCTACTGTGCGCCGGTCGACCAAAAACCAGACTATTCGCAAGGTAAGTGTGTTTTTTGTTGACGCATCATTGTGTAAGAATCGTACGGTCGTACAAAGTTCAGATTACAATGTTATAAATGCATAAAGTACCTATTATACATACATATATGTACATTATATACATACCATGTGCGTTTGTATTTATGTAGGATAATACTGATGACCATAAAACACAAATAATTTATACATAAACATTAATTGTACATACATTTTATTGGGTTATTGACATCGCATATTTAGTGTTACATACACGGCTGGTAGTTGCCTATTTTCATTGCTAGCACGTGATACTTTCTCCGGGTAGTGTTTCCTTTGAAATAGTATCTTTTATAATTCATTCATAAAACAGCATGACTTATAGCTTATCTTTTACGATTTTCCTAGCACATCTACGATTTACAATGTTAACTTTGTGTAATTTGATATAATCATCAGACAGCAATCAAGATAGAGATAATTGGACTGTTAATGTGAAATTCAGCCGATTTTATGTATAATCTAATTCGCTCACAAACATGTGATGTCTTGTAATCAATAAAATTTTACGATCTGTTATTGATATCGCTTTAATAGCCAATTAGATTTTACTTAAATAAATAAATGTATAAATTAATTTTAAATTGAAAGTTTTCCATGCGATATTATTTATTATAATTGATAACAGAATATTTGGGTTTCAAAATGATATAGACACTACATATGTTTCAACATAATGTGGCTTCATCAGGTGATGATCAATCTATATTTAATTTACAAAATTGGATTCTATATATACAAAAACAATTATTAAGATGAGGTTGTGCGTTTATGACAGTGGGGAGGTTATTTAAGTCTAAATAATTATTTAAAATATACCTACCTATTTTATTTATAGTTATTATTTAAGCTTTATACCTTATTCTTTTATACCTATGTAAGATTTCGAAATGTTGCTGTTTCCAAAAAAGAAACACGGATCCACAATACGAGCTTTATTTATAGTTATCATTTAAGCTTTACATCTTATTCTTTTATACCTATGTAAGATTTCGAAATGTTGCTGTTTCTAAAAAAGAAACACGGATCCACAATACGAGCTCATAACCACCAACAACCGTAAGAATTTAGATTTTGGAAAAAGGAGAGCTAACTTGTCACTTTTGGATTTCGTTTTTTCCAATATCTTTTGATATATAAGATATACGGTTTTGATTTATTAGAATAATGTTTAGAACATAAAACAACCTAGAACAACAGCCAGAATTTCAATTTTTGCAAAAAGAGGGATTGTCAAAAATTCGTTTTATCTCATTATCTTGACAAATAATGATTTTTTTCTATGAAATACTTTGGAACAATTTAGAACAAACATAGAACAACCTAGAAAAATTACCAGAATTTTTATTTTCGAAAAAAAGTTGGAACCACTTGGACGTAGAGAACTTGCATGGATCAACCTTTAAAATTTTAATTTTTGCATGATTTTGGCTTTCGTTTTCTCCCATTTTTCCGAATGGTTTAATTTTTTCTTTGAAATACTGTGGAACAATTTAGAACAAACCTAGAACAACTTAGAACAATGTTTAGAATTTCGATTTTCAAAAAAAGCGAACTGCGATTCCCGATTTTCTCAGACAATTTGATTTTTTTTCGAAATTCTTTGCAACAACGTTTAGAACAACAAAACAGTCTTGAACAACCTTCCAAATTTCAATTTTTGTAAAAGGAGCGGGGCCTGGTGCAAAAGTATTTTTTTCAATTTTCTCGGCCAGTTTTGACTTGTTTTTGAAATACTTCGGAATAATTTAGAAGAAGCCTAGAACAACCTGGAACAACGGTTTTTCATGTTTAAGAAAGGGGGACTAACTTCATACATCCATTGGAAGTAGGTTACAAAATGGTGTAATAAAATAATGAAGGATAAACTATTAACATTTTTTTTCAAATTTGATCATTTTTATTCTGAAAATAGCAATGTATAGTATAACATAACATAACTATGCTCAAACTGTGCTTCATTTTGCGCTAAGCATTGGTAACATCTCTGCGCAACTCCATATATTGCGTTGGGCAACATTTCAGTAGGAAATATTCGACAAGCCCCAATAATTTTATCTCTTACTTGAGCCTCATTTTATGTAGGCGATATATAAACTTGAATTTGTAGATATGACCATAAGAAAGAATATAGTGACATAATATCTAGTGAGCCGAGGCCCCATGGGTCCATATGTTCCACTACCCGAAGTGTTTTGTTAAAAACTCCATATTCAGAATGACGTTATGGCAAGTAGCGCCATCCTGTTGGAATGTCACTCTTCGAAACTCATTGGGCGTTGGATCGCGAGAAAATTTTTTACGCCCTTACGAATAATTGTGTTGTAGTAGCTTACCATCAATAAAAGTTGGCCAAATGAGTATCATGTAAAATATCGTACAACATATTTACCGAAAATCTTTATTGAAAATTGCTTTACTGTCAGCACGCGTGGATTTTCTCGAGCCCAAAATCGATGGATTATTTCGATTGAATATATGATTTTTGGAAAAACCTTACTCATCCGACTAGAACATTCTTTTTCAAAATGACAGAGGATCTTGAATTTCGAATTAGTAACGACAAAGTGTCGAAAGGCTCTTAGGATCTAGAGACTTGCATATATTTTGCGTTGAATATACGATTCTACCGTACGTTTTTTCGTAATTCCATACAGACTATTCTCTGAAGTTTCTAGATTGTTTGATATCTCTCTGGCGAATATCCACTGTTTTTCCTCAAACTCAGAAGTACTTTAAATTTTACGTTTTCATCCCGAAGTTGACGCTGAGTTCCTTTTTGTTACTTGAAAGCCCCATATCTCCGTAAATTGTCTACTATCCGTTGAAATTTGCATCGAATTGGATCTCTGTTCGCATAGCCTTGCCAATAAAGCAGTATTATTACCGCACTCAAATTAAATTCGAAGCATGTCCAAGCATTGTTCGTAGATTTCAGAAGAATTTAGTATTTTTATCAAACAGTGTTCTGCTTTTAAAGAAGAATATTAATACTTCAGTAATATAAATGGCAAACACTGTTAAAAGATGATTATTTTGTATGTAGTTCCTGCATGACAATTTGATGCTCAGCTTGCACATAGGAAATATGATTCGCCAAATCTAACAAATGACAAGCATCCGTTGTTGTAAGCGGCAGGAAGTACATGGTCACTGAAAAGTTCTCTCATTAAGCGGATACTGTAGCAGAAACTGCATAGTTTTCTGCATAGTATATCTATGTATGTGTTCCTTTAACGAAATTCATCACCAAAGCCCAGAGCTACTGAGCGCTAACGTTTGTTGAATATTTACAGTTGTTGAACTCTACGTACGTTGGGTAATTACTTTGTTGATTTTAATGAAACACTCTTTGATTTCTTTCATGGAGGAATTGGCTATAACCTCGAGGTCGTTAAGACTATCAGCCTCCACAAAAAGAGTTTTATCGTCTACGTAATCCATTACAAAAGAACTTGGACTGTATGCGAAATTTACGGAGTAAATATTATTAAAATAAATTAAAAACAGCAGGGCTCCTACGATGCACCTTGTGGCACTCCTCAATTTATAGTTTCAGTCTTAGAATGCACTGTTTTATCATCAATAGTGAGAGTAACTCTTTGCTAAATAACTACTGAATCAAAGGTAATACCTCACTTCCATGAAGTTACAATTTTTGAAGTAAACATTAATATTCAATACTCTCAAAGCTTTTAAAGTTTTCGCGATTTTATTGGGTTTTTAGTAGCCCATTCGCAACCATTTCATTTGGTGTGGGACTAAATAACATTTTTGTCCATTTTGAGAGAAGTGTATTTTGGTGCCAGTTTGTTGCAGAAACGTCGGATATTTCCTTTCTGAAGTAAACTCTCAGCTCGACAGCTTGTCTACATATGAAGTTTCAATAATGATAATAATAATTATTCTATTAATTGAGTTAGCTGACGGTTCTTGGTGGAACATTTTATTAATAACTATTTTAAATAAAAATAAAAATAAAACTCTTGAAAACTTTTCACAATTTTTATTTAGTCTTTGCGACATATGTTTCGGTATTTTTCATACCATTCTCGAGCTGAACTAACAGGTCAATTTGTGTGTAGGGTGTTATATATGCCGTTGTATTTATTGACTCTTTGTACATAAGTGTCTATTATGGGTGTGTGTGTGTGCCTGTAAAATCTCTGTGTGTGTTCGTTACTTTTTCTTTTCTTTGATATGATTTTTTAATTTCTAATATTTCTAACAAATTTAATTTCGGTCCTTTGTTTACATTATGCATAAGTTTACAACTATCTATATCGGGAAAATGGAGATTATCTATACAATGTTTGGCAAGGCCTGTATTTTTAATATTATGCAATATTGATCTTTTATGTTCTTTTAATCTAGTTTCGACCTTTCTGCCACTTTGTCCGATATAGATAGCTTTACAGTGTGTGAAAATAATTTTGTATACACCTGATTTGTCGGTAAGCTTAGTTCTTTACTTGTTATTGGCTAAATAAACAAAAAAAAACAATTTAGGTGCTATGTTAGTCAATAACAAGGAAAGAACTAAGCTTACCGACAAATCAGGTGTATACACAATTAGTTGCACAGACTGTAAAGCTATCTATATCGGACAAAGTGGAAGAAAGATTGAAACTAGATTAAAAGAACATAAAAGATCAATATTGCATAATATTAGAAATACAGGCCTTGCCGAACATTGAATAGATAATCTCCATTTTCCCGATATAGATAGTTGTAAACTTATGCATAATGTAAACAAAGGACCGAAATTAAATTTGTTAGAAATATTAGAAATTAAAAAATCAATTCAAAGAAAGGAGAAAGTAATGAACACACACAGAGATTTTACAAACACACACACACACCCATAATAGACACTTATGTACAGAGGCAATAAATACAACGGCATATACCATAGTCGTCAAATTATAATTTCGGTTACACTTCTATCCCATGCAGATGACCTTATAATATGCAGCGATGCCTGCTTGCTAACAGTGGTGGGAGAGCAACGCATTGGCGGGGGACCCTCACGCCTTACATTTCACACGAAACGTTTGTCGAGTCTTGGCAGCCTCGCTTAAGTTTATCTTTAGTTTATTTTGTCGTGCTCTTTTCCTCTTGCTACTTTCGTATCAGAAATTAAAATATGTCGACTACGGTATAACACCCTACACACAAATTGACCTGTTAGTTCAGCTCGAGAATGGTATGAAAAATACCGAAACATATGTCGCAAAGACTAAATAAAAATTGTGAAAAGTTTTCAAGAGTTTAATATTTATTTTTATTTAAAATAGTTAATAATAATTCTTATTATTACAAACATAAAAATAAAAGAAAGTGTTTTAGTTGCTAAAATCTAAAACACTTTTTTATTTTATCCCATAACAAACATCAAGAAATGGAATAATGAACTTATATCATTTAAAACTAAAAACTCCATACTGAAAATCAAAGAATAACAAAGATAAAACTGTCAAAAAATTGAACTTGTGTGTTCTCCACAAGTTAACTTGTAGAAAAAGTCTACTAGGTCAGGCAGGGAGGACTTTTAAAGCCAAAATGGAAAAACTTGAAGGAAGTTACAATGATAAAAAACAGACTTAATCCATAGCAACCACTGCTGAGAATTTAATTAATATTAACATTTTAAATGAAACAATATGCAAAAGGAAAACTCCCTTGCCACAAAAAAAGATATAAACAAATCTATATACGTATTTCGGCAACTAAGTTGCTATCGTCAGTAGAAACCTCTACATAAACAGAAAAGAGTGTTAAACGTAGTGTTTTTGGTTAAGGTGTTAGAAGATATGCTCTTCACCAAATCACCAGTGGGATAACACTGATTTCTTAACAAACAACATCGCTTTATATACTACGTAAATCTAGCTAAATCTGCTAAATAATTAATTAGACTTAAATAGCTCCCCACCTATTAACTTTACAATTGCTTTGAATGCACAACCCCCTCTAATTCCTTTCTGGATTTGTATATATAAGTGCCAATTTTGTAAATTGAATTTGTATTTATCATTAGTCACACCCGATAAAGTCAAAGTGTGGTGAAACATATGTAGTGTAGTGTATGTAGTGCATTATATCATATTGAAACCTATACACTGTGTTATTAATTAATTTAATCAGGTTTCAACACGTATCTTCCCAAACAATCAGTTATATATTATTTATTATTTACTGTGAACTTTTTCTAACTGATTATACTGAATATCTAATGAATTAATTAAGTTTCCTACTTCAATCATCCACTGGCAGATTGTTATTTTGGTCCAATTAAATTTTCATTGAACCAACAAAATCTAATCAATTATTATCTTGGAACAAGAAAAATATTTTCTCAAATAATTGTATTGAAGAGAGAAAATGATGTATTCCAGTGAGTAAAAACTTTATTCAAATAACTTTTTTAATGCAAATTTAATTCCTAAATATGTTTTGATGCAAGTAAACTTTTTTTTGTTGCTAAATACAGTTCAAACTTGCTGCCCATGAAATTTGGGCGGGGCATTTTGATTATATTGAGCCAAAATAATTTTCTTCAATTAAAATATTGTTTTTCCAGAAATATTAAAATAATGTTCTTGATATAAGAAACCAGTGCAGTTATTTAACAATTACGTCCTAAGACATATTGGAAATCAGATTTGCTGATTTTTGGGGAAAAAATAAATAACAGTTGTTGATATAATTGACGTAGCACGTTGATTAGAAAATATTCGGTCTTGCGAAATATTATCATATTTATATAATACAAAGTGCTCTGAATTTAGCCAATAATACTTGTCTTTCTGAATAGGAGTTGCTGTCGTGATGAAAATAATTACGAACCCAAAGTGGTAGCAATTATTTTTCAAAAGACGGTAGCAATTAGTAATGAACGAATGAAGAATATTTAATGAAAATTCGTGGAAAGAATTGTATTTGGTGGGTAATTCTGTGAAATAAGAATGCTTATTATAAATTTTATTATCTATTGGTCGGGTTTGAACTAGGTTACTATAACGCTATAACAATAATACTAATACACTGTGATTTTGTTACTTCTAAGTTTAATCTCCTTCATTTTTGTGCTGCATTTGGCTTAATTTTATAAATAATTCGTTTTGGGAGGATGGATTTGAATACAATTCGGAATGAAGTGGTATCTTTGACTTCGAGCAACACCAAAAGATGTCAAAAGTTAAATTACGAACAGTGTATTAAATTTTGTGAAGTGCGAAGTTTTCATTCAAATCAAGCGGTTTCACATTTAGATGCGGGCAAAGTATTGGAAGATTAGGTCTTGAATATAAGAAAAAACATAAGGGTATTGTCTACAAGAAGACTAGTCTAAAACCCATTTGGAATACAACAGCCAAATTTTTAAAAGATTTAGATTTTATTTCGCTTGGTATCAGTATGAATCCATTATCAGATATTGAATTGAAATCTACGAAAACGGCGTTTGGCGTCCAGCGAAGACCAATTCAACGGATTGTTGAGAAGGGAAAAGTTAGTTCTGCAGCAATTGACGAAACGTAATCAGTATCTGGACTGAAGATACACCTTTATATTGATGTAAATATTATCTCTGACATATCGTCGGTGTAATTAGCAAAAGACGTATCTCCACAATACGTAACTTTTCAGGAGCGCAATAAAACGTGTTTAAAAAATTGCAGATTTTTTTATTAAAACAAAATAAGTTGTATTTTACAAACAATTTATTTTGAAATCCATTTCACATGTTTTAAAAGTCAAAATATTATTTAGAACCTAATTAAATGGAGTTACGTAATTTTCCAACAAAATTAACAGCATTTTTTAGACATACGTACTTTTCGTATAAATGAACAATAAACTACTTTTTAATTAAAAAACAATATTAATGAATATAAATTTCAAAAATGGGGAAGGTTGTCGTAAAAAGTATGATAATCCGGTTCTAAACTACGTTTGAGTTGTTGCAAATGTTGATATTTCTCTTTTTTAATTTTTAGTCTTTCATGGTGTAAAGTAGCCATCGACTCAAAAGGCACACTTTCAGTCTTAGGGTTAATTCGAGCGGGTAGCTCAATCCATTCTAAACTTGAATGTCTTAACTTATAAAATACCCCGTCTTTCGTATATTTCAGAGATTTTATATCCGTTACTACAGGATCGCCTGTTTTCCTGCCTGGTCTAATCGAGGAAAAAAATTTTACTGATTGATCAACATCTTTGAAAAATGTATGATCCAAATTTTGTACAGAATAAGGCGATTTTTCACATGCATTTTTGCAAATATTTACGTAGTCCGCAGGGACATTAATGTTTTTCTTTCTAATTTTTCGTTTAATTGTTGAATGCATGCTATCTGCTTCCATTTGCGTGTGTCCTTTACAAAGGTATTTTTGAATGATCGTTACACGTTTTTGGATAGCTAAATTGAACAATGCATTTGACAATGTTGTGTTACGGTTCTGGTAGTTGCATCCATCACTATAGAATATGTATTCAATATTATCATTATCACATGGATGATTATCAATAAAATTTGAAAGAAAATGAACTATAATTGACGAAAATTCATTAGATGTTAAAGTACCCTCAGACTCGTTCCAAAGGTAACAATATCCTTGAAGCCTTTTCACATCGTAGATGGTAAAGTTATGCACTGCTAGTTTAGTTTTGTAGTATAAGGATGACACGTTTGATTTCGGGCACAACAAAACCGCTTGTAGGTCCATTGTAAAGACCTCATTGGTCGACAACTTGTCTTTAGCCTTTTCGGATCTCGCTTCCTCTTTTAATACAATGTGGTTATTATACTCTATTTCTGACAAATTGTTAGTTTCAAAAGCAACACACACATCGCATTTGTCTTTCTTAGGCCGATAAAGGGATAAATTTTTCTCATCAAATATTTTTGAAAACGTGGCACGAGAAAGTGGATTTACGTTATTTTGCTTGCAAAACTCATTCTGATATTCTTTAAATAGCTGTGCTTTAGACTCCCAATTCGGTTCTAAATATAATTTACTCGAACTAGCGCGACAGTAGTGAGATTCAAGTTTCGGAAGAATCTCAAAAAAGGCATGTAAATTTTTTATTTCAACATCTTTGCGGTGTTCAGCGTGTTCTACCTTTCTTGTAACATCAAAAGAGCGGACCCATTTTTTTATCGCGATCTCGCCAACACCTAATGTTTGTAAAAACATTTTTTTACAAACACGAACTTGCTTTCCTTCATTTTTTAAATAAAACTCTGTAGATGTTGACCTTCTTGACACTTCTTCGGTACCCCTTTTTCTGGATGTAGCTTTTACATTTGTAAGTGTTCGTACAAATACTTTCTTTTCCGCCCATGTCAACTTCCAAAATGCCTCAAATATTGCCTTTCTAGTACCTTCTTTTATAGACCTACACTGAAGAATGCAATTTTTATTTTCACTTAATGTGCAAAAACACGAATGTTTGAGTATTTTTTTCCCCTTTTTTATGTCATATTTCCATTTTTCTTAATTTTTTTTCTTCCCACAATATTCTTGCCCCAACTCTCTCATTCGCTGATTCTTATTTCTTTTCCATCTCCCAAAATCCTTTTCACATTTAATTTTTTTGCGCTTCCTACCATCCGTGTTTTCCTCTAATTCAAAATCTTCGTTTTCGAATTCAGTTTCATGGTTGTCTTCAGTTTCGGCCAAGGTTTCTGCATTGTCATCGAACGTTTCTTCGATTTCAGAATCCTCACTATCTACATTTTCATCATTATTTGGCGTATAATCTAAGTCTGACTTTCGGTTTTCTTCGTCTATCATAAATAATTGATTTTTCTGACAAAACATATTAATAGTTTCACAAGGTTTTAAGGCCTCTGCAACACTCTTCATTTCTTCATTATCTCCGTTATGTTCGAAGTTTTCAATACTTTGAAAAAGATTTTCATCGGCTGTTACTGCTGTATTAACAAATATAAAATCTTTGTTTGTAGAATTTGAAATAAAATTTTCCATGTTTGAATTTTCGCCATTATTGCTATGGGCAAGTATGTTTTCTAAAATAATATAACCACATAAATAAAAATACAATGTAGAAAAAAAATTGCGTTGCCTGCATAGGTGACAACATCGGTAGAGCCTTGATCGGTTAAAAAAACATTCTCTTCTGGTAACTTCAACTTCTCTGTGTTGTCACTTTTTGTAACCATGTCTAGTATTTTTAGTGTTCTAGAGGACATTATTTCAGCTGAAAAAAAAGACAATATTAAAATAAAACCATAATTTTGTCTTGCCATAATGAAGAAACAACTGCCCGCAAATGACGTATCTCCACAAGGTAAATCACAATAAATAATTAAGAGACCAGCGAAAATTGCGTATCTCCATTACAACAAAGAAAACATAAAGTTAACCTTTTCTTGTAAAATATTGTGTATTATTAAGTACGCACAATACATTTTCATAGATCTACTTACCTTTTTTAACGTAGAACACTAAATTTGATCACTATAATATACCCTAATTACACTGCACGTGCGACAGACCTAACTGCAACATCAAAACGTGTAAATGCTGCGAGATACGAAAATTGCCGATCAGAATACTGTGCGTTGGAGTTACGATCTTTTCTTAATTGAAATTCTGTTGATACAGAAATTTATTTGGAGTTAGACAATTTGCCAGCACATTACTTGATTTTTCCTACATAGATGGCGCAAAAATGTCGTTTTGGCCAAATATTGGAGTTAGGCACTTTGCTAATTACACCGACGATATATTGTTGTATACGTCAAAATGCATGGACAATAAACATCAATTTAAATTGTCATTATGAAATTTGGCATCCGACCCTTAGCAACTGCTGCAAGTATAAGTCTAAATAAAATACATTCAAAATGGTGGTTAATACTGGAAACTGACTCCATCTTGTTTTTTTCAAATGCACACTGTTGGATTTTATATTGAATTGTGAATTGAGAAATAATTGCGTATTTGAAATTTATCCATTATATTACATTAACAAATGGTAACAACAAACGAATTGATTAATGAACTAGTTATTTAATTTCAAATAGTTGGCAGTAAGTTCCTGACAGGCCGTGGCTAAGTTTAACATTTGGTATTTTTTAAAAGTCTACGACCTTTAATAATAATAATAATAATAATAACAATAATAATCTTTATTATCCAACAGACACATCTATTTACAGGGTAATACACAAAAATTAACAATAATTGACATACGCTACAATAATAAAAATAATAAGAAGAAAATTTAAATATACTATGTAAAAATAAAATGAATGAAAGACTAGATTGTACTCAATGCAAAGAAAAAAATGAAGAAACTACTACTTCCAGAAGGGGTCAGAACACAAACAGTTAGCATTCCTACACATATGATATATAGGGGTTTCAATAAAACATTCGTACTAGCTGTGGGTACGTAGAATGTATGAGCTGATCTAGCAGCGTTCTTGGGTACTAAGAAATAAACTCGAGAAAAAAGGGCAGGTGAATCAATGCCATTGTTAACAAGTTTTAGAAGGTAGTTACAACTTGTTTGGTCCCGTTTTTTACTTAAAGAAGTCAAACCATATCTTTCCAATAGGCTGTCGTAATCAATGCCACTCTGGTAAGTGCCGTCCATTTTAAGTGACATATACTTTAAAAAACGTTTTTGTATACGCTCGAGCAAAGATGTATGTAATGCGGAAACCAAACTAAAGACGTATACACGAGTTTGCAACGTACAAAAGAATAAAATAAGATGGATAATGTATTTAAGTTATTAAACGTTTTGCAGGATCGTATAAGGAAACCCAGAGACTTGGAGGCGGAAGAGAATAAGTTGATAATATGAAAAATAAATGAAAGTGGTATTTTCTGTCTGTCAACTTACAAAACTCACATGAATCGTAGTTAAAATGCCCGTAAGAACGCATACTATTGCTTAGATCTTAGATTGTTCATAGCTATGCTAGGATCCGATAGGTGGTGCTGCTGTAGGCAAGTTATTTGGAAATTCTATATTTATGAACCATATATTCACAATATATGTTGGATTAGTGCCAAAAAGGAAAATCATAAATTCTGGACCCGATAGGTGGCGCTGTGTTCAAGTTATTAATAAATTCTATGATTTTAACCAAATCAAACTTATCGCGCCACCTACCGAAAAGGGGAGCACAACGTCTGCCGGACCAGCTAGTTTATCATAGAATTCAATGAAAGCGAAATGGGAACTTTTCATTTGAACAAACAAAGATGGCGTAAATATTTGGTATTTTCGAAAATGCCGTCGTTTTTTATACAACAATCGATAATGACCGGTATATTATTATTATGAATATAGTATCATATTGGTAGGATACCGCGAAATCGAATATTTTCTAATGAAGGTGAATGGTATTGTATATGTATGTATGTACGAGGGCTGTTCTCTTTCCGCTGAGCCTGGTGAAGTAAAACACAATTTATTTATTAAAAAAAACATTTATATGTAATTTTTCACAGTCAATGCATTTTTGCATTCGTGAAAACCAATCTTGAAAACATTTTCTCCAATCTTCCCGTAGTTTGTTTATATCATTTTTAAAGGCATCAACCGCTTTTTCGTTAATTTATTCTTTATTCGCGGAAATAAGAAGTCATTAGGTGCTAGGTCTGGACTATAAGGTAAATGACACATTATTTCTATGTTTTGGGCATTCAAATACTCATTTGTTCAAGAGGCAGTGTGGGGACGAGCATTATATTGACGCAAGGTGATCCTTCCTCGTGGACGTTTTTCGCGAAAATTTGGGAGAACCCGAGGGAAACAAACTGTAATGTACCTTTCTGAATTAAAAATACCCTCCACTGCTACAGTGGAAACATGTCCAGTAATTCCAAAAAATGTGGCGATCATCTTCTTGTTTCGACTTTTTCCACTAAGAGCCTTTGTTGGAGTCGAATCATTCTCGAAGACCCAAACTGTCGATTGTTGCTTGTTTTCGGGATCATAGCAGTATACCCATGTTTCATCATATGTGGTGATGTTGTACATTAAATGTGACGATTCACGGTTAAAGCGATCTAGTGTAGATCTGCACCATTTCGCACGGTCTTCTTTTTGAATTGGAGTCAAGTTTTGGGGAATCCACCGAAAACAAAGCTTACGGTCCTTCAAATGTGTAAAATAATCTTAATTGCTTTCACAACAATCTTTAAAGTTGCTTGAATGCTTCTGACAGTAGTATGGCGGTTTTCTACCATCATGTTCCGAATAAGAGCAATATTTTTTTTTCTGTAACTGCCGTTTTGGGTTTAGGAGCTCGAAAACTGTCATTTAACGAATGTCGACTGCATTGAAATTCATTGTACCACCGCTTTACGGTAGCGAAGCAACACGACCCGTCACCAAACACTCGCTTGATTTCCTCAAAACATTCTTTACGGCTTAAGCCACGCTTGAAGTTGTAAAAAATCACCGCTCGATGATGGTCATTGTTCAGTTCCATGATTTATTAGCGAACATCTCCTTTTCATCTCGAGCACTTTATGATATGATGGAAATGAGTTGAGAAATTTCGAAGTTACGAATTCTCTCATAAGTAGATACTTATGTTAGTCTTTGCTAATTTATGGTGGGTTTACATTATTCAAGTGAGTTGATCAAGTCAGTTGAATTCAAGTGAAGTGAACGTGAATTGAACATCTAAACCCCTTCATTCAATTCAGTTGAACAAGTGAATTGAATGGATTCCGAGTTGAAACATGTTTAACTTTTTATGTTCAATTGAAGGGAAACAGCTGTTTAACATGGCGGTAAGTAGATGGTCGGAGGAGAAATCCTGCAAATTTATCACTGTATATGAAAACCATGAGTGTCTGTGCAATACGAAAAGTAGTGCATATAAAAATAGAGATGTTAGAGGAACTGCTGTCAGGAAATTAATAAGTGACATGGAAGAATTGGGCATAAAAATGACAGAAGATGAGATTAGAAATAGCAGTATCTTCTTTACGAATTGTGACTTCAACTTTTGCTAGTAAATTGTCGAACTGTTGGTCAGTCATTCGCGGAACATCTTTGTAATTCTTTGGATCTTCTACTCTAAGTTCACGTATGAGGTTATTTAAAGCACCTTGGGCCCCCCTTCGTCTAATCCACTCTCTAACCCATATTCTCCTTCTCCCTTGTTTTTTCTTACGTATCTTTTCTAATTGTTCACTAGCTAAAATTAAAACTGTATGGAGAACAGCTTCGCGTACTACTACCTTCGCCATTTTAAATCAACTGAATAGAATTCGTGTCGATCAAGTGTGTAAACAAGTAATTGAATGCAATTCGCTGAACTGTTGGTCAGTCATTCGCAGAAAATTTTTGTAATTCTTTGGATCTTCTACTCTAAGTTCACATATGAGGTTATTTCAAGCACCTTGCCCCCCCTTCGTCTAATCCACTTTCTAACCCATATTATCCTTCTCCGTTGTTTTTCTTACGTATCTTTTCTAATTGTTCGCTAGCTAAAATTAAAACTGTATGGAGAACAGCTTCGCGTACTACTACCTTCGCCATTTTAAATCAACTGAATAGAATTCGTGTCGATCAAGTGTGTAAACAAGTAATTGAATGCAATTCGCTTGAATTGAACTGACTTGATCAACTCACTTGACTAATGTAAACACACCTTTAGACTCGACAATCAAAGATAAAACTTCGTCCGTAAGCGATTTGTTTGATCTTTCTAACTCTTCTCTTTAACTGCAGAATCATCTAGCTAACCTACGATGGCTAATACTTGCACTACAATCCGCAAAGTCTTTTCTATATTGGTTACTGCCTACGTAGTATTTTGCGGGGCCATTGCAACATCAATTTCTTCGGTTCCTCTCAACCAGTCGGAATATTTTCTGGCCATTTTTGATTTTGTTCGATCCGTTGTCTTCCAATTTGTGACGTAAACCTTTTACAATTTAATGCACCACGCGATTGTTGGTTAGTTGTATTTATATTGTTTACACCTGGTAAGCTATTACATAATTCAACAACAACTTGGCTGATCTGTTCACTACAGCTTCCTATTTTAGTTAACCATATAAAAACAGCTCTTTATGGCTTAAGCCACGCTAGAAATTGTAATAAATCACCGCTCGATAATGTTCCTTGTTCAGTTCCGTGATTTATTGGCGAAATGAGTACTTTAAACTAATGTAACAATCAGGTATATTTGACAAATGTCACTATAACTCAACTTGTAAACAACTGATTGAAATTTTCATATAACATTTGTCGCAAAATACGAGGGCGTATTTTTATGTTATCTACCTAGCCATGAAACAAAAGAGTGACAATGTCAAGCAAATTATTGAAAAATTGCTGTCACTGTTAGAAGTACATGTGCTAAGTTGTGTTTAGTTTATGCTGTGTATAGAGATTTGAGCCGGTCCATTTCACGATAAAATGAGTGAAACTAAAGTTGAACATCGCAGCGTAATAAAGTTCCTGACAAAGGAAGGCAATGGTCCAAAAGCAATTCATGAAAGAATGGTTGCTGTATATGGGGAAGATACACCATCTTATTTCCAAGTAAAATATGATGAGACTTGGGTATTTTACTGGCACCCTCCTACTAAACAAGAATCCATGCAGTGGGTTCATAAGGGCTCTCCACCACCAAAAAAGGCCAAGACACAATTTTCTGAAAAAAAACTGACGGCAACTGTTTTATCGGATGCTGAAGGAGTTTTCCTTATTGAAAATATGCCGAGAGGGTCTACCATAAATGGAGAGACCTACGGAAACACAATTAAAAATTTAAAAACTGCTCTGGAAGGAAAACGCCCGCATTCTTATCCACAAAAAAACTTGTTGTTACACGACAATTGTCGGGTTCATAAGGCAAACAAAGTTCAGGAGAAAATCAATGGCTGTGGGTTTATAGAGTTAAGGCATCCACCTTATAGCCCCGACCTAGCTCCGTCAGACTTATTCAAAAATTTAAAAAAGTATGTCAGAGGAAAGCGTTTTGCTTCTGATGAAGAACTCAAAGAAGCTGTTGAAGAATATTTTGCGGGGTTACCGAAGCAATTTTTTTCTGAGGGTATGGGGCAACTGGAAAAAAGATGGAATAAGTGTATTAGTGTTGAAGGGAGTTATGTAGAAAAATAATTCTTTTTGTTCTCTTATGTGCTTTTTTTCATGGCTAGGTAGATAACATAAAAATACGCCCTCGTATCATCGCCTAATAGATAGGCTCAGAGGAAAGAGAAGAGGGGCGTGAATAACAACATATTTACAAGGTTTTTAAAACCTGTGCTGGATGAAAAGCGCATTTTCTCGAGCCTCTGTAATCGTGTCCTCGAGAAAATTGCCAGAAAACAATTGACTAGGTAACGGAAAGTTGGCCGAAAACAATTGTCCGTAAAGAAAATTGCTCGAATGGAAAATTGCATAAAGAACAATTGCCCGACTGGAAAATTTGTGAAACATAAAAAATATTATATATTATATAGATACTTCATTCGTATTATTATATTCATACAGCTTGATTACTATAATTGGAGAATATTTTTAATTACTTATTCAGTACTGAGAATTATTACAAAATTGTTTATAGATGAAAGAAAGTCGTGAGCTACCCACACCACATTTATTCTAACCCGAATGTTGTCAGACATAAAAAAAACATATTTTCGACACTTCTTGTATATGGTGGGCTTAGTACAATACACCATAGTGTGCATTAATAATTTTGAAAGCATCCAATGTTTTCTCACCCTGCTTCTTCGAAACAAAACTTATTTCTCCCTTAATTTATAAATAGATTATATATTTCGTGTTGTAGTTTGTGTTTATCATTCTATATTTCTTCCAGATAAAGACGCTGAAATTACCGTGGCAGATTGGCGTTTACAAAGTGTTCAATCGCCAATAGAATTGAAGCATTCCGATAGTAATGAATATAATCACTTCGATCCTCTGGAGTTTCATGGTCACTGGGACAATGAAGGCGTTGCAACCATCGAAAATAATGGATACACAGGTAATATTTCAATTGTTTAAAATGACGCGCCATATTTCATTGATACATTACAAAATAATTACTTCTTGAATTCTAAAGCCCAAGGACAATTTTTTATATTACTTACCTAGCTATGAAGCAGAAGAATTAGGAGAATATGCTACTTTATTTTGAACACATAATCCTTGAAGTAACACATTTATTCCAACGTTTTCTAATAAGGATAAGCCTTCAAACAAATCTCTTTTGTTTAAAAATTTCTCCACTCCATTTTTCAGATATTATTTCGAGGAAATACGACATTTTTAATTTAGAAATATAGCCTGTTAAGTCGACGTTGCATGTCTAAAAGCCGCACTACTTTACGGACTTACGGTCATAATTTTTTGATAACAATTGTGGGGCCTTTCTTGCTGTATGGCAGTGTTAAACTTTCTGACTTTTTCTTGTATAGATTTTTACCTGGTATTGTAGAGCTTTTTGTCATGTATTCAATCAGTGAGATTCCTTTTATACCCCAAAACACTGTCGCCTTCAACTTAACCGAAGAATTATGCGTTTTAGCCTTTTTCAAAAATTTAGATCTTTTGTGGACTCACCCCATGGATGTTCGTATTGTAAGTGGATTCCAATGATTCATCAGTAACTTACCTATAATTTCCCAACAACCCTTTTTTCAAACGTATTCTCCATACAGTTTTTGTTCGGGAGAAACTTTTATCGGAATCCAAAGTGCTAAAAGCTTATTTATTTAATACTATAACTTAAACAATGTGCTAATATCAAAACTTCAATTTTCGTGATGTTTTCCTTGGTTCTTGTTTCAATTCTATTCCGTATCTCTAGTGAACCCATTGATACCTTATCCTATCCAAATTGTTTGGACCAAAATTTATTCATAAAATATGGCGGCACATGTTCTCCATATAAATCCTCTGGTGAATATTCTTCTGTCTCTCATTAAAAATTTCATTACGATTTTATGTACTGGTTAAATTTTACTTATTTCACTTTCTTATACATAGTATAAGCAATAACGATCAATGAAAAGCGACTGGCTGTCATTGCCATCTGGTCGTCTGGCTGACAGCAGCAAAATACTCTTTCGGTCATTTGTTTTTGCTGGTCTCGCAAATTTATATAATAAATGATATTGTTTTTATTAATAAAGTGTAATTAACACTATTAAAAATTTCGGATAATCTACAGAACGCCACATGATTTTAAAGATGTTTCAAAACACACGCGCTTCGCCTTTAATTTTTTTTTATGTTTATTGATTAGACACGAACAACTATTTTTTTCGAACTTAAAAAACGATAATTGTGTTTGCTTTATTCTTCGTATATATTAAGAGGTACATAAAAAGGTGCATTTCAAATGTAGAATTATAATTTGTCCACCTGTTGTAGGAGCAACGTTACCAGGTGTTCTTTCAGTGTAAATATAAATACATTATCTCAGTGTTAAAGCTGTCAATATGGAACTTTCTATTTACTAGTATAATATTATTCTTGAGAACTGATTGTTTTTCAGTGAAATCTATAGATCGGATGTAGTTGTTTCCATCAGTGCACTAAACAAATTTTACCAATATAATAATAATATTAAATCGATTTTAGTGTTTACTTGGTATACAAGTATACATACAGTCACTATACTTATCTATGAGAAGTTTAGCTGTAGCTATTCTTACACTTTACTTTGTCAGTAGGGTAAAATCAGAAGATGTACAAAGAAATCATACACACAAAATGAACATAATTAAAAAAACAATCATAATAAAATAAACTTTCATAAATTTCAATAAAGCACATAAATATACAAAAAATTAAAACAAAATTAAGAATACAAAGAAAGAAAAATACAAAGTGATTACAAATTTGAATATAAACTAAAGAAAAACGGAAAAGACTTTTTTTTTGTTTTTTCCCTTTTTAAGAAAATAAGAACTTATTTCAACAGAGCTTACCTAGCACCTACACTTAAAATATTTTTGAAATTTATTATATTTTACAGCATTGTATGAAAACGATTTCCGAAACACTGTAGCGGGGCAAGGTTAGAGTATGCCTATACCTAACATTTATATTGTGTATACTTCCGCGAAATAGTAATTCCCCATATAAGTAACTAGGTTTGCCAGTGATAAGTATCAATATCTTGTTAACTACGAAATTTAGATGGGAAAGTAAATTTGAGAAAAAAAGTATTAATACAAGTTTTTCGAAGTATCTACTAGAAGTAGGTCTTCTAGTATACTATAATTTTTTTTGCGAATATATGGCAAGTCATGCTTTCCAGACAAATATATTGAGAACATAAAGGTATTTGAAGCTTTATTTTAAATCATTTTCGTAAAAAAAATTCAAAATTTTCTCTCAGCCAAAGTTGAAAGTTGTTCGAAATTCCTATCGGAAGAAGGTAGGTGTTCTGAGATTATCTCGCAAGATAAGCTTCTAAACAGATTTATTAGGAGCCTCGGTTGTGACGCAACTTCACCCTTGTGAGTAATAACCATTATATGGGAGTAGAATACTACACTCTGTCCACGATTATTAGGTATTTATGAAAAAAAATTACTGAGCCAAATATTTATGTCACATTATTTTTATTATTTATAACATGAAAAATAATCATATTAACATATTCAACATTAATTCTTATGTTAATAGTTACATTTGAACAATTTGTTGGGTTAATTGTAGGAATAGAATTAACGTCTAAATTAATATTCTGATTATTTGTAAAAATGCTTTGATTTCTGGCATTATTAGAATTTTTTATTTGTACGGAGCTTGGTATCTATTTTGTTTCTTAAAGAGTCGTCTATGTAGCCTTCAGCCACTGCTAATGATTTCCATCCGGCATGGCGTTTCAAAGCTGTTATGTGCATCAACAAGTAGAGTTGCAGAAGATCCATGAAAACTGTGTCCAGAATTTTTTTCTGGATTCGATATTTTTAAAAATGAAACAATTTCTTTCCCCATTTTGGTAAATTTATTAACACAAATCTTTGAGCAGCGCATTTACCTTTCTGATAGTTAAAAAATAGCAAATCACTTGTAATATAATTTGGACGACTACTGATGTATTTTTTACATATGTCATAAAAATTATCGGTCATGGTAAATTTTCGAGTTATTTTGGTCTTGAATTTGGGCACATTTACTAAAAAAGATGATCCAAGGAAAAAATTTTAGGTTGAAAACTTCACTTTTGCGTTTTAATAACGCTCATAGTTTTGTATAATTTTCTAATTCTTTCCTTGGTATATATTAATTTTTCTTCTAAGCATTTATAGTGTGGAGGATTTATATTTTGTGGATAGTTCTCTAAAATACAGCAACATAACAGATTTTGAAAACCATTTTATATACAGGGTGTCTCTAAAAGGTGCGGAAAAAACGCTACCACACATTTCTGAGGGCGATCTAACCCAACTTACCTCAGTCCAAAAGTGGATGCACCATTGCATTGAATTGCCACAAGAATAACACCCAAATTACAGTAGCATATATCCAGATTACTCATAAACGGCTGCTCCAATCAACTCCTACCAGGTATACCTTTTCTAGGTAAAAAACATTGGAGAATAAGAATTTTTATTTAAAAGTTAAATACAGTGTGTCTCAAAAAAGTTATTACGTTTTAAATGGATACAATATGCCGCAGGTGGCGCCCTCTACATTTTGCAATGAAAATGAGAGCAGATTTAAATTTTTTACCCCACGAAACCTCCCCTACCCGAATATTGTGACAATATACCAATTATTACAGAAATTATTTATAAAAAACTAAAAACAAATTGAACTTTTGACACTCTGTATCTCCGAAAGCATCCACTTTTGGACTGAGGTAAGTTGGGTTAGATCGTCATATTTTGCCCTCAGAAATGTGTGGTAGCGTTTTTTCCGCACCTTTTAGAGACACCCCAGTATAACAATTTTGGCAGTTCATTTTCTGGCGGAGTTAAAGGCATTTTATTTTTTTCTGATTCCTTTTTTTTTTTTTAGTTTTTAGTAATATTTCATAAGGTAATTTTGCATTCAAAATTTGACGTTTGAGTATAATTTGTGTATAAAAAAAATTTTAAATTCGAACCGGACGTAGCACTTTCAGTCTTACCTTATAGCACCTTTTTTCAAATTATATATTCTATAATTCTATACAGATATATCAAGAATACAAAAATAGTCAGAGCTCGCTTTGGAACAATTTTTGTATAAACACATTTTTAAATTTAGACTGGAAGTAGCACTTTTACTCTTATCGGAAACCGATATTTTTGCAAATATCTGGCAAATTAATTAATAGGGTACAAGCATTTAGAACTGGATTGGAGTAATGTTTCTATAAAAAATTCAAAATCCAAAATAAAAGTAATACTTCTACTCACAGGTTTATTAGTAAGAGAAAAGTGTTAATTTTGAACATCTTGTATAAAAAAACAAAAAGAATTCACATACTTATGAGCAAGTCCTGTGGTTCCTACATCTTATTTTGTGGTAGTTAAGGCGACATACAACAAGAAAACATTTTGAATGTAAAACATTAAAACATCAAATCAAATTGACAGCAGATATTTGGAATCATCACTTCTTTTCGTCAAGGCTAAGTAATTAATATAAAATTTTTCCTCGTAATAGATTTTTTATTATTTCACTTACTAATTTAAATGACAATTGTATTTTGGAATAGTTATTCTTCTTGTCCTTGTAATATACATTGTACTAAATGTTATTGTTATGCAATACATACATTAAATTGTAATGTTCTATGTTTTTTCTATATTTCATGTATTATTTATGACAATTAGTATAGCTTTTTATTGACTTATCATGCACTACTTGATGACAAACATAAATAAACTAAACTAAAAAAAAACTAAGAGAGAAAAAAAGATTAGTGTAATTTTACAGAGCCACATCAAATGTTTTTTAACAATTAAATTAGTACTAAAGATGTTCCACAAAGATCCGACAGTACAATCAATTAATATGGTTTTAATAAATGTGATTAAGACCCGCGCCTAAATAGCATTTTTAATTGTTTTTCCAGTAAATCTTGAGTTGAAATAAGAGCACGTAATAGGAAAAACAAATATTTAAATGCGTTACTGTAATTATTTGTTTCATTCGTCACGCATGGTAATTAAGTATTAGATTCCGGAATAATTCATGAATTGCAGCATTTTATTATATTGCGAGTGTTTAAAGAATAAACTTAAATAAACAAACTAACGGTAACTGTTATATAGTAGCACTAAATGTATAAATATTGTGGTAACTTGCGAAATCATTCTAAAAAAAAGTAACCTTCGCAATCAGTATTTGATCACCTTGTCAGTGAATTTCATGCTTCTAGTTTTAGTTATGAAACACAATTTACCAAGTTGTAATTAATAAATGATATTCGGGATATAAATAATATAAGTGATTCCAAAAATAATAACAATCGCGACCACAGATATGTGTCTACCACTAAAAAGGGGAAATTCCCTAATTATCACATAATCAATCTTCACAGAATCCTACCGCATTAGCGGTTTATTATTTAGTTTTTCTAGGCGGTGAGCATCTGTAGTTCGTAGTAGTCTTACCATAAGTCAAACTTTAAATTAAGGCCTCGGGAGCAGGTATCCTAAAAGAGGCCCCCACGTAGGTGACATTTTAGTTACGAAAGCATATTTTAATTAATATGTAAGTGTTGCATGTATACAATACGACATCTATGTAATTATACTTATTATTTCAACAAAAAAGTAAGAGTAAAAAAACGAAATTATATACAGGGTGAGTCATCTCCGCGGGAAAGGCACATTGTGACTTTATTAGAAAGATATTTCGAAGCGAACCTTTTAAACTTATTTTGTATTATAGAGTGTTTCATAACTTGGCTGACCATAGATATAGTTTTTTCAATGGAACACCATGTATATTATTACACTTTTGTATTCCGCGTATAATTCTTAGTCAAAAAGTGCTAGATAGTATAGGCCTAAAATTTAAGGCAAAATTATATCAAAAAATGAGGTGTGGCCACCACACGACTTTCTTATACGTATGAGCGTTTCAAACTATACAATTTTAAGAATTTTTTTATACAAAACTTATTCAAAATCCTATTCTAAGTACTTTCATTCTCTTAATAAATCTCTATAGAATGCATACTTTGCAAGACATTCGAAAAAAAGTGCTACTGGCTAAGAGTAAAAGTGCTACTTCCATTCCGAATTTTGAAATTTCATGTAGACAAAAAATATTGCAAATCTAACTCTAAATACTTTTGTACTCTTAATAAATATACATAGAATGCATAATTTACGACATATTTGCAAAAAATCGCTATTCGGTAAGAGTAAAACTGTTACTTCCGGTCCGAATTTTTAATTTTTTTTTATACAAAAGATATTGAAAAGTATGTTCTAAATACTTTTATACTCGTAATGTACCTGCCTAAAAAGCATGACTTGCGAGATATTTGCAAGAAACTGATTTTCGATAAGAGTAAAAGACCTACTTCCGGTAGGAATTTCGAAAAGCTTTTTAAATAAAATTATTCTCAATTTTAATTTTAAGTATATATGAATTCTTTATAAATTTGTTTAAACTTAGTATTTGACAAAATATTGGCAAAATTCGATTTTTTTGCTGAAGTAAACTGCTACTTCCGGTCTACCGATTTTACTGAAAAACTAATCAGATCTCAAGAGGGTATTTATACACGTAAATACAAAATTTGGAATTGATATCTACTGCGGTTTGACCGCTATCGTGGTCACACACACACACAGACAGACACACAGACAGACACACAGACACACAGACACACAGACACACAGACATTTTTTAAAAACCACTTTTTCGGTATCAGGAGACTTCAAAACGTGGACATCTGCAAAAATCTCGAGGTCGAAAATTTTCATCATCACAATACTTCCTTATACTACGTATAAGAAAGTAAAAAATGAGGTGTGGCCACCACACGACTTTCTTATACGTATGAAAGTGTTACTTCCGGTCCGAATTTTGAAATTTCATTTATACAAAAAATATTCCAAATCCAACTCTAAATACTTTTGTACTCTTCATAAATATACATAGAATGCATAACTTACGACATATTTGCAAAAATCGCTATTCGATAAGAGTAAAAGTGGTACTTCCGGTCTGAATTTTGAAATTTTTTTTATATAAAAGATATTGAAAATTATGTTTTAAATACTTTTATACTCGTAACGTACTTGTCTTAAAAGCATGACTTGCGAGATATTCGCAAAAAACTGATTTTCGATAAGAGTAAAAGATCTACTTCCGGTTGGAATTTCAAAAAACTTTTTTAAGAAAATTTGTTTCAAACTTAATTCTAAGTACATATGAATTCTTTATAAATTTGTTTAAACTTAGTAATTGACGAAATATTTGCAAATTTCGATTTTTTCACTGAAGTAAACTACTACTTCCGGTCTGCCGATTTTGCTCAAAATCTAATCAGTTCTCAAGAGGCAGATTATACACGTAAATACAAAAGTTGGAATTGATATCTACAGCGGTTTGACCGCTATCGTGGTCACACACACACAGACACACAGACATTTTTTAAAAACCACTTTTTTGGTATCAGGGGACCTCGAAACGTGGACATCTGCAAAAATCTCGAGGTCGAAAATTTTCATCATCACAATACTTCCTTATACTACGTATAAGAAAGTAAAACGACAATAGCTCAGGAATAGTCAATATTAAAATAATTACGTCTTATATGTTTTTAGTGAGAAATTTTGTAAGCAATTCAAAAATACACCTATATACAGGGTGTTTCATTAAAAAAAAAAAACTTTTAGGTAAAAATGTGTCATGTAACTTTAATCCAGTTTTCTGCAAATTCAATTATAAAAATTCAAAATATAAAATATGTTTGTATTAGGACCTTTTATTATGAACAACGGTACCAAAAATTGTGCTCATCTAATACGTCGTTTTCGAGAAATATAATTTTATAGAAACATTCAATTTTTCAGAAAAATGGTAATAAGTCGAAAATCTGAAATTTTTGACTAAGAATTATACATGGAATACAATAGTGTAATAATATATAGGCTGTTCCACTTAAAAAACTGTAACTATCGTCAGCCATCAAATTGTGGAACACTTTGTATAATACAAAAGAATTTTAAAAGGTGGTTCTAATACGTGGCCAAGGAAGAAACCGCTTCGAAATATCTTTTTTCATACAGTAACAATCTGCCTTTCCCGTGGAGGTGTATATCTTCGTGATTTTGCATTTACAAGAGCAGTAACAATGGTAGACGTATTGATATTTCTGGCTCTGCTTTTCTCAGTTTAGATCACCGCCACATCTGACAACAGATGCTCCTGAAATGCAGGTTGAACTCCCCAAGACTACGCTGCACTGGAATGCTGGCCTTTCAAACCCAGGAATATGCTTTACTACAAATATAGCGTCAACGGTTGAATTGTTGCACCTGATAGCTTGATGTTCTTCCTTTATTTTATAGATTACTACTATTATTTTCTATGATATTTGTAAATAACTTAAATGTAATCCTTAGTAGAGTAATCATGCGGCAGTCCGGTGTGTGCTTTCCCCCATTTTTAAGCATGAGTGTTATATTTTGGAAGACCATGGTCATATTTGTGATTACTTCAGTTTCGCCATATTCTAAAAGTTCATTAATGATCCGCTCTGGTCAAGCGGCTTTCCTATTCGCTAGGATTCATTTAATTCTTCTTCTGATATATTTTTAATACCCTGTGTTCTATTACCTTTTTTTTCTTCGGACTGATCCTGGTTTTTATACAATTGCTCTAGATAGGGTGTTTCGGAATTGCACGGCACTATTGTAGGTACTTGTTCTCCAACATAAAATAAACAAAAAAGTCCATATAAACATATGTCTCAAATTAATTTATTACTAAGATATTGGAGCATAAAGATATTTATTTAACAATACAACATTCAAAAGAACTGTTTAAAGTGGCCACCGTTTTGTTGAATGCAGCATTCAGCACGACAAATTCATTCTTCTTTGGCACTTCGTATAGCATCAGGATGATCCTTGATAGTTGCTGACGCTTCCACGATGCGATTACCGATCTAACGGCGTTAGATCGGGAGATCGGGATTCATCAGAATTTAGTAATCGCATCGTGGAAGCCGCAGCAACTATCAAGAATCATCCTGATGCTATACGATGCGCTAAAGAAGCATGAATTTGTTGTGCTGAATGCTGCATTCAACAAAACGGTGGCCACTTTAAACAGTTCTTTTGGATGTTGTATTGTTAAATAAATATGTTTATGCTCCAATATCTTACTAATAAACTAATTTGAGACATATGTTTATATGGACTTTTTTGTTTATTTTATGCTGGAGAACAAGTACCTACAATAGTGCCGTGCAATTCCGAAACACCCGGTATATGACCTCCACTGTACCATGGCAACTCTTTTTGTGACCCTATATTTGTTAATAAGTTTTTTCACTTTTAGCATTTATGACTGCAGACACCATTTTCCATGCCTGCAGTCAATCGTGGTCATGTTCCTTTGTAATGATTTGTATTGTGATATTTACGTCGTACCGACTTGTTACATACCTGATAGCTTTCTGGGCATTTCTTACTATGATAATGATGGTACATTTCTGTTTTTGGGATGCTGGTTCTCTTATTTCGAGGGTAAACCAAGGTCTGTTTAATTTTTTACTCTTCTTATATTTTTATTTGATCTTTTTCCACATCTCTTCTGCTTTGCCAAATTTGTCTATTTTGTTTGTTTCGAACTGTTGCGCGAGGTTTTTTTTTTTTTTTACATAGAACCGCTTTGTTGTTTTATCTTCCAGGCTTTCGGTATTTAACTTTTCTACATATATGGAGCTGGTGTAGGTGTTTTTTTCTGGAATCGATTTTACTTTTAATTAATTTGTATTTGGAACCCATATTTGAGAAGTTAATGCTCTCACATCTTTATAATGTGGCAATGTTCCTTTTTATGTTCTGTATGTGTTAATTACGTCGTAAGGACTTGTTGCATACCTGATAGCTTTCTGGGCATAACATAATTAAGAAATATCAAATCTGCAAGAAGTTGATGCTTGGTACAAAAACCTGAACAACAAGAAGAATATTTTGACTATTAGAAAAGGCAATAAAGAATATAGGCAAAGAGAAAATGGGAGTTAATAGAATGGTCCTCAAACCAATTAGTCAGAGGCTTCCAAGGCTGTCGTTGATTATAATTTTTATTCAGAATCCAATAAGGGAGTATTTCAGAGTTGAAAAATGGATTTGCACATTATAACGAAATATCTAAAAGAACTAAACGTAATATATAACACGATCTACAGGCCATTACTAACAATTATACTGCCTGATATAGACCTTAACAAGATAACAAAAAAATTATAAAAGATATTAAAAACTAAATAAGCTCAAGCGCAGTACTAAGAAGTAAAGACGAAATTTACAAATTACAGACGATCAAAGTGACAATAGTTAGGGAGCTGGTGGTTTTATAGGTATACGATTTTATTGTCACTGGGAATAATATGGAGGAGGTATTAATATAACAAATCGAATGGAATAGCCACCGAGCTTGGTTGCTGCTGTTTCTAAATAATTGAAATTCATATTTGCACAAAAAAGCGCTCCTAGATTATTTTATTGTTTCCGCCATTACTATAAAGTTGTTTTTCTTATAAAAACTATAAATGAAAAAATGATTCGCGAAAGTCCATGCCTCTGATTATTTTGTAAAAAAAATTGTTAAGTAGCCAAATAAAAAAAACGTTTTTTATCATTTCATTGTTGCCCGCAATGGTCTTAAATTGGTCTTCTTATATCCAGCAATGGAAAAAAAGCAATGACATATGTATACGCTGCTGATCTTGTGAAATATTCAGAATTTACTCCAAAATATGAAAAAGTTATAAAAAGGAAAAAAAAAACAAGTTTTTTTTATTAATAAAAAATTTCTTACAAATTTCTTTAAAATGATATATTTTTAATTCATTATTACTGTCATCTGCTTGAGAATCCTGAATTTCCAAAGTGCTGTTTATAATGTCTGCCATATCATCCAAAAGAAAAAAATCACATTGATGTGCCTGCTTATAATATAATTTAGCAACCAATATACCGATAGGTCCAGCTCGGAACGGGCCATAGTCAGCAATGAGTGGCAACACCGAAACCCCCACCGAAACCCCTCTACCCGCAGCAGCAGCACATTGGAGTTAAGAATTTAGTAAGACTTAAACCGCGCAAGGATATAGTCGTTTGCATATTCGTTCTGTATACGTAATTTGCCCATTTGTTTCAGACATAATAAGGTCCAATTTATTATTATTATTGTATTCTTAGCTGCTACGGAAAAGTAATTTTAAGTAATAAAAAAACAATAACGTTTTCTAAAAGATAAAAGTAAAAAAATCAATAATTCTACACAATAAATTCAAATTTTAAGAAAGTCACTCAAAATAGGAGCACGCGGAGTGGTATCGTACACACGTTGCCACATAGCACGTTCCATACGTATATTGTTGCCTATGTATGGCCCGTCGCGGGCTGGACCTATCGTATATATGACTATATATAATAAAATTATCATTTTGTAATTTTTGTGATCATAATTCAAGCAGAAAATCGGTGTATGCTATCGGTACCTAGTCACCATGAAAGCATATGAAGGTCAAATTTTGGCCTTTAGTTATTCATCCGTAATCATTAGACTCTATATTTCTACTGGAGTTTGTAAATTACAACATTTCCAATCTTTTGTAGTGTATATTGTTAGTATAAATGCTGTTTTAATTCAGCGAAAAGCTTTAGTGTATTTTGATTTGCATAAATTTATGATCTTAATACCAGTCATATTCAAACTTCATAACTTATAAAAACTAGAACTAAATTGCACTAAAGCTCTAGCGATGTTAGAAGAAAGAAAGAAGAATTTTAGAAATTACATGTAAACACAACAAACAGACGATATACCTTAGTATAATTAAATTTCTTTTGGTACATACAAATTTAGGTCGTTCTGTTTTCATAATAAATTAAAGATTTTTTGGATGTTGTTTAATATATTCTGATAATCATTACATTATACATGTTCACTTTGACATTATAAAAAGTAGGGAATTATAATTAGGTTTTTATCAAAATAACATTATTTGCCTGTAGGTATGTAAAACAATAAGAATGATCTATCTATACCGTAAACTAATATAAAAGTAATTTACTAGGAGTTCCCGACATGTATTTCTCCATAATTTTAATTTAAAATACTTAAAATAAAATATTCTAAAACATGTAGGTCATGAGAAATAGCATTCCTCGTAATTAATTCATTTTTTGGAAATGCAGTAAGTTTTGGCCTGCTATAAGAATGTGTAATTAAGGAACATAAGCTAATACTTACAATAATAATAATAATAAATCATCTCTATTTATTTAGCGGAGTTTAGCTAAGGCTGTTAAACTCAACTCTAAGCCAATATCCAACACTTAAATTACATGCATATTATTGTATATTTATAAATCAGTCATAAATTATTCCATAATCAGAACTTTATCTAAAATATATCTAAGTGCGTCTTTAAAGAGCAAAGAAGGAAAGGAGAATAAAAAAAATGAAAGTGAACTGCCATGCACACACACATACACAAGGAATAAGCACATCAAAAAGTGTACATAGATGTGCTTATACCCGAACAAAATCGCATGCTATGAGAAAACATTATTCACAAGGTAACAAATAGTTTATTAAAAGTTTGTTTTTAAAACGCTATAAAATGAGTCTACATCAATGTTTTTTGAAATTTTTTTTTATTGCGAAGATTGGAGTCTCCGATTTAACAACGAAAAACTATTTCGTTCATGTGGCTCCCTCTGCCGGTCTTAGAGTAAGCCATCCTCTGAGTCCAGTTTTGAAGCACTTTTTCGATAATTTTGCCGCCTATTTCGCCAATAACAGTCGCAATGTTATGTTTCAAAGCCGGAATTGTCCCTGGATTATCCGCATAACTTTGATCCTTACCGACACTCCACAGAAAAAAGTCCAATGGCGTCAAATCATAGCTCCGCGCAGGCCAAATGACCTTTCCAAAACGGCTGATTATTCGGTTGTCAAATTTGACGCGTAAGAGATCTATTGTCAGTTGGCTTGTATGGCATGTGGCACCATCTTATTGGAACCAGAGGTCGTCCACATTCATAGCGTCGATATGGGGCCACAAAAAGTTGGTTAGCATGGCTGTGTATTGGTCGCCATTGACAGTAACGGTATTTCCAGCAGCATTTTCAAAGAAAATTGGGCCAATTATGCCACCACTCATCAGTTTTTTTGCGAATATTTCGCAAGTTATGCTTTTTAGAGAGGTACGTTGCGAGTATAAAAGTATTTAGAACTTAATTTTCAATACTTTTTGTATAATTTTTTTTTAAATTCGGACCGGAAGTAACACTTGTACTCTTATCGCATGGCGATTATTTGGAAATATGTCGGAGATTATGCGTTCTATATATATTTATCAAGAGTATAAAAATATTTAGAGCTGGATTTGGAACATTTTTTGTATAAATAAAATTTCAAAATTCGGACCGGTAGTAATACTTTTACTCTTAGCGAGTAGCATTATTTTTTAAATATCTCACAAAGTATGTATTCTATGGAGATTTATTAAGAGACTAGAAGTACTTAGAATAGAATTTTGAATAATTTCTATATAAAAGAATTTTCAAAATTCGGACCTGAAGTAACACATTTACTCACAGGCTTATTTTTTCAAGAGGATAAAAGTATTTAAAGCTTAAGTTAGAACAACTTCGCATAATTTGAAATGCACATATGTATAAGAAGGTCGTGTGGTGCCCACACCTCATTTTTTCCATATATCTCGCAAAGTATGTATTCTACAGAGATTTATTAAGAGAGTCGAAGTACTTAGAATAGGATTTTGATATTTTATGTATAAAAAAAATTATTATAATTTGGACTTGAAGTAAGTTTATTTTTCTAAGAAGATAATAGTATTTTAAAACAATTTAGAACAACTTGTGTATAATTTGAAACGCTCATACGTATAAGAAAGTCGTGTAGTGGCCACACCTCATTATTTTTCTTTCGTAATAGGATGACTTAATGCAAATATATTAGATTTCTTTGCAATTATTAATGGAATGTTCGAAAAACAGATTTTTTTTTGCCTAAGAATGATTTTTACTTTTTATACATAATATTTTTTATAGATATTCACGTTCTGAAGTTTCCTTATACAAAAAAAAATACATTTTGCAGTAATCTCTCTCGTTTTTCCTGGTTTTTACAACAATAGCGGCCAAACGGAAACAGCTATCAATACCAAACTTTCCATTTATAAGTATAACGTTTCTCTTGAGACCTGATTAGTTTTTCAGTGAAATCAGTAGAACAGAACTAGTAGCTGACTTAGATATTTCGTCCAGTCCTGAATTTACCCAGATTTCTAGAAACTAGAAATGTACTCAGTAGTAAGTTTGAGAACAATTTTATTTAAAGTTTGTCGAAATTCCTACCGGATGCAGATCTCTCACGTTTGGATTGATTCTCTTTCTACTTGATGAATATCCATAATATTAACTACTAAACTAAGAACAAACTGTTGGATTTTTACTAATTTATTATCCAAAAAATAAACTGGACAATGCTTTCGCCAACATAGTGGATTCTTCAGAAATACATTAGTATATTATGCAATGAGCATTTAATGATAGCTATTAAGACACGAGTAAGAGAATTACAATACGAGGCGAAGCCGAGTATTGAAATGAATACGAGTGTCTTAATAGCCATTAAATGCGAGTTGCATACACTATTTTTTCTACGACCCCATAATAAAACATATTTTTTGAACAATCCATTTCATAAATTGAGGTTAAAATTTTCCATACCTTTTTGTGAATTTGGCTGGTAATAAATTGTTCGTGGCTACTAAGGCTTGTTCCATAATTTCTGGAGGAGTCAATTATTACATTTCACTGTCATTATCCCTCATTTTTACCGTTTATATTTTCAAAAAAGCACAAATTTTAACTACTTACTTGTAAATTGCAGAGAACTGTCACGTTTAATTAATTTTTATATCTGTCAGATATGCAGTCGCCATATTGAATATTGTTTGAATATTGGAATGTCGCATTCCTATTGGATATAGACTTGGATAACTACAGCTATGGTTTTCCTTAAACGTGGTCTGGTTATGACGTATCGTTTTTTTCCATTCTAAAAGATCTTACATGTTTGTTCCAAGACGTACTACATTTGGTCTAAATTGTTCTAAAGTATTTAAAAAAGGAACTAGAAAAGTGTATATTTAAACACTTTTCTAATTTGAAATACGAAATTATCGATATAATTTAAACATTTTTGTCGAATTAGTTCAAAAATTAATTACTGTCTACTTCAAAATATCAAGTGTCTATGACACAAATGAAATATGAACATATATACGAAGTTAGTCCCAATAAACACATCAAATTACATGCAAATTTGGTATACCTATCACTTGTATGTGATTTATCTATACTAATAATTGTCATTATTATTTTTTAATATAAATATAACAGTTCACAAGTTAAACTAGTGGGCATTGTTCCTAAAATTTATTTTATATAAGATGTCTCATAGAAAGCGTTTCCATTTCGGATGTTAATGAACTCTATTGTGGACAATTAAAAGATAATTTGAACAATTAGGGATCTTCCGTTAATGCGACGAAAATGATACAGATGGAGAACTCTTGCTGAATATTAATATCACCAGATAAAACACGTACATTAAAAATATATTCATCAAGGAAAGAGATAATAAAATAAAGCAATAAGCTGAATATACCACGAAGCTCATTACTTGTACGAGTACAATCATTTTATAGTTTGTTTTATTTAATTATTCTCTAATACAAGACGTGTTGAACGCTATATAAACAGTTGATGTAGCATGATTTCAAATGTGTACTTGATTTGCGAACAGATTTTACTTGACTAATCAAACAATTTATGCGATCGTCATGAACATTTTTATTACCATAATTAGATCTTAGACCAACTCCAATTTAACACATTTCAATTTTCTGCAGCTCCGCTTTTATAGTAGATATGAGATATTTCTGCAACTTGCCCATTCTTTACTATTTCGGTAATTCTCGTTGTCTAAATAATTTAATCTTTAAATCTCCAATATTCTGATAGTTACAGCGGTAGCTACAGTTTAAAATCTTCATGAGTGTGCCTAAGTAATATTTCTAAGAATTATTCTCTGGAATACCTTCATATATGTACAATGCGTTCAACAATGATTGAAATACGTTTGAATTGCCCGCGTTTTTTTATGTCGGCAAGTTGGTCCTTCTAGAAGATATACCGGTAATGATCAGTACCGTCTTATTATCCTATTGTTTTTATTTTGATTTTCGTTTTCATCTACTAACTTTATTATTTTACTTATCTATTACTAAAAAGGCTTCTCTTATTGCCACTTTTTACATCCGCATATTAGTATCGGTAAGCGACGAAGTAATCATAATAGATCCGTACAAATATAATCAACATTCGCTTTTAGGTTAATGATGGTTTTCACAGATCTGTACAACAAATTTATTGTGGAGGCATATTATCTATTGTTGAAGAATATGCAATCATCAAGGTATATGGGATTATTCCTATCAATATTGGTAACAGCAATTTCCCAACGCAGAATTTTCGCATGATTTTTTTTGTACAGCATGTTCGTCGTGTAATAGACATATTTTGCAGAACAGGGAATGTTGCTAACGTAAAATCAACATGTCGTCCTACTGTCCTAACTGAACAAGTTTTTGCGCATGTGAATCAAAGAATGGATGCGACCTAAAAAATCTTTACGGTGCTTATCAGCCCAAACAAATTTATCACTTGGTACTATCAAAAGGCTTGCAAGAAAGTTCTTCATTTACATCCAATACAAAATAACCGTAACTCATGAATTGCTACCTCTGGATTTTCCTCGTCGTACACAGTACTGTGAATGGTTCAATGAAGTTTTAAACAATGACAATATCTTGGATATTACTTTCTTCAGCGACGAATCATGGTTCCATATCAGTGGATACGTAAATTCACAGAACAGAATTTGGTCTGCAGAAAATCCTCATATTTTCGTAGAGACTCCGTCGTTACATCCCAAAAAGATCGGTCTTTGGTTAGCGGTGTCAAGAAGAAGTATCATAGGTCCTATATACTTTCATCAAAATATTGATGTGAATACCTGTCAAAATACTAATTTTAAATCCTTTTATTGAACAACTTCGCAATGATGAGTTGCAACGTGGTTATGTCCAACAGGATGGTGCTACAGCCCATACTGCGCAGAGAACATTGGATTATCTGCAACAGTTTTTTGGGGACAGATTGATAAGCTTCCTCGGCCCTCCTCGGTCACCAGATTTGACCCCTTTGGATTATTTCACGTTTGGTTATTTAAAGAATAAAGCTCATTTTAACCGTATCCATACATTGGAGGAATTACAAAAATTTTCAAAATTTTAAATGATAAATATATTGAATAAGTGTTATACTTTTGTAATAATTTTGAACCAATGTTCTAATTTTTAAAATTTTAAATGTTAAATATTATAATAAATGTTATACTTTTGTAATAATTTTCAACAAATGTCTAATCTGGAATTAAGACAGAGACTGTAATCTGCAAGGTATAACAATAATTTTTATTTTATTAATAACTAAATGGCAAAAGCAAATGAAAAAATAAACCTCAACACTACATAAATAAATTAAAAATAAAAAAAAAGATTAAATCAAATATCTAGATTTTTATCAATCGTTTTTATCTGACGAATAGTCGAATACAGAATCAGTATCAATGTCATAATGTACATTAATAATAAATTCTTTGTGGAAATGATCCATAATATGTTTTCTAACAATATAATAATAACATTGGCACAAATATTACTACACTCTTCTGCCGACACAAATGTCAATGCTAAGAGTTTTAAAAAATACTGATTTTATAAAAGATTTGAAAATGTATATAAATGATGGAAAATGTATCGGAACACCGCACCGCACTAAGCAAGGGCTGAACGACAAATGATGAACTAGTAAACCACAGATTAGGAGAGATGGCGCAGTCAAGCCAAAATTTTTATTCGCGTTTTGTATTGCCTGCGGTCAAATATAGATGGCGTTGACATCAAAAAATTACAGTTTTCAATAACACTAAGCAAATAGCGGGCGACTCAAAATGTATTTGGTAGCGGGAAATTCAAAATAAAGTTTATTACAAATTAGGGTTTAATACCGCGAGATCAAGAATTATATTGATAAAGGTTTGTCATGGAATGTAAAACGTTTGTCTTAAGTTACACCATTAAGTGTCATAGTGTCATTAAAATTTGTCATTATAAGCGAAAATATAATGACAAATATTGACAGTATGACACTTAAATGAAATAACTTAAGACAGACGTTTTTCATCCCATGGCAAATCTTTATCAATATAATTTTTGATCTCGCGGTACATGATCACAACACTATTTACTAGTTCCCGTAGTAATGAGTAGGGAGCGGAATCGAGCGAGTCATGACTAATCGCCCATGGGCGCGCTATTGAAATATTGTATTTTTAAAGAGGTTTTAATTTTATTTATATAATTGAATAACAAGTGGTTGGTGATTATAAAATACAAAATACCCTACTATTTGTTCATTTTCTCTTCTGTAAGACTTGTACTCTTTGAATTAAGTACATCCTTGTAGATAGAAAACGTCCCTTCTACATCGCAACTGGTTATAGATGCGTACTGGAAATATTCCTTTATTTCAGCGTATTTAGCATACACAATTGCCGCAATGTTATTAAACCTGGATTTCTATTAAAAACTGCGTCTAAGTCACTTGCAATTATTAATAGCCACATCTAATGTGGTTAATCCATTTTTACTTTCTTATACGTAGTATAAGGAAGTAATGTGAAATTTTCGACTTCGAGATTTTTGCAGATGTCCACGTTTTGAAGTCCCCTGATACCGAAAAGGATGTAATGTCTGTGTGTCTCTATGTGACCACGATAACCGCTGTAGATATCAATTCCAAATTTTGTATTTACGTGTCTAATCTCCCTCTTGAGATCTGAGTAGTTTTTCAGTTAAATCGGTAGACCGGAAGTAGCAGTTTACTTCAGTGAAAAAATTAAATTTTGCCAATATTTCGTCAACTACTAAATTTAAACAAATTTATAAAGAATTCATATGTACTTGAAATTAAAATTGAGAACAATTTTATTTAAAAAGTTTTTCGAAGCTGCTACCGGAAGTAGGTCTTTTACTCCTATCGAAAATCAGTTTTTGCGAATATTTCGCATGTCATGCTTTTTAGACAGGTACGTTACGGGTATAAAAGTATTTAAAACGTAATTTTCAATATCTTTTGCATAAAAACAATTTCAAAATTCAGACCGGAATTACCACTTTTACTCTTATCGAATAGCGATTTTTTGCGAATATGTCGTAAATTATGCATTCTATATGTATTTATCAAGAATACAAAAGTATTTAGTGCTAGATTTGCAATATTTTTTGAATATATGAAATTTCATAATTCGGACCGGAAGTAACACTTTTACTCTTAGGGAGTAGTCCTTTTTTCGAATATCTTGCTAAGTATGCATTCTATAGCGATTTATTAAGAGAACAGAAGTACTTAGAATAGGATTTTGAATAATTTTTGTGTAAAAAAAATATAGTATAGTTTGAAACGCTCATACGTATAAGAAAGTCGTGTGGTGGCCACACCTCATTTTTTAATTTGAGATTCGATTTTCAAAATACGTCATTAGTTTAGGCAAATTTCCAAAGTGTTCCTGAAGGAATAACAACTGATTTTTTAAATTTGGGATTTGTGTTAGTTCCTTGCACTCAGAAATACTTCGAGCATCGTCATTTAAACATGTAACGAAATTTTGTAAACTATCGAAATTCTCTGCATGAAAACTATTTCTGTGTATGTTTTAGCAAAGCTAAGTGACGATATTTTACAGACTTTGCAATAAATTTCGGAATCACTGACAATTAATTTTTATCTCAGAAAAAGTAACATAAACAACGTTCTAGATCTAAATAAATGATAACTAAAAATGTAGGCGTATGTTATTGAAACATACATATTATATTACGAAATATAAGGTAAATATAATAAATTTTAAAAACTCGTCACCCTTGTGCCTACGCCGATGAAGAAAGGATTTTATTCATAAAATTCCTTATTTTATGGCAGTTTTTTCTGACTCTTGTCGAGCGTAAACAGATGTTGCAGTTCGCCCTATGAATTAGTGCTATTCAGATATAATGTAAACAACACGCAGTTGTTTACATTATTTCTTTGCTCCGTTGTAACTTCGTCGTAATTTAGTTCGCTCGATTCCGCTCTCTAGTAATGAGGAATCATTGCTAAGGGAAACAGTATACAGTACTATATTCAATTACAATGCTGTAACCACACAATAACATCTTAAATAAAATTGCTTAAATAATTACACTTTAATATTGTTACGTAGAAAAGGTACAAAGTACATTTACGATTATAACACCATTAAATAAGAAAAATAGCACAAGGTTTTACACAAAATTTGTTGGTTGACGTTTCTATAAAGTGACAGCGCTATAGTAGCGACATATCAAGTTATTCGGTTAAAGTCATGATTCAAATTTACTTATAGGTCTCTTGTCTCTAAAACCGTGGCGCCATCTTATAATGAACGCATTAGGTGGACTAGCCGGATAAAACCCCCCATTTAACTGAACAATCCGATTATCCGTGTAGTAAACCAATACTTTCACGCATTACCGTGTACAAGGCGCCTTATAGACGTTTCTTTCATTTTGTACTGCTTGCTCTCTCTAATACCCAAAATCGTTTTCTACGCAAGTATCATCAGGTTTGGATCGGACTCTACAACTTAAAATAGAAAATAATTTTCTTGTAATTATCTTTTAATATAAATTAGTATATATCACTAAAATTGTTCCTTTTCTCATTTTTTGATGTTACGCCCATGATTTACAATATATACAGCCTCAGAGACTTGACTAGTACTTGGCACCAACTTAAAGTAAAAAAATAGAAAGCGGGAAATTCAAACGCCTTTCAATCATTTATATAAACTCTATATATTTCTGTAGGATTATTATTTTTGCGGAGTAGGGTTAAAACAGTGCATATTTAATATGTAGTTGGTTTAAAAATATATCTACTAACTTATATACCTATTTATAGAAATGTTGTGTGAAATATATTTACTTTATGAGAACATTAAATATGAGGAGGTTAGTCACCTAAACAAAATTCTACAGAACTCGTCTGGTTTGATTATATTAAAAACTGTTGTTTACAATATGTTTTATTGAAGAGAAACATAAATTAATTAAACATACCTATACATAAATCAGAATTAAAAATAGTAATGTCAAAAATGAGTACTTACATATTTAAAAGTTTGATTTTTGACAATTAATTTTTCCAACAATTTATTTAACAACATAATTATTTAGAATATAAATGAAGTGTAAATAACTAAGGTGAGGTGTAATTAAGAAAGTTATAACGTCTAATTTCTTTGAGTTGCGTTCCTAAAGTTGCTTTTCGTTGAATATAGGTATTTTTTTAAATTCCGATGAATTTTTTTTTATTTCGGCTTTCTTTTCTATCTGTCAGATATATTTCAAACTTAATTTATATAATATTTGAAGTCGATGTGCCACAAGGTTAGACTTGAAATGAAACATTTGAATTACGGCAAAGCTTTCTTTATATTTCAGTATATTTTTCAGTATCATTGTACCTACCTCTTTTATAATCATCAGAATCAGGGTTGTCATAATACACAGTTCTACTTCTGCAAGAACTTCTTTCCGACGAAAAACAAATTTGCGTTTTGGGAATACGTGAAAGTCTGAAGAGGCTAGAGGTGAAGTGAATAGAGTTGTTCGGGCACAACCAGGTATTATAATTCATCCAGTTTTTTTCGAACAATGCGACTGATGTTTGATGGCATACTGTTATATTGAAATGGCTCTTACTTTCGAGGAATTACGAGGCTTTTTTTTTATTATGGACAACTTTTACTTTGTCCGAAGGGGTAGCACAATATTCCCGTTGATAGTTTGGCCCGTTAAAAAGTGACCCCTTCAAGTCCCAAAAATCTTGTTTCCATTACTCTTCCAACCGAAGGAAAGATCTTGACGTTCTTGGGTAAAGGATTGCCAACATTCTTTACTGCTGAGATTGTAGTTTCGATTTTGGCAACTAGCAATGGAGCCAAGTTTTTCAATCGTCAGTAAGCGATGCAAAAATTCTACTGACTTGATGTAAAGTTTGAATTGTCGTTGAACATCGTTTTTGAACAGCGTTTACTAAATGGGAGAGAACTTAGCATGCATAATTCTACAGGCAACATGTGGCGTACACGTTCAATACACATGTTCACAGTTTTGGAAATCTTTTTCACTTATAGTCTTCGGTCACGAAACATATCATTATGAACAATTTCAACAATTTCTAGAAGAGTAACACCTTTTGATAATCCAAGATCATGTGACGTTTAAAGTGACCAACTCTGCGACAAACTGTGGCCTTTGAAGATGCATCGTTGCTCAATGTTTGGTGTATATTCGTCAAAATCTCAATTGTGTATCTTTTGAAAAAGCAAGTACTAAACTGCATTACGAATAGCGATTTTATCCATTTTACAACTTTTACTAAGTACGTCTTCTTTAAGCAATAGTATATCCACTTGTAAACGCATAGCTTACTTGAAAATAGTTCTTTTCATTAATAGACACTGATCCATCCTCGTATTATATCAAAATACATATTTATTTAATTTTTTTTATTTGTTTCAGCTACTCTGACATTCCAAAATCGAGAAATACCAACTCTTCTAGGAGGACCACTTCACGAAGACACATACATATTTGAACAGTTACATTTCCACTGGAGCGACGGCGATCACAGCGGTTGCGAACACATTTTCGAAGGCAAAGCGTAAGTGTACATTTATAATATAGTATATTACCACTCACATATGTATGTAAATTGTAATTGTATCTGAGTAAAATCAAGTTCTAGAATATAGTACTTGTTCTATTGAGTTTTGTTAAATTCCTGCTTTTCGTACTTTGAAAGTATGAAGCGCAGAGTTCAACTTTGTCATCAAAATAATGGCCATTTCCAACATCTGCTTTAGTATTATTTTCTCTTAATTTTGACTATTTTAATAATTTTTTTTCAAAAACTAAGTTACTAGTTATTATACCTTATTCCAAAGAGAGAGAGAGACAAAATTCTGAACAGACCCCGAGTCCAAATTACAATCTGTAACTGGTGAAATCAATTTTAGGCGGTAAAATTAAATTTAAATATCTGTCTGAAATCTGTACCAAACTAAATTTTATATATATTATTCAGAAATAAATCCACAATTAAAGCAACAGAATGGTAAATGTAGTAATCACAACCCATGAAAGTAAATAAATTTGTATATACTAGAATCGCCGAAGAGATTCAGTAATTTACACACATTTACGTGATATAACCAAACTATCAAAATTATGAATTCAATAGATTCGGCCTTTACTTGATGTAAATCCATATTCCAATAGAAATAAAACACAAACAATTGTTTCAGATTTACACTATGTATATTTAAATTTATATTTTATTTAATAAACACAATAGCTGTTTCGCTACACTGTAGCTTCTTCAGGTGATAACAAATTCTAAATTATTACAATCAGAGAACAACTCTATTATATATAGACAAATATAATGACAACATTAACAAATAACTGTAAAATATTTACCATAAAGAATCACACACCGACACTACTATTCATTATAAATCAAACCATCCTCATTCACACAAATTAGCCGCTTATCACAGAATGATCCATAGGTTAATTAATATTCCAATGTCGATAGATGACTATAACAAAGAGTACTATATTATAAAACAAATTGCGATAAACAATGGGTACGATCCAAATTTAATAGACAAATTAATAACCAAAAAATTGTTTAATAAAACGTTACTAGAGGTATATCCGACTACCAAAGACAATACGATTAAGAAGTATAAACCATTTTCTTATTTAGGTCATGAACAAGATAAACTTATGAAATTGCTTAGAAAAAACAACATTAATATTGCTTTTAGAACAAATCACAACCTAGCTAAATACATTAAAAACAACAAAGAAAAAACGACACAGACAATATATCTGGAGTTTATAGGTTAAATTGTGATCTTGTACTAAGAAATATATAGGAGAGCTTCTAATAAAAGGATAGCTAATCATTTTTCTGCGTACATTAATAAAAACAACGACTCATCTTATGCGAATCATTTGATTGAATACGACCATTGTTTTAATGATAAATTCGACATTCTTCATGTACAAAACAAAGGTAGAAAATTAGATTTACTCGAATGTATGGAAATTAACAAATTGAAATATTCAGACAATTTATTAAACGAGAAAGTAAATCTGAATCAATCGCCTTTATTAAAACTATACTTTCTAGTTCTTAGGTTTTCCCTAATCCTTTTAGTAATAATGTAGGTCCCCTTTCGTAAACTGCCGATATAATTAAGAAAAGTGTCCTCTTTAAGTAAATACATGTAAATTACCCTTTGTAAATGTTATTTGTTAATGTTGTCATTATATTTCTCTATATATAATAGAGTTGTTCTCTGATTATAATAATTTAGAATTTGTTATCACCTGAAGAAGCTACACTGTAGCGAAACAGCTGTTGTGTTTTTAATTTAAATATAGTGCAAATCTGAAACAATTGTTTGTGTTTTATTTCTATCAAAATTATGCATTTGTGTCTGATCACGTGCACTGTTACTAACCATTAAAAAAAAGCATGGCCGTCTCTAACGAGGAAAGTATTTGAAGTCACGCTATATATGCATCAATCAACATATTGTTTAAAATCTATAAATATGTTCAATAATTTATACAAATAATATTAATATCCTAGTCTTAAACATAAAAAGAATCGTTAAATATAAGTCTGTGATTTGTGATAGAACTTTGAACATTTTTTTCACCACGGACTTATGTCGTTAATAAAAACTATAACTTTTAAATCAAATGTTGAGTTTTGCAAATATGTCACTTAACAATTAACAATAGTTACAACCTATTTCAATGATCTACTTTAATTTCATATCTATATTTAGAATGCTCTAAGAAAACATTTCGACGTCAATTGTGATTATCTGAGTAGCAAGGTTTTGCAGTTAATTGATTCTTACATTTTATATGTTTAACCAGGTATTCAATGGAAGCACATGCAGTCCATTACAATAGTAAATACGAATCGTTCAAGGTTGCAGCTGATAAACATGATGGTCTTGCGGTTGTGGCCTTTTTCTTACAAGCGACGGACGACTTTGAAAATCAGTGTTTTAAGAAATTGAGTGAAGCGGTCAAGGATATAGAAAAGATAAATAGCACTACGGAGGTTAGACCAGGTAATTAAAATGCATAAATTATAAGTACACTAAAAATAGGTTATAACTGGTATTATAAATGTAAACTATTGAAATATGAAATATTATTTTTGCGTATGAAACGTTTTTTTCATGTTAGAATGAATTATATTTTATTACATTTCTCAACATATTTGGCGAGAATAATTTTCATACATGCATATTTATAACACGTATACTCTTCCTAGCTTTACAATTTCAACGCATTAAAAATCGTAGTTGATTGTTAAAATAAATATTTTTGCAATTTTATAGTAGTTACGCCTTTCTGACAAGTTACGCAAGTTGGTATTAAAAATAAATTTATAATAAAATAATATTTGTCGAGTTACATTTTCAAGTTCTTAGGTATATATAAATATGTACAATGTTGGACAAACATGTGACCATTTAAATATCGTCAAACATTGAAATAAATAAAGCTTTTTAAAAAATAATATAACCAACAGCACAAACATCTTAATAATTTAACATAAACATTAGCGAAAATAGATAACATATTTGCAGAATACAATAATATGTTTGAAGAAAATAACTATAAAATATTAAATAGAAGAAGAATAATGAGGTGTGGCCACCACACGACTTTCTTATACGTATGAGCGTTTCAAATTATAGAATTTTAAGAATTTTATTATACAAAAATTATTCAAAATCCTATTCCAAGTACTTCTATTCTCTAAATAAATCTATGTAGAATGCATACTTTGCAAGTTATTCGAAAAAATGTGCTACTCGCTAAGAGTAAAAGTGTTACTTGCGTTCCATATTTTGAAATTTCATGTATAGAAAAAACATTCCAAATCTAGCTCTAAATGCTTTTGTGTTTTGATTTTTGATAAGAGAAAGACCTACTTCCGGTTGGAGTTTCGAAAAACTTTTTCATACAATTTTTCTCAAATTCAATTTTGAGTATATTTGAATTCTTTATAAATTTGTTTAAACTTTGTAATTGACGAAATATTGGCAAAATTCGATTTTTTCACTGAAGTAAACTACTACTTCCGGTCTACCGATTTTACTGAGAAACTAATCAGATATCAAGAAGGAGATTACAGTTGTAAATGCAAGCCGTTTGGCCGCTTTCGCAACCACACACACAGAGACACACACACACACAGAGAGAGAGAGAGAGACATTTTTTAAAACCCACTTTTTCGGTATCAGAGGACTTCAAAACGTGGACATCTGCAAAATTTTCGTCATCACAATAGTTCCTTATACTACGTATGAAAAAGTAATAAATACCTTACCAGAAGAAAAATAAATGGAAACGATAGCACCATGTAATTACGAACATAAGGATTTTAAATGCAATAGCCTGCAATTTATTTATTACCTTTAGAGATTTTTACATGTTTCCACAATTTTGCCCATCACTGTATATATCATTATTAATTATATCGTGTCGTATTTATAAGTAAAGTATTTGTTTATTAAATCATTTCTAGTTCCATAAGTTAAGGATCAACAACAAATCGAATATTGAAAATAAAAATATCAATATATTATATAATCCTATTTAAATGTTATTGCCAGCATTTTGTGTAACACCCAAGTCAATATTTTCTACTAATTGCCTCAGAATTTAATGGAAAATCTGTTTATTTTGACATCATCGCAGAGGTAGTGATTCTATTTGTGTTTGTTAAATGAATTTGCGCAAAGGAATCTCATCTCCTTCAAAACAATTATTTGCACATTAACAATTTGGAGTAAATTAGAGCATAAGTAATTGAGAAAATATTTACATTCTCATATTTTTAGACGTATGAAATAAATATAATAGGGTTTAGTAATTTGCTCCATTAAAACGTTTTTCACACCTTTTTTAAATCCCATAACCTAGTATGTTACATATATGTATGGATGCACACACTGTATTGGTTATATGTATTATATATTGTAATAAAGTGTTGAAAACTTTAAATAATAAACAGATATAAGTAAATACACATATACGAGGTAGGCGCCATAAATTCTTGGCCAGAACAAAAGAGAAACTTGGAATAATATAAGAATTTTTATTTTTCAATGTAATCTTTCCTAACTTCTATACACTTATTACAACGATTAATTAATAATTTGATACCCTTGTAAAAATAATCTGAAGTTTTTCCGTCAAAATGTTCTATAACAGCTGCTTGCAACTCCCTGTCGTCCTTAAAACTACGTCCCCTAAGGTCTTTTTTAAATTAGACAACAAAAAAGAATCACAAGGAGCCATATCCGGGCTATACAGTGGATGTTCCAATTCTTGAAAGCCGCATTCGCGGATGGCAGCTTGTGAAATGGCTGCAGTATGGACGGGAGCATTGTAGTACAATAATCGCACACCTTTTGTTAATTTTCCACGACGTTTTAGACGAATCCTGTCCCTTAATTTATGCAATAAAGACGCATAATATGTGCCGTTCACACTTGTATCGCGCTCTTTAAAGTCAATTAGCAAAATGCCCTCACAATCCCAGAATATTGTGGCCATCACCTTTTTCGTTGGTTGAACGACTTTCGCCTTTCTGGGACGAGGTTTATCAGGTCGCCGCCATTCCATGGACTCCCTTTTCGATAGAACCATTGTTTCATCCCCTGTGACAATGGACTCCAAATCGGTTTTGGGTTGTCTCCACACATGTTTAAAAACGACTGCGCACATTCGACTCGACGTTCACGTTGGAGAGTAGAAAGAAGTCGCGTATTTATAGTGTACATCTCGCGTGTGTGCATGCATGACGTGATGAAGTTTGAATACGTTTGAACCTGTATAAGCCTGTCAGGTCGAAAATTTATGGCGCGTACCTCGTACATGTTTCACATACAATAATAAAATACCATATGTTAAAAAATAATTCTTTGAAAAATATTATTAATAATTAATTGCCTCAATAAACAATTTAGCTTAACTCTATTGTTTTAAAATATGTTTTGTCTGTATATAAATTCGTACAAACTTATAGAAATCGATTTCAATTTTCTCTTTTTACTTTTTTATACGTAGTATAAGGAAGTAGGTATTGTGATGATGAAAATTTTCGACCTCGAGATTTTTGCAGATGTCCACGTTTCGAAGTCCCCTGATACCAAAAAAGTGGTTTTTAAAAAATATCTGTGTGTCTGTCTGTCCGTCTGTCTGTCTGTGTGTCTGCCTGTGACCACGATACCGGTCAAACCGCTACAGATATCAATTCCAAATTTTGTATTTACGAATATAATCTCCCTCTTGAGAACTGATTAGATTTTGAGCAAAATTGGCAGACCGGAAGTAGTAGTTTACTTCGGTGAAAAAATCGAAACTTGCAAATATTTCGTCAATTACTAAGTTTAAAAATTTATAAAGAATTCAAATATACTCAAAATTAAATTTGAGAAAAATTGTGTTAATAAAGTTTTTCGAAATTCCTACCTGAAGTAGGTCTTTAACTCTTACCGAAAATCAGTTTTTTGCGAATATCTCGCAAGTCATGCTTTCTAGGCAGGTGCATTACGAGTATAAAAGTATTTAGAACGTACTTTTAAATATCTTTTGTATAAAAAAAATTTCAAAATTCGGACCGAAAGTAACACTTTTACTCCTACCGAATAACGACTTTTTGGAAATATGTCGTAAATTATGCATTCTATATATATTTATGAAGAGTACAAAAGTATTTATAGTTGGATATGGAATATTTTTTGTATAAATGAAATTTCAAAATTCGTACCGGAAGTAACACTTTCATACGTATAAGAAAGTCGTGTGGTGGCCACATCTCATTTTTAAGTTTTGGATTAGTATAACACATCAGTTTATTAGTAGAAACATTGCGAAATAAAAATAACATTTTCTTATATACTGTCCTAGTACAAATAATGTAAATAAATAAAAAAAATGAATAAACATAAACTGTATTTGAATTTTAGGAGAGAACTATTACAACAAATATAAGAAAAAATGTATATTATTTGTTATTAGTTTGTTTTAAACAATATTAGTAACAACGCTTTTGAGAGCATGCAAAACATTTTTGAAAATAATTCTCTAGATTTTCATTTTTGTATCGAATCTGATGTTTCTGTTTTTTAGTATTTTCTTGTACCCGTAATACGCTTTATTTCCTGATTGAATTCGATGAGTTGTTGCGGCAGTTCTATTGTTGTCTATATTGATTGTTGTACCGAGGTATTTTATGGTGTCTACTCTCTCGAATATATAATATAAATATATAAAAATTAACTGACATACAATTTTAATATTTATAACCATACTAACCTTATTTACCAATACTACTTAAATTATAATTAGCAATTAAATACAATAGAAAATAAACTGAGGGTTTCTAGATTAGCAAATTTACCTTCCGTGATGGTGTGTCATTGGACGAAAAACACAACGCTTTATTACGGAAGTAAATAATTTCAAAAGCAGCATTGCAGTTGCGTTTCACGGAGGCATATCTTTGAATTTTGTGTCTTGTCGAAGTGGTTGCCCCTACTCTAACTATTTGAAAATCAGTCTGGAAAAGTTGAAACAGAAGAGACCTCCAGAATTCTTCCTCTAAGAAGGTAGTGAGTTGGGACTTTTCTCCACCAGACTTCTCATTGACGTCTAGGCTATTCTAGAATTTTAAATTTAAAATCGCCCACGCAGCTTATCCGATTCATTTCTTATCCAAGGACAATAGCATGTTTCTAAGGCATTTGAAAACGTCAAAGTTTATAGATGCTGAATCTAACCAGGTCCTAGTGAGGGAGGTCATGACTGTTTTTTGTCAAGAGACTACCATATTTTAAATCTTCTCCTGGAAAATTTAAATAAGAAATCTCAGAGTTAAAGATTTTGAAGTTTTTTTATAGAGGTACCTCAGTTAATGCTTTGATGTTAAGTTATTTACGCCATTAGATGAAACATATCTAGAGGGTTATTACGCCATACTATGAAGCCACTTCATGCTAGTCTGTTTGCGGTATATCTTATGAGCAATTTGTAACGCTGGCTTTGGCAACCTCTTGCCTTAAATATTGAGATCTTAGACAACTTATGAAGTGTCATTAATTGTTTTGATTATAAATACGTCATCAAACCTACTCCTTTTTTACATATTACATCAACTGTGAAGTAAAAAGATAAAGTTGTATAAACACATATCCATTAGGCGTAGCTAGTTGTACGGAAACTTAAATTAATCATTACATGCCTCAATCAAAATTAGATTCGTTTTATGTAGCTTTTTCTATAAATATGAAACATTAAAGAACAGACGATAAAAATTATATTTGAATTTAGCAATTTCACTAATTATTATTTATTTTACCTATAAAGTTCTTTTGAATCTCGTACATTTATTTTTAAAATAATATTTTTTAGCTTATATAAGCAATAACATCTGGAAATTACAATTTTCAGATTGCCTAACTTGGATTGAGGATGCTGCTCAATGCAAAGGATATTATACTTATCAGGGATCTCTTACTACAGAACCATATTTCGAAAGTGTCACTTGGATAATTTATCCCAAACCAATCCACATATCCAGAGAGCAAGTAAGTACAAACAATTTAACGAGCGAAAGTGCTTAAAAATTGATAGATTTGCAATTATAATTTTTCAAAATGATGGTTACTTATATTTTTATTGCTAATAAAAACGTCAATTGGTGAAAACAATATACTTAAATGTGCGAACAAATGCTCCAACATTAATTTCTTAATAAGTAATTGTGTAATCGAAAGCTTTCTATTATTTTTTTTTGAACCTCCCTTGCAGGGCATTAAATAGTCCAAACTCACATTATTATCAATAAGTAAACAAATATTATCCTATCGCTGTTCAACAAACGTAATTGTCACTAGATTAGAGCACCATCTGTTTGACAACTCTTAATCATAAAATTGACAAATCAGCAATAATCTGGGTCAGCAACAATACAAATAGTGTTACTCGCATATATTGACAATCTAAGAGTAGATTGTCAATATATGATGATTGTTACCTTGCAAAACTCAATACAAACATTAAGACCTTGAACATAAATAGGTATTGTGACTCTTGCAAATTAACAGTTATGTAAATTTATTTAAATTATTTAAATATTAAATTAGGGCAGAATCAAGCATAGGGGCAGAAAAAAAATAATGACAATGTTTCTTCTCCAAAGTGAATGTCTCAAGTTGCCTCCAGGTCATATAAAATAAATGAAAATACAGAAATATCTTATAACATAATTTATTAAGATATGAAATTAAAACAAAACAGGTATATTTACAAACAAAAGAAAATTTATGTACAAAATCAAACTCTTGCATGTTATGATAATATGATAGTAATAATAAAAAAACTAATACAGTAATTATGCTCAAAACGATAATAACAATTAAATCAGAAAATATTCTACTAAACACACTAGTTACATACTTATTCATGAATATTTATGCTAAACAATCAACAAGTCAAAGTTTTGCTAAATGTCGTGACTTATACTGGATAGTAATTAAATAAAAAAATATACATATAATGAATTCCCAGCGCCTTTTCTCGCTCCTGAACAGTATCTCCAAAACAAACGCACGCAAATTGGTAAGCCAGGGCTCCATTCTACGAGCCCATCTTTCGACTCGTTGCACACATCCCTAGCGTACACAACCACGTGTCCAGTCTTAATGTAATATATCTATTAAATTATTATTGCGTAAATAGTGTTTTAAAATATTGACTCTGTTCTTATTAGTACTGCCCAGCGCCTTTTCTCGCTCCCAAACAGTACCACCAAAACCAATTCGTGTTTCTACTATTAGTCAAGGCTCCATACTATGAATTAATCACTTACTTAATTCATTGTACACATCCCTGATCGATTACCCAACACGTCAAATATTAATACACAAGCACAAAAAAAAAATAATTGTGAAAGTATATTCATAAAAAAAAAATTAAATTACCAACATCATTTCAACTCCAGCATAAACCACCACATAAAATTCTGTTCAACACTATTTACAAAACAAACAACAATAAACACAATTAAACTGCCTTAATTCTTCATATAATTGGTTAAACTCATCCATATCAAATATTTATATAAATAAACTTTTACACAATAAAAATATTCTAAAAAAAAAACTTTCAACACACTTAATACTTTTGACCTTCTAAAGATTTGCAAACGTAAAGTGTCTATACGTATATCCAAAATTAAAAATAAATTCTCTCATTAAATATAAAACAAAACTATTACAATTACTAAAATGTTTCACCGTAACGCATAGTGTGATACCATCGCGTGTTAAAATAAAACATTCTAGTTTCCCAAAAATATTTGTCTCCCTTAAAGTATTTAAAAGTTTTATCTATGCGAAATTATCCCGAATTATTGAAAATTATTCTAAGTTCTAATTTTATTTAATTCTTAATAATTTATAAGTATAGGCACCAGTGTTTTATTTTTAAGAGCGGTTCGCACCTGCTCCATAAAAGTCCTCAAATTCTCGCGTTTCACCCTTATATTAACATTTATCTTAATAAAAAACTTGAAGACATGCTCTATACTGGCTATCTTTCCACTTCCAGAAATGCATGGCTACACTGCTGCACCTTTCGGTCAAGTGATGTATTACTTATTTAAAAATGCAACAAACATCTATTTCAATGTCGACTTGTTTACGTCAAATTATAATTTATCTAAGTATTTATTGCCATTTATGTGCTACACGTTCGTAATTGTTGATAGCATATATCGAATATACTTCGGGCCAATCCATCGAACGGTCTCCGACATTATATCTTTTTCCCGCTGAAGTTACTCAAAGCACTTTGTTGTGAATATTTACTTGATATATACGTCTTATTCTAATTATTAATTTCATAGATGAAAACTATAATGACATTCTTACACTATTCTAATTAATTTAATTGAGATTTTCTGAAATCTTAACTTAGTAAATAAATATCTATATACAAGGAGATAGTTTGATTCTTGTTTAGGACTTTTATAAATTAAATAAAACTAAATTTAATCAAATTAAATCTAAAAGTGATTTGGAGAAAATTTGTTTACAATTCAATTCCAGATTCAAGATCACTGCAGTATGTATAAACAGTATTGGTCAAAGTAGAGATACTTGAGGTACTCCTCGACACACAACTGTTTTACTTGAATAATTGATTCTTCAAACACCATTATTTCGGTAAATGTATTATATGTAAGAAAATATTTGAAAACTTTCAAGTACAACTTCTCTAAAGTCTTATTGAGACTGTTTAGTCAGTAATAGATGATGATCTAAATCGTCATCAATCAATACGAACATTAAGAGAAATAGCATAAATAGGAAAATATATTGGTCAAAGTACAGATGCTTGAGGCACATTCTGCACATAACTGTTTCAAACTTAAATAATTGATACTGCGAACATCTTTCTGATCTCGATTCTATCTGAAAGAGAAGATTTGAAAACTTCAAGTACAACTTCTTTCATGCCCTAATGAGACTGTTTGGTCAATAGGTACTTGCTGATTATTTAAAATGCTAAAGCTTTAGATAAGTCAAAATAAACTTCAAAACTGATCTTATTAGTTTTATCCAAATTGCGATAGTTATGTACTCAATACAAACATTAAGAGAATTAACATAAATAAGAAGCAATATCGGTCAAAGTATAGATACCTGAGGAACACTTCGACACACAAAATGGTACACAGTTATCAATCAGAATACAGATTAAATTCATTAGTTTTGGCTTTGACTTTAAACAAATGATTATAAAGCGATCTTTCAAGAAATAGAAAGCAAGGGTATTATATGAAAAATCAAAGTTGGTTGGAATGGGAACCATATTTGGTTTAACGAAAACTTCCGAAAAACATATTTTTTTTAAAATTACAAATTAAAATATTTTTATAATTTTATTTCTTATTTTCAAGGTACAAAACTTCCGTGCTATGAAATCGACCGCATGTGAGAAGCACAACATTGTCAATAACGTGAGACCAGTCCAGAAGCCACAGAAGAAATTAGACATTTTGTTTGCACGATCGCACAAAGTTAGTGAACGTGGTTTGAATTGACTTTCTTACATATGCCACGCGTATGTATTGAAGTAATTCAATATTTTCTATGTTTTTTGTTGTATATTATGTAATACATCACAACCATATTTTTATTCCGTAGAAATGCATTTATTACACGTTGTTATATTAAATTGTACATATTAGCAATATTGTTTCTTTATAAGAAAATAATTTGACTATGCACGTAAATGAAATATTATAATTAATTGTTAATTACACATAATATGCGTAATTCTTTAGTTGATTTATGTAATTTTGTTTGTATTGTTATTTATTATATTTTGAAAATACATATAAATAAATTTTTATTGTCCATGTTAGTATTTTTTTATTTTATTAAGTCAACCCTTCTAAGTGATAAAATTATATCACGAAAAAATTCTTAAAGGACTCTCAACATATACCAAATTTTTATTATAGAAAAATCATGAGCCTTCATTAAGTATGAGAAAAATTAATGATTCTACCTAAAGTTCCTAAAAGTTCCCTTCATATATACATATGAGGTAAGCGCTACATGTTCTCGGCCTGACAGGCTTATGCATGTTCAAACCATGTTGATCTCACCACTTGTTGCCTGCTGGAATTGTTCGTTTTGACTCTTACTTTGTTCACTGGTCCTGCTTAATTGTATCGCTTTTTCTAACGTTAACTGGTCGTTTCTCTAATTCTTGTTACAATCTTATCCCTTAGTGATTTATTTTCTGCAGTTTTATTTGCATCTACTTCATCATAGTTACAAGCAGTGGCGGCCCGTGATTTTGTGGGAAGGGAGGGTACCAGGGGGGGGGGTCTGAGTATTTAATATCAAAAATTAAGTACAGACAAAAAAATAAACTCAATATGTTATTTATTTAACGATCAGCAAAATGATTAATAACTAATTCATTGATGTTGTGTTGATGTCAGTAATTGTTTTTCAATGGAACACATTGAAAAACAATTACTGTTACACATTGTCCGTAGTATCAGGAAAGCAGAAAAGCGAGGAGGTATATCAAATGTATTAGGAGTAGATACTACTGTGAATATAGATTCTATATTCACGATATAGTGTGGCTACTACTTTGAAGATGGCGCCACATTTATTGTGTTTTACTCCTAATACATTTGATATACCTCCTCGCTTTTCTGCTACCCTGATACTACGGACGAAATTTCAAATGAATGTGCAGTGAGTGTTTCGGTTTCAGTTACTTGAAATATTCTTTCTTGACAGAGTAAAAAAGTCTGTCTAAACAGAATTTAAGACATTATCTGCCGCCCCGATTCCGTTTATAATTTAAAATTACCTTAAATGCCGAGAATAATTTTTTTTAATTTAATTCTTTTAAATTTATCTGGGTAAGTCAACATTTGAAATTTCTTCCGTAGTATCAGGGAAGCAGAAAAGCGAGGAGGTATATCAAATGTATCAGGAGTAAAATAAAATATATTGTCTGTTGGCTCCTCTGCTTTCCTTGATAATACGGACGAAATTTCATATGTGCAGTTTTGCTAATTGGTCGTGCTTAATGACCATTATTATAATAATAAACATTTAATTATATATACGTTTTATCAATGCTTCATTTAATTCCAATACAATTATAAATTACTATGACTATTTTCATAAATTACGCTTTCTTAAAAGAATGTGAATTTGAAAAATAATTATGCTCGACATTTAAAGTAATTTTAAATTATAAACTGAATCGCCAGTGATAATATGTCTTAATTCTGTGCAGACAGACATTTTTTAATCTGTCAAGATAAAAATGCAAGCGAACATCATATTTGAAATTTCGTCCGTAGTATCAGGGCAGCAGAAAAGCGAGGAGGTATATCAAATATATCAGGAGTAAAATTAAATATATTGGCGCCATCTGCATAATAGTAGCTGGACTATATCCTAAATATAGCTACTATTGTGAATATAGAATTCTATATTGTTTTACTCATAATACATGTGAATATAGAAATCTATATTCACGATATAGTGTGGCTACTACTTTGAAGATGGCGCCACATTTATTTTGTTTTACTTCTAATACCTTTGATATACCTCCTCGCTTTTCTGCTACCCTGATACTACGGACGAAATTTCAAATGAATGTGCAGTGTTTGGGCTTCATGAGTTACTTGAAATATTCTTTCTTGAAAGACTAAAAAAAGTCTGTCTAGACAGAATTAGAGACATTATCTGCCGCCCCGATTCCATTTATAATTAAAATTACCTTAAATGCAGAAAATAACTTTTTTTAAATTTAATTCTGGGGGAGTGTAATTTACGAAAATACTCTCAGTTAATACTTTAACAATGTATGTATGATTGTAATAAAAATAAAAATATTTTAAAGTTACTATAACCACCTGGTATGATATCAGCATTTAACAGTTGAAATTACGCCCCTAGTATCAGGTAAGCTGAAAAACGAGGTGGTATATCAAATATATCAGGGGTAAAATAAAATATATTATCTCCTCGCTCTTTTTCTTGCTAAATAAAATCTGTCTAAACATACTTAAGAAAGGCATTATCAGCCGCGATTCCGTTCATAATTAAAAATTACCTTAAATGCAGAGATTAATTATTTTTCAAATTTAAATTCTTTTACTCCTAATACATTTGATCAGTGGTTGCCCGTGATTTTTTGGGACGGGAGGGTACCGGGGGGTCGGAGTGTTTAATATCAAAAATTGAGTATAGACAAAAAATAAACTCAATATGCTATTTAATTAACTTGTTTGAAAATAAAATCCATCCGCCGTTCCTTACGATCAGCAAAATGATTAATAACTCATTCATTGAAGTTTGGTGTTGATGTCAGTAATTGTTTTTGAATGGAACACATTGCTAAGGCACATAGTCAGCCTTCCCGAATGGTATTTCTAGAAAATGTTTTTATTCTCTTCAAAGTAGAAAAACACCGTTCACTTGATTTTTTCTATTTTGCACGCCCCCAGAGATTCGCAAAATAGCAGAAGACAATTTACAAAATATTTCGCCAATATAGTCTCGACATATTATCAATAATAAACTTTTATAACAGTTGTACTATTCAACCTTGGAAGTAAATTACAATAGTAGCATCAGAAAACTTATCAACCAACTCTGCTTAACAATTTATATTGTTAATTAGTAAATAAAATGTTAGCATGTGTGCTTTTTATTCTTTGAACAACTTCTTTTGCACATGTTTGTTACATTAAAGGCTTACATTTTGACATTTAAATATAATTTGGTTCCATTTTTTTTTTGTTACCAACGTCAAAACAACAAAATTAGCGTGCGATAAAGAAATACTTTTGCAACCAAAACGGATGTCGTAAAGTGAACTTTATAGCACCGAAATAGAAAAAAGCATTTTGCACATTACACCCACACAACCAGGCTGATAAACTGTAAGAGCTTCTGTTGAATTTTCTCATCACGGTTTTATTAGATTTCAAATTGTGATCTTCTAGTTTAATCAATAAATGTGGTCTAGGGAGACCTAGATTTTTTAATTCTGTCTTAATGTTACTAATGCAATTCATAGTTGCATTTGCACCGATAGAAATTACAACATACACTCACCGTTGTATATTACATACTGGACCGCCACCCGGACCCGGCACCATAGAGTAGTGCCCCGCCGCCTACATATATACGCGCGCTACCCGCGCCAGTTTCATCGCTCGATTTCTAATACAGACGGGGCAGTCGTGCGAGATGCCCCGGAGCCTACGTCAGACTGCGATTTTTAAACGCGCTGAAAAGACGGACTGTTACTCCCGAAAACATATTATTTGTCATCAAACAAATCAGAAAAATTACATACAAATTAGGTATTTATAATCAATTTATCTGTTAAAAGAAATTTGTCACCGAGGGGGGGGGAGGAGTGCCCCGTTGCCCTCCCTGCAGCAGCCGCCACTGGTTACAAGTCTTTATTAAGTGTCTGCATTCTGTAGAAATTGTTCAAACGATTGTTCACCTTCCTGTTGGATACGTTTCATGAATTTGTATCGTTCAAAACATTCATTGACTCTTGGAATTACGTATTTATCGATTGCTTTAATAACACTACGATAGTGTGTTTGCAGTATTTGCCTTCTTCTTCTGGCGGAATAACCAATGTTGACATCAATTTTGCTGATTCTGTTCCTATGATGTTTCTTAGAATTGAAAGTTTAATCCTATCTGCAGCTTCATTTTGTCCTGTCTGAGTGTTTAATATCAAAAATTAAGTACAGACAAAAAAATAAACTCAATATGTTATTTAATTAATTTGTTTGAAAATAAAATCCGTTCGCCGTTCCTTACGATTAGCAAAATGATTAATAACTAATTCATTGCAGTTTGGTGTTCATGAGTTTATCTTTATTATAAAATTCATTTAGAAATGTTTTGTTTGCTGTAAAATTGTCAAATTGTATTGTATATTTAAAAAATGTGTTCCTAGTTGCTTTAACAAGATGTGGTACATCAAAAAATTAAATATTTCATGTTCTAAGTAAAAGTATGGTGATTCTGGAGTAACTCTTTTTCTTTTGAGTATTTACAAAAATTTGATTCAACATCAAATACTAGTGCTCGGACAGAAAGCCCAACTGCAAATAACTTTAGTATTGTATTATCTACAGTCTCCTCTAAAGCTTTACCACTACATGTGCTGCTGACTAATACATAACCAACTGGCTGTTTCCAATTCATATGAATGCCCTTAGCAAAGAGAACCATAGCAAATTTTGCTGGTTTATATGTTGTTTGACCATTTATTTTATGAAGTCCTACAATTTCGTCTTTATTTATATTACAATATAAATTAGCTTTTAGTCACATTTCATCAATGCGTAGAATGCATTCACGTACTTCTGGTGTAAAATGAGCAGTTTTCATTTCAATTGCAGAATACACAAAATCAACACTCGTGGAGTTATATTCCAATTCTGTGTTAATCTTTGTAATGTTCTTACGCTTGCCAATTGAAGTATTTTACTTAAGTATTTATAAACTGTTGATCCCAAAAAATAGATATTTAAAGCAAATTGTTTGTATTGTATGCTGTATCTTCCAATATTCTTATTTTTATTAACTGCATTAAATTTAATAACTTCATTTGATAAATATCTGTCACAAAGCTCTAGAAAATATTATAAATTCTCCTGTTTAGGATAGGCTTTCATTTTAGATTTAGTAGCTATAACTCGACGCTGCTTTTAAGACTTTCTCAGTCTTTCATTTCTGGGTGTATGGGCAGGGAGATTTTTTTCTGTTTGAAGCCCAACATAGGGTAGGAATTTCCATAACTGCTAAAATACAATTAAAAAATTATACATTTCGTTAAAACAAATTAATTGTATGTTTGTAACTGCAAAGTTCTAAATTATTCTACTTTATACTAGATTAATTACATATGTGTTGAATTTTTGTTCAAAAATGACTTTGAATTCTTCAGTTAACAACTAAACGTATTTTATGTTTTGCTCATAAAATAATTTTGTATTCTAAATATTAATTGTCATACCTATAGGTGGTTCACTTTCTGCTAAATTTTGGGATCCAATATCACTTGTGCTAAGAATATTCATAGTTTCCACACATTCTAAAATATATTTTGAAATTAGTATGCTTTTAAAATTTCAAATAATACTTAGTTCTTATAAAATAATATTTTATAATAAACATTTACCTTTAGATAGTTTTTTAACCAGTGAGGTTTGAATTGGTTTCTTTTCATTATGGTCATGGCTGTGAGAGATAACGATGTTCTCTAATAGTATATTACATACCAAGGTTGAGAAAATGACTATTATTGCCCGAGTGGCGAGATTAAATTCCGAGGCGCGCAGCGCCGAGGAATTTAAGCCACAAGGGCAATAATAGTCTTCTCAACCGTAGTATGTATACTATTTTTTGTACCAGTAGTCTAATTGGACCTTAAAACCTTAATAATTATGAATAAATGTACTCATATATGTAAGAATGCCCTTGTAATAAAACTTCATGTAAACAAATAAGTAGGCTATATTTTGATGTTGACAAATAAGTTTTGACATAAATGCTGAAACTAAAAGTCAAGTATTTTTTAGATTATTTTTCATTCCATTTATAATGTCTGAAGAGTTTAGATGTACACCACCTGAAATGCGCGAGATTGCAGAACAGGCAGCTGAGAACTTGCTTTCGCATAAATCTAATCACTTATACACGAGGGGGAAACCGCTGACTCAAAAGCGTACACCATAATCCCACCATATGTAAATAATTCCACATAATCCAATATAATTCCACACAATTCCAAATAATTCCTAATAATTCCAAATAATTCCAAATAATTCCAAATAATTCCAAGTAATTCCAAATATTTCCAAATAATTCCAAATAATCCCAATAATCCCAAATAATCCCTAATTATTTCTTTATATGTTTCACGAGTTCTGAGGATTTTGTGCACGTTTTAAAGGTAAATTAAAGTCAAATCGAAGGTTGAATATACACAACACCAGCCTTACGAAAGAGATTTGTTTTATTTATACACTACTTAAGGAAAACATATAAACACAGCAAAAGTAAAATTCATAAACTTAAATATTCGTGAAAATTAAAAAAAAATCGAATTAAATAATAATAATTAGTCTTTAACACAGAATTTAATCTCAGATTTAATATTATCATATTTCCTATAAATTTCGGCGTATGTGATTTCATCTAAATGAAAAGGTTCCATTTCGGTGGCAAATTTAACAGGGCAAAAAAAAATGTTTGAGATCAACCGTAGCAACGTTTTGTTTAACTTTTGGCAAGGTAAACATTTTATTTTGCTTCCATCCTCGTGTTAAAAAATTAATTTTAAAAATTGTATCATTGATAATTTCAATAATTTTACGTACATACCACTGTTCATCATAAAAAACAGCGTAAAATTTATTACACTCAATTACACTTAATAATGACCACTGAGTGATGGGTCTGTGATGGGATTTATTTTCCCTGTCTCGATTTTCTACACCATCAGAAGATTTCCATTTCGAGCATGAGGCTTCTGGTTCACCTGGTTCCTTTTCTTCAAAAGAATTATCACTAACAGTCGAGCTAGCAATAGGACTTTCAATATTGTTACGATGTTCTTGTTTGATATCATTATTGAACGAAGGAACAATGAGAGTATTGCTAATTATAGTTATTGCTTTGCAGGCTTTCCCGACATTTTTTGCCTTATCATCTTCTGAATTTTGTAACGAAGTTATCACTTGATGAGCTGGATTACCTTTTTCAGCATGTTCTATAGAAGTATTCGCTTCAGAGCAAGAAATCTGACTAAAAAACCACTTAATATCGTTATTCTCAGTTTTTTTCTTTGGATCACAGATCAAAGATGGGCTTGACGTTGATTTTAGTGTGTCGGTGATCTTAGATACGGAACCAGGTGCAGAATAAACACTTATATGTCCAGATAAATGCTTGTAAATATTTCCAAAAATCCATTTTTTAGAATGGCCTGGCTGTTGCGCATATTTTTGAATTTTATAGGAATTTTTACAGTAGCATCTCATAACGCAATATAACTCATTTCGTATTCCATATTTGGTTTCGAAAAATATTTCAAAAAATGTTTTTTTAAAAAAGTACCATTGGTCGTGGCTGATGCACTTATGTTTAATCCAGTTACTTATAGTACGTGAAACATGAGAAGTTTCTTCTGGGAGATTTGTAGCGATCTCGTCGGTAACTACCGATTGTGAGCCTGATGCACCCACTAATGTAGTACTTGCCTGTCGACTTGTCCCTAAAAGTGAAGCAAAATTTTATTTTGAAATCCGTTCTTAATACTCCTTCATCCTCAAGAACCACAAGTAGAGTAGCACTTCTATAATCCGAGTTAATGCGGATCGAATCGTGCTCCAATAATCAAAATAGGTATACCGTAGTCGTCAAATTTTAATTTCGGTTTATACTTCTATCCCATGCAGCGATGCCTGCTTGCTAACAGTGGTGGGAGGGCAACGCAGTGTCGGGAGACCCTCACGCCTTACATTTCATAGGAAACGTTTATCGAGTGTACTGTCTTGGCAGCCTCGCTTATGTTTATCTTTAGTTTATTTCGTCGCGCTCTTTTCCTCTTTCTACTTTCGTATCAGAAATTAAAATATGTCGACTACGGTATATATATGTAAAATCATAAATGAATGTTAGAGAAAGGTTTGGTATCTTTTTCTAAATAATAATTATTCTACCGTTTTTTTAAATTTGGCATTTTTACTAACCTCGATGCACTAGACGGAAATGGAGTAATAGCGAAATGAATAGCACACTAATTGAAAAGAAAAATAACTTTCGACAATATTCACACCGATTTTGTTAAAAAATTCGCATAAAATAAGAATCAGGTGTCGGATAATATGGAGTACGATTAACATATAAGAAAATTGTTTGGATAATCTGGGTTCTACTGTACATATACTGTACTATAGATTAACTGAGGTCTCGGCCGATATCTTCGCTAACCTAAAGTTCCAGTGCACCAAATTGGTGCAAGGGATTTATCTTGCGTTTTAGATTGTTGTAGAACGTTTCTTTTGAAATGGCTGGAAATTATGGTAATTAATCTTCTGTGACATTGTATAAGTTTGAAATTTTCTGATTTTTTCGAAAATATTCCAAAATACGATTCATATTCTTCCTTGGGAATTAATGTTGGTACTGTCTCTGTCATAAATTTCTCCATCTCCAAGATGTCATCATCTGTGACTTGAGCAAGTAATTGTGCGTTAGTAAATCCATTGATCCTTAAAAGATTTTTTATTCAGACAGGCACGGAAATATTTAGCTTATTTTCAACTTCGGTGAAGCACTCAGCCTCTGTTTGTGAAACTTCCATCTAAAGAAAAACAACGGGCACTTACAAATTACAATTACTCTCTTGGAAATGGACTTCGTAATAGATTTCAAGTGAGGATCATACTTTGATTTCAGCTTGCTACCCTCTTGTAATTAAATTAAATTGGCCGAGGCCTTAAACAAAACGGTACCCAGAGAATTCCAAGAAGGTAGTGAATTAAGCACCACCACGGTAATTAACCTTCTATTTAAATTTGTTTAAAAGGACGCTTGTCTATTAATTAATCACCAACTTATAACACTCAGTCTTACCTCTTACTTCCCCAAGGGTCGATGTTAAATATGGGAGTCAGCACTGCCTCCAGCTACAGTCAGAGAAGGGCGAGTTCGAACACCGTACTAAGTCGAAGGTTATGATATCAGGGCGCCTATCCGTAATAATGTGCTGAGCCCAACAGATATTCAGACCCCGGACCAGATCCAATATAAACTCCCCAGGTGATAAGTAAATAAGACCAGGACACACTCATTCAACTTAACAAACAGTTTATTAAAATTTAATCTCAGATTTCAACAGCGTATTTCTAGTACTGTACAAAACCGGCTATATATAAAATCTCTAACTTCCAAGAGATATTTAAATCAAAGGCAAAAAAAACAATGAAGTGAAACACAAACGCAACTCCGTTGCAAATTTTCAGTGACGTGATATTACAAAATTTAGAAGTTCAATAAAAAAAAAAAGGTGAACACAAGAACAAACTTAAAACTAACATTGATTCACCATCAATATTCTTACAAGTACACAGTTATAAGGCAATTTGCCAAAAGTCCCTCCAAAGTCGAACAGTTTGATCGTATAATGCAACACGTCAACCAAAATGAAACACTCTGTATACCAGAGGCATCCGACAATCTATTCGACGTTAGAGACAGACTCTAAGTTGTAAAATATCTAATTCTATAAAAGAAATAGCGCTAGTTAACTATGCTTTACAGGTAGAATATGCAATTAAATAAAATTCATTAGTTTCTTACGGGATTATACCAAAATTAAATTACAATCATTGATTAAATGCATCAAATAATATCTACGAATTTACACAAGACCGATGTGAGGCCACACTGCCACACACATCCAAAATTTAAATTCAATTTCTAAATCCAAAAATAAAAATGGCTACGTAACGTCTCCAAAAATGTCAAAGTAACCTCCAAAATGGGGTCACTATTGTTAATAAAACTACGTTAAATTAATTAATTCAATAACATAAAGGCTCAGAGGCCATAAGAAGTTAAATTAGGAAATTACGATTACTTAATTAATAAATTAGGCCGGGAAATTGAAATTCACTGTTCAAATTGTACGATATTGACACAAATTTAGTCAAACTGCTTAGTCAATTAAATTCTACCCTCTGGATAATAACAGAGAAAATTTACACAGACACAATACCTTTAAACATCACATCCACAGCTTCCAAACACGACAAATCCTACGGATCCACACGTTACCAGGAATATGCCCTCCTATCTTCGGCTTACGACACCTCAAGTGATAGCGTTCGAAGGCTACAGTGTACCAATAAACTGCACCTTAAATGTGCCCTCACCGCAAGATCCAACAACAAGTCCTGGGCACCGTAAAATTACTAGCACGTGTTTCTCTCGTATTAACTTCAACCAACAATGCTCAAATGAGGTTTATATCAGGCCTAACACCAGCAGCTAAATTGAATATAGAAACGACACAAATTAGGATCGATTAGACACGTGGAAAATATACTTACAGCAGCTTAACAAATCCCCAAGCACAGAAGAAATATCCTCGTAAGACTCAAATAAACGTCAAAAATTTACCAATAATCCCTGAGAATCACCATAAAATCCGCTTTTGTTAAGCGATTATAAACGATACAACTCAACTTTCCATATTCTCAAGGCAGCTAAGGGAAAAGGTTCTGCTCTCGTGTCTAACCTTTCGCAACGATCGTTAAAAATCAAAAGAGAAAGATCTTAACATCTCAAAACCGACCATACAAACCAAACACGTCAAACGCGCTAAGAGAACAAATGAACCAACTAATACTTAAAACGTACGACAGAAATACAGGTTCAAATAACCATAGAAAAATGGAAAATAATTATTACTAATTTGTTGCATAACTCTGGGCCCAAAGAAGTTCAAAAAAAAAGAAGTTAGTCAAAATTAAAAGTAACAAATTAATTAAATTAACAACAGACGCCATCTACCCGGCAATACCAGATTTACGTTACACCCACCTATGCAGGGCAGAACGCGTGTAATAGAAATCTTAGGCACTCCTACGCCAGATGGCAGTAATAGTAGGAAGATGACACAAATTAAATCAAAACTAATTACGTATTCCGTCACTAAAATAAACCATTAAAAGGGTAAAATACAACAAAAAAAAAAACGTAACAAGCTGTAAAAATTATCCTCAAGAGTATCTGTGCAATAATTCAGTGGCAGCAAAAATAAACAGCATAACATCCTAGAATATCACATCACACCGCATTACACTGACTTGTATAAATAAAATGCCGAGTGGAAGGCGCATGCGTTCAAATCTCGGTTGAAACCGGTTCAAACTAGTGTATGATCAGCAATTTCCCGCAAAATATCGTATGATCAAGTAGTGAGTCGTAAGGCGGCATTCGTGGAAGTGTAAAACTACCAAAGGCACTATTTGTTAAAATTCAATTTGATTTTTACTACTGTGATTGAACTATGGACATGACGTTTAATTTGAAGGGATGATTCGATTACTTAAAGTATTGTTGATTATACAGGACAATAGATACAAAAACATTCTTTCTGATGACCGTGGAATCCGTCATAATTCTACCAAGTAACCCCGCATAATTCCACATAATTCCATGTAATCCGATATAATTCCAAATAATCCCATGTAATCCGATATAATCCCAAATAATTCCACATAATTCCAATAATCCCAAATAATTCCTGGAATTCCTACGGGGTGTACACCATAATCCCTCAGCGGTTTCCCCCTCGCTTATACATGAAAACATATATAGAATTTAAAAAATGGTATAATTCCAAATATACAGTAGTAACTTCTGAAAACGTACTTCTGGCTTATTTTCATGAATATTCAAAAAATAAAAAAGCCTCGACTTTATGGGCGCAATATTCAATGTTGAAAGCTACACTTGGCCTAAAAGAGGATATTAACATATCAAAATATTTTAAATTAGTTGCCTTTTTAAAAAGAAAAACTTAAAATTATAAGCCCAAAAAATCATTAGTATTTACTCGAGGAAATTATAAAATTCTTTACTGAGGTACCCGACACATGTTACATTGCAACTAAGATAGTATGTTTATATATTAATACTTTGAAATTATTGATAATTTATATCTCTGTAGACTGCTCTTGTAATTGGTGTTGCTGGTGCATGCCGAAGGATGAGTTGTGTAATTTATTAATTTCTGATATCATGACAGATAATTTAATTATTATTCACATCCACAATAGCAAAAATGGTACGTCTCAAAAGTTTGTAATAATGGAACCACTTTGTTGCTAAAGGTTATATCGAAGATTCCCTAGTAAATATAAAAAAATATAGAATGTATGTTACAAGATCTACCTACATCTACTTACGCAACCACACCTGCAATAAATACAGGAATTTTCAATATGAATTAAATAATTATTTACATCTGTAATAGTTACGTGATATATTGATTCCATATTGTACTATCATACATATTTTATGTATTAATAGACAAATGCTTGTGTAATATATGTAATGTAAGTATTAGTCCATAAGTCTGCTTACTGGTATTTTCTTTATTAGGTTAAATTTTTTCATGTAAACAACAAAGTATTGTTAGAAAATATAAAATTAATAGCAATTGCTAAATAAACGTACATTCCATTCTGGTATAGTTAACCTAAAATTGTGCCTAAAATAGAGTTATTTATTTTGACGGTTGACAACTTGACATACTACTACTACTACAAGCATGAGTGCATGGTTGCGGCATTCGTTTTATTTGTTTTCATTATTTCCCTAGGTCAATAATAGACTCATTATTTACCTGTTATTAGTTCGAGGTCGTGAAATGTCATTTCGTGGCGCTTTGTTATGTGTAAAAATGCAATGATTTTTTACTACTGGTACAAAAAATTCTTATTTTCGAAGGAGGTTCCTTCACTATATAAAAAGTTTCATTGAAAGTGTTTACTACAAAGATGATTTACTACAAATTATCTGTTACTCAATAGCTAAAACTTGCTGATTTTCTTCTTTAGGAAACGAAAAGAAATTGTAGAATATACTTTGTTGCTGAACATTTTTACAAGTAAAAATACAACATCTATGTACGCCGGATTTCTTCTTTCGTACAGTTTCCATTATTTATATCAACAACGATTTAACTGGCACCTTTACGTATTATTTCTTCGTAAATTATAAAATTAAGACAGGTTATATTTATACAAGTACACAACAAAAACAAAACACGCCATTTTGTTTGATTTTGCGCACAAATATCGGAATTATGCAAGTGAGGCTTTTGTTACTTCTGTTATTCTGTGATATTACATACTGGATGTCGTCCGGCATCACAGTGTAGTGCCCGCTCGCTGACATATACCGCTCTCGCCTCGCGCCACTTTTTATTCACTCGATTTCTAATACAAACGGTGCACTCGCGTGAGATGCCCCAGAGCCTACGTCAGACTGTGATTTTTAAACGCGCTGAAGAGAAGGACTGTTACTTTCGAAAAAATCCCAAGCAGCAAAATTACAATTTTAGAGAAGGATAAAAATATACCCTCCCTGCAGCAGCCGCCACTAGTCATACTTATTTCCTTTCGACAATTTATCACTTTAATGACTGCGCCATGTTTTATATTTAAAACTTGAAACTACTTTGTATCAGTCTTTATATTTAATAAATAATACACATACGTCTTACTTATATGACATATTTATTCAGATTAAATCGGACCGCTATGCTAACCTATTACATATATCTTTCTATAAGTCCACACTAACCTATTTTAAAGTATTTCTTACATTGAACAGTCGTCTTGCAAGATTTCAAAGATGGAAAAATATATTTCTGCGCTACAAGATCTTAAAACACAGTTTGAATCACGATTCGTTGATTTCCGAGAAAATGAGGAAACATGGATGTGTTTGCTCGCCAACTCAGTGTTTTTGTCGAAGATGTTCCTGACGACATCCAGATGGAATTGATAGAGCTGCAGTGCAACGCTGCTTTGAAAGACAAACTTCATGTAAAGTTGGTTGAATTTTATTCGAAATATATCTCCTTTCCAGAATTTACTAAAATGAGAGATCATGCATTGAGGATGACTTCACTTTCCGACACCACAAATCTCTGTGAGCAATTGTTTTCTCAAATAAAAAACGTCAAATTTCACATTAACACTTAACATTTGTTTATTTTATCATCATTAAAACTTTTGAAACTAATAGTTGCTTTTATTCAATAATAATCAAATATTGTTTACCCTTGTGGTTTGGCCCTCAGACTGAAAAAGGTTGAAGACCACTGCCTTAGTGGCACAATTGGCTTGAACCCGCTGACGCCAATAACAAAGAAAAAGGCTATAGAATATATAAATATTATTAATGCCGTTTAAATTTAATACATCGTATATTTATTTATAAATAGAATTTTAAAAGTCAATTAGACAACGCTGTTTATTAGCTACCTAACTTATTCAAAACACGTGGCATGTTCTGCATGCATTTACATGTAAGTAAATAATATTTGTACTTTACATTACCTTGGTAAGCAACAAATTTATTTTCGCATTTTTTTTTTGACATGAGTATATATTTTCATCTCTGAAAAGTGTTTTCATAAAGTTGTCTTTTAAAATATATGAAAATTTTCTTTTTATTTAAAGGGAACAACAAAACGAAAAACTTTGAATTCTTAATTTGGTCTGTGTTTGTTCTTTTCAGTCAGCTCAGTAGGTATTTCAAAGTTTGCAGTAGTATCTAATATGCCTTTGTAATATACATACGAAATTGAGTTTTGAACTTCTTCAATTTAGTATTCTGTACATGCCACGAAATACAATATAAAATATATTATGTGAATGACACTGTCTTTGTAGTAAACTTCTTCTTATTTTTTTTATTTTTGAAATGAAAATGTTATATCATATCTTACGTATACTTGCACGTTAAAATAAGTATGATAAATGTAATTTTATTAAAGATAAAATGCAAAAGTAGTGATTTCGAAATCTATTTTTAGTTTTTAATTTGTCTAATTTATCATTCAAAAGAAAATAATTAACAATAACAAAATATATCACATTTAACGAATTTTTGTTGTATTTCTAAAGTGTTAATATGTTTTCGTTAATTGTTATAGGTGCAACACAAATTAGTACATCGCCATCATCTAGATCTGCGAAGAGAATAAACCGTATTATGTCTAACTTAAAATATAACATTTGTACCAAAATGCAACGTATCTCAAGTTTATTTACTTATTCGTTAGTTTTCGATAAATTACATGTAATAATTAGGGATCGGAAGTCAATTTTACAATCAAATACTGGACTTAATGAACAATGTAATTCTAAATTGGGAACAGTATTAGAATATTACGTATGTAAAGTTCTAATGTACATATTATAAAAAATTTTTCAATGCGGGTTCGTCAGCCTGTAGGGAATGTAAGGGATTTGGAAGGGCCGGGTATTATGTTGAGAGTATTTTTGTGAAATCGTAAGCGCTGTGATTGACGGTCCTATCCATTGTTTACGTCGAAAGGTCGATAAGAGATTTGCGCTAGAATTTGACGGTATACAACTTCGATGCATAATTCGCAATGTACTACTGTCGTGGCAAGTGAAAACTTGCGTAGTAATACATGTGTCGTTGGATACACATAAAACACGTACACGTACTGGCTCTGCAATTGCTTATGAACAGCTGAAAGCATTTAATTTGGATTTGCTTAAAGTTAGTAGACTGCAGCAAGCTGTTGGTTGTCCAACAATCTCTTTGAGCTTGAATCGCATCTTTAGTATCCGCTTACAGCCTTTTTGACAATTTACTGTAAAATGCAATCACTGTCATGACGCTTTTTAGAATGTCCTGTTTTATAAACTTTTGACGCACTCTTGTGTATACATATATTTTGTGAAGCCAATCGTATATTTTATTTAGAATTCTTCTCGAACTGTTTTTTACACAAACCGGTACACACTGAAGAGAAAGAAAAAATACTTATAATTAAACATAAAAGTCACGCTAAAATATCCGAAGAAATAATGTTCTCAAAGAGCGCACCATTTTCATTGAGACAGTTTAACAAACGCTCCTGAAGTGACCGTGGAAGAATTTGGTATTTGGCAACATTTTCGAAGTCTGCAGTCGTTGAAAGAAAAAGCAAAATGTAAGTCAATAACGCAAAAGCAATGTAAGGCAAGCATACAGTGAATTATGAAATGGCAGCTCAAACATGTTGGGAATTCACTTTCATTTTGATATGGGGTTATAAATTCATTTATGCGACCTACTATTGTAGCTACAATAAATGATTTCCCAGCCTGTTTGAGCTACCACTTCGTAATTCACCAGCAAGGGGGAAGCCAGCAAGAGAATAAACGCTATGTCCATATTACTCACACTATTTTAATTCCAGTGGATGTGAGTTTTTTGGCCCATTAAATAATTATCTTGTTTTTAGGTAGCTGTACCTGTACCGGGTGCGGCAATAGTGCGTCGGCGAAACGTAGCATGCAAACTAATAACGTTGGAGCAATGAGACTTTAAGTGCATATGTAGTAGACTACTGTGCATTTTCTAATTTTATTACAAATATACAGGCTGTTCCAAGTGTTTGCAACCACCTTCAAGATTTTTATTTTAAATAGATTGCTATACTTTCTAGATATTATAATGATAGCCTTCCAAATTATCTTTGCAATGATATATGGATATGTGCACTTCAGACTTATGGACCCGCATTTTGCATGTTATAGACATGGGTATATCGCATTAAAGGGTTATAACTTTGAAAATACTAGAAATAAGTACTATGTTATTGTTACCATTTTAAGGGCAATTTTACAATGAATGGGTTAGATTTAAAAAAAAAACGAGAAAATAGCCAATAAAGTTTCATAAATTAGACACGACATATTTAACATCCTGTATATTTATTCACTTAGTTCAATCCCAAATCAAATAACGTGGTAGTCCATAAATTAGTAACACAAGAGTTACCTGACCCATTTTCAGACTAAGGCTTAAAATGTAAGATGCTGGAACTGTCAAGATTGTCACAACATTATCAATAAAATCAAAACTAACAGTCTGAAGTGCACATATCCATATATCATTGCAAAGATATTTTAGATGGCCATCATTATAATATCTAGAAAGTATACCAATCTATTTAAAATATAAAAGTTGAATGTGGTTGCGAAAATTTGGAACAACCTGTATATTTGTAAATAAAATTAGAAAATGCACAGTAGCATACTATATACGTACGTAAAGTCTCATTGCTACAACGTTATTAGTTTTCATGTTAAGTTCCGCCGGCACACTATTGCGACACCCGGTTTATTTTTTCGATGAGCATATACAGGATGTCCTCTCTGCAGGGTAGGCAGATCGTGAATTTATGAGAAAAGATATTTCGAAGCGGTTTTACAATGATAGCCATTTATTAGGAGCACGTTTTAAAATTATTTTGTATTATACAGAGTGTTCCGTAACTTGTAAGCTGACCATAGTTGTACTTTTTTAAATGGAACACCTATAAATTATTAAATTTTTGTATTTTCCCGTAAAATTCAATGTTTCTATAAAATTATATTTCTCGAAAACGACGTATTAGATGGAGAAAACTTTTGGTAGTTGTTCATAATATAATGCAAACATATTTTATTTTTTTTGAATTAGCAGAAAACTGGGTTAAAGTTACATGACATATTTTTGTCTAAAAGTGAGTTTTTTTTCAATTGGAACATCCTGTATATCGGTTCATTTCTAGATTGCTTACTAAATTTCGCACCAAAAATATGTAAGACATTATTATTTTAAAAGTGACTATTACTGAGCTATTGTCGTTTTCTGTTATTTCAAAGAATGTGTAGAATATGGAACAACAAACAAATCTTAAAACCAAAAAAAAAAATTAAATAACTTGATTTTAGTAGGTGTAGAAACAGAAACGTTAATTGATGAGTAATTAGTGGAACGAAAATTATAAAATAATAATAAAAACTAACATTAAAAAGGGTAGAAATTAAGAGTGTTCAAAATCACTTTTGAAAGCTTCTGAAGATGACCTTGAAATGATAAATCGACATTAATAAGGCGTTGAGCACTTATATTTCTAAATATTTGTCGATTGAGTTCCCTCATAACTTCTTTTGTGGTTACAGGTATACTGGATATTTGTCTTTTACAGATCCCTATAAAAAGAGACTAATTTTGTGATGTCCGAAGACCCACCAGTCTAGTCAATATAGCCTCAACGTGTTAGCCACATCGCTGGAAACATTACATTAAAATATTGCGTGTGTGGAGCGAAGAATGTGTCTTGTTACATCTACATCTCGTCGTAAATTTCGCGAAACATCTTCCAATAATTCCACTAAATGCTTGACAGAAATTACTGATAAGTAGAGTTCGGATTTAGAAATTAATAAGCTTACATAAGCTTCTCCGTTAATACTATCTTCAAATAAATGCGGGCCTCTCATCCAATCACCAAGAATGCCTTCTCATCCATTTATGTTGGACCTAAGCTGATGATCTATTTATTGGCCAAGTAAGGGTTTTCGGTTAAATAGTATTGAACCTTTTTTTGTTAACTGCTCTGTTAGTATGGAAACCAGCTTCAGCCGCAAATAACACACTATCACAAAGAATTGACCGTTACATTCATTTTAATTACTGACCATTGACAGAACAATTTTCTAGCTTTAAAATGATGGGTGTATAACTCAATATTTAAATGTATTCATTACGGATGATATTTATTTCATATTAACATCATTGCAACAATGGTTTGGGTAATATCCAGCAAACGACTTCCTTCATGTGTACTGATGTTGCCATAAGAATTCTTAATTGAACTTCATCATTAACTACATATTTAGGTTTCCTGCAATACAGCCAGTAGTAATGAAAGCATCCATTACTCTTCTAAAGGCATGTTGGTCTGTTTTGGGAGATCTTCTCAGGGTAACGCTGCTGGTAAACTCTTTGGGGTGATAAATAATTTCTTTGACATTCCTTCAGTACAAAAAGAGCATATTAAAATAAAAAAAAAAAGCATAAAGTTGGCAAAATTATATAAAAAAACGACAATAGCTCAGGGATGGTCACTTTTAAAATAATATTACATGTTTTTGATGCAAAATTTAGTAAGCAGTTCAAAAATGAAAGGAATTCACTTTTACACAAAGACATGTCATGTAACATTGATCCAGTTTTCTGCAGAATCTATTTGTAATTGCAAAAAATAAAATATATTTGTATCAGTACCTTTTATTATGAACAACACTATTGTGTCCATCTAATACGCCATTTTCGAGAAACATGATTTTATAAATCTTATAACTTTTTGACTAAGAGTTATACGGGGAATACAAAAGCGTAAGAATATAAAATGTGTTCCATTTAAAAAAACTATAATTATTATCATCCACAAAGTTATGGAACACTCTGTATAATACAAAATAATTTTAAAATGTGCTCTTAATAAATGGATATCATAGGAAAAAAATCGATTGGAAATATTTTGTCTCATAAAGTCACAATCTGCCTTCCACACGGAGATGACTCACCCTGTATACCATATATCTCGAAAACTTAATAAGTGATTCAAAAAATAAAAAGTAGTTTTTAATTGATTTTTATTTGTAAAAACAACTGCACTAATAGCTTTTGCAAAAATGCTCAAGACACATTTTAATAATATTCTAAGCTGAATATTTTCTAACAGATTGTTTCGTTCATGTTAGGCAAAGTAAATTATTGCAAAAATAAGTTCGATTCAATAAACTATTAATTTTTGTTTAAGATACTTTTATTAATAGATGATTAACAAATAATTGGAATTTTATGATAATTGCAAATTTTCTATTTAAACTATATTTATTGTAATAATTTAATTTTTCGATTGCAGTAATGCCTGTTATTCTCGTGAGTCGTGACGTTTGTCTGACGTTTCGTTTCATTTATTAAAGAGTTTATGGTGATAAATAAAGTCCAATAAATTCATAAAGTTAGTGTAAATATTATATGTAAATGGTAATATAATAATATTGCATTTGTCTACTGCATTAATATTTAGAGCAAACGTTTAATTCTTCGTCCTTGAATTGCTCACTATTCTATATGCAAATTTTATATTTAAAGTACGTGTACATAATTATGTATGTTTGTACGGTTTTAGTACATATATTAGACAACAAGTCTCACAGTAAAATACAAAACTTGGAAATTGCAAGCGGCGTTAATATCAATTACACTAACTCGTGCTTGTCATGAATAACACAGTTCAAAAAGTAGAGGATATTTAACAAATACAATTTAATTTAACTTGAAGTCGTGTGAATAATGAACAAGTACATCAGGAGAATTAGGTGCGATAAAATTTTAGCGCAGGGAGGTCCGTGCCAAATATTTGCAATAACCAGATGTGGTAGGTGCGATACTATGTATGTGATGCAACGTATGTGAGATAATTTCAAACTTTCGCATTCCCAAGCCACCATTGAAAACTACTCTTGGAAGTTGTAAATGAGTTCAAACGTGTAATGGAAAGTAATAAAAATAGCTATATTACAACTTTACTTAATCTGCATATATTCATTAAATAAATATTTTTAATATAAATTATTAATTTCTAAAAATAATGTCGATAAATACTTATATATCCAATATACAGTAAGGACGCACGGGTCGGAACAAATTCATTTAAAATATTTGGTTTTGTTTTATGGAAAAACGCTCGGATAGGTCGATTTTTACTTTTAGCTGCGATTTTTCTGATGGTAAATTGATTTACAAAGGTGGTCCAAAAATAAGTTACGACCATCAATTTCTTTTCTCAAATGGAAACGTATGTTTTTTATTTAATTTGTTAATTCTGCATCAAATTTTAAGAATGTTTCATGTACCATGTCCTATACAAAAACTCAACAGTTATAGAGAAATTTACAATTGAACATATGAATAACTTAGACCGTATCCTACAAAATTTATTTCACTCTGTTGTCAAAAGGATCGATTTATTAAAAAAAAACAGAAAAACATGTCAAATTAAATGTTCAAACTGTTGACCACTAACTATTATCGACTTGTTCTTTTTTTTTTTTGTAAATCTAACATTAAAATCTGTGTTTATTTGATTTTTTTTTTAGATTGTTGACTTGTCACCGTTTAGTCACATGAAAACGGTATGACAATCAGCCCAACTACGTATCAAATATGTTACAGTAACATAACATATGTAATGTTTCGCTAACGATAAAAATAAACGTACTAGGTAACAGGCGATGTTAAATTTCATACTATGTATCTGTGAGTAACAGTTTACGTTACCGGATGTCATCGGGAAAACTGAAATAGTAGTATACATATTGCATGAAGTTAAAAAAGGATAAATCTTTATAGTAAACCTAACCTTATTAAACAACAGTAGTGCTAGCTTATAGAAAGTTTTTCAATCCTTTATTTTCTTAGTTTTAAAATTAATTCTAACCTTCTAAAACGTTTGAAACGAACCATAAATGCCCAATATGAGGAGCTATTGCAATTTTTAGAGCAGAACAAAATTTTAATTTACGGAAAAACTAAACCACAAGAGCAGGAAACGTTAAGAAATTATTGGACAACTTCGCAAAATCTATAAATCCTATGGGTTTAGGACCTATAAAAACAGGCGATCAATGGAAAAAAGTAAGTACATTATTATAATTTTATTAGAAAGCGAATAATGAGCAGTGCAAAATAAACAAATTGAAATTTTGTCATATTTGATTAAACGTTGCTTAGTTATTCCGAATTAGAAACCTACTTTTAAAACCCCAAAAAGCATTTATCCATATATAAATTACCGCTACATACACAGGATGCTCAACAACTGAATTTTCATGTAATTTGAATAATCATACCATTACTTAACTACAAAATTTATTGTTTAACTTATTGACATATCAAAACTATAAACATTTTGTTTAATAGATTTTTGTGGAATGGAAAAGTAATGTCAAAAGAAAAAGCAGAAAATCAAAAATCGAAAGAGACCGCACTGGTGGCGGTGGAAATCCAGCCAAAAAATTAACCGATATGGAAGAGAGGCTTCTCAATTTAATTTCGAATATATATTTAGGACGAGAAGAATTACCAGATCGTCTAGGCTCTGCAAACCAACAAGTGGTGTTAGAAGAAAATAGCAATATAGGTTGTGATAGTAACATTTCAAATGAAAGCCCTACAGAAAAAGTGGAAGAAATTCCAAAGTTGATTGACAATATTAGCGCAGACGAAATAATGATTGAGCCAACTGATGAATTGCTTGCTTCCGAAGACACGGTTTCTAAAGAAATAAGAACAAATCCACTAACTACTAACAATAGAAAGAGCAAATCGTGCTCAGAAAAAAGATACACAAGTAGCTTTTTAGAATCGGCTGCGAATTCATACAACGCAGCGCAAGATATGCGATACAACGCCGCAGTAAAAATGAATAACTTATCTTGCTGAAGCCATCAACAATTACGCCGAGGTACAGGGAGCATTTGGAAATAGAAAAACTGAGAGTAAAAACTGAAGCTATAAAGGCACGAGCACAATTAATGAAAGGCAAGACAGAAATGATGAAGATGGAAGAGAGTTTATTCGAAAAGCACTAGACTACCTACTTTATAAACACATAAGAATTTGTTCCTTTTTTTGTTATATAGCTTTTATACATGTTATATGTAAATACATTACAAATATTAAAGTTAATTGACTGCGCTAAAAAAAAATTTGAAAAATATGCCACAATAATTATTATTATATAAAATAATTTGCGAATAAAATTTATCACCTTTGGTCTAAATTCTGAATGTCACGCATTAGAAATAAATTAATTAAACCATCAAGCGCCATGGTTAACTTCTTAACGACACCCTCATAGCACTTGTTACAATTCGACCGTTAAGGAAAGATACACGGAGGATGATAACCATTTACGTTAAACAACATTTAACTGTTACACGATACATGGTACGATTTAGGACGTTAGCCTAACAGTCATGTTAAAATCTCATTAACGTGTATGTTACCTTAACATACATGATACATAGTTGGCCTGAATAATGTCACTTAAAATAAGTACTTGTCAAGTGCAGTTGCAAAGTTTGACAGAATGCCGAGTTTAACTGAGAAACAACGTAAAAAAATTTTGATGATGGTAGGATATGGCGACAGGACTCAAACACAAGCTGAAGTTTGTGAATTGTTTAATGATAAGTTTCGGGAGAGGCCTATTACACGATCAGTAGCTAGAAAGATAAAAAAATGTTTAGAGTCTTTGGCCACGTAAGATACAATTACAATACCAACAATGTTACAGTTCCAGAAAACACAATATTGAATGTTTTTTTGCTCGATTTACAAGAAAATCCTCACAAATCAAGCCGAACAAGTAGCTGCAGAACTGTCAGTAAGTAAATCCTCTATTTTAAAGTATTTACACAAGAACAAATGGCACCCATACAAAGTGCATTTATTTAGTTCAGGAACTTGTTGAAGACGATCTCGACCGCAGATTAGAATTTTGCGAAATAATGATGGATAGATGCAATGCCTACCCACAATTTTTAAGTAATATAGTTTTTTTCCGATAAGGCAACATTTTGTTTAAATGGTTCGGTGAACAGGCAAAATTTTCGATATTGGGCATCAGAAAACCCACATTGGAGAATGGTGAGTCGAACACAATTCCCCCAGAAAGTAAATGTTAGGGTCGGAATTATGGGTACCGCAATTGTGGGTCTTTTATTTTATTGAGGGAACACTTAATTCTTAAAAATATTTAGACCTACTACAAAATTACATAGTACCCAGTGTAGATTAGATTTTTATCTATGGGGTTATCTAAAATCCAGAGTGTATTTCAATAAACCGGAAAATATTAATGAATTGAAGAATAGAATTATAACCAAAATACAACAAATTAAGCCGCAAACGTTAACTGCGGTGTTACGAGAAATTGATCTTCGGCTTGCCTATTGCCAGTTCAGTTTGAACATTTAATTTGATTTGTTTTTTTAATAAATCGGTCCTTTTCAGACAACAGAGTGAATAAATTTTGTAGGGTAAGGTCTCAGTTATTGATATGTTCAATAATAAATTTCTCGATAACTGTTAAGTTTGGGTATAGGACGTGGTACATGAAACATACTTAGAATTCAATGCAGAATTAACTACTTAAATAAAAAACATATTGCAGTGATCTTGAGTCTGGGATTGAATTGTAAATAAATTTTATCAAGATCACTTCTAGATTTAATTTCATTAAAAACTATTTTATTTATCTTATAATGATCATTGTATATAAATATTTATTAAGATTGGATTTTATTAAATTTCAATTAATTTAAGATAAAATAATGTAAGAGAAGTATTATAAATTTTATTCATGAAAGACGTATATATCAAGTAAATATCATGACAAAGTGTTTTCCGTAACTTCAGCGGGAGAAAGGTATGCTGTCGGAGACCGTTCAATGGATTGGCCCGAGGTATATTCGATATATGCTATCAACAATTACGAACGTGTAACACATAAATGGCAATAACTTGCTATTTATCACATTCATGTTTCACCATTTGTCACATTAACATTTCTATAAATTTCTGTACATTATAATTTGATGTAAACAAATCGACATTAAAATAGATGTTTGTTTACGTTTTAAAGCAAGTGATACATCATTTCACCGAAAGGTACAGCACTGTAGTTATGCATTTTTGGAAGTAGAAAAGATAGCGGCACAGAGCATGTCTAAGCTTTTTATGAAGAAAAATGTCGATATAAGGGCAAAACGTGAGAATTTATAGGAGATTGCTGGTGGAAACCGCTCTCAAAAATAAAAAGACCTTTAGAAGCAGGTGTGAACCGCTTTTAAAAATAGAAATACGGGGTGCCTATACTTATAAAGAATTAAATAAAATTTAAAACTTAGAATAATTTTGATAAATCGGGACTAATAGTTATAATATTTTCTGAGATATTTAATAATAACTTAGAAAATTTGTCTTGTAATATTTTTATGAATTGATTTTATTTTGAACTTAAAAAATTTTTCAATAAATTTGAACTTGCAATATTTTATAAATTAATTTATTTTGAACTTAGAATAATTTTGCCTAAATAAAACTTTAATATTTTTAGCGAGAGTAATAATTTTTGGAAACTAGGATGTTTCATTTTAACACGCGATGGTTTTACACTATGCGTTATGGTGAAACATTTTAGTAATTGTAATAGTTTAGTTTGATGTTTAATGAGAGGATTTATTTTAAAATTTTGAATATAAGTATAGACACTTTACGCTTGCAAGTCTATGGAAAGTCAAAAGTATTACGTTTATTTAAAGTTTTTTTTTGTTTGTAGAATATTTTTACTGTATAAAGACATATATAGATATATTTTTTTTAAAATGGATGAATTTGAACAATTGTATGAGTAATTAAGGTAGTTGAATTGTGTTTAATTTGTTTGTTTTGTATATGGTGTTAAACAAAATTTTATGTGTATAATGTGTATAATGAATGTGTTTAATGGAATATTTTCTGATTTATTTATTATCATAATAATTTTTATAATTACTGAATTAGATTTTTTTTATTTTGTTATTTTATCATAACATGCGAGGGTTTAATTTAGTATTTGAGATATATTTATTTGTAAATATACCTGTTTTATTTTGATATTTAAGTTAGTTTAATAAATATTGTTATAAGGTTTTTCTTGTATTTTTATTTATTTTATCTGACCTGGAGACAATTTAAGACCATTCACTTTGGAGAAGGAGCATTGTTATTAACTTTCTGACCCTGAGAGAAAATATCATAAGTGCAAACATATACTGAGCTGGTGAAGTGCGAAATTGCTTAACCTACTTTTCTGCAGAAACTATAAGATTCTAGTCTAGCATAAGGCCTAGCACTAGGATATATGCTTAATTCTGCCCTAATTTATAGATAATTTAAATAAATCTACATAACCGTTAATTTGCAAGAGTCACAGCAATATGTTTCCATTTGAAAAAAAAATTGATGGTCGTAACTTATTTTTAGAGCAGCCTTTGTACATCAATTTACCATCAGAAAAACCGCAGCTAAAAATAAAAATCGATCTATACTGGCGTTCTTCCATAAAACAAAACCAAAAATTTTAAACGTTTTGTTCCAACCCACACGGCCTCACTGTATAATAAATTAATAGAAACAACTTCTGATTCATCTTCTACCTTCAGGATTTGGACTATCTTTATTAGTAATATCACTTATCTTCGTTTTTTCATCAGACGCTGGAGTTTTTTCCGTGGTACGTATTCTACCTACAATGTTGATCTTGTGTTTGGTTAAATCTAGATTTCCAAGACGAGATTGAATTCTGGCGTGACGTTCTTTTTCCTTTTCACGAATTTGTTCCAATAACTTTTCCCTATCTAATTCTCTTAGCTTAGTATCAGGTCCTTTATTTATGACTTGCAATATTGCCTTGATAGAATCTATTTCCCTGTTCAATAAGGCGCAATTGAAATTTGGCAATTTCGATTCTTCTACGAGTTTAGAAACACGTTCGTTTACATTTTGCAATTGATTTGTTATAGATGGCGATTTGCAGCTGTTGGTAGCAGTCTTTTTTGATTTTAGTAGTTTGCTTTTGGGCGAAGCATCTCCGATTATTGTGTCCGATGATTTTGAATTTTTCAGTGATTTTAAATGCTTCAAATGTCCGATAGTTGTTGGAGCAGGATTGCCTTCAATTTCACTTAACTGCTTTGAATTGTCTTTAGCAATTCTTTTGACACCCGCATTATCCTGATCTGTTATCTTGCTGTTCATCTCGTTATGAATTTTCGGTGGAATTACTTCAATATTATTTACATGTTTTGATTTGGTCTCGATATTCACTTCTTTATGAACCTCAGCTCCTTTCGTCGTTTGACTTGGCGCTTGCTTGCTTGGTGAATTATTTTTTATACTTGTATTAGATGACATAACCTTCTTACTTTTTGATTTGTTTGTCTGAGTTTCTGTTTTCTTTTCTTGATGATTTGGAAGAGGAGTGTTTGTGTCTTTTTTTAATGTTTCCGTAGTATCTCTTTTACATAAAGTCTTATTTTCTACGGGCACTAGGCTGTTGACGTCTACGTCGATTGGAATATTAAGAAGACCTGATTCTGAAAACGAAATACGAGATATTTTTATTTTAATAATCAATGAAGGAGATAGTTGTTGAGAATCCATTATATCTAAGAAATGTTTAATTAAAGTAATCTGTCATCATGACATAGAGGGTGAATTGGTTAAGAATAGCAAATAGATGTCACGATGATAGATTAGTTTAACTACACTTCTTGTATATATGAATAAGAATTATAATGTATTTACTAATTGTCTGGCTGAGAAATTGCATTAACACAATACAGAATGCATTACTAACTACTGTTGTTTTACACGATGGACATATTAAAATGTTCGTTTCTATTCACTAGTAGTAGTGAGTGAAAAGAGATTAATAGTTGCACTGAAATCTTTGAAATTATTGATTTAATTTACAATAATTTTTGCTGGTTTCAACAAAATAAGTATATCACATTAAATTAAATCTTGTACCAAGTACCTTAAACACCACTGTATACTTTTGCAAATAGGACTGTCTAAAAAATGAAACATAAATATTTTTATGAATATCTTTTTGATTTGATTATAAATAAATACTTTCTGTGAAGCTCCGGCTTTATAACTAACCAACTAACTTAAAGTTTTATTTAATTTTCAGTCTAATTCAGTCGTTAACTAAAACAAAAAAAAACTTTTTCTCGGGTCTTGGCTTCTTAATTCAGAAAGTTACAGTGCCTTTCTATCCCTGTAAATTTCAAATCAGTGTTGTTCTGTATACGCTATGGTGCATAGACAACGCGGTTTTAAATTAGTGCTACTGAAGATGACAACAAATTTGTCGAAATATGTATTTAGTTTTTTTGTACTTAGTGTGGTAACGGCGTTTTTGTGTTTTTGTTTATTATCAAACCACAAAGAAGAAGAATTTCTTGACTCATAAAACTATGTAAACGTGACAAAATTTAGCGCAATCGCTCCAGCCGTTTCAAATTTATAATAAAAAATTATTTTCCAACTGCAACTTCAGGACCGTATTGCGCACAAACTAAGCAACTTTGACTAAGCCAAGTTTTGCTAAATCGGTTTATTTTGGTCCGAAAAATACGTGGTAGAGTTGTTTAAAGACCTTTTAGAGTTTCTTTTTAAAGTTTAGTTCCTTCTGCTTTTTGATATGGGACCAAGGGATTCGTGTAGGGAAGTTTTAAGGCGAATGGGATAATCACGTGTCCGTGTATAATATATAATATTCGACCCGATTTCGCTGGAATACGCAGAACAAATTTTATCGCCCCTCCAAAGCATAGAGCACGTTTGAAACATCTTAGTAATATTATGGTGCAATAAGCTCTTTAATAAGTTGCCGTGCGAGGTCAGAAGATTGGAGTCGGCAGTGGCGTTTAAAATAAAGGTGTAGGCATTTTTAATTGAGCATACGTGCTATGCAATTCAAGTTTTCGAAAACTCAATTAATCTTTGAAGTGTAAACTTCTTTAGGCGCGTTGCGCTGATTGTAGGCACTGAACAAGACTGACTGCAACGCTCGGATATGTAACGCTCGAATATGTGTTACGCTCGGATATGTGTAACGCTCGTTCGGGTAAAGTGGGCTAAGGCAACAAGATAAATAAATATATCATATATGTAGAGGTATTTAATTTCAATTAAATTGAAATTTAAATGAATAAATAAATTGATGTTCCAGAACAGATTCAATCCCGAGCCGCACGGATATGAAGACGACACGTTACCATCAGACCAAGCACGGGACCGTAAGCGAGTATTTATATCGTCTATTTAGACATACACATACGTCCGAACCGACCAAACGAAATGGCCGCTCGCGTAAATGTAATGAATGTGCGAATATGTTTTATTTAATACGTTACTGTACGCGTGTATTTCGTATTATTGAAAATTGACGTATGAAAGTGAAAGTTTAGATACGGGGGTGTCTTAGGTCGCCGAGCACCAATTAATAGTCAAAATGTCAAAAAAAAAAACGAAATGGCGGAAGAGTTCTTTGAAAATTGACGTATGAATGTGAAATTTTAGATACGCCGATCACAAATTCAAAGTCAAAATGTCAAAAAAAAAAACAAAATGGCGGAAGATTTTTTGAAAATTGACGTATGAATGTGAAATTTTAGATACGAGGGTTTTGGGGGTCGCCGATCACAATTCCAAAGTCAAAATGTCAAAAAAACGAAATGGCGGAAGAATTTTTTTGAAAATTGACGTATGAATGTGACATTTTAGATACGGGGATGCTTGAGGTTTACGTTTTATTTAATACGATACTGAATATTATACGCGTGTGTACATGTGTAAATGTAATAAATGTCCGAATTCGTTTTATTTAATACGTTACTGAATATTATACGCGTGTATTTCCTATTATTAACCTCGCCTTGATGAAGTTTTCACTTCTGCCGTGTGGTTTTAAGCACACTCATTCTTCTTGTTTATCTTCTCATTTTTACGTTTTCTGTTATACTTACTCATATTTTGTCATGTTTTGTATTGCATGTGAGATTTGACATTGTAAATATCTGGAAATCAGATCTATTACAATAACGAATATGACTATTATCATTGATATAGCAAGTTCAAGTGTATGAAACACTTTCCATAGACGGTATATTATATGAGGTGTAAAATGTATATTTTTGACACAAAGCTCATCTCCAAAAATTCACTTCGCGTTGACAGGTGACTGAGAAGCAAATTGAATTTTTATCTTATTGAACATTGTAATATACCGTATATTAAGCATATACCTTCGTATATGTAGTATATATATAAGTACGTATATATGTATGCGCATAGCTTACCATCTGTACTGTTAGCAACTGTGCACAGGCAGTCGAATTTCTCTTTATCGAATATAAGTTTCCCTTCCGGGCTGGAGCAAATGGTTTCGCACAGTTCGCTCGAATTTTCTCCTCCATTTCTAACATCTGTCACGACAGGTGTGGCTTCATTGTAGTTTTCTAGATCAGAAGTAGAAAAAATATTTATTATATAGGTTGTATATTACTCTCTAGTACACACGAAAATGTCAGATTCAAAAATCAAAGCGTTAGAGAGTTGGGGCGTTTTTCTATGCAGCTTCTCTCAGCGAATGAACACAGTTTATTATTGGCGTCTAATAATACGAATAGCGTTAAATATGTTGATCATAAAAAATGTAGATAATCATAAACAATACAATGTAAGAACATATACATAGTGTTCGAGAACGACGATCCAATACAAAATTAACCTTTTACTTTCTATACGTAGTATGAGGAAGTATTGTGATGAAAATTTTCAACCTCGAGATTTTTGCAGATGTCCACGTTTTGAGGTCCACTGATACCGAAAAAGTGGTTTTTAAAAAATGTCCGTCTGTCTGTCTGTGTGTCTGTGTGTGACCATGATAGCGGTCAAACCGCTAGAGATATCAATTCCAAGTTTTGTATTTACGTGTATAATCTCCCTCTTGTGATTTGATTAGCATTTCAGTAAAATCGGTAGACCGGAAGTAGCAGTTTACTTCGGTGAAAAAATCGAATTTTGCCAATATTTCGTCAACTACTAACTTTAAACAAATTTATAAAGAATTCATATGTACTTAAAATTAAAATTGAAAATAATTTTGTTTATAAAGTTTTTTGAAATTCCTACCGGAAGTAGGTCTTTTACTCTTTAGACAAGTACGTTACGAGTATAAAAGTATTTAGAACATAATTTACAATATCTTTTGTATAAAAAAAAATTCAAAATTCAGACCGGAAGTACCACTTTTACTCTTAGCGAGTAGCACTTTTTTGATAATATCTTGCAAAGTATGCATTCTATACAGATTTATTAAGAGAATAGAAGTACTTAGAATAAGATTTTGAATAATTTTTGTATAAAAAAATTCATAAAATTCTATCATTTGAAACACTCATACGTATAAGAAAGTCGTGTGGTGGCCACACCTCATTTTTTAAACAGAACTCAGCATTTTATTACACTTTATGATAGACCTTTAACAGTTGGTTAAATTAACATAAACTTGTATGAAAAATTCCTGTGAAATATCGATTAGTTAAGGTATAATTTCGCTAGCTGAGTTTAAAGGTTGTTTCGACGTTTTAAGGCATGTTTGTTACAACTACAATATTATTTGCTAAATTTCAAAATCATAAAAATTTTTATTGAACTAGTTGTGTATTTATATGTCAATGAAGAGTGTTAAAAATTTACTATTTAAAGATATGTATGTTCTTGCGTCTGTGGACATAGTTGTATAGAATATTAGATCTGATTAGTTTAAATTAGATCTGATTAGTTTAAATTAAACACACCTAAAATTAGTTGAAGCTAGTATGTAATTTTTGTGTTTTTTTGTGATGACAAAAATTTTCGAAATTTAAGAATTTCTTGAAAAAAATCAATATTCTGAAATGCAATTATTTGGTTTGGAATTTTAAATAGAAACTTTTTTATCGTATTTTTTCTAAAAATTTCTGCAAACAAACCGCCATAACGAATTGATTAATTATCACTGGATATAACAAGAACCCTTATGCAATAGGATGATGCACTTAGTGTACGAATACTTATACTGTGTGCACTATGTTGAACTATTTAAATGAAATATTTGGAGAAGGATGGATAAGATAAAATGCACCTCTTTCATCGCCCAACCATGTAATGTACGGATATTATACATATACTATGTATACTCGTATGTAAAAGAAAACACTAAATACATTTGCTTTTAAAATTTTTAATTTAGCGCAGTTTTTCATAAATTATACCACTCGGTGTAGCTTTGTAAATAACGAAATTTGCGATGACCATTATGTTGATTATTACTTTTTAAGAAAAACATCATTAGAAAATATATATGTGTTTGATGTAAAATTGCTCTAAATCGAAAATTAAAAAAAAAAAAACGTTTTTAGTTTTTTTTACATAACATTAAAAGAATATTGGACGAAAGAGATTCTAATCAAATATGTCAAAAATAAAAATCCAAATGTGTCATGAGGACTGGTAGTATATTTTTGAAATGGAACAACCTGTATATCGGTTTATTTTTGAATTGCTTACTAAATTTCGTAGCAACAATATGTAGGACGTGTTTACTTCAAAAGTGACCAGAAGTGGGGTTATTGGCGTTTTTTGAAATAATTTTGCCAACTTTACATTTTTTATTTGAATATTGCATAGTGAGACATGATATTCGCCGCGAAATTGACAATTGAATGGACAACACTTAATAAGTTACTTCTCAGTTAACAAGCACGATTTTATAAAGATTTTTCTAAAAATTTACTTAAAGAAATGATTTTTGTATGTATTGGGGAAATGGAAAGAAAGCTGAATATATTTTATTTACAATATGTTCTATATCTTATATCAGCAATATATTTCATAAAATATGTAGAATATGGCACAATAAACAAATTTTAAAACTAAACAAATTAATGACTTGATTTTAGTAGGTGTAGAAATAGAAACTGATACGTAAATGGATAAGTAGTTAGTGGAAAAGAATTTATAAAATAACAATAAATATAAGCATTAAAATAGATAAAAATTATTTCAACAAGTGTTCAAATGAATATCCATTCATTTTTTTAACACGCTTCCGAAATGATAAATCGACATTAATAAGAATATTAGCACTATATTTAAAAATATTTGTCGAATATGTTCCCGCATACTTTCTTTGGGGTTACAAGTATACTTAATATTTGCTTTTTTACGTATCCCTATGAAAAGAAACTAATTTTGTGATGTCCGAAGACTGGCTTCTGAATAGGGCCTCCACGGGCTAGCCATCTCCCTGGAACCCTATTATTTAATATATTTCGTGCCTGTAGTAGCGGTTAGGCCTGATGCATCCACATCTCTTCGCAAATTTAGCGGAACATCTTCCACTAATTCCACTAAATTGCTTGAGCGAAATTACTCATTAGCTTGTTCGTAATACTACCTTCAAAGAAATGTGGGTCTATCATCCGATCACCAATAATATTTCCCCATACATTTGTGCCACACCTATGCTGATAATCTGTTTATTAGTGAAGCAAGCCTAGAGTTTTTAGTTCAACAATAATCTGTTACTACGGAAAGCAGCTGCATCCGTAAATAACACATTATCAAAAATAATTGTCTGGTCATTAAGTTTAGTGATTGCCCAATGGCAGAACACTTTTCTATCTTTAAAATGATGGGTGCGTAACTTAATATTTAAATGTATTCACTACGGATCACATTTATTTTATTTTAATGTCTTTTCAACGTTCGTTTGGCTAATATCCAGACAAGACGACTTATTTCTCAGGTACTGACGTGTGGATTTTCTGTTGTTGCCATAAAAATTCGTAATTGATTTCTATCATTTATAATTTTATAAATGATAGTAATTAAGTTTTAGTGGTTTTGAGTAAGAAATACTACTAGTAGTAATGAAGTTCTCCATTACTTTTCTAAAGGCATCTGGAACATCTTTTGCCATGATAACTTTGATGGTAAACTCTCTGGACTAATAAATAATTACTTCCAGTATAAAAATATCTTCTACAAATAAAAGACATAAAGTTGACAAAAGTAATATAAAGCGTTACATTTGGAAAAAAAAGACATTTAAACCTAAATGTGTCACGTAAATTTAATCCAGTTTCCTGCACATGCAATTAGCAATTGAAAATAAATGAAATATGTTTGTAATAAGATCTTTTATTGTGAACAATACTAGCAACACTATATCCATTTAATATGCCGTTTTCGAGAAATATAATTTTATATAAAACATTGAAAATTTTAGAAAAATTGTAATAAGTCAGGTGTAATACAGGTGTTTAATTTATAAAATTATAGCTTTGGTCAGCCACCAAGTTATGGAACACTCTGTATAATACAAAAGAAATTTAAAAGGTACTTCTAATGAGTAGCTATCATAGTTAAAAATCACTTCGAAATATAAATATTAAATAAATTTTCTCATAAAGCTACAATCTGTCTTGTCCAGGGAGATGACTCACCCTGTATAATGATTGACCTCGGCGAATTACTTTGCAATGTAATGGATACCTGAATTCAAGCAATAAATTATAAAGACTGGTTGCATTTAAGAGTATATGAAGAAGTAACATTACGATTATGGTGATAAGGTAGATGTTGTTTTTGAACCTATAGTTAAATTATAATTGTAATATAGTATTCGTAGCTGGGATAAATGAAATAATTTGTGGATGTTGCAATTGAGTATAGTGCTAGGAAGTTGGAAATCGGTGACAAGTAAATAAAGAAATTTAAAATATAAAGATAGAAATGTTTTAGTTAAATTTGTTTTGGCATTTTTTTTTTAGTCTTAGAAGCTGCTTAGAGTATTGAAAATGGATATTTCGCTTTCGCAGTCCCTGAAGCGAAATATCCTAGAAAACGTACTGTCCATTGGAACCCACAAAGTCGATCTCAAAGGGCGGGGTGTTTTGACGCTGCTTTCGATGACTACACAGTCAAATGGAAAGATAATTCTATGGTTACTGTTTTAGCAAAGCTATGTGACGAACGTGCGATATTTTGGCATTCTGTAACGATATTTTACAGACTTTGTAATAAAGTTCGGAAGTACTGGCAATTCATTTTCATATCAGAAAAAGTAACATAAACAACGTTCTAGATCTAAATAAATGATAACTAAAAATGTACGCGTATGTTATTGAAACTGAACGAAATCCAGTGCACACTTAAGTCTAGATAATTGGGAGAAGTCGATTCAATTAACCGGTATTAAACAGACTATTACAAAAATTACGAAGTACGTAATTGACAGTCAAAACGAAACTAACGTAAGCATGAATGAATATTTTATTTCTCTTGCGAAATATAAGGTAAATATAATAAATTTTAAAAACCCCTCACGCTCCGATCTACGCCGATGAAAAAAGGATTTTACTCATAAATTCCTTATTTTATGGGCATTTCTTGCTCTCATTCTAGGGCACTTCTCGGGCGTAAACAGATCTTGCAGTTCACCATATGAATTAGTGCTATTCAGTAAGAGTGTGTTGTTTACATTATTCCTTTGCTCCGTTGTAATTTCGTCGTAGTTTAAACCGGTCATGTTCGCGCCCTAGTTATAACAAGTTCATGGGGGGGGGGGGGGCTAGATTTACATCACTATGGTGTTGCGAATTACCGAATTCTTATTGCGGGAAAGAAGTGGTGGTGGTCTTTGTTTACCAATGCGATTGACAGTGTGATCGCTAATACTTGCACGGTTTATAACTTGGGAAACAGGAAAAAGATGTCACAATTAGACGTCACAGATATAGACCATCGACATCTAGAGTAGTAACTGAACTTCATTTTGATAATATTGGTCAGAAAATTAGGAAAAATGAAAATAAAACACGGCGAAGACGTAAGGTTTGCCACATCTAAAGAGTGTTTTATGTGAAAAAAATCTAATGCGTTTATGCACAGCGATATTTTTTTAACTGTATCGTAATATTTAATTAGTGCTAATTTTCATGCTTTTTACTAATGTTGTAATATATTTTTTTGTTTTATTTTTACCCTTGGTAAAACATGGGTTAAGAAGTATATGAAGAAATAATACTACAACATCATGTATTACTTTATATGGGACGGTTAAAGAATATATTATATTCAGAAAAGCATTTTCAGAATTAAAGATAATCAAAGAAATAATCTTAAGAAACAATCCTAAAATGTTACAAATGTATGCTAGGATTTTAACAGGCGAACAAATTTATTAATAATTTTTTCTATTATTTGTATTTCTGAATTTGTTGTTTTACCAATTTGATATTTATTGCAAATTATAATAAAAAATGATTTTCAAAATATTTTGTGTACGTGATTTCTGTTTAATTCTATGCATTTCAGCTCAAAAATTTGATATCAAATGTAAATTATTTTATATAAAAATCACACGATTTTTATTATTAATGTGGAACATTGAGGAAAAATACTATAGAGACGCTGTAAAGCATCTTCGCTGTACTCTCAAAACGGGAGCATTGGGCGGGGCTAAGTGTGGGACCAATATGGCTGCCTCACCTAGTCCGGACTACTCAAAATTATAATCTGCATCCCACACTTGTCAGGACTACACTAACCTACGAAATGTTATTCCAGACGAATTCTACCTATCAACGCCGTCTCTGCTGTTACAGCTACGTAGAGCACAAGAAACTATAATGTCTTTTAATATTTAACTTATTATATAACTCTAATACACGATGCACTTAACAAATACTCCACTTTTTACCAACACTACCTGTTTGACGTAAGTGTAGTATCAATATGGCGGACCTGTACCCGGTTTGATCACGTGACGTCGTCACCCTACCTATTCTTCCTCAATGATGTCGAAATACAAGCAAGAATCACATAATTGTCACGTAGATAGCAGTAAATTATTACGTATTTGCTATTATTATTGCTCTATAGTAGTGAATTTTAATTTTTTCAAACAGTTTAATACAAATTCGTGTGTGTGCATATTTAAATGAATATTTTTGATAACTTTAAAAATGAGTCTACCTTACTCTTACTCAACTCTGAATAAAAAGTATTAGGTTTCTTGTGATACACGAACTTTTATTTCGTATATAGTATATTGGAAAATCAATAAAATAATAAAAACATTTCCAATTTGTCTTGTAATTACGTGGACATACTCTATACAAGTAAGATGAATATTAAAAATATAATTTTGGATTAAAATAAATTTTATAAAAGAAAAGTACATTATGTGATATGAAGTGCTATTGGTTATATTATATGATATTTTATGTAAATAGAGGTACTTGTAATATATCTATTTATGACTAGCTCTTATTTTCTCCACATATCAGTGACCAATATTTTGTTCATATCTGGTTCAACATTAATTTTGATATTTTTAATAATCTCTATTTGAGCTGCGTTTAACTTTTTTCTAAATATTGTAAATGAGTATTTTATTTGAATATATGGATATAATAAGTTTACTAAAAATGTACATACCTAGAAAATATGGAACGCCCACACAAAGAATAAAATACAACAAAATTTTGTTCGTCATTTTGACACTGTCTACTATTAAGCGAGTCACAATCAGTACTTGCAAATACCTAAAATAAATATTTGATTATATTGCATTTGTTCTACTTTTATATTACAAAATGCTGACAAATTAAGTTTACTGAACGCAATTATATACATAGGTAGTTTATATGTTTCGCAAACTATTATGAGATAGTACTTGCGTCGTCTTTTTTATAAATATGGAATGCGTAAAAATAAACAATTTTAAATTTCATTTTCCAAAATGTTGAAACACATACTCACAATTTATAATTTTTATTATTTTGTGAATATGTCGGAGCATCATTGATTTTTTTATTTAATAATATTAAAAAACATTGTTATTGTCATCTTTTTCTTTAATATAAATCTACATACGTATAATCTAAAAGCTGCAAATTTTCCTTTGTTTTTGTTCAATATTATTTAATTAATGTTTATCATTATAGCGTTTAATAGCTTATTGAAAAGTTTGCTTGAAATGAGGCCGCGATTACCTTAGATTCCTCAATAGAATTGAATAACTTCCTTACTACTTTCAATTTGGGTTATTTACCTAGAATTACATTTTAACAACGCGTAACGCAACTTTTTTGACCTGTACCGTTTTAAGCAGACAATGTATGATTTTGTGCATCTAATTTTAGATGTACCATTCTTATTAGCGCCGAAGGACCCATATTTAGAGTGCCCCTTTTTCGTTAGGACCAAAAACATTCTACAATAAATTTTAGCCAAATTCGAGGACATTAACCCATACCGATGTGAACTTAAACATTTACCATTCCAAATAACACCCAATTTAACGTGTTTTTGAGTGCAAATATACGTACCGATTTTTATCGAATTATTTTTTTACTAATATTACATGTTGGGTGAAGCAAATGCACCTAATTTTATTTATTAAAGCTTGAAAGGACAAAGAGGACGAGTGACGAAGATAAATTGAAAGTCTTGTTATCAGTAATTATTGAGCCCTCTACTAGTTCTACCAAAATATCAACAGATACTAATATACCACGATCTACTGTTAGCAAGATTAAAAAAAAAAATAAATATCATCACTACAGTATTTTCTTTCATAAAGAACTGCTGGGGCCTGATTTAGAGACTAGAAGGACGTTTTGCAAATGGGGATTAGAAATTGAAAGGATAACACCTAGCTTCTTCCAAAAGGTATTATTTACTGACGAATCGACCTTTACTCAGAGTGGTAGCCCTAACCGTCATAATCTTCATCATTATGCAATAGACAACCCAAGAATATTAAGAGCGATTGATAAGCAGAGGCAATGGACTATAAATGTATGGGCTGGTATTATGGGCAAGTTTATAATTGGACCACATTTCTTTCACGGACATTTAAATGGTGCGCAATATTTGAATTTCTTGCAATATGACTTGCCTCAGCTTCTGCAAAACGTTCCTTCAGTTCTAAGAGAAAATATGTGGCTTCAGCACGACGGTGCTCCAGCACATTTTGCACTAAATATCCGGCACTATTTGAATCAATAATTCGAAGGTAGATGGATCGGCCGCGGTGGTGCCATTAGTTGGCCACCTAGATCGCCAGATTTGACCAAACCTGATTTTTCTCTATGGGGGTACATACAAAATATAGTATACCAGACACCTCCAACTACAGCAGACGATATGAGGCAACGTATAATACGTGCTTTTGAGACAGTTTCCATTGAGAAGTTGCAACATGTAAGTAGGTCCTTTCTGTCAAGGCTGCAAATGTGTTCTATTCAAAATGGGGGTCACTTTGAAAATTTATTATAAATATTGCTTCTAACAAAATTACAGTTTGATACGTTTAGTCGTTTATTTGTTCTTGTTTGTCAAATCGTTTACCCAGTAGGTACACTAAATCGAACCGAAAACAAATAATTTAGCGGTTTGTAATGAAAAATTAAAAATAACTCCGAAATTATTGGGTTTGGGTATAGAACATTATTAACAAGAATTACGCGCAATTAACGCACTATACCAAAAAATTAATAATATAAGGAGTGTTTCATTTGAAAAAATCAATAAACGCTCTTTGACAATAACCAAATTGATTGCATCCTAACAAACAGCCTGTATAATAAAATGAATGTTTGATTATTTTGTAGGTTCAACACATCCCTTGGCTACATACTTACTAAATAATTTTGTCTTAGATAATCGTAATACTACCGCATAGAATTATTATGGTAAACATTGTCGCGACCATTTTTTTTATAATTTTCATTAATAACTCAACAATGCGTCATCGAAAACCAAAATCCCAGATATCGATGAAAACACAAATTAAAGTAGATAAGGAAAAACAAAAAGTATACAGGGTGTATCATTAAAGAAAAGTTCGAATGTATGCATCACCCTGTATAATTCAAATTATTTTCAAAATGTGTGTTTTTTTTACTGTGCCACTTTTTATAAAATAAATTTCTTCAGTACTATTTAATAACGCCTATATTGGACTTTGCCGCACAAATGAGCGACTCTGTATATTTAAAAATGAACGGTTAAACTTGCATGAGCATTTCCTCCTAAATTTATATTCATGTTTATTTTTTTACACTGAAACTTTATCCGCTTAAAAGCAGGCTTTTTAGCTAAAAGTTTCAGTAATTCAATTTTATCCAATACCAGTCGCTCTTACACAAATCAGTTTTGTAAGTTATTTGTATGACTGAAACTTATTTTCTTATTTTTTAAACGATGGGTATTTCTGTTATTTGTTATGCTGATTTCCACTTTCCTAATAAAACAAGAAAAATAATAATTTATTTTTTCAGTCAGAGCATCAGGTATAGAACATGTGCTACATATAAGATACAAAATATAAATGTATAACACTATTATTATCATTATTCGGCAAACATAATATGTGCAGTTCCTTTTCAAATAACTATCTATTCTATATAGTGGATCAATAGATACTTAGTATTTTAAACGTTTCTAAAATTAACGGTCAATGGCGGGATTTGCGAAGTTTGTATAAGTATCTTTGTTTTGTAATAACGCTGAAATACTATCATTTATCTCATGACGTTAACAGCAGAGCATAATTTGGGTTGGTGTTTGGGATACTTTTATTGTTGGTTTGATTTTGACGATTCGGTGTTTTGACAGGAATATTTTGTTGTCTTCAGGGTAGCCTTGTGGAAAAATGTTTCTTGCTGTGCTTTGCGTTGTAAAGGTAGGTAAAGTAATTAGCTTCTTTGGCAACTTTAATCATGGTTTTGTCATATTGCATAACAGATCTGTTTTATTCCGACCTATACAATATTTCTAACTCATGATATGTAATTGTTGACGATAAAGTGTAATTTGAATTGGTATTGTGGCTATTTCCATCGTTGAATAAAACAGCAAGAACTTTCCATAAACAGACCTACCCTGAAGATGGCAGAAAGTTGTCTGTCGAAACGTCAGTTCTTCAAAATCCAAATAACGTTGGAAATAACCTAAATACCCACTCAAACTATATAATGTTATTATTATTATGATTGCCAAAGGCGGTATGATAATGTACCTCTATCTTTTGCAGTGTTTGACTTTATATGCTAGTTAAGGAAAATGCAAAAGTTCCTTTTTAATTTATGGAATTTCTTTTTATCTGTCAATTTAAGGTTGTGACATATATTTAAATATCTTTTTTTAAAGGCATTAAAATTATTCAAAATATATGTGGGTAGGGTATTATTAGCTGAAGTCGTGCCACGTGACTGGAATCTCATAACTCCCAACACAAAAAATGAATTTGCATCTATCTTACAATGGCTTTTTAACAGTATATTAGTCACTTTCAACAACAAATTTTAAAGACAAATACCCTTGGTTTTTTCGTTGTCTCCTACTATCGCCTATTCAAAATAGTGGAACCTCTGCAATATTTTAATATGTTGTTGGTCTTATTTGGATAATATGTGGCACTGAAATACAATCCAGATAACATTTATTCAACTCCTTTAGTCAATATAGGCAATTTACATGTGGAATAGAAGATAATCATACTCTGAATTTCTTTCATTCATTCATAATCAAACGTAAGTGGTATTGCAAATAATTTAATTCTGATATATATATATACCAGTTAAACTACCCCAAAACTATCAAATAAATTTTATTAAGTGTTTACAAAACAGAATCGTGAAAATAACGCACACAGACTACACAGGAAGTCTTAAAAACCTTAATAAACTAAACAATTAGCATAGTAAACATAATTCTTTCTTTACAGTCAGTTGCATTTAAGATAAATAAAAATTCAGACGTTTGTATAAAAATATAAACCAAGAAACTAAACATATTCCAAATTTAACCAATAAAATTAAGATGTCATTTTATCACATGTACACGCACTAACAGGGTCAACACATTATTTACACCTCTAAAAGGTAAAATGAGTGCTCTTGCAAAAGCAATGTTGTGTATATTTTACGGTGTAGTTCTAAGAAATATTATGTTGGACAAACAAAATAACGCCTGAAGGAACGTAGCACGTTGCAAGTAAGCGATATGAAAAGACTTGCACTTTCTTCTTTCTACTCACCTCAGCAGTACCAGTCTTGACATAATATTTAATAATAATCAAATTCTCTTTCACGAAGGCTGTCGTGTACAGAATGCATTACACAGAATTGCCCTTCGGCTAAAAAGTTTAAATAAACCTTCAACAAGTACTTTTAAATTAGCTAAAGTATATAAGCTTCAAGGGATAAAATCCTGTTAAAATGAGTGCTTGAAAGTATATGAAAACTATATTTATCTCAATGGTAAATACAATTGTATTATACGGGCTCGCCTAACAAAAGAATTATTTTTATATAAGAAATTAAATTTTCCACAATTCACGTCAACTGAATTTAAAAAAATGAGGTGTGGCCACCACACGACTTTCTTATACGTATGAGGGTTTCAAATCATACAATTTTAAAAATTATTTTATACAAAAATTATTCAAAATACTCTTAATAAATCTCTACAGGTTACATACTTTATGAGATATTTGCAAAAAAATGCTACTCGCTAAGAGTAAAAGTATTACTTCCGGTCCGAATTTTGAATTTTCATTTATACAATTCCAAATCCAACTCTAAGTACTTTTATACTCTTGACAAATACATACAGAATGCATAATTTACGAAATATTTGCAAAAATCGCTATTCCATAAGAGTAAAAGTGTTACTTCCTGTCCGAATTATGAAATTTCATTTATACAAAAAATATTTCAAATCCAACTCTAAATGCTTTTGTACTCTTGACAAATATATATAGAATGCATAATTTGCGAAATATTTGCAAAAATCGCTATTCGATAAGAGTAAAAGTGTTACTTCCGGTCCGAATTTTGAAATTTTCTTTATACAAAAGGTATTGAAAATTAAGTTCTAAATACTTTTATACTCGTAACGTACCTGTCTAAAAAGCATGACTTGCGAAATATTCGCAAAAAACTGATTTTCGATAAGAGTAAAAGACCTACTTCCGGTAGGAATTTCGAAAAACTAACCACATCTCAAAAGGGAGATTATATTCGTAAATGTAAAATTTGGAATTGATACCTATAGCGATTTGGCCGCTATCGTGGTTACACACACACAGACATTTTTGAAAAACCAGTTTTTCGGTGTCAGGGGACTACTAAAACGCGGACATCTGCAAGAATCTCGAGATCGAAAATTTTCATCATCACAATACTTCCTTATACTACGTATAAGAAAGTAAAAAACAAAGATTAATGTGATGTCCCCAATTAAACAAGCTACATGTCAATGACTCACGTCTTTTTATATAAATTTAACTCATAATTGAACAAATAACTGAGGGTGGTGATTTCGAAATGAAGCGTACATACTTAATATAAACAATATTAATATAAAATGTTTCACGTGACCTTCTTCCACTACAATACACAGTTCCAGGAAATTCCTTCATAATTCCACGGGAATTTCGTCCGGCAATGGTGGAAACTAAAAAAACGGCTGTTCAAAGGAACCGGCCACTATGTAGCAAAATTCACCAATTTACGCTCAATTATTCCGGCTCATCAAGATATTCGGGCAACGGGAATACAAATAAGACACTAAAAAGGAAGCGGCAATCAGTAATTAGGATGCAGAAAGAGTATCTACACAGAGCAATTATAATAAAATTCACCAAAAGCCAACGATAACAACAATATCTTATGAATTCATGATCTTGATTTGTAAATCCCCCAACAAAATTAACAAACCAACTAAATTAATGACTTTCTGTTTGTTTCCCATATGGTAGGTAACGGCAACAGTCAAGATAATTATCCTAAAGTCGGCGTGAAACTGATGTTTTTCTAATTCATAACAGTACTTCAAAAATCTCGACAAGTGCCTAATCATACACACACTTCTGTACGAGACAGACCCGTGCTTATGTCAGTGAGTACGGAAAGGAACACACGTGATTGAAATTAGAAAGAAAACAAAGAATTAAAGAACGAAGTACGTTCGATAATTAAAAATTGGTAAGTTAAATTTAGATGCAAAAACCGAGCAATAAATCAATTAAATCAGGAAGTTCAAGGAAGCACAGAATAGATGCCGACAAGAATAACTAAGATCAATTACAGGTGTCGCAAAATATTCCAAAAACAAAGGTGTACTAATTAGATGACTAGAGTGAAATTTAAACTATGAATTAAGATTTCAGCTTCAAATTAACATACACGGGCGTCTAAATATAAAGAACAAGACATTTCGCTCAAAAAATAACAAATTAAAATTTAAAATGTAACATTTCGTTTATAAGGTGTTTAATTACATTGCCAATAAACTAGAACTGCCATATATAGTTAATTGACTAGAAGCATTTGCCTTTCCGTTATGTAACACTGAAGATTTTGTGAATATCCATCTATCTCAAATATTATAAGCGCAGCAAACTTGAAAGGATAAATGTGTGTGTTTAGTTTTTAGGGAACGTCAGAAAGGAACAAACTTTCACTTTTTGAGAATATAAAAATCAGAAAAACATGAAAATGGTGTTCTCAACTTTAGTTCTAACCTGATTTTGCTAGTTTACTACTGAATAAATTCACCCCAATATTTTATTCCTACATTATATATGACCATGGCCATATGACGTAACGATTGGTACCAGCGATTCGATGCCCGGCGTAAAATGTTCAAAACTTTCAGGCCTCTACCCCTGCCGCTTACCGAACGTGTTGCGAAATGTATATTGTATTAAAGTTGTAAAACTGCCATCATCTGTATAACTCTTCTTTGTATTTTTTACTTTTAACTAAATCGAAATTGTTGATATATCGAAAATCTTTCCCCTACGTATATTTCGGCCATTATGGTTTCGTTTCGTAACTTTATTTTAAATTCGAGAGTGAATTGAATGATGATGTTGATTAAAAATAATAAATTCATAACAAAAATGACAATTAGGAAAGCAAGAAGGCATTTAAATAGTGCCATTGTAGTTATGTCGATTAAAAGTAGAAAATTAAAACAAAAATGATAATTAGGAAAGCAAATCATTGGAAAATTTTTGATTGATCATAAATGACATTTAATTTTATTACAAGGCAGACAATATCAATCTTTGTGTTTAATGACAAACAAGTGACAAAATATAGGGAGCTGTAAACACTAACTATATAATTAAAAGTAAAAATGTACATTTAGGCCATTAGTTTTATCAGAAAATCCTGATTTATCATGGATGACATCCAATTCCACGACACAAATAATATCGGCGCCAGTTGTGTAATTAAAAGTGAAAATGTAAAACTTTAGGTGTGGAGCAGCCGCATACTATTGTAGCTTGATCAAAAGATTCTGCTTTATCATGGACATCTAACTTTATCACACAAATAATACTGGCTTATGTGTCAAATGGTGCATGAGTGACAAGGCAAAGAAAAATGATAATGCTGAGTTGTCTAAATCAAAGGTAGCCATAGACACATGTATTTCTAACGTATTTGTTTTCTTCAGTATAGCATAACCAAGAAAGTATGTGGTGATTAAACAATATAAGTAGTGTAATGTCTTACCTTAAGAATCTCAATTCCAAAGAAATCCTTATATCCATAGTGTATAGCAATAGTACAATTAATGAACTACTTATTATGTAAATGCAAATTTTTCCTAGGGGTAAAACAATACCATAAAATGAGAAACCCACTAGAGGAAAATGGCAAAAATTTTATACAAAAAGCGGAGGACATTTTGATTTATCACAGTTTTTGATCGATACATAATTTCTAGGAGTGTACTTTAAAGTAGAGATTATTTTAAATGTTTACAAATTTATTTTGTGCGCAATATGTACGCTGCTTGTTAAGAGCCTACGGCAGTAGGCAGGGTACCATCTACGGTTTATGCGGTGTGAAGGGGGAGGTAAAGCCAGACATCTAAACTTTTGTGCGGTGGGGCAATCGTATATGAAAATTTTGTAGCAGTACACAATTCAAACTTCTTTTACTCACAGTTTTGTTATGTCTAAGACCTGCCATATGGAAGGTATACCTGGTAAAACTGCAATAAGCTGAACACCAAATAAACAGACATTATCATAAGTATACTAATATACATTTATACGTAAAACCTATATGCATATATGTAAATGTATGAATGCACATCTACCCTAAGCAAGCATTGCGAACAACAACATGCAGACAGCTATTTCGACCTTACATTGCGATATCGCTCTTGTGTAACAGATGCCGCTGGGAATTTCTCATGGCGTTTGGTGCGTAAGTTGACATTATGAGGTGATCTAAGTTGTTTATGCACTGTGAATAACACGTTCATGCACTGACGAGACCAATGTAAGGTCGAAACAGCTGTCTGCATGTTGTTGTTCGCAGTGCTTGCTTAGGCTAGATGTGCATTCATACATTTACATATGTATATGCATATACGTTTTACGTATAAATGTATATATGTATACTTATGATAATTTATCCGTTAATGTACGTTACACATTCAAGTATTTTATATTGTTTCATTGATTTGTAATGGTACGCCACCTATGGCGTGTTCATTGAATGCACGTATATCTACAGTTGCCTGATTAGTAGTAGTACTACAGGAGGGTAATATTACCTTGCGATGTCGCGCTTGTGTAACAGATGCCGCTGGGAATTTCTCATAGCGTTTGGTGCGTAAGTTGACATTATCAGGTGATCTAAGTTGTTTATGCATTGTGAATAACACGTTCATGCACTGACGAGACCAATGTAAGGTCGAAACAGCTGCCTGCATGTTGTTGTTCGCAATGCTTGCTTAGGGTAGATGTGCATTAATACATTCACATATATGCATATACGTTTTACGTATAAATGTATACTTATGATAATTTATCCGTTAATGTACGTTACAAATTCAAGTATTTTATATTGTTACATTAAACAGACATTATATTCTACTTTTTTATTACATTAGTAAAGAGAATATATTAAACTATTTTATAAAAGAAACAGGGAAGCTAATATATTTTAAATGTGCTACTTATTTATGATTTGTAGCATGATAACATTGATATTGATTTATTAGAAAAAATCTTTTTGCGGTTTTTATTCTTTTGTCTTTTATTTGTCAGGTGAATGAATGAATGTTTTATTCAGATATGGGTTTTACTTTGTCTTATTATTTTTGGTCTGGAATAAATATATATTATCATTATTATTATGAAATTTTATTTGTGACTTATATTTATTATTTCTCCCAGTTATTATTTCTCGCCGTGATTTGTATTTACTTTCGATGTTAAAGTTTTTTAGTCGTAATAATATGAGCAATGCCGTCTAAAATATAGGAAAACAATTCTGTGTTGTAACAGTAAGAGTGTCTGTTTTTTTTATAAAATGTAAAAATAACTGAGAACTTCTCCTTAACCCATTCTAGTGTATCGACTCACCGCATGGGGCGCCAGCGGATAGCGTATTTCTTAATAAAAACTTAAGAAGCATTTTATCAAAAAATTTCACAATAAAAAAAATTAGAACATGGGAAAAATCCTAGAAGAAAATGCACTTTTTGGCAATGTAAATTATATTGCCGCAACTATTTTCATTTAAAAGTAAAAAATGTTTTTTTTACCATAATTTTCGAAAACAACATTACCATATTCTTTATTTATTTTCCATTCTTTTTTATAAAAGCCAGTTTTAATTTAAATTAATAGTAACTGTAAGAAATTGTTCAGCAAGAACGGACCGCATAGTGGGACTGATGTAGCCTCTTAAACAAATGGATTGCTTCTTCAAAATCTGCTTCCAATTTACGCAGTTTAAATGTTAATTCATGTTTCTGAGTTTCACTGTTTATGTTTTCAAATGCATGTTTATAAAAAAGCTTTCATTTCCTTGGCAATAAGAAAAAAACTAACAGAAAAATTATCATAGTTTTCAAGATACTTAAGCACCCCAGATTTGTTTTGCAAGAAAACATAATTATGTGACTTTTCTGTTTAAATAATTCTAAAATTCGTTTTCCTCAGCGTAGAAATGTCTAATATGATTTTTCTGCTTTGCACTGAGTAATTGATTAGGTAAATCTTAATTGGAAAAATTTACCTAGACTCGAACCCACTTTTTCCAATTGCTAGTCAGGTACGCAACAACTACGCTACCTGGGTAGTGAATTCGGGTCTTCTTAATCGTCCTGAAACATCTCAAGAAACAGATGTAATTATATATTTTTCTGGCAGTATGGACAAATATATGATGGGTAATTTTTTCCAATTAAAATTTACCTAATTAATTACTCAGTGCAAAGCAGAAAAACCATATTAGACTTTTACTATCATTTATCAACAAATTTTTTTCTTTCTGATTTATTTCAGCGACATAAGAATTGAGAACGTCGTCGTGGTGCATTTCTTTCAGATAGGTCGGGAGCTTCCGCAGAACACTTTTCTTTTGTAATGAATGTTTTTGTCCTATACAACGAATATCATGCTGAGTCAGTGTCTCAGAATCTCCTGCTCTTAATTCTTTATGAATTATCTTCAAAGGTCTGTCATTCAAGTCTTCGATGGCTTTTCTCATTATTTTATTTGCCTTAATAAGATTTTGATTTATTAAAGTGACAAGAGAATGATTTCTGACCAATTATAGAACTGTTTCGTGACAAACATTATTTTGAGGGTTCTTTATAAGTAATAGTCTTCCAACGACTTACCAAATTACAGCACTCAGTGATTAGAGTGATTATCTACATTCAATGTTAATCGAAAATTTATATTTCAAATCTCCCGATTAAAGCAGATAAACGGAAGTCTACTCGGATACGTTCCGAAACTAATTTGCGTTAAAAATGCCAGTTTGTTAATACAAACAATAACAGAGAAAAATTAGTTTTGATTAATTTTTATATGTACGTGTTGTGTATTCATTTGTTCGTTAATAAAAGTTTTTATTTCTAACTAAATTTTTGAATAATTCTCTATTTCTTTCTAAAAGTATAAATTCAATTTCATATACGTATTTGGAGCACAAATTTGTTCGTGCAAGGAATTATTCGTCCGATTGAAGAACTAGCACCGTAGAATTCGAAGGCGAGCCATAAATTCGGGTCACGAATTTAATTACACAGATGTTAAGGTTCTTGATATGGAAACTAATTAATACAAGAGATTGCTTTAGCAATGTATGAAATTTGTAAAAGTATTTATAAGATAAATTCTAAGATTAAATGTAATCTGAATATATTTGTATATTATAAAAAAAAATAAAATGACAATAAAACCAACATTAATAGAAGGAGCGTGTTTGTTGTTACAAATATTGACGATTTCTACAAATTCATTATGTCGGGCCATAATCTAATAATATCTATGAGGATCAATTTTGAGTTATTAACGTACTACAAAATAACAAAACATTGATGGACAATAAACATCGCGACAATGCGATGGTTAGTTTAAAAGTATTTCTTATTTAAAATAAATTAATTGAAATAGTTTGCTTCAAATGTATATATAAAGTAATTAAAAAATTGAAGAAGCCAGTGAATAAAGGCGTTATGTGACAAATATAAAATTTAGAGAAAACCGCAATTTTGTGAAATACCCTGGAAATTTTTTGTGTGAACAAATACTGAAATCAGACTTTTAGGATACAATACTTTGGTAATTACAATTAAACAACAAATGTACTTGACCCCTTTATTCATGAAAGATTACGAAAATGTCTTGCAGAAAGGTTTTATTCCCTCAGAAGCCGCGGCAGTAGATCGACGGCGTCATGATTTATGATTCATGACTGCTCCTTGCTCCCCCCTCCCCCGCCTACCTCTGCCGCCGCGGCTGCAGAGGGAATAAAACCTTCCGGTTTTGAGAATTTTACAACGTGTAAAGGTTAATCGAACAAGGTATCAGCTGCACGCCTTTCTATTAGCATGTAGTAGTTGTGGTAGGTATGAAAAAACGGTCAACTAATTTACTTATAACACATCTATTGTTATAAACATGAAATGAAACAAATAAATTTACTATAATAATAATAAAAGGTATCAACAATATAAAAATATATGAAAAATGCTTGATACTTATGTCTTTTACATAGGGTGTCCTTTTTTCTGCCGTTGAGATTATTTTGAATTATAGTGAACCAAACGTTCATCATGGAACCAAAGATGTACATATTTTGGTATTTAAGATTTCCTTGATCTGTGTGAAAATCTGATACATTTTATTTCTAGTATTTTTACATGCAATGATTTTTTCAGTAAATTGAACTCTTCATGAGGGACGTAATGGTCATATGACTCTTTGTAGAAGTAGCTTCCAAAATGTTCAACTCTGATTGATTTTATTCTATCATGAAAGCTAACTTTTTTGTTTAAGGTATTCTTTTCTTCTGTTTATTAGACCCATATCTGCAGCTAATTTTACGAAATCGCATAAATAATGCTCCATATTATTAATCGTAGAATCTTGTTTAGATGGTTATTCCATTAAGTTGTTAAACTGTTTCTGCTTTTTCTTCGAATCTGCTTTTCTTCGAATAGACCAAAATTACGTTCCGAATCTAAAGATTTAAATTTATGTCCAATAAATAAATTTTAGAAATTCTTCTTTTTGGGTAATACGGGAAAGACGCTGTAAACTGAAATTTTTCTCACGGAGCCCGCACTACAAAGATCGGTCTCCCCCATCACATCGTCCCCGATTTCTATCCATGCCCTCTCTTCTGGTAACACGTTGATTTGCAGAATGCTGTAAACAACATTAACACTGTATTTTTCTTTTGCAGATTTTTAAACCACACATGACCATTTCTATATTCTTTGAAACCTTTGTGTTATGCATACAAGAACTAATGAGTGTATTTTTAATTTATACAGTTACTGTTTACATAAAACATTCTTATTTACGATCTGTCACTTCGCACTAGAAATGTTTTGATTTATATCCTTTTTCTGTACATAGATATTAAGTTACAGGTATTTACTATATCTTAAGTATTATTATCAAAATCTTTCTAATGAATTGGTACCATTATGTACGTTTGAATTTATATTCTTTCATTTAAATCATATTTTCTTCTCGATCACACCTGATATTACCTTGCTCATATAACTTAATAGCATTTAAATGATCCACTCTCTTTATTTTCCTATGTTTTAACATAACTCTTTCTCTGTTATTCACTTTCAATACCTTTTTGTTTTTAAATAATGGTCTATTTCTTAAGATATTTAAGGCTGTTCTAACGCCTTTTACGAACATTTTTATATTCCAACCATATCTCGTGTTTGTCTTTTCTAAAAAATATAGACCGCATTGATTTATTTTGTGTTCAATTTTATGCTTAATATTAGTACTTATTTAACTTAGTATATACCATTAAGTATATATTTTTGATAATAGCATTGCCCTTAAATATTGGCAACCTATTTTACTTACTATTACATGTTTCAACTAATGCTTAAAATCTTAAATATACGATTTTTAAAATAAAATTAGTGTTCTTTTTCAATAACTAAACTAATTCTTAATATTATTATTTCAACGATAAGAAGATGACAGCAATATGTTATTTGACAATAGTTTATTTTTATTTTAATATAGTAATGTAAATCAGTCTAAGAAAATAGTGAATTACTTATATATGAGTATATATCCTACATATATTCTGAAGAATAATAAATATATACTCAACCTTTAACATAAATTTGTTAAAAGTTGAATGTCATACATGTTCACTAAACCAATTTAGTGTAATTTTGGCATTTACTAGTGTTTCGCGGAATTAAAGGGCCTAGTATATACTCCTACATTTTAAAAAATAATATTTGAAATATAACTGTTAATTATGACATTTTTGTTCTATTTTCTAACTTCATTTAATATAAATGAAGCAATCAGTAGAACAAACAACAAGAGAGTAAAAGGAAAGTAACATCAGCAACGAAAGGACGAACAAATTTTTCTTTTAATCTGTCCTAACAATAAGGTATATTCATAAATTTCTTGGATAAAAGAAAACCCCATTTTCGTCGGGCGCCGAAAATCACATGCAAATATAATAAGGGACAATCTTGTTTATATTAATGCGAACAAATGGTTCGGGAATACCGAATTTGCATAACACTGAGCCGGCATTCCTTTGACTTTGAATTTCATTAAGATGAGAAGCTCTTCTGTCCGGTACGAGACAAAGATAAGATTCTCATAAGTCCACAATTTGTTTTTAGATATTATTGGATTATAAGATAAATGTATGACACGAAAAAGAATCAAGTACTTTAATATACCTACATCTAAATTGGAATCGCTGTGTTAAAATCTTATTTTAGATTTTTGCTATAGTTATTAACTCATATATGCTAGAATTCTTTACTTGGAATTTTATGTATATTCTTACGTAATAACAATTAAGAATACATACTGCTTCTCTAAAAACATAAATATTATAATCAGTCGTCTTCTTTTGAGCAATCAGTCAGAAAATATAAAATATGCAGGCTGGCCAATTTGCTGCACATTGTAGAGAAACTTAGCATAGTTGAGGGCCTCTCGCAACCGACATGCGCCACTAAATTAAAATGGCGTCAAATTTGAGATGTTGCAAAAATTTACTTGTCAAGTAATTTAACCTACAAAAGCCATTTCAGGACTGTCATAAATAATAATATTCATACACCCTTTGACATTTGTCATAATTAACTTTTGACGTTTATTATAATTGTCATCTAAACATTTTAAAATTGTCAACAATGCTTGCCTCCTAAATAGTAGAGTCAAATGTTATATACAATTTAGGTGTAGAAAAAATAATTTTTAATGACTTTCTTTAGAATATTTAATTTGTAACTGGCTTTCATGAATATTAATAGTATTTTAATATGCGAAGGTATATATCCTGACATATTAATTAATTTGTTTATTTTATTGTTTTTAAATTGTTCCGGCCGATCGAAATTTCTGATGATATTGAATCATCGTCCTTAGTTCATTAATTCCGGATAATAAATAATAATAGAAATTGATCGATATAAAGCTGAAATATTTTGCAATAACATTAGCGAGAGAATTGTGTAAATTCAAGCAACCACTCTTGGAAATGTGAATCTTACATAAAACAGTAATAAATATAAAAATGTACATCGGCTGAAGTTGCTTACATAACCTGCAAAGATAATTACATAGAGTGGCTGAGAAAAAACGCCCCAAGCCGTAGCTCCGTTATTTACTATCCGATTTTAAAAAACAAAATATCAAATAAAATGGTTAAGTAAATACTATCAATTGGCGTAATCGAAATATTATTAGGAACAAAAAGTTTGAACGTGCGATAGTCAATTTTTTTTTTAATGGCAACGTATATTTTTAATTAATGTTTCGGATAAAGAATGTTTTCCTGATTTTGATGATGTATAACACGTCAATTTTCAACATAAGTTTCAAGTGTGCCGTGGTTAATATCATTTTATTAGAATGGAAATTTTAAAGAAATACAAATAAATACGAAACTTATCTACAAATATTGTTCAAATTGTCTGCCGCCTTGTTGAAGACATAGTTGACACCTTCTAATTACTCCATTAGTGGCGTTGAGTATAAAATTAGGAGGTATTTCGCGGCAAGAATTCAGAATTCTTTGCCGTAAAATGTCTATATTTTCCGGACTAGTAAAATAAACCTGATCTTGAAGATAGCCCCATAACCAAAAATCCAGCGGCGTAAGGTCGGGCGAACGAGCGGGCCATTGAATTGGTCCATTGGTCCCTATCCACCTCTCAGCAAATGTCGCATTTAACCATTCAACATTTATTAAGGCATTATGAGGAGGGGCGTCATCTTGCTGAAAGTACATTCTGTTTAGCTCGGCAATTGGCAAATCATCTAAAAAGTTTGTAATGTTTTCACGCAATAGTTGATGGTATTTTGCTTGATTTAAGATGCCATCTATGAAAAATGGGCCAATTAATCGATCACCCCAAAGACCGCACCATACATTTAAACTGAATCTTTGCTGAAAATTATTCTCAATTATAATTCTTGGGTTTTCTTGGCTCCAACATCGATTGTTCTTTCTGATAAAAATGCCATTATTACTGAAACTGCATTCGTCCGACCAAATAATTTTTCGATAAAAATTACGATCTCGTTGTGTAACATTAAGAAAAAGTTGCAAAATTGCATTCTTCGACCATGATCATTTTCCAATAGTGCTTGTACTTTTTGAGAGATGTATGGTATGAACTTGTGCTTTTTGAGTATCGCTTGTGTTGTTTGGTGCGATACGCCGACCTCATTTGCAATTCTCCGAGTAGAAGTCCATGGACTTTCTTCCACGCATAAAAGAACATCCAATTCTGTATTTTCCTTAAACTGTCCACTCTTACTTTTTGGCATTTTGAAGGCTCCATATTTTCTTAAATTCTGTTCGATTCTTCCGAATTTACGACGGTCTGGAATCTCTCTTGTCGGATAACAATAACTGTAGAGTCTCACAGCTTCAGCACTATTTCGATTACATTCAAAGTATACTTGCAACATGTCGGTCAGTTGATTGCTATCCATGTTAATGATGAATTAAACTCACAGAAAGAATCAGAACGTTGAACTAATGTCACACCGATACACAAATGTCACAATGACAGTCTTTATTAACATTTACATTCTAATTGACAGTATTTATTACTTGATGCATTTGATTGCTATTCACGGCACACTTGAAACTTATGTTGAAAAATTGACGTATTATACATCATCAAAATCAGGAAAACATTCTTTATCCGAAACATTAATTAAAAATATTCGTTGCCATTTATAAAAAAAAATTGACTATCGCATGTTCAAACTTTTTGTTCCTAATAATATTTTGATTACGCCAATTGATAGTATTTACTTAACCATTTTATTTTATATTTCGTTTTTTAAAATCGGATAGTAAATAACGGAGCTACGGCTTGGGGCGTTTTTTGTCAGCCACCCTGTATACACATTACTAATTATTATTTGTTATTTGTATTTGTATTTGTATTTTGAAAATATGGAGAGCAATTTTAGTTGTATAATATACACTTATACTCTTGTAACGTATAAAAAAAATATTTCTATTATATATTAGAAATTAACAGTAATTTAGCGTACACATCATGTTAAAACGATTAAAATTACAACAATTGAGACTATAATTACAAAAAGAAAATTGCCGCATAAATTAGTCTGATTCACTTGTGCTGACATTAATTAGTCACAATCACCATCACTGTTTCAGACATAAATAATACAGGGTTTCACAGTCATCCATTAATCCATCTATGTCGCACATTTTCCTTGCTACTTCAATTACATGGTCCGCACATTTTTTACAATTATTTATGGTAACATTTCTAATTGCTTCCGTTAAAAGTTCTCGTACAATTGATATTTTGAAAGGGGAATTTTTGGAAGCAACTTCACCTTCTTCTAGTTGGGCCCGAATCATTTCAGTCGGATTGCGCTCGCAATGATATGGAGGTAACCTGTGCAGCGGCCCTTTCCAACTTGAATAATATTAGTCGTAACATCCTTCAAAATGTTGCCGTTCATTTCATGAATCAATATACAATAGTCCTTCCACACATATATCAAATCAGATCTTTACGTATCTTTACCAGTAGGGCTTTTTAATCCTGTCAATAGGCTCTCAACAAAAGCTTGTCGTGCACTCATACTTTTTTCTTTGTGTACCCTTCATTCAAGCATGTTTCATCTAATTAAATATTGGACGACCATCATAATCTGTACTATTTTATTATTCTCAGATATTTTCACCTTTTTCTGTTAGTACAGGTTTCTTATTACGTTTGACATATTCGAAATATAACATGTATATGAACATGTGGTAATATAATTAATATTTAATTAACACTTACTTGAAATTAATGAGTTTCAAGAATCTGTGTAGAACTTCAGTTCATTTTGGTAATGATATTAAGTGTAGGACGTTCGATTTTAAAAAAGAAACTGTGCGCTGCCGTACTGTGTTTTTGACAGATTCATCAAATTCAAAGTTTGAAATGCCTGATCACTTGTTCCTTAGGTCTTTAGCCGTCTGATCACTCATGTTCAAGTTGTCAATAAACGTACGGATTTTATTTAATAACACAATAAAATATAATAAACCAAAGTCAAAATATAAGAAACTAGGTTATGGTTTGATTGGCTTGGTTATAAACATAAAAAGACGTTTGGCGAACTTATTTTCCCATGTTAAACTTTCCTACGCAAGAACCAATGAGATACCTTAAAAATATACATCATTTAGGCGCGATATTGGAATCACTCCGTCTTATTCTGAGACAAGATATAGTTGCTTAAGATTTAATCATTAATTAAATTCACTAGGTTTACTTTATACCAAAGATGCTATATTAAATACCAACGCTATTAAATAACCTGATGTTGACACTTTCCTATATTCTTGATGATTCCACAAAGATTCTCAATTTATATATAATTATACCTGTAAAACTACAATTCTTAAAATGTGTTTAATTACAATTACAATTTGATAAAAAAAATAGGTCGTTGATTGAATTATAATGAATGTATATTAATCTTTATACATATATTTCTCCAGAGCAAATATAAATTCAGTGGTTATAAAATAAAATCAATACTAAAAGAGATCTCTGAAGAAAATACATAATTCAAAGTACTCAAAAATACAAATAAATGTATTAAAATCAATAAAATTCAAAAATTTATATACTACACCATTTTATTTGTACTTGTTTTGCCCCACAAACAGCTGACTGGGTACATCTGTCTCACTTATATATATTGGTCAATTCTTCTCTCTCTCTCTCTCTCTCTCTCTCTCTCTCTCTCTCTCTCTTCAGTGCATCTAGTATTTCTATATTATTATATCATTGGACTAGTTAAAAATCAGTGTAAACAAGATTAAAAAAACTAAATTTTTAAAATTATGGAACGAAAACATGTCTAAGCCATATCTTTATGAAATGTTAATATCCGATAATAGAAAAAAATATTATAAAACACACGTTTGATAAGACATTTTGTGCACTTGTGTTTTAGAAAACTCGTCTCGCGGCTCGTTATCTAAACATGAACGCTTGCACCATATTTTTTATATTTCTTTCTGAACATTGATTCATATTCGAAAATGTTCGTCAATCTTATGTAAAAATTTTCTAATTCTCCCTAATTCACTAATGAGCATACGGTATTTTTTCTTGTATGATGGATTTAAAAATTTAAATACAAATATTGTTCTGTTGGTTGTCTACTACTAAGTTAAATATTCTATAAATTTTATCACCACGTAGTACTATTGCTTATTTCACATGTATCATAAAATGAAAAAAAAAGGCAGACGAGAAAATAAGAAAAATGATCCCGAAAACATGTACTTCTTAACGATGTAGGAAGGACATTTCCACAAATTACATATCCTTGTGGGACAGGCATGCTTACAGTACCGGGTTATTACCCTATGTCGACCTGCTAGTCTAAGAAAAGTGCGCTTGCCACATAAATTATTCAACGAAGACGGTATGGCGCACATGGAGCGAAGACGAACGGTTCTGGTCTCCAACAAATATGAGAAAAAACTAAAGGAACGTAAAGACGCCACAACATCAAACCAATTCGAAATTTATACGAATGTAATGTAAACGTGTGGTGAAAATGTGTACTTTGGTTTATCTTTACAATCTTTGGTTCAATATTCTTGCGAAAATAAACTGTTCAATTTTTAAGCTTAAAACTAAATTTTTTATCTAAAACTTGTTGGGGTCACAGTTTTATGTTTATGTGATGAATGTATGTCATTTATTTTAATTTAATTTACTTAAATTTAACACAATATTATAAATCAATTGAAGAATGAATAATTATGTGAGAGTAAAGTAAATTAAGATGTGTATATGTAAATAAGGACAAGAAAATTATATATTGGGACATTTTCTACGTGTCATCTTCTGTCGTGAAATTCTCTATTAAGAATTTCTTCTGTAAACACATAAAAAATTAAACTCTTCTCAAGAGATTGTTAAGTATCTACTTAAGGAAACACTTTTTAATAATATATTGTAAATAATGAAAATAAAAATCAATCGTTTCCCTTCCTAGAACAGAGCTTGCGTATGTAAATGCAATTAATATGCGATTGAAATTGATTGATATTGTTGCGTTTTCGGGGTCGAAATGAACAACTCGTGCAAATGTTTTAAAACAGTCTGTATATTTACACACTTAAAACTAATCACAATATAAAAGTATAAAATAAATGTAACGCACTTAAAACTACTACGAATAAATTAACACACGTATTTATTTCTATCACTACTATTTATATCAATAATATTTATGTATTTTGTAAACTATAGTAACATTGCACCATTCACTGTATTTATGTTTACTTGCACTGTTCAGTAAATACCGCGCGCGACTACTATTGAATGAATTCCATTGTAGGAATGAATTCCTTATCCTAGCGGCGGCATTTATATCGGCAGACAAAGGGTCTAGAGAAATACCAGCAAATTCTGGCTCTCTTCTACCACATTCTACACCTTCTATCGCTGAGTGCATGATTTACGACTTGTTTACCGGTACGTTTTTGTCGTCGCCCGGATGTCTGCTTCTTTTGTGGGCTTGTTTCGTTACAATATGATCTTATTCAGTTTTCTGCGGGCTTGACTAATATCTACTTCCACTTTTCAATGTAAAGTTATCATTTTAAAGAAATGATTAATATGTAACTCAAATATGTCGTTTGCGTTTTCTACCATTTTTATTATAGTCCATATATGATAACGAGCAAGTTGACATTATCCATACCGACTTCGACTTTGATTTTATTGATCCGCCATATTGCTACGTAAAATTGATGCTATTTATTTTTCAACATTTATCTGATGAATAGGGTACGTCAGTTATGCTGGTCACCAATCACCTTCCTTTACAGCCACTTCAAGAGTTCCACAGGGTAGCAATCTGGATCCTGTATATTTGCAATATTTATCAATGTTCTGAATTGGGGTATCATAGACCTTTATTTGCAGATTATTTCAAGCTATTCCTGAAAACACGTATCATTACCGATTGATTGTTTCAGCAGAGGCAGGTGAATGTCTTGGGAGAGCGGTGTACTGCAAATAATTTGGTTCTGAATATCTCTAAATGCAATGTATTGACTATCAGTTGGAAGCAGGGTCCTTTCTGTTTTAATTAAGCTTTTCATGGAATCCGTATTCGTCCTTGTGCAGTGGTAAAGGACTTAGCCATGATTTTTGATTTAAAATTAACATGTTCTGACCATATCAGTAACACTATTTCATCGGCATTGAAAACCTTGGAATTTGTTATTAGAAATACTAGGCAGTTTGCATCAATAGACCATCACTGGCTAATATTTTTCCTTTATTCACTCTTGCCTCGAGTATGCTTCATACGTTTGGTCACCCATGTATAAAACCTATTCAGAAGTGCTAGAGAAGATGCTGAGGCGTTTTCTGAAATATCTGTTTTCCAAGAGGAATCGTTCGTACCCCGTTTAAGGAACTTGCTATGATGTCTTTCTTGAAAAACTTAGATTTTATTTTTTGGAGACGCGCAGAACTAGAACAGACATCAAGCTTATTTACGATTTATTGCAGAATAACATAGATGTTCCACCTTTTTTCTTATAAAAGATCATGTTTGTTGTACCGCAGTACCCATGTCGCACAAAGAATGTGTGTTATTATTTAACGGCCAGAAATAATATTTTATAAATTCACTAAGCTTGCAGTCCGATTCAAAGTATTATTGTTATAAAAAGGCTACCTTAAAGTTATTTTTTTATATTGTTAATTTCCTGACTGATTTTTTCTAAATATGGAATTTTAGCCCATTATTTACATTCCATTTCTGGATTGATGGAGAACGCTAGTTTTATAGCTAGTGAATTATTCATTGTTCTAACTAATTTATCAATTAATAGCGAGTCGTATCTATTATTATGTGCAATTAATTTGACAGTATTCAATTCTCGATAACAAATTGGCAGTTGTTATCGGGACTTTTAGTAGTGAGTAAATCAGTGAACTAAAAGCAGCATGTTTCATTTAAGTAAGGTGGTTAGAAATATTTGGAATAACCATTTATAGTGACTTCTGGAGTTCCGCAGGTTAGTAATTTTGCCCCGCTATTATTTCTTATGTTTGTTATAGACTTACCTGCAGTTTGTAATTTTTCGAAAGGCTTATTTTTTTCCGATGATTATAAAATCTATGCTGAGGTAAAAGCTTATCTTAATTATGACTTAAATAATCTTTGCGTGTGAAGTCAAGAGAAGAATTGAGCTAAATGGTCTCAAGTGTACAATGGTAAGCTTTTCCAGAAAGAGATCAAACCTCTTATGACTATCGACTTAATGGCTTGCTTTTGATGGGTAGAGATTTGGTGAAGGATTTTGTCGCTGTTTTCCATTCATCTTCCGGTTTCACTCCGTTCATCAAAAAAATGTACTAGTGAAGCATGTAAAGACGAACTTTGGTTTCATAAGGCATAACTCCTATGACTTCTGCAAGGTCCTATATAGTCTCTTGAAGCAAAGACGGATAAAAGATATTTGATAAAGTGCAAAACAAGTGTTTAAAGTTTTGTATTTAAGTAGACAAAAATGAAATCCTTCTTCTAAGTCCTACAATAATATGCGGAATGAATTTGGTTTACCAGCGCTTAGGTATGGGTGCGAAGTGGCAATGCTGTATGTGATATACGGGTGTTCAACAATTATATTTTCTGTGCCATTTTAGTAACACTATTTACATTTTTCCTGCAATTGAGTAAGACTGTGTCCGCCGATGTGTATAGGCACAAGTTTTTTTTCACCAATACATAAAATGTCTTGCTTCTTCAATACCTACCATAGAACTGTCAAAGTGTTTAATATCGCTATGAAAGTAATTTTTATGTCTACTAGATCTGCCATCTACTACCATGCTTGACTACGTACATTTAGGCTTATGAACTGATATTTAATATATACCTTTATGGTGAATTATATAAGTTCGATGTAATTATATTATTTATTATTATATAATTCTATACCACATATTTACCAAATGTGTCTGTTATTAATTGTTCAGATGACATTACAATTCAGAAGAGTTTTCGATTAACAATCTATACAGCAAATAATAATCAATATAACGCATTTATTCGACTCTTTTTCGAGACCTGGATTTATTAGATACATTTGAAATTAACATAATCAGTGCTGCTCATCCACTGCAGCACTAAAGGTAAACTGATAAAATAAAAATTTCACTTATTGTATTAAATACGCATTTTCCTTATCATATAAATTTATAACTACATTATTAATGTTAGATATTTTTTTTTAAATCCCCTTCCTTTCGTCATGGCAATATGTTGTTGAGCATTAAACGTCTATTTACGCCCTAAGGAGGCGCGTTCAAAATACATGTATGTATTTTCGTTACGAACTATTAAAATACACACAAACTTTAACTTACCGCAGTACACGTATGATACATATGTATGCTATATTCCCGGAAGTATCAAGCGCTCCGGTCCTTGTCAGAGTAGTAGCAACAGTAGCAACTCCGTTATCAACATATCGCATATGAAATTTATGTAGATTTTAAAGGATGGGACTGAGCTAGTGTTTGTAGTTTACCGAGTTTCAGAGAACACATCTCAATGGTAACATGCCCTCAATACCTGTTCTATTTGTTAGGTATTAACTGCGAATATATTTTATTACATTCTACGTATGTAATTATTTGCTATGAATTAATAACGATATCTTCGAGAAAAATGAGAAAGTTCTAATTCTGCATTTTCTTAATAAAATAAACTTTTGTATAAAGAGGTAACGCCCGCTCCGAATAAACGTGCCCCACATAACATTTTCAGCATGGGGACCTCCTTTATTATAAAAGCTATAGGTTTGGTTAAATTACATCAATTATTACTAAGAATTAGTGAAATTATAGAATATTCTCCAATTTCCAAATTTCCGTCTATTTCAGTACTTATAGCAAGAAAAAGAAAAATGTCGAATTTCTGTTCTTTTTTGTTTTAGGAGCTACATCATTTTTATTTGCACTTTCTTGAGGCACTTTTTATGCAGAATTTAATTATCAATTTTTTCTTGCAATTTGCATTTTAGTGCTTCGTTAAAAAAATATGGGCCCAATAAGTGTATCGCCTACCACAATTATTAATTATTGTTATTCTCACATTGACTAACATACCATTGGCAAAATTGTAATCTTCTTTCGAAGCCGACTTAATGTTCCGTAAGAAAAATAAAGTTAAGGGGTAAAACTAAAAATTAGAAAGTGCAAGAAAAATCCAAATCGATATTTAAATTCTGCATAAAAAGTGCTTCAAGAAAGTGCAAATAAAAATTATGCGTCTACTAAAACAAAAAATTATTACATGAAAAAGAAATTTGATATTTTCCTTTTTCTTGCTATGGCCTGAAATACATGGAAATTTGGAAGTTGGAGACCAACATGTGATTTCATTAATTCTTTGGAATAATTCATCTAATTTAACGAAATCTGTAATTTTTATAATAAGCGAGATCCACATGCTGGAAATGTAATTTGGGAAAAGTTGTATACAGGGTGCCCCACCGAAAACGAAACAGATTGAATATCTCGAAGGAGAAAACTCTTTTGAAAAAACGCAAAAACAGGTCGACTTTTGATCCAAGGGGGGCACCCTTCCTTCATATCTTCAACTGTGATACGTCATTTCTCTCCCCTCCATCACTCTAACCATTACAATTTAAATAGGGAAAGTACTAAACACGATACATCATTGAAAAGGTAATTGTATGGCGAATTCAGCAAAGTGATTGTTGGTTGCGCTATTTTTGATTTAAGCGCCCTCTAGCGGGAAAAAACGGTTACGTATTCCACAATGTGACACATCATTTCAAAGCTAATTTTATTAGCAATTTAATGCACAATTGAAGAAAATTAAATAATTGAAAAACCTTGCAGAGCTCTAATATTAGAAACAACGAACTTATTAATTTACAAAAGACGCTGAGAGTCTGTACTTGATAATGATGACAAATAAATGTCAAAAATATTACGTATTTAGTTGCTAATAAAATTAGCTTTGAAATGATGTATCACATTGTGGGACACGTAACCGTTTTTTTTCCTGCTAGAGGGCGCTAAAATAAAAAATAGCGCAACCAACAATCACTTTTCTGAATTCTCCGTACAATTACCTTTTCAATGATGTATCGTATTTAGTAGTTTCCCTATTTAAATTGTAATGGTTAGAGTGATGGAGGGGAGGGGAATGACGTATCACAGTTGAAGATATGATGGAAGGGTGTCCCCATTGGATGAAAAATCGACCTGTTTTTGCGTTTTTTCAAAAAAGTTTTTTCCTTCGAGATATTCAATCTGTTTCGTTTTCGGTGGGGCACCTGTATAAAAATTGTTCCAATTCAAACTCTAAATACTTTTCGGTTCTTATTAAATCTGTATAGAATACATAATTTGCGAGATATTCGCAAAAAACTGCTTTTCGATAAGAGTGAAAGTGTTACTACAAGTCCGAATACGAAATTATTTATATAAAAAAAAATGTTCCAACTCGAGCTGTAAATACTTTTGTATTTGAGGTAAATCTGTATAAAAAGCATAATTTGCGAGATATTTGCAAAAAAAACATTTTTCGATAAGACAAAGGGACCTACTACCAGAAGGAATTTCGGAAAACTTTTGTTATTAAATATTTCTAAAATTCTTTTTTAATACTCATTTATTCATTAAAAAATTGTCTAAACTAGGTAGTTGTAGAGATATAGCAAATGTTGATTTTTTTGTTAAAGTAAACTACTACTTCCGGTCTACCGATTAGATTGAAAATCTAATCCGATCTCAAAAGAAGAAGATTATACGCATAAAGTTTGGTATTGGTATCTGTGGCCATTTGGCCGCTATCGTGGTCACATATACACACACAGAATGAAACAGAGACACACACACCACTTTTTCGATATCAGGGGACTTCAAAACGTTGACAACTGCAAAAATCTTGAGGAAAAAAAATTTCATCATCAAATACTTCGTTATTCCACGTATAAGAAAGTAAAAAGAGAAGGTATTGCCATTCGTTAAAGAGCGGGCGTGTGGTCAAAAAAGAGGTGTTATTTTAACCACAAAAGTTTAATATACACTAATTGAAAATAGTATTTCCCAAAAATAGTCAAGATGATTGAAAAATAAGCCGTGCTTGTTACGAAAATCAGCCATTGCAAAACGACAAGCACACAAACAACATTCACAAAAATTTCCACAAACTGAATGGAACCTTCTTTGGCGACGACGCTTGCCTTACTGACTCCGAAATGGTAAAGTCCCTAGATAATAAAGTACCGCAATTGGTTTGTCCAATTATAACGAATACCAACATCAAATAATGATGATCGGCGTAAAGCATGAATTGCATTTATCAATCGAGTTGACTTGCCTGAACGAGCTTTGTTATGTGAGGTAGAATGTTACCTAATGTGAAGATGTTTTTTTTGCAATTTTCAGGCACACTTCGAACTTGACCAATTCGAATTAAACAGGTTGGATAATCGGAAGTTGTTAAAAAAAAGTACAATTCCAAGTATTGCATTAGCTGACTTTCCACGAAATCAAGGAATCAAACGAAAACTATTAGGTAAGATGCCTTTTGTCATGTTCCAATTGTTAATCATATCTAATTGCAAATGTTGCAGACCCGACTGCTAATGCGACAACTTCTCCAATTGTTACGAATCAGGATCATAATCATTAATACTACAGACACTGTTCATCTATAGTTAAATGCATCACATGCAAGTAGTTATTTAGTAATTCGTAATTTCTGCTGAAATTTATCTAGTAAAAAAGTGATGATAAAATTATTATACTCCTATATTATTTCAGGACATCATCGAACAACTATATTTAGTTTTGTGGCACTGTGATGTAGGTCTTTTATCTGCAGGTTTTTTCCTACATCCTAGACCAAATGGTGCAGTGTTTTAGAGCCCCCCCTGCGGTTATGGCCCTTCTAAATATATTTCTACTTTTGTAATATAATTTATATATGTTTCTTTTCTTGTACCTGTCATGTAGTTTCCAACGAAAGTCGAATTCTCGAGACAGCATAAAGACAACATCTAACACTACGCGTCACAGGGTATATTAAAATGAATGAAAGTTTTAATTTGTCAATTTCACATTTCGTCATTTTAATTCACCGTAAGTTACTGTCTATTTCTTGGCAAGAAACAGACCTTTAGGCCACTCTGAAAATGACAGAAGATTATCTTTCGAAACGTGGAATTTCCAAATCCAACCAACGATAAACATAATCTACATATAGCGACTTAATTTACACTCTATCGTCTAAAATTACACGTGATGAATTTATTATTCTTATTTGAAAATTAATACTATTTATATAATTGATTATTGAATAACATTATTTGGCGGCCAAACGTGTGGGGCTTATCATAAAAATACATATAGTTATTAATAATTTTTTATTATTATTTCGCATTTCCTCTTTTTTACATATAGATACAGAATATAATATATTGCATGAAGTATGTAAGCAATCTGTTTCTTGATGTTCTATGATGATTATGGATGTCGAGTAATGTTATACGATGCGTGGAAACGCGGAAAGGAAAAGCTGGAACGTCGTAAAGTGTGTTTCTCCACTTCATACTCGCAAATCGACTGTCATCAGTCAAAAACCAGCTCGACTACCAAACTTTAACTATATAGGAATGTTACTTTACGCCTAGTACTCTCCACTTTGTTGTAGTAAGTACATTAATTTTAACAGTTGTGACGTCTGTGAATGCAATTAAATTGTCATTAGATTTCGGCAATTTACAAATGGGAAAGAGCGTGGAAAGAGACAAGGCAAACTATTTTACTCATTTAAGTCGAATGTTCGCACGCACTAAGGAATCATATGAGGTGACGACATGAAACTTAATTGAAGAGTGACAAAGAGAAAAACACTGAGTTGAACCTTTGTTCTTTAATGCATTTTTGAGTGAATAACTCAATAAATGTGTGCTTTCAGAAATTAGTGTTGTAATGCAATAAATACCAATTAGTAATACATGTTTTGTGCTTGGAATGTTTTTTTAAAAGATTTCGAATAAAAGTACTAACACAAAACAAATAATTATAGCTATTCATGTGATATATGGCCGTGTTCAGAAAAAAAAACAGAATTACTCCAAAAAATGTTGAAGTTCAATTTGAAAAAAAAATAATAGTCTGCAGGGCTGAACATCCCGTAGGGCTAGTAACCATTTTATTGGCACATTTTATAGACCAATTTCAACCATTTAATTTGACGTATAGCTCATTAAAATCTTCCAATAAATAATGGCGCTATTACTTGTATTGTTTTTGTGGGACCCTGTATGTATTAGTTATCTTGATGTAGCGGCAATGTAAAGACAATTAATAACAAAATGACAATTTGACAGCAAGCTGTCATCTAAAAGGTTTCAATGACTAATAAGATATAATGCAAACGAGATTGTGTAAAATAAAAATGTAAACAATTAAGCGTATAACCATCGCAACTATTTATGCAGTTTTATCAAACGGGCTTCATCTATCAAAAACATGCATTTAATTTCACTACGTAAATAATATTAATGCAAGTTTTACAATTTAAAGTGTAGGTAATGCAAAAGTTAGGAGTATACCGTTCATGTGGGTCAATCAGAAGGTCTTGGTTCACCTAAGGTAAACATATATGTCTGTGACTACTAACACATATTTAACACATTCATGTCTGATTTACACAATCCTATATTATATCTTTGACACATAGTATTATTTGTGTGGCAATGTTAGATGTTCGCCTTAGATAAACCAAGACCTTTTGATTCACCCACATGAATGGTGTACGACAGCTCTACTCCTAATTTTTACATTACTATTTTAATTGTACAGTTTGTGTAGATATTATTTACGTACTAGAATTAAATGCATGTCTTTGATAGATTAAGACCGTTTGATAAAACTGCATAGATAGTAGCGATTGTTCTATGCTTATTTGTTTTCTCTTTCACACATTCTCTTTTGCTTTATTTCTTGTTAAGCATTGGAACTTATAAGATGACAGTTTGCTGTAAAATAGTCATTTTGTTATTAATTGTCTTTACATTGCCACTACACCAAGTTAACTAATTCCTTGAAATATATGTTTTGTATATATTGACAAAGAATTTTAATATACCGTAGTCGTCAAATTTTAATTTCGGTTTGTACTTCTTTCTCATGCAGAAGACGACCTTATAATATGCAGCGATGCCTGCTTGCTAACAGTGGTGGGAGAGCAACGAAGTGTCGGAGGACCCTCACTCCTTACATTTCATAGGAAATATTTGTCGAGTGTACTGTCTTCGCAGCCTCGATATATGTTTATCTTTAGTTTATTTCGTAGCGCTCTTTTCCTCTTTCTACTTTCGTATCAGAAATTAAAATATGTCGACAACGGTATGTATATTCGAGGTAAATCCAGAAAGTAAAATACGTTTGTATTTTGTGCCGCGACGACGCTACGATCGCAGTTCCGTGCATGCGAGGCGGTTGCTCTTAGTCAAGGAGAAGGAATTGACTCCATTTTGATGTCGCTGTTTGTTGTGTACGCTTTGTAATGCTTGTTTAGAATGGCGGCTTTGTTGAAAATTCCGCCGTTTGTGATATTAGATATATAATTTGTTTTCTAAATGCGAAGAACGTGTAAGATGTACGATGAAGAACGATATGGGCGTCCATCCTCGGTTACTGAATAAGTGGCTCGTGCAGTTAAAGAGAAGATTAAGGAAACCGTAAGTTTACCATTTACGCTCTTTCTATGGAATTTACTCAAATTCAAGATCGCTTACTCATGAAGTTGTTACTGTAAAACTGGATTATCGAAAACTTTCTACTCGTTGGGTGTCAAAAACACTTACAAAGCAACATAAAAACTAACATCTAGGTAATCCACTTGACCTTTTGACACGTTTCGACAATGGCGGTGTTGACTTTCTGAGACAGTTAGTGCCGGGGATGAGACTTGGATTGCTTATGACACCCCGGAAAATAAACGACAATCGATGGGACAGCTGGGAAAATTATGTGTACAGTGTTTTGGGATAGAAAAGACATTTTACTGGTGGATTTTTTGCCAATCAATACAAATGTTTACTGCGAGGCGCTTAGGAAACTGCGTCGCGCAATACAGAAAAAGCGTCAAAGAATACTCAAAAACGGTATTGTTTTGATTCATGACAATGCCACACTGCGAATGTGACAAGACAAATCTTACAGGGCATTAACTGCGACCTGTTTGACCATTCTCTGTGCAGCCCTGACCTCACCCCTAGCGATTGTCATTTCTTTTTGCAATTGAAATCGTTTCTTGGTGACCAACACGTCAACAACGATGATGAGCTCAAAGAACAATGTACCACATAGTTGAAAACATGAACGGCAACCTTATGTGTAGAAGGTATACAAAAACTTGTGCCACGCTATGACAAATGCCTACAAAATTATGGGAACTATATAGAAAAATAGCTTAAGATTTGTAGATTGTTTTGCAATAAATAGTTTTTCAGTATCTCTACTTGCTTTCTTCTCATTACTAAACGGGACGTACCTTATATACTTACCTTGTATATTATATGTATGTATATATAAACAAGCAAAAGCGACCTTGCCTAAACCACGATTTTTGCAGAAGCAAAATATACCTTGAATTCAGCATAAGATTAATCCTGTAGCATATGCGTGAGCCTTATATAGTTAATTACTTAACCTTTATAAAATTTGTTTGGCATCCGCAGTATGAATATTTGGCTTTGCCGTAATAAGGCCTTCACAACAATATGTTCTCGAAGATATTTGAGAGTTTTGTATTCTACAGTTTTATTAATAGTTCGTTAATATTTTAATGTTTTAATTAATTGACAAAGATAATATCTATATTATCGAAGTTCTAATTTCTAAGTTAATTGACAGCCGCTCAACCACGCAATTGTTTTATGTACATTATTAAACGTTAGAGTGAGTGTTCCATTAGTGTTTCAAATTTAACGTAATTTGTCGACAATGACTAATTATATAATTAATCATACCAATGCTTATTTGTTAGCAAGACTCGGCAAATATTCCTACGTCATTTCCGTCCCTACTTAGAATAGTTGAATAAATTCCAGTGAACATTAATTATAATTTATAATATGCATTAAATATCTGTGTTATGCAATACAGCACACTAGATAGTAGAAATTTGTGCTTGTGTCAAGTCAATACTTGTAATCTCACATACGAATAAAACAAACGTAATATTACATTACCACATTCTATATTTAATTAATATGTATCTGTTAGAAACAAAATCATTATCTATTGATGGTATTATCTATCTTTCATTCCAAGTAGAATGTTGTCAATAATATGTTTGTATTGCAGCATTAGCGCAGGAATGGCATTGATGGATTGGTAAAATAGTATTTGTAGAACCTAATCAGGGATGAACAAGAATTATATGTTTTATTCTGCCAAGTTTTAATTTGGTTAACTACTAATATAAAACAGGCATATTCTGATAAATAGATTTTTACGATTAATATAAATAACAACAATAATCATTATTATCCAATTACAGGGCAAAAATTACAAATGCGGTAAATAATAATAATCTAATAATATAAAAAGTACAGAAAATTAGCATATAAAATGTTTATAAGAAAACAAACATTTAATCTACAGTCGAAAGCAAAAAAAAGTAGACAAGAAATTTCGTACTTTGTAAACCTGGCTTTATTTACTTGTCATTAGTGTCAAGTCATTATTCTATGGCAAATCAAATAATTATCAAAACGTCTTCTATCTGATTAATACAAATTAAAATAATAATTAAAAAACATCATGATGAAATATATGCTTTAATATCTGGTTATAGACCAGCTTTGTTTAAAACTTCTTGCTATCTATTTGGAATAGAGTTATAAAGGTTGGTACAAATATTTTGATTTACATTCTTCCATGCTGTGTGAACTATTTCTACCAGTTCTTGTCTATTTTAAGGTCTTCGATTTAATTTATTTGTTTTTTTGATCATCAGACACATTTTCGATAATACTTAAATCAGGACTTCTTGGCGGAAAATCCAACACGTTGATCTTATTTTCTTTGAACCATGTTTTCACTCTGTCTGATGGATGGGGCAGTTATCCTGTTGAATTATAAAATTGCGATTTGGAAAAAGTAGCTCCACTGAAGGCAACATCACATTACATACTTAGAATGTTGATATAAGTCTCTGAATTTAAGTTTCCTTCTATTTCCTATAACATATTTCCTTTCCACAATTTCACGTATTTTGAAACCGTTACTCAAATCTGCAATAACACTGACTTTATTATCTTTATTTATGGAAGGCATTTTGATAATAGTTTAATATCAACTGTAAGGTTGTCAATTTTGATAGATAACCAAATTTTGACAAGTAACTTTGAAGTCGCTATCACACTAATCATTTTGAGAAAATCTATAACAGAAACCTGTATTTTTGTCTACTTTTTTTTGCTTTCGACTGTAGTTTTAGCAGAACAAATTTGAAGAATGACTAGTTAACCCTTCAGAACGCGGGCTATGGGTAAAATTTACCCATACGTTATTTATATCTAATTTATTTTTTGTACTCACCACATGTAAAGTGACATTTCGGACATTTATCGTTCGACCAGCAACGAGTGTTTCTCGGTCGACTCCACTGTAAAAATTGCAAAAAACACTGGATTTTTGGGACATTATATTAATTTAGCTATAAAATACAAATTCCCTAGATTTTTCCTTACTAAAAGCTAGGGAAACAGGAGTAATTAATAAAAATTTGTCCATAAAATATGTAAACGCCATCTATTTGACGATCTCACAAGTAACATTTACATTGACAGTTAATTGTAATCAAACCCAAAGAGCGGCAAATTCACTTTAATATATGAGAATAAAAACGTCATATGTCATGATTATAAGAGCATTTAGTTTAGAATCGTAGTACTATCGATAACATAAAAAACTAGGACATATATTATTTCAAATAGCCATGAATTTTGCTAATTGTGCTAATGTCATTGAGGCTTTTGGCACTTCTGTCAGACAAAATAATATGAAGTTATGTAATTTATGGTGGAATTCTGTAACTTTCTCGGAAGCTTCGGCTATCGTAGGCCCTGGCAACGAAGTGACGTTGCGATGACGATTTCAGAATTTTTGCAGTTAGTGACGTAGAAGTGTCAATTTACGATTTTTTGTAAATAACCTTTATGTTTAACATGTAAACAGACATATCATCTCGTAAACATATACCTACCAAAATATTTCAATTTAAAATTTTAACTAATACGAAAATTGTTTGAAATATAATATAGCGATTGCTAACATTTTTTTTTAAAGAAAATGTACGGAACATTTTGTAATGCCAAGATATAGTATAAACATATGTTTATACTGCTGCCAAGATAGCACGAAACACTTTGGAAAATTTCAACAAGAACTGTTATCATTAGGAGAGTTTCAAAGGACGTAGTATCGCACTAGTGTATAGTGAATTTGCAGATAAATGTCTTTTCAGGCACATTTATGGATGATGAAATGTGATTTTTTTATAAAGCCAACAAGGACAGGTATCCCTATAAAGTCGACATTGTTTTTCTTACAAGAGTACCTAAACACAAAAAAATACATAAACCTAGCAGACAATATCCACACAACATAAAGCATGTGAAATGTGCACAAACTAAATGTTCGAAAAAGTCTATTATGGTATCGTGTTCACAATAACTTCACAATTTAAAGTTGACTTTTTCATAAGATTTTCTAATAATAAAACTACATCAAATTGAGAGGATGTTTAACTTTATATTATGTTGAAGAAAATAAGAGGAAATTTACCTGTTTAGTCAATGACTTTATTTGTAAATCAAACCGCAAAGATTTTATCAATGTGTAACTATATTGAACGATTAATGTTTGAGGATCCAAAAAGATAACATTAAGTTTTAATAGCATAGGCCAAAGTATCTAAGTGGTTGAAGGATATAGATGATTTTGTATTTAGAAAATCGACCAATCCTGTGATGTATTGTTGTACTTGGTACACCAAATCATTTGATATTATTGCAGGATTTTGTTGTCGAGCCTCTGAAATTATAGTAATTGAAAGTTCTCTTTATTTGCAGTTTTTACAGGAGAGTAATATTCATTAGGCTGAAATTTGCACTTTTTCAACTCAAAAGAACATAAAAAATTATTGTTTAATAAATTTACCAGCAAGTATTATAAAACAATAGATGACATTTGACTCGGATAATTATACTAATATTGGATATGAATTATATGTTTACTATTAAATCTTAACAATAAAGATCAAAAAGAAAAATAATAATACTGAACTAGAAATGTGAACTTTGAATAATAGGTACTCAAATAGAGATTGTTTGTATAAATATTCAAAAATAAAACACATTTTATTGTCAAATATATTTTCTTTTATCAACCTTACCATAAAAGTAGTCCTGAAATTTAGAAAAAAAAAATTACAGTATGTGAATAGAAAAAATATACATATATACAAAAGGAGAGTGTTCTTCATTGGCTAAAGGTGGAGCAAGTATATCAACATGTGTGCCATCAATTACACCTACATCTCGTGCACCCCATTTTTCATAAAAACTATACAGAAGGATAATTTTTAGAACGTTTAGAAAAGGTACCCTTAATTACCCTTGGTAAATATATGAACTGGGTGCTATCGATTAAACAAAATACATCTCCGGTCTCCCATTTTTTATCATAAAAACAAAATAAAGAATTATTTTTAGAATATTTTGATACAACATAATTACCCTTGCTTGACACGATTCTTCGATTCACAATCACTGGGAAATTTTATGCATTCAGGGAATAAATTGTTTGATATTACAAGACAGACCTGATGAACTATTCGACTTACTGAACTCTGACTGAGAGAAACAAAGCTATTAATACCAACACTATTCTGATAGCTGTCTGATGCTACGAAATTTAATGTTGTTAAGACCTGTAACAAATATATAATGTGCACTATAAAGTTAATATGCATTTCAAGTGATGTTTATGATAATAACCTTCAAATGTAATGGTATATTTGTTTGTTCAATATGTCCATCCAATAACTGGATCAGGTTTTGAACAGTGTCCTTATTCAGTCTAAACATTTGTTTAAAATGCCTGTTTGGTATTTCAAAAGGATTTCCGTGATCTCTTAAACGTTTGCGGAATATACGCATATAATTTCTAAAATAAAGAAAATAGAGAATATTATGTATACTCTATATATTTTATATTATCGATTACCTACCTGTTGTGATCTTCATCTAATAATAATGCTATAAAGCCATTCATATTTGCAAATATAAAACAATAATAATTATAACAAATAAACTAACAGAAACTATAAATATAACAACAGGAACAGTATATTAACAATAGTTATATAATAATAATATAACCACAATATAACCGACAAAATCTTTACTCACGAACGTTTTGACAGTTCTACGTCACTAACTCTCAATATTCTGAAATCGTCATCGCAACGTCACTTCGTTGCCAGGGCCTACGATAGCCGGAGCTTCCGAGAAAGTTACAGAATTCCACCATTAATTTTTAATATCAGAAAATACAGTTAACAAATGCAAAGAAGAATAAAATCAATATTTAGTCATTCCACCGTTTTTGTCGATAACAGACTGTAAACGACGAGGCATGGAAGATATAAAAAGCCCTATTAAATTTTGGACTTGTTTTAGTGAATTCCGTGTGCCCTCAATTTGCTGCCAAAGTGCTTCTGCGGTTTCCGGTTGACGATTTCGTTCCTGGAGTTTTTTTATCATACAACCCCCAAATATTTTCGATGGGGTTGAGATCAGGACTATGTGCAGACCATGGCATTAGTTCAATATTCTGATTTCGGAACCACGCGATTACATTCTGTGCAGTGGGTATAGGACAGTGGTCTTGCTGGAACACAAAATTGTTGTCGGGGTATAATTCTCGTACAGTAGGGTCAGTAGGCAGCATGGTGTCCTCTAAAATATGTAAGTAGGTTCTCAGTATTGAACCTCCCAACAATTCTGCAGCAGACACCCATACCCCGAAAACTGATCCATCCCCACATATTGACAGAGAACCGTCCAGATTTATTGCACTTTTGCGAATATGCTTCATCGAATTTCGAATTTGTAGGACGATGAACCCTAACAGATCCGTTGTGAGTAGACTGGAATACTTTTTCATCGGTGAATACGACGTTTTCCCAAAACTGTGGTTCACGATAAATGTTATTAAGAGCATTTTGTTTCCCAAGATTCGTCTAATGAATTTTCCAAGCAGCTACTCTGCTCCGTAAATTCGTTTAGCGAATTCTGCGACTAATCGTCATCATGTATGCGCGAAAATGTGTTTCATTTGCGGCCTTACGGGCCGTAGCAAAAGGATTTTGACGCAAGCAATCAGTTAAGGCATTATCATGGGCTGCAGTTGTTACCCTTTGCCTTCCAGAACCAGCTTTCCTGGTGAAATCGCCTTGTTCTTCCCATCGTCGTATTATGGATGTAACAGTGTTTTTGTTAATGCCAAAGTCATTAGCAATTTGTCTTATTGTCATACCAGTTTCTCTACGAGTAATTATTCTTGCCTTATCAATCGAACTGACATGCGACATCATTAATGACAGCTTCAAATAATCTTGAATTAACTGACGTTAGCTGTTTATTTCCGTCGGTTTTACACAGCTAAAACAAGGCTGTCCTAGTTTTTTGTGGTAGCGATAGTACATGTAGAAATACATAATCTATATATATCATATAAAATATTATAAGAATTGTAATATTTGCAATTTGGTCTAAGGCGTATTAAATATCAAATATTAGTAATTATAAAACTTATTTATTATAAATAGCTAAAAATGTACAAAAGTAATTAACTAAAGGAATGAGAGAGACATGTGAATCTGATCAGTGATTGGTGGAAGAAAAAGGACGCTGCAGTAATAAAAAACACAAAAACAGACAGATCTCATTTCTGCACGTTCGCAAATGTGTTAGCGAATAATTGCAGAATTTGCGAGTAATTGAATCGTATTTCCAATTATCTAAAAAGTGTAATTGCATTAAAATAGTAAATTTATTATATAAAAAATAACTTGCAAGGTTATTACGAATTTAAATTATCAAAGGGAAGATACAAATAACAACATAATTGGACTAGAAAGAAGGTATTTATAAAGGGTATTCCAATTTTACCAGAAATCTTGTAACGATAATTAAATCCGGTAATAGCAGAAAATAAAATTCCAACACTTACATCAAATTGTAGGATTTTAATATACTATTTAATTCTGTCAATTCTATTCAATTAAAATCTGTTCTAAAACTGTCACTGTCATTGTGATATTTAAATTGTACTATCAAATTAATATTTGGATGTTAAAAATTGTTTATTTTTTTCCTTTATACTCGTCCTTCTTTCTTACAGTGACAATTGTGTAGATATCTGAAAACACATCGGACTCGGTCAGTCGGATTTTTACGGTAGGTTCACACCTACGACAAGCCATGATTTTAGTTTTCTTCACGTTGATATAGTTTCTGGCTCTTGGTAATTTACCCCACTTGTCTAGGTTAGCTATTAATTCTGTCGCACTTCGTGGCAATATGAACGAATCTTTTGCAAATGGAAGTTTATGTGTTCTGTGAAAATTGCTTTCGCTTTTCTTTCTTCTCACTTTTCAAACATTGTTTATAATCATTCCTAATAGAATTGTCACAAGAATTTAGTATCATCTCATATACTAAATACCTGTAATTTCATTTTGTTTGTTCTATCTGCATTTCTGTTATTTCTCTTTCTTCTGTATTTTTTCTATGAATGCTTTCTATTACTTATTGTAGCTTGCTTGCTTTCTGCTTTAACGCGCATAATAAACCCTTCCCCCATGAGGATTCCCGGCGTACTGTGTCTTAGGTGTCATAAGTTTTCTTTTGTTTATTCTCAAGACACTTTGTCGAAGGCTTTATTTAAGTCTAGAGAAAGCAAGATATAGTTTGTTCCATATTCTCGAGTACTTTCTTGTAATTGCTAAATAGTGAAATTGCGTCTTGCGTCGATCTTTCTTTCCTAAACCCACATTATGAATGTTCCACATTTGATTGAATTTATGAGATAAGTTTTCTATAAATATTTTCTCGAATACTTTCAACACTATACTATAAGACAGTACGTTGTTAGTTGGGGTAATCATAGTCGTTTCCCTTTTTGAATATTGAGATGATTACACCTATTTTGCAGTCCTCTACACTTCATAGTATTTCCTCCTAAATCGTTTAGCATCACCCCAGCAATCTGGTCATACCCTGCAGTTTTTCTTTTCTTTAGCTTTCCCATTGTTTGTAATTATTTCCACCTAATTTATATTAACCTTGCTGGGTATTTTGCTTTCTTGCCACACATATGGTATTACATATTTTGCAGGTTTTCAAAGAACTCTTTCCATTCTTCAGTCCTTTGTTTTCTTTCATGCAGCATTTATCCTTTGCTTTGCTGATTTGTTTTATTGTTTCCTGGCGTTGGTTTTCGTATTATAATTGTTTTTTAGTATTTGATTAAATAATTTTTGATTTGAATAGAATTTCGTTTTCAAAAATTTCCTGACTTTTTTGCGTTGCTTCCTTGATACCGGTTCTTTATATTTAATGCCGATCATTTGTTCATTATTTAAGTTGTTTTGTCCACACGGGCTTCTTTTATTTTATTTGCTCTTTTATTTAATCGCTCTACCAAGCTGTTTTCATTCTATCTTGTTATAATAAAGATATTCATCTTTAGTTATCGTATTAAGACTATGACCTGGCATTTGTATTAACACTGAGTTTAAATCTCAATTAAAAGGTATTTATCGTATCACTATAGTTTGCAAGGAAATATTCTTTCATATCTAAAGTAGGTACATCGCATTGAATAACTCGGAGAGACGACTTTCAATTCTGAATTAGTTTCCTATCTATCCAATATGCAAATACGTAAATTCACCTACATCGTTCGCTAAGATAGGAAACTAGATATGTTATTTCTCTCCGAATTTTCTTCTATATTTAAAGACGAACTATGATGCACTTGCGGAAAAATTCATATTGCATGCTGGCTGGCTGCCAGGTACGTTTCATCTAGCGGAAAATTACTTGCTCTGTGATATTCACATGTGAGCGAAGATGGGGGTTAACTGATAAACTATACTATCTGCTTGAATTATATATTTTGCATCAATTTACAAGATGTCTGGAAGTTATAAATTGAAATAGTAATATGAAGAAGGAAATGACTTATTATCAGTTACTGATAATAAAATATGTATTAGGAAACGTTAAAATCATGTACGAAATCTATTCCTGTACAGGTTGATTCAAATTAAGTGCGCACCATTGCTAACTCCGTTATTATTTAATTCTAGAAGGTATGTTAAATTAGCAAAGTAGTAGTGTTTTTGATGTTGATTAATATGCAGTTCATGAATAAACAATTGAATAACGCATTTTCGAGAAAAATTTAATTTTTTTATTTTTTAAATAGAACACCTATATATTTTTAAAAATATTGATTAATAATTTAATTTGTGACATAAAAGTTCCTATGCACTATTGTCTTAAAACGGATAATAAAGAATTTATACAAATTCAGTGCCCACCATTGCTGTTATTATTAATTCTGAGCTTGTTCTGAAATTTGTGTACGGTATTGTATCGCGTTTTGTACACCCTATTTTTGAAATATCGCCAAAGAAGAAAGTCTAAAGGCGAGAGGTCCAGGGACTGTGCTGACCATCGAATGTGACCATTGGTACCAATCCATTTATTGGTAAAGTTGGCGTTGAGATAGTTTTGAACTAAGTGACAGTTGTGTGCATGAGCACCGTCCTATTGAAAGTATAAAAGTTGGCGCATCATATAATTGGCGTTGTCAAGTAAATCTGCCAGAACGTTACGAAGAGATTCCAGATATCTTTCTCCTGTCAACGTACCGTTATAGAACACTGGACCGACGACTATCCAACCTATCAATCCGCACCAAACATTAAAACCAAACCGAACTTGTGTAGCATATGGACGCACTATTAGTAAAGTTTCTTGGGACCAATAGTGACTGTTCTTCCTATTAAACATGCCTCTATAAATCATCATCTTTTGTACTGTTTTGAAGTTCTACAACTAATTTTAAGATTAACATTTTTGTTAGTATTTCATATACTTAAAGTTGACTTAACATTTTTGTTAATATTTCATATACTTAAAGTTAACCCTTTGGATGTATTTACTTATGAGTCGAAGACCAGTCATCATGAATAGGAGTACCCTTAAGCATTACAAGGATGTTTCAAAAATATAATTTTATTCTAGTGCAAATTCCAACCTTAAAAACTTGATTTTGTCAGATGGAATACATTTGTTTCGTGTTGTACATACCAGAAATTATAATTAAATCTACTAAAATAAAAAAAATACGTTAAAATACATAAATGTTCTACATATATTGTTACAAGGATTTGTAAAGTACTTAAGATGTACACTCCTTTAATTTTTCAAAATATATACTGATGTTTTAAATATTAATCCACCTGTATGTAATTGCTATTTAGACTTGCAAATTTATAATATTCAAAATAAATTTAATAGTAGTTCCATCTAGAGTAAAGTGATAAAATTAAACTCGTACATTCGGTTGAAATTTTCCGGCGCCTCCACCATATGTAGATCGTTGAAGAAAAATGATTCGACAGCTGTTATTCATTGCTATACAACAGTTTCTGATTTTATAATAAAAAATTAAAAATTAATTTTCAGCAAGTATGCTTTTTTGTTTTACCTCTTTTATTTATAAATGTAAACATTCAAGAGTACTAAGATATAAATTTATAAGAAAAGACGAGTTTTTAATTAGGTATTACAAAATCAATCTCAGTGTACATTCCGTTTAATACGTTCCGGCGCCTCCACCATACGCAGACCTCTGAAGAAATGTGTGAGAGCTGTTATTAACTGATACAAAACAGTTTCTGATTTTATAATAAAAAATTAATAATTAATTTTAGGAAAGTATACTTTGTTTTGTTTTGTTTTGTCATTTTTAATTTTAAATGTAGACTTTCAACGGTTTCAAGATACAAATTTATAAGAACAGACAAGTTTCTAATATTGTGTTACAAAATCAATCTTAGTTACTGGATGCAGAACAACAATATCTTGTAAACTATTTCTTATTGTAATATTATTTTTCTACTTCCGTGTTTAAAATGCCATATGTCGCATATGTTTCCGTGGCGCTAAGTGACCTTTTAAACACATCTTGACAAGCTGTGGCGTCGTGCATTTTAGTCACGGGCTGAGGTTAACTCTAGGTTTTCTAAATGCAAAAAATCAAGTGAAATTCAATCAAGTTGTCATCAATCTGTTTAAATAATCCGACATAATGCGCACACAAGTAATTTTGTATTATATTGATTTTTTGTGGTCGTAGAAAAAGTATAGTATGAAACTCGTTTTATAAACGCGTTAACTACTCATTATATTAATCACTCGCTTCGCTACGCTCGTGATTAATGAAACTCGTGACTAAAATGGCGTTTATAAAACTTTTAAATATAAATTTATTTATTTATTGCGGGTAATAATTTAATTTTAATTTTAAGAGAGTCACTATAGACAGTGTATAGTTCGATTTCACTTGAATTTTCATCATACTCTTCCATAAATGTATTCATTTCAATCTTCTCATCGATTTTTTAATTCATTGCACATGTTACGTTAGATTCTCCTTTTAAATGTTTTCAAATTCTCTAGCTGTTTTTCAATTTCATGTCTTATCTTTTTAGACAATTAAATAAAATAATAATAATAATAATAATAATAATAATAATAATAATAATAATAATAATAATATATCTTTAATACCCAGTAGATATACATCTAATTATAGGAAAACAGCAAAAATAATTTTTATAACTCATGACCTAAGTAGACAATAACGAGAGAAAGAACAATATAATACAATGCATTAGTTATAACCAAATCATTTACTCATTAGTAACGAAAGGTTATAAAACCTGATATCTAATTCATCCCCGCCTATAACATGAAAGTAAGTAAAAGAACCTACTATTATATCTAAACATAAATAAGAAAATATATTGATCAAGTAATATATAGGAAAAGAAAAATATATTTAAATCAGAAAGTATAAAAAACAAAAACAAAACTTCCACTCAACAAATGTTAAAAGTGTTCACCATTATATTCAATACACATGTTTACTTGTCGATTAGTAGAGCGCACAGTTACTTCAATTTCGGAGGCAGCAATTATTGTAATCTTCTATTCTGCCCCATAATTAAAAATCAGGAACATCTGGCAAGGCGAATAAAAACTCAATGATGTCTTCTTTCTGGGTAATTTAGAGAATATTGCCACAAAGCAGGAATGCATTTTCAAAGCATTGAAAATACATTCTGATCATGTCATATGCTTCAACGTTAGAATATGATACTTTACAAACTTAATAATTATGTACAGGTGTCCAAAAAGTCTTAATTTGATAAATACGTTCAAAAAGCTTAATTACAAGTGACAATGATATTTTTATATTTCGATTTTCATGGCCTACCTTGGACATCTCACAATAATGTAATTCAGTATCACGGTGGATGAGATATTGTACGATGGAAATTTAAAAAAAGGCAAACTATGCACTGTTCGGTATTATTATTATTTTATTTAAATGTTGGAAAGGACAAGAAATGATATTTAAAAAATAATAGCTAGAGAATTTGAAAACATTTAAAAGGAGAATCTAACGTAACATATGCAATGAATTAAAAAAAATGATGTAAAGATTGAAATGAATACATTTATGACAGAGTATGATGGAGATTCAAGTGAAAACGCATCTAGAGGTTCTCTAGAGACCCTCTTAAAATTAAAATTAAATTATTACTCCCAATAAATAAATAAATGTATATTTAAAAATTCCTATTTTTCTGTATTATCTTCGTATGACTATATCTTCATCAAGAAAAAAGGTAGCAACTTACGGTTTTCATCATTCTCTTCAGTTTTTTATGTGCTTTAATAATACGATATTAAAAATATACCGTTCTATTTAAAATTTTAAAGAAAAAAAAAGTAATATATATAAATTGAGAACAGCACCCCCTGATATTTTTTTGACAACCACGTAATTTCGTGCTACATATCCTTCAATTCTTTGTTAAATTCTCTATCTAATGAGCCCTGAAACAATAAAATCCGTTGGGGCAAACCGAAATTATACCTACTTTTGTACGCAGAGATATCCCCCTCCACCCTCCCCTTCTTATGGGTCTTGGATCAAAAAATTTCAAATAAAAATTCTATAAAAACGTCTAAAATTGTTGCTCGTAAAAATTTTAATCCATCTTAATATAGAATTTAATGAAAAATCATCGAATTTTTAATTAATCTTGAGAATTGCGACCCCGTGGTCGTTTTACTATCAAGATTCTTCCCGTCAGATTGTATGATAAACGGTTGCCGAGATATGGCCGGTGGCCGAGCCTAAACAGACACCCGGTATATATATACATATATATGGTCACCTGCTTGTATCTACATTAATTAGCACGGTACACTTAACAGCTCTCTACGCTTACAATTAGAAAATGTCTAACAATTTCATTAATTCACGAAAAGTTGCGATCCGAATATTGTAACTAATAATCGAACTCAAGTCTAATTTCGAAATGTCTAAATACTCTGTGATATGGTGTCTATATATATATAAACGTAGCATGAACTATCCTCAGGACCTGGGAGAATATCCTGTCCTAACGTTCTGTGTATTTCTGTCTAAATACCTAAACATGACATTTACACATGTGAACACGTCGGATGTAATAGTATAGGACGATCCCGACTGAATTATTATCAGGAGTGACAGTTCGATGGGTTCATTTATACATTACATAGGATGATCTCCATGAAAGGCAAAGACTAATGACCATTTGGTATGCGTGTATCTTGTATTGTTTGTAATATATGTACAGGCTGATTTTTATTAAGGCGTTTAATAGATAATATTAATGTGTTTGTGTAAGAAGAATAAAAAAAAGAACTTTTGATTTTTGCCAATATTTTAAATAATTTAGTCAATTATGGAAGAGAGCACCTGGATAATTTAAAATTATAGATTTTACATTTAATCATGTTCTCGGAAAAAGTGATTATTTGTCGAATTGATTGCACATGTATTGTATTGGTAAATACTGATTAACTCAAATAAAGCTAAAGGCCTTTTAAAAGCCCTCTTGTAGACACTTGTTTATTTTCATAATTGTAAAGTTTTAGATGTGGTTTAAGATGTCTGTAAATAAACTATTATTAAATTTCAGTCTCTTATTTTATTTCGGTCGTTGACGTCCATTAAGCTGAAGTCCTTTTTAAAGGATCTATCCGTATGTAAAATATATGGATACATGATTTTTTAAAATATTTTTCTGGCGGTCTAGGAAGTCCAAAAATAAGAAAAAATTGATTTACGAACAATTTTGCTAAATAAAAAAATTCAGCCTTATCTGGGTTAAGTAGATTTGTTTTTATTCGATTATAAAGTATGTATTCCATTAGATATACATATTCACCTTGTGCTGGATTAATAATATAAAACAATAATAGATTTGTTTTTCTTACTCTCGTCATATTATTATGATTTATAACTTCCAAAACAATTGTCGCATAAGTTACGAGATATTCGTTGGTTGTCCATGTTCAATAGTTGAAAGGTGGAAACTATGCTTTTCTATTACAATATTATTAAATTTAAACTCGTCAAATATTTATGTAATAAAATTTGAGCATACCTCATAAAAATCTAAGAAGAATACAGATACTTATAAAGGAACATTTAACGAAACTGAAGACATCCGAGAAAGAAACCGTTTTATTAGTTATTTGGACTAAATTTGGTACGATAGCCATGAAATTATCAAGAGAGGTTGGAATGATGAGTCTGAAATGTGTCAAACGACTTTCTTGTTTCCAGATGCAAACGCATCATTATTCCACATGCTGGATCTGAATGTGGTCGGATTGGTAAATCACTACTTTTCAGCAAAAAACGGGAAATCTTTTGGTGCCGATTATCACGAAGATATGACTGCGACCTGATGACCTGTTTAAAAATTGGCTTGCCAATAAACAGCTGCCTTCTTTTACCTCTAGAATGTGTATTTGTAATAGACAGCGCCAGCTTATTATTAAAACACTAAATAAATCTAGTACAAAGTTTCTGGAAAAAAATGAATTATTGTATTTTGAAGAAAGCTACACGAAGAAACAACTTCTGTAAGTTTTACAGATAGATCTTTTTTGTTCGAAGCTTCCATAGTTCACTAAATTTCTGATTATTCTGCTAAAAATTGTCTGGTGTGGTTGTGGTCTTTCCGGAAAACGCTGAGCGAAACTTGTGCAAGCATTTTCAGAGATTCTGTTTACTTTGAAATATGCTTCCAATATATCAACCTTTACTTCATTTGAAAATGTGTGTGCTAATATCAATCCTTATTAATCTCCATGCTTAGCGGTAATTACTTACACAAAGTTCTAACCCTCCCACCAATTTCACTGCACTTTTACATGTCAATAATGACAGAGCTTATTTATCGTCTGTTTTACACTACAATTTAATTTCATAGCCAACTAATTTCGTATTAGAGTGAAATAATTTTATTCAAATGTTCATGTCTCTCATATAAGTAAAGATTTATTAGGCATGTGGTACATTATTGAAAAGCTATTTCTAAGGACTATCTAACTAATTAAAAATCCAATATGGCCGGTAATAGAAAAACAAAAGATAGCGCTCAGAACTTGGAAACGAATAAAAATCGGGGGTTACTGTTAATACCAAAAAATTTGTCTTAAAAAGTGCCTGAACAATGTTGGAGTTTAAAAGCGATCGCATTAGGCGTTATCGAGTTATTAAGGAAAATTCAAATCGGCAAATATTGGTTTTTTCAAAATATCTCAAAATGAAATGAGCTTTGTTGCGAGCATTGAATTCTGCATAACATTCTCCATTTAATCGTTTCTCTATGTCTTCTAATAGCCGATATACCAATGGTGAGCATCGAAATCTGGACAGACTGTATAATACATGGGTATTGCGTATTTTTGTTTTAATAAGGTCTTGGTTAGATATCAATTCCTTTTGTGTACACAACAGATACTCATAAACAGTGACAAAGGTTTGGATAGTCCTAATATGCAATAAAATATCGGGTCGCTATATTGTTGAAAGAAGTATCTTTATGATTTGTTTATCAAATGTTTCAGCTATTCTTATTATCAACGATAATGAAAATTCTAGTCATATTCTTACTTTGTTAAAGTTTTCCATAGTTTTCGTGAATTATTTCTAATTTCATGAAGTGGCCTTTTAAAATAAGCTATTATAAAGAATTGTGGGAAATTAAAATTTCTAGAATACAATAATGGGCACTTTTTTAGGAAGTTTTCTAACATATAGGAGAATTAACGCAAAATGACCTGTTAACAACGGGCACTCTCAATAACGGAGACGGCCAGCAAACATTTCCACTTAGTATAATTCTTATAAAATGTGCTTCTTTATATCGTTCACAATGAGAAAAAAATACTGCTCGATAAATTAAATTTGACTTTTTTTCAACACCGCCTGCTTCACAAATTTCTAAAAACTGACAAACATTACCGGGATAAAAACTTGCCTTACTGTATCTTCAATTATAAACGAGTGGTTCTTAGAAATACATACTGTAAAAATAAACATACATGTAAATATTATATTATGTACCAATAAAAGACAATGTATTAAACAACGACTTATTATATTTCTCAATAACGGAATAGTCGAACGAATGTTTACAAACTTCCCAGTGTAGTGTACATAATAGTAGTTTATACAACGAGTCAATAATGACAGTTATTATTCCCGAGAGCTGAATTTACGAACCGAGCCGCGTAACCGGCGAGGGAGTAACTCAGCTCGAGGGAATAATAGTCATTATTGCGAGTTAGTATACACTACTTTATCGACGACTAACTGAAAATTACTTAAGAAAATCAAAATAATTAAACGAAAATGTCAGATTACTATATCAATATGACGTTTGACGGTTAGACAGTTAGTAAAATGGTCGGACTTGTCTATCGTTACTACGACAATGTTAGTAACGTTATGTTCTTATTGGCGGAATGCAAGGAATAATGGTAACGTTATGGCCCATTATTCCCTCGTCGCATTTCATTATTCCCTCCGGGTATTATGAGTGTTATTGTTAGCCAATAGTGATTAATATAATACGTACTTTATTGTTTAGTCGTCGATAAACCTTTTTATTGCATAAAATTCACATTTCTCTGAAATGTCGTTATCAGTTAGTATGAAATTCCTCAAGCCGCAAAGGTCGGTAATAAAATATTACATAGAATTGTTATCTTTTACCACGTTCAGCACAAAATTGTAAATTTACGAAAGGGACAAAATTTGAAAATTTAATCAATTAGCACGAGTTACCTAGTTGATAACTAAGATGGCACTTATTCAGAGAATGTTCTTACTATCGAAGAAAAAGTACAAATTATTAAGTGTTGTAAAAAGTATAATGTAGTAGGCACTTGTCAACTCGCAGATAAATTTTTAATTGGAAAGTATCAAGCCGCCGAGATTAATTATAAAAAAAGAAGAAAATCAAAAAATTATGTGAAAATGAAGATTGGAAACGAAAAAAGAATTTTCCGAAAATTACAAGTGATGCATTGGAACAGATTGTATTCGACTGATTCTGCATATATACAAATCTCTGGAGTGCTTTTAAAAGAAAAAGCTTTAGAAGCTACAAAACAATTAGAACTGGATGGTTGGGCAAGTTTTGCAAAATATGGCAAATAACTTTTAAGTCCATTTGTTTGGGAAGCAGGTCAGGTAAACGAAGAAGATGTTGCAATTTGGAAAAAGAAGTTGTGTGAGATCATTAACGAATACACCCCTGAAAATATTTTTAACGCCGATCAAACCGCTTTATTTTTTCTCGCTTTACCTACACACACTTTGGTTTAAAAAAAAGTGCACTGGCTGTAAAGCTTCAAAAGATCTTTTCACAATTCTATTTTGTGCAAGTGTCACTGGAGAAAAGGAAAGACCTTTGGTGATTGGAAAATTTAAGACCTCACGGTGTTTCAAAAAAGCAGACGTAGATAAATTACCCGCAGAGTGGAATTTCAATAAATGTATGGATGACACGCGATATTTTGTCCGAATGGTTGATGAAGTTTGACAGAAAAATGCAACGACAATAACGTTAATGTCTTCTATTTGTAAGTAATGCCGCGACGCACTCACACATTTCTGTAAACAATTTGAAATTAGTTTTGTTTCCTCCAAATATTCATTGCCAACCACTTGACCATGGGATAATAAAAGCGTTTAATCCTACTACAGAAAATATATTTTCAAAAGGACAGAATATTTGTAAAATTGTTAGGGGTTAAATCGCTTAGGTGTGTTAATAGGTTAGAGTTTATAAATTGTTAACGCAATCGTTACCCTTTAAGTTGGTATGAAATTAATTGACCAAAGATTACTCGTCGCGGTATCACCAATTAATTAGAGATCATTAAATTCAGGGTGCACTATAACTGTGTGAGTTCCAGCACATACATACCTCCTAACATATAATTAATCTCTTATGATTAATTGCACCTATGATTCCCAGATGTTGTCCTCGAAGAAGGCCGTTGATGTTGGATTTTGACCCACCCTGTGTCTAGTTCAGTTCTTAATTATTGAGAGCTTGAGATCACTCTTTTATATGTTAAATAATTAATGCCCGCATGCGCCGCCCATTTTGTAATTAAAAAGCGGGTTGTTAAAGTATAGCACAATTAAAATGGGAAAAATGCACTAATATAAAGGCCTACCTCAAACGAAACACAGGTAAACAAAACAATAACAGTTTATTAAATAAAAAAGAGAATAGTGGATAATAATAAATAGGGCGCGGACACGAAAGGTTGATGACTCATCGCCCATTTGCGCACTATTGAAATGTTATATTTTTAAAGAGGTTTTAATTTTATTTATATAATTGGATAACAAGTGGCTGGTGATCTATAAAATACAAAATACCTTATTATTTGTTCATTTTCTCTTCTATAAGACTTGTTATCTTTGAATTAAGTACATCCTTGTAAGTATGAATAACGTAACGTAAGTATGAATGAAAATTTTATTTCTCTTGCAAAATATAAGGTAAATATAATGAATTTTAAAATCCCTCATGCTCCTATCTACGCCGATGAAAAAAGGATTTTACTCATAAATTCCTTATTTTATGGGCATTTTTTGCTCTCATTCTCGGGCACCTCTCGGGCGTAAACAGATGTTGCAGTTCACCATATGAATTAGTGCTATTCAGTAAGAGTATGTTGTTTACATTATTTCTTTGTTCCGTTGTAACTTCGTCGTAGTTTAAACCGGTCATGTTCGCGCCCTAATAATAATACGTACGGAAATAATTGACATTAAAGACACTTACAGAAAATTAAGGGAAAAAATTAAGATTTGCATTTTTTTATATTTCGGAAGATATAATAGGAACAGAAGCAATTATCGATGTTATATCTCACGTAGAAAAAGTAATTGTAGAAAAAAGGGTTTCTACTTAAAAATAAAACACATTTCATACATTTTTAAAAGCAATGTAATAATATCTACACATTATTCTGTGTTCTACAATAATAATACATAACAAGAAAAACTTGCCAAAATATTCATTTTTTATGAGAGGCGTTCATATTGTGTTCTATTAGGATATTAAAAAAATACGATTTTTAAATATAGACTTCCTATTAACGGGCACATCCCCATAACGGACAGTTTCAAATTCCCCACAGCCGCCCGTTGTTGAGTGGTTTTACTGTATATGTAAATAGTGCTTATATAAAGAAAAAGTGCTGCTATGCATTTATATTGATTTAAAAATGAACACATAAAATAATAATTCTCTAATAAACTTTCCTATGTTATTGAAAAAATTTTTAAATTCTAAACAAAATTCATTTTACAGAACACGTTGCGGGCATAAAGGTCAAGTATATGAAACTAATTTTACGAGAAAAGCATATAGTTAATTTGTGGTCTATTGTATAGAACGGTAATAGCACATTAAATATACCTATCACAATGTGTTCATAAAGGTAACTAGCAGGTTCAATTTGGGTCATTAAATTTAATGCTTGATATACATATGATAATGTTTCTAAGCTTATAGTTTGATTTAGGTATACATACATGAGTAATTGCTTAACGAAATAGTTTCGGGTTTCCTATTTTAAGGTATTCTACGTAAACGTGTTCATTTATGAAATCATTTTGTTGTTTGTAATATACAATATCACGTAATTAACAAATATTCCTCAATTAGTAAATTGGGAATAAAGCCATTATATCACATTAGATAAATTGTGTATAAAAACTAAAGAACCTACAAAAAAGTTTCAACATAATACGAGCCTACTCCATATATGCCCAAAATTATATATATATATATATATAGGTAGAGAAAAAAGAAGTCTTTGCCGTTAGAACACAGGAATAATGGGTTCTTGGGGAATCTAGCAATCATAAACTGGTTGTGCTTTAGTTCTTTATTCTTTCTACCAATATTTCGTATATATGATCGTGTACTTCATCAGGGCATCAAAATGCGAACTGTTTGTGTGGGCAATATCACATGATACAGAAGCGCATGTTTCTTAAAAGGATTGAGTTTTATTAACATTATTGGTCTTAACAGTGGTTATGATAATGATGTTCACAGATTGAACTCCATTAAAAACTTTAGACGGAACACAACAAAAAACACGATATATTTATTCTGGTTAACACCTCGTTACATTTTTAAAAAAAATAATAAATAAATTTTCCTTTTTGAAAACACTGTGAAGTGTATCATTGAACGGTTAAAAACAAAATGTCATTTTGTTTTCACCTGTCACCTGTCACCTGATGGTCTTCCGTTTATGCTTACATCTCCAAAGTTTTCCCACCTCATTCCTTGGCTACACCGTACTGATGACGACCAATTAGTCAGAAACACGTGTCTACGGTTGCTCTACAGCGGGATTACCTACTATTTTCTTTGACTAAATTATTTACCCGCACTATTTCCACTTTTGATTAATTTTCCAGGGTCGGTTGGCACGCAGGTTGACAATGTCTTCCTCGTGGCGATGTTGGTTGTTGTCCTCAAAACTGAGGATCTTCCAACTGAAGCTACAAATGGCGGTCTGTCACCTGATGGTATTCCGTTTATGCTTACATCTCCAAGGTTTTTCCACCTTATTCCTTGGCTACACCGTACTGATGACGAACAATTAGTCAGAAACACGTGTCTACGGTTGCTCTACAGCGGGATTACCCACTATTTTCTTTGACTAAATTATTTACCCGCACTATTTCCACTTTTGTTTAATTCTCCAGGGTCGGTTGGCACGCAGGTTGACAATGTCTTCCTCGTGGCGATGTTGGTTGTTGTCCTCAAAACTGAGGATCTTCCAACTGAAGCTACAAATGGCGGTCTGTCATCTGATGGTCTTCCGTTTATGCTTACATCTCCAAGGTTTTCCCACCTTATTCCTTGGCTACACCGTACTGATGACGACCAATTAGTCAGAAACACGTGTCCACGGTTGCTCTACAGCGGGATTACCCACTATTTTCTTTGACTACATATACGGTATATATATTAAATCATGTCAACCATTTTCTATTAAGGAAAGTGTTATAATAAACATTACAGATAGAGCAATCAAGTTAACGAGCCCAAATTTTAGAAAACAAGTTTTATATATATACATATACATGCTCTCTTTCAGGTTTCCGCGGGTAGTAGTATGCATTGTGACTGTATTCCGGGTTTTCTTCCGCGTCTCCACTGCTTGGTTTTTGAAAAGACCGGTGCTGGTTTCTTTACGACGTTTCGGCAAAATCACACTTGCCATCTTCAGGTCTGCGATAACTGTCTGCTTCTTGTTATTCGTAAACAGTTTAAAGAAAAATCATATTATATATATATATATATATATAATATATTACAATTCTTTGCCAATTATACAAATGTATTGAAAAATTGAAAATCTTCTTGGTAGTAGTGGCATAAAATGAATTAAAAGTAATAACAATATGACAACTGGTTGTCAATTAGAAAACAATAACAAATATAAAATGTAAATCAAAATGTATAAATGAAAATGTAATCAATAAGCATAGGACAGTCGAGATTATTTCTATAATCACATTAAAAGGCTTGGGGTCTACCACAAACTGTTCAGTAAATCCAAATATACAAATAACAACGACGCAACTATGTAAAGAAAAATTAAGAGTAGAACTGTTGATAATATAACAATATAGAATGTAAAATAGTCAAGTATAAATGTAAATGAAAGCAAATAAGCATAGGACAATCGATAATTACTCATGTAATCCTATCAAAATGGCCTAGGTTCACCTAAACATGTACAATTTTGATTGAAATACACACACAATTAACGATGCAACTATGTATGTGTTAAGATGTATTTGTAGCTACAGACATATATGTTTCTACCTAGTTTGGTTTCGTCAGTGCAGCATGTTGTAATACAACATGTTACGTCGTCTTATAAATGCTGTGACCAGACAGGACTAAATACTGAAAACACCAAAGACGAAACGATCGAAAGACGTGCTGTAGAATCAGAAATGTTACTAATAGTCACATTCATCGACCTTTGAGAAAGGCTATAAATTTGAGCCATTTTAGAGACTAAACGTGCATTTATTTGACTGGTCACATTAGAAAGTAAACGGAGCAATAAAATAGGAACAATATTTTCCTTTTTTTCTTTGAGGATAAAGACTCTAAATTTACAAAGTTCAATAACTTTTGTCAAACAGTTACATAGGCGCAGACGAGCAGACATGAGTGGAATATGTAATGGTAAAGAAATGAAAAAATACAGAGTTCAAGTGTGGTTTTCGATTGATGAAATGTGACACCTATTAGATACGCATTAATGTTATTACTAATTGAAGACTATGCAGCAACAAGAAAGTATCTGTAAATTTTAAAATTTTTCGGGAGTCGAAGAAATGTAAATAATTTTTTTATTATGAAAGAGCAGTGCCTACTTCTTTGTGAAATTATTCAAGACATGTAGTGAATGAATGATGGACAGTGAAAACTCAATTTAGGTGTACGTACTAATGTCTGTATTATAAGCATTAATAGCACTAATGTCTGTATTTTAAAAAAATTGCAGATTCCTCAAAATTTCCCCAAAACAACTCACAACAACTTTTTTCACATTTATTTTTATCAAAACTAAATGAATGTATTCACTAAATTTGCTACAAAATAAACATAAAATAACTCAGCATTGGAAAATTTGTCATCATCAGTAACGTCAGAATCCTGACGTTACTGATGATGGTTTCTGACAATCCTAATCCGATACCAGTGAAATGTATTATGCAATATCTGCTCTGATTACGTATTTATCGGCAAGGAGCATCACATTACCATATTTTTCCTTTTTGAATGCTAGAGGACGATCATATAATCCTTCCTTCTTAATATCAGGGCAAATTTTTTTTTCACACAACACATAGAACTCTTTTGGGCATAAAACACAAATACCTCATTGTTGCTGCATACTCGTCGATTATTACTGTTGTATCGTTCTTAAAATGCTTCCCATCATTCTCTCTGTATCACTATAAATTTTCAATAAAATCAATATGTATAATCATATGTAGGTATAATAATAACAGTAAGGAGTTCTTTATATTATGAATAGGGCACGGACACGAAAGGATGATGACTCATCACCCATGGGCGCACTATTGAAATGTTATATTTTTAAAGAGGTCTTAATTTTATTTATATAAATGGATAACAAGTGGCTGGTGTTATTTGTTAATTTTGTAATTTCTGTAAGATTTGTTCTCTTTGAATGAAGTATATCCTTGTAGATAGAAAACGTCCTTTCTACATCGCAACTTGTTACAGGTGCGTACTTGAAATATTTTTTTATTTCAGCGTATTTAGCAGTTAGATTTTCTGTCATTGTCCCCATACACAATTGCCGCAATGTTATTAAATCTGGATTTCTATTAAAAACTGCGTCTAACTTTTGCCGAAGGCCACATCCAAAGTCTTAAAATACTTTTGAAATTATTAATAGCCACATCTAATATGGTTAATCCATCTTTTACTTTGAGATTTCGATTTTCAAAATATGTGATTAGTTTAGGCAAATTTGCGAAGTGTGTCTGAAGGAATAACAACAGATGTTTTAAATTTGGGATTTGTGTTAGTTCCTTGAGCTCAGAAATACTTCGAGCATCGTCATTTAAACATGTAACGAAATTTTGTAAACTATGGAAAATCTCTGCATAAAGACTAGTAGCTTCCAACCATTCCCTCATCTAGTTATTACTGGCGACGGAGGCAGTGACAAAGTTGAAAGTTTTTCCCCTGTAAAGAGTTAATCTCGATGGTGCTTTTCTGAAAACTTTTTTAAAAGCGGATTCAAGTCTATCAATTTCCGGATACCTGTCACTGATGTATTCACAGATTCTGTGGAGAGCATGTGCTACACAAATAATGTGCAGCAGATAAGGATATATAAAAGTATTTTTGCCCTGTCTTTGTCGTCCAAATGAAGCATTTTGTGCAAATTCTCGTCAATGGTTTTAGCAACTATTTCCGCATCAACTGTATTTATAAATTTAGATGCTATTACATATGCGTTATATGGAATAGTTGGATGTAGTACACCAGCTACAACATTTACCACACAGCGTCCTAATATATTGCTCTAGTGGAGGGGATAATATATTTGCAAACACATATAATAAATAATAAACTCAAAATTATTCAAATCTTGTTATGTGTGTTGCTAATAATATCTCCTCTCTTACCTAGTCATTCAAATTTACTCAAATAATCTCAGGTTATAATATGATAATGATAATGTAATACTCAGTATATATTTTTTTTAATTTCTGTACCAAATTTATTATCTCCTATACTATTATATATTTCTTTATTTCTTTTAACTATGCCCAAACACTACTCAGTTTTATCCTTAATCAAATTAATTTTCTATTATGATAATATTCTTAATGCATTTAGAAATAAATATTTATCTCCTATCTCTTTCATATAGTAATTTAAAATTCAACACTTCTTTATGTTACTGCTTTTCTATAAATGAAACTAGTTTTTATTTTGACCACGCAGTACTAGCATTACATTTACTTTTATAAAGATGTCGTACTGGTATTTGCCGTAATGAACTGCTACATAAAAATAACAATTTACATGCTTCAAATACGCCTGTTATATTTATTCTTTTGATGATGTGAATATTTCTACTAATGAATTATCCCACTTTTAGTATAACAATCGTTCGGTATGTATACTTTTCCTCTCACAATTAACTTTATAAATGCTATTTTATTTTGTTTACTTGTAGGTCATTGACTTATCAAACTGCTATTTCCTATAGGAAAATGTCTAACACAATGTTCTACTTTACCAAATAAAAAGAAGAATTTCACCACAATAATCGTTTAATAACAATAAATAATTAAATCTTGATTCGAACATCTATCCAAGATAAATATACGACATGTACATAAATTGATTAACCTGTCTAATTGTACCTGTACATTTATTGTTGTATGAAGGATGTTCAGCAAATGTTATTTATTCGAGAAGGTATGTACAAAATCTAATTCAATGTAACTTTTTCAATTTTGCATGCATTAATACACGCAATTTAATTATTTATAAATAATTTTCGTCTATAAAATATTAAACAAGTTTGAAGGAATGTTTTAGTACCTAGGTCATGTAATTTCATTTATATGTGCATATTCTGAAACTTCTTATTAAAATAGAGATTTAAACTTTTTACAATACGTACTTCTATTCTTGTTTTATACGATTAAGCATTCTTAACAATATTCATTACTTTTACTCGATGTAAAATAAAATAAATTCAAATTTTTCCTTATATAAAAATTATACAACCTCTTATTAACATTTATCTTCTTTCTCTGGGTTATTCAAGTTATTTTTTCCTTTTTCCTCACAGGTTCTGGTAATATGTTCGTAGATAACTACAGTGGATCTTCTTTATTTGAAAAAAAAACAACTTCCTGGACTCGTTCTGTGCCTCGGATGAAATCTGGATCTCTCCTAGTATGACTTCTTGTGTATCCTCGTTTTAATACAGGAACTGGAACTTCTTCGGGTATATCAAACAGGATGTATCTTGTTGTGTCCTCGAAAATTACAGGATATCTTCTGGATTTTAATGCAGCTGTACATTTATCTCGACAAAACACTGGAACTGGACCTCTTCGGAGAATATATGGTTTACTGGATCCTTTTAACTAATTTAACATATAACTGGAACGACATCTGTATTTCTATCTAGTAGGAACTTCTCGTTTTATACAATAAACTGGACTTTGATAACTGGAAACCCTCTTTGGTCTCACGTACAACTGATGAATATAAAATTCCGCTCGGACTTGGTTAATATTTGGTAAGTATTATCTTAATATTTCTTTTTCTTCGTAAATATCTTCTTTTACCATCCAGGATATCTTTTAATTCGATAATAATAAAATTATTCTATAATTTTATGCTTCTATATAATTTATTTTTATTCTACCATCAAATTGATATTTTCTATGCTGAAAGAAACACTTTTCTCACCAACTTTCGCGGTTTTAGTGAATTTAAAGTATACTTTTCGGAATAAAATCGTGATTTTCCGAAAATTACACGCACCTTTTTTTAAAAATATTTTTCAATTCCTTGTTTGTTTATCGTCACCAAGACAATATCTCCGTTTTTTAATTTCATCCAATTAAATTCCTTTTCTCACAATTCTTGTTCAAAATGGTATTATAAAACTTTATTGATACGTTTCAGTGCTTTCCAAATTTCAGAAAACCTTCTATATTAAATCTCTAATAATTTATAATAATGAATTACTAAGACTTTGTACTTCAAAAAACATTACTAACAAAATTTTATGTAAATGTCAATTTTGACAGATCCGCTTATTCAAACTTTACCCGCGAAATTATTTACCAAGTTGTTTCCTTCATACTTCAACATTCAACACTAAATTACTTTTCTTTACATTATTGTTAATTAGACAAGTTTTACAAGATAACAAACTACATTTTTACATAAATAATAATTTTTAAATCTCTATTTTCAGAATCCAATGAGAATTACTGCAACCAAGAACCTGGTCTACTACGACTCCTTCAAGAAATGTTTTCATAATTGACTGCACCCATCTTTACTATAATAAATAACATTTTAAGTATACACAACTGTTCTTTTTTAGTTTAAATATTTAATTTAACAGTCACAAAGAAAAATTAGTAAAATTAAATAATCCTTCAAACTTATTCAAAACATACAGTGCCAATCACACATATTATTACTCAGCACAATATCGACAGTTTCGTCGACACTTATCCATAGATACTGATTTGAAAGATGCCTTCTAATACCTTCTACTGTTGTCATGAAACACTTGGAAACATAATATTTGCGTAATGTGGATTCATCAGGAACATTTCGACCAGTATAATTGGAAGAAACATTTTGAAAGTGGGATTGTCAAGTTTCTTTAATGGGATATTAGCCGCCATTAAAGCTTCACAGAGTTCTTCGTTAAAATTGTCAAATTCCAACGGGTACAATTTCTGTGTATGTTTTAGCGATGCTAAGTGACGCTGCACGTGGCCTTTTTGGGCATTCTGTAACGATATTTTACAGACTGTGCAATTAATTTCGGAATCACTGACAATGGTGGATATATAATCACTATGACCCTTAATCCAACTTGCCATTGTTTTACGATGCCATTCTCGACGTTCTTCCATATCATAGTAACATAAACAATGTTCTAGATCTAAATAAATGATAACTAAAACTGTATGCCTATGTTATTGAAACTTAACAAAATCCAATGCACACTTACGTCGATATAAATGGAAGAAGTAGATGAACCGGTATTAAACAGGAACTATTACAAAAATTACGAAGTACGTAATTAACAGTCAAAACAATGAAAAAACGAAACTAACGTAAGTATGTAATATATATAACTTTATTTATTTTACGAAATGAAAGGTAAATATAATAAATTTTAAAAACTCGTCACCCTTCTACCTACGCCGATGAAGAAACGATTTCACTCATAAATTCCTTTTTTGATGGTCATTTTTTGTTGTCCTTTTCAGTAACTTTTCAAGTAAACAACAGATGTTGCAGTTCACCATATGAATAATGGCTATTCAGAAATAATGTAAACAACACACAGTTGTTTACATTATTTCTTTGCTCCGTTGTAACTCCGTTGTAGTTTAAACCTGGGAAGTCCGCCCCCTAATTATGAAACTGATCCTTAATGCAAAAAAAAAATTACACACAATTGACACATTTATTTATATCAACAATGACATTCAATTTACAAATGAAACTATTACGATATATAAATTCAATGCGATACAGAAATTCTGAAGAAGTGATGCTATTGTGTAATGAAGTACTTCGCAGTTTTAAAGTCATATGAGTTAATTTAAGATTGAGAAGTTCTTCATTGCACAATAGCATCACTTCTTCAGAAAAAATAATTTAAGCATTACTACCCAGCTCTGATTGTTAAATATGCTGATCATAATTAATGAAAGTACAGTACACAGAACGAGACGTGGCCGGTGGGAGAAATCGTAGCTGCGCGAAGTATGGGTCAGTGTCAGGCAGAGAAAGTATTTCGAAAAAAGGAGTGATAGCATTTGTTCATCATCGCATACATTATCCGGACGAAAGAGTAAATGCAGATAAGAAATAGTAATACACTGAAAAGAGATACATACATAGAAAACATACTCCACTTCGATGTGTAACGCTTGACAATCTTTTCAAGATTGCTCGTGTTTATCGTAATATTATAAGAATCAACTGCGCAAATTGTGGGAAGGGGCATCTCACCGGTCACGTCTCTCTCTGTGAGTTGTAGTTTATTGTTAATATAGAATGGAGTAACAGTTAAAGAAGGTGTGCGAAAATACATCTACACAGGGTATCCCAGAAATAAAAAAACGGAGTAGCAGAAATCGGAAGTTAGATTGTGTAAAAACGTACCCTCAAAATATCAAGTCTTTATTCGTGCGCAGACGGCAGAAAAAAAATAATAAAAATTCAATTGGCCTTACGCCGACCCTGGACGATAAATATCCACCTGCTTTACTTTCACAATCGGTCCTTTACAGGACCACCATAATACTTGTGTTTAAAAAAGGAGGAGGAATAGATACTTCATAATAAATATCAAACCATTAATTACTTTAATTTTACACCTGCTAGAAAAAAATAATTACATTCTTGATATTTACTGTAATAAAGGCTAGAAAAGCTACGATTTATTGAATATTCTAAAATAATAACAATCAGCTGTTTCCGACTACAAACACATTAAAGAGCAACAACCTTCCTATTTTAAAAATACAAACAATCTTTTATTGTCTGCAATAAAGTGGGTCGCCCATCTGTGTCAACAACCGACTACGTAGCTGCATTATCTAGACGCATCGGGCAAAAAATATGTTTTAAATGAATGAGTACGATTTAAGGTTTTTTCCCGTTTTATACAAATAAAAACGTATTTTTCTATGAATGCGTGTTCGTTTCTATTTACAAATGAGCATTCTTACGTGTATTTATAAACAGACATTCTGTGCCAGGTCCGTAATGTAATTCTTTCATCTAAAAAACAACACAGAAAATTAAATTTTTAATACTTCGTTATTGCGGTATATTTGGGCCTGTGTCTGTTCGGACTTTACATACCTGCTACTCCGTCTTTTTATTTACGAAACAGCCTGTAATATAGAATCATGATATATGGAACGAGTTGTACAAGTACGCTTCCAAATAATATGTCAGTACTAGCGATATCCGGCGCGCGTTCCTACGCCCAAAAAGAAACAACTTTCATCATTACCAAACTTAACATGCACTCTCTAGACTTAGCTAGAGTTTTCCTGAAAATTTCCTCCAAATCGGTTCAGCGGTTTGGGAGTCTATAGGGAACCAACACACACACCTACACACATACATCCACTTTTAATCAAACCACTGAATAATTACAGGTGATCCAAATGTAAATAAGATCGTTAGTGCAATTTCATGGGTTAGCACTAATCTAGCCACGGAATAAACACAGGTGATCCGATATCAATAAGATTAAATGATGCAAAATATATTTATTTTTAGTTCCATCGGCACAAAACTTGACAGGAACACACTGCAGACTATGCTAGAGTTTTTCTGAAAATTTCATCGAAATCGGTCCAACGGTTTCTGTAAGGAACATACAGACATACACATACATCCATTTTTAACTATAAGATGAGCTACAAAAGAAATCAAAACAATTCATTGCGCTAGAAGTTTAACATAATTATACAATTTTCCGGAAGGTAAATACTATACAGTAATTACAGGGATAATCGTATCTATAATAAAGTTTCGCATATTTTTTCAATTACGAGCATAAATTTCTCTTTTTAGTTTATTCAATTCCGATTTTAACTTTGATACACATGCAAAGGTACGATAAAATTGCAAGAGTTAATTCCGAAAAAAAAAAAACGTGCAAACGAACTCGAAGAAGTTTATTTAATGGCTCTTTACGTAATGAAATTGCTCGTTCAGAAATTAGTTAGCTGATCTTCCCAGACCAAAACCAAATTAGACGGGCTTACTTAAACTTATAATTACACTCGGTCGACAAAGTTTCCTATCACAAAAAGAGTGCAAAAGCTAATACATACTTTGATCTCATGGATACGTGAGATGAATGTGGTAGGTAGGTAGTGGGAATGCTTAATTTTATTAAAATATAGAAGTAATTATACCTTTTAATATAATATGTAACAGATCACTTTGCTCGAACATATTGTGGGTGATTTAAAATTTAAAGTACACTTTTTTCGCTGTCGAGTTTTTTTACACATACATTAATTTATTATTATTATTTATTGTTACAAATGACAAATAATTATTGTAAACATACGAGGTAGGCGCCATAAATTCTCGTCCTGATATACAAAACAGAAACTTGGAACTATTTTTCAAAGTAATCTCCCCTAACTTCTATACATTTATTACAACGATTAAATAATAATTCGATACTTTGTAAAAATAATAAAATAATCTGAAGTTTTTCTGTCAAAATGTACTATAACCGTTGATTGAAGGAATACATAAAGATGCGCAACCACATAGCACTGAGCGTAACCAAAACTGAAGATCTATAGCGATGCATAAGTCGTTTGGGTCCGAGATTCGAAACAGCCCGAGACAGCGATGATGTTTCTTGGCAAGGGGTTTGCGGGACGACTTAACGGAAAGACACGCAATTTTACTATAGCGTTGCGCATCTTTATATATTCCTTCAATCAACGCTATAACAGCTGCTTGCAACTCACTATCGTCCTTAAAACTACGTATTCGCGGATGGGAGCTTGTGAAATCACAATCACAATCCCAGAATATTATGGCCATCACCTTTTTCGTTGATTAAACGACTTCCGCCTTTCTGGGACGAGGTTTATCAGGTAGTCGCTATTCCATGGACTCCCTTTTCGATAGAGGATCGTAAAACAGAACCATTGTTTCATTCCATGTGACAATCGAATCCAAAATCGGTTTTGGGTCGTGTCCACACATGTTTAAAAACGACTGCGCACATTCGACTCGACGTTCACGTTGGAGAGCAGAAAGAAGTCCCTGTACTAGCACTAATTAGCACGCCCTAGTAAGTAGATGAATATCTTGTATCATACAGATATAGGTTTCCCTTTGCATATCTCTCACAGTTTTAGAGATATTAATGATTATTTTCTAAATTGAGCATTATTAGCAGTAAACTGTGAAAAAAAATCTAAATAGTTTTGAAATTACACCAATTGTTTCTGATCCATCAAACTTTGTGTGAGAAGGTTAAAAAAGAAAATAAATAGCAAAACTTAGAATGGCTTTAATATCATATGAGATAACAAAAATAACCATAACAATCTAAAATGTGAATAAAATCAACTTATTAAAGACAAATAATGCGTTCAGAATGATATTCACAAATGTTCAAAATGATATCCGTTCCGTTCTAAACAAATCATAATTCTTCTTCTTAACTCTGTTGTAGTTGCTTTTCTTAATTTCGAAAACCGTCTCTTACTCTAGCTATAAGCTGTTCTTTGTTTTGCACGGGAGACGCATAAACCTCATTTTTTATTTGACGCCATAAATAAAAATCAAGGGGAGTCAGATCGGGGGATCTAGGTGGCCATAACGAGGGTCCATTGCGGCCAATCCACCTATCCTCAAAGATATTCGTTAATTCCCGATATACCTCATGTGAAGAGTGGGCGGGTGCTCCATCCATTTGAAACCAGCATTACCGTATGAGATTGTGTGGTAGGTTCTTCAAAAATTGCAGTACTACTTCTCTTAACAACTTAACTGTAGATACCAGGCGCTCGTTAAATTCTCATTATAAATTTCGTATTCAACGCGGTTATTTACAATCATAGCAAAAACGTTGAAGCTAAAAGTGCCTTGAAAATTTGCTTCTCTAATGGCATGTGGATTTTGTTGTGCCCAATGATGACAATTTCTTCTATTAACTATTCCTTCACGATTAAATTTCGATTCATCTGTCCAGATAATTTTTGATAAAAAATCAGGATCTTCTTGTGTTTTAGTTATAATAAACTCGCAAAACTGAATTCTTCTATCTTGGTCTCCCGGACGAAAAGCCTGAACAGTTTGAAATGAATAAGGGTGCGCATCTTATTTTTCTTCAAAATCCTATGTATAGATGTACATGAAATTCCTACATCTGCAGATGCCGCCGGTATAGAACAGGTTGGATGTGCATGTAAATATCCCAAAACAACGATTTCATTACCATCGTCGCCCGTAATCGGCTTTGGAACTGTCTTCTTGACTTGAATACCAAAACGAATGAAACTTGACTCTATTCGTTTAAATTTAGTTTTATTCATTGCTGGTAAATGTGGGAATCTTTCATTAAAAAGTCGACATGTTCTATCAATTATTTGAAGAGATTCACCATGAATGTAGAATAAGTTTAAAATATCTCTATTAGAATAATTATTGAATTCGTCTTGCATATTTGTGAACAACTTAAAACCAGTTAGAAACGAAATTAACTACATTTCAATTTTGTCAGATAAAATTTACTTTTCAAGGCTTACTACTACGATTTTTCTTGAAAATGCTCAATTTAGAAAATAATCATTAATATCTCTAAAACTGTGAGAGATAGTCATAGGGAAACCTATATCTGTATAATGCAAGATATTCATCTACTTACTAGGGCGTGCTCATCTACAGGCTATTCCATTAAAAAAAAACCGATTTTTCTTAAATTTAAGATTACATAAATAATCGATAAATTTCGAACACCCTGTATGAGATTTATTAAATATTTAGACATTACTCATAATCTTATACCTTTCCCTGTTTGCAGTAGAAATATGACGTAATTCTATTCAAATAAGCCTTAGGTATGTGGTTTTAAAAAGTGCATTGAAAAAACAAAAAATTTGACAAAAACAAAATAATTCAAAAATGGTTAATTATTCACAAAATAAAACCTAATTAAATGTGTTACAGCACTCTAGAAGGAATCTAAAAAAGCAATAAAAAGTATAACATTCCATTTAAAAAATCAAAGTTGGCTATGACTTCCTGTATAACCAAAAGTGGTCAATGAGTGTAAATATTTTATATTAACAGACCAAGTATCAACATTACGTGCTACAAATTTTCAAAACTGTCCTAAGGCGTTAACATAGAAAAGTTCTAACGAACGGGTGAAAAACCCTGCATACAGAGTGATTCTTAATATATGCGACAAACTTTAGGAGCTGATTCCTGGGGTTATTTTGATCATAAAAGTTCATAAGAACATGTGTCCAAAACCGCTTAGTTCAGAAGTTATAGAATGTTTAATAGAAAGTTAAAATAATAAATGGTTTTATTATAAATTAACAAAATAATCAGTAAAACAAAATTAAGTTCAGAAGATATACAATGTTTAATAGAAAGTTAAAATAATAAATGGTTTTATTATAAATTAACAAAATAATTAGTAAAACAAAATTAACTTATAGTAACTGTTGAAAATGACCGCTCCCAACTGTAATACAAGCTCGTAAACAAGTCTGTGCCTGTTTCTCTAATATGCGTAGTGGTCGCGTTGTCGATGCTAATCAGTTGGTGTTTACCAGTTGCTGAAGAAGCACGTGTTGTGATTATGTACGGTATTTTGGAATTGTTTATCTGTCATTTCAATATTTGTCAATAGTGTCAGAGTATTCATTCAGTTTATTGTCAGTTTCTGTTTTCTAAAATGAATTATAGGAATGCTGAGATGTATGAAATGCATTTCGTTTACGGTCTTGCCAATGGAAATGCGCGTGCTGCTAGACGTCTTTATGCAGAACGATACCCGAACCGTATCATACCGCATCATTCCATGTTTGCCCGTCTTTATCAACGTCTTAGTGAAACGGGAAGTTTTAAAAAACGGACGACTGGTAGCGGGCCCCCATCTACAGTGAGAACTCCACAAGTTGAAGAAATGGTATTAAATGAAATTGAGGAACATCCTACAAGAAGCACCAGAAAAATTGCGTTTGATTTAAACATTAGTCAGGCCACAGTTTGGAGAATATTGAAAGATCAACTGTTGTATCGATATCACATTCAACGGGTGCAGGCTCTATTGCCAGCAGATTTTCCACAAAGATTAGCTTTTTGTCAATGGATGCAACACGAAGTCGTACAAAATCCTAACCATTTGGCTCAAATATTCTTCACCGACGAGGCTACTTTCTCTAGAAACGCGATTATTAATTTTCATAATAATCACATATGGGCCGAAGAAAATCCGCGAGAAATAATGAATGCCCGTCATCAGCATCAATTATCTGTCAATGTGTGGGCCGGAATTGTTGCAGATCACTTGTTAGGTCCATATTTTTTACCGATGCGGTTAAATGGCGAGGTATACCGCAATTTTCTTGAAGAGGAGTTACCACTACTGCTGGTAGAAGTTCCGTTGCAGTTAAGATTACAAATGTATTTTATGCATGACGGTGCTCCAGCGCATTTTAGTTTACTTGCTCGCTAGTTTCTGGACAGTACGTATCCAAATCGGTGGATAGGACGGGGAGGTCCACAACCGTGGCCTCCTCCGTCTCCAGACTTAAATTCATTGGACTTTTTTCTCTGGGGCCACCTTAAATCATTAGTTTACACGACTCCCATGGAAAATGTCGATGAACTAAGAAATCGTATTATAGCAGCTTTTGAAACAATTCGAAATACCCCTGGTATTTTCGAACAGACTCGCCAGTCAATACGACGGAGGATAGCAACTTGTAGTACAGTTGGGGGCGGTCAATTTCAACAGTTACTATAAGTTAATTTTGTTTTACTGATTATTTTGTTAATTTATAATAAAGCCATTTATTATTTTAACTTTCTATTAAACATTGTATAACTTCTGAACTAAGCGGTTTTGGACATATTGCTGTGGTATTTTCTTCTTAAATAAATAAATAGATAAATAAAGAAACCAAACAAAATAAAAGTCAACAAAAATAAAACACCACTACATTTATTTTAAATAAATATAAATTTACAGGTTAGATATAAATTATAATTGAATATTTCAACAAATAAATACAGAATAATTCACTAATTTATATAAAAAAATAAATATATACATATAATTTGGTAGCGAATACTCGAATTAATAACCATGCAGTGGAATACACGTCAATGCAATATGGGTTGCATACCCATATTAGACGGTAAGAAACAATTAGCCTAGTAAATAATGTAAGAATTAAAAAGAAAAATATTAACCTCAACTTTAAATAAATTAGTGCACAGGAATTACATATTCTATAAAACGATATTCAAATACTGACCTCCGTTTAATAAAAAAGGATATATAATAACTTAAAGCAGTAAGATTAGCAGTTAATAAAAAAGTAGGTCACTCGGGAACACATTCTTTGGCAGTAATAATAACCGATGAATATAAGCCTGCGTTCAACAGATTGCATTAACAATAAACACTACGACACGAACAAAGGTCTCTATACATAAATAAATGTATATTTCACTTATTTCACATTCACAAGATCAATTGTATTTTCTTCCGTATGGGACACCAGAAATGCATACAAAGGTATATGATTTACTTGTTTTCGATATACACCAACGCATCCAGAATGTAAATATTGTGGCCTGGTTCACCATCAAATATAAAACATTATGTTGGTTATGCAATTTCACTGATATTCACAGAATAAAAGATATTGTTGAATGTACATCTAAATATGCGATCAGTACATTGTTTCATTCACATACAAATGCTTCATGAGATTTCAGGCTAAAATAAATAAATAAAACATTAGTCAGTATATAATATAAGACAATAAAAGAATACCTACCAACAAATAAAATCAATAAAAATGTCCATGGATACAAATATAGAACATGTAAATAATAACAACAGTAAACATGGCGGAAAGAAAGTCACATGACCACGTGACATCGATAGTTATAACAACAAACACGGAGGGCGCAGCAGATCAAAAATTTTAAACGGAACGAACAATTTAAAACAAAATAAATCGTTCGTCAAATGTTAATCGGTATAAAAAGGCAGGCACCGGCAAAAATAGAGGAGTCCATCCGGGAGTCCATCGGAAGATCTTCAAGACTTAAAAGGGAAAAAAAGGTTAAACCAGTGCTCCAAGAAATAAAAATCTAAAAGGCATAAAACGCCTTTAAGATACAAACGCTGCAGAATAAAACGTGTGACACGCGGCATAAACGAAAGGTGCGCGCTATAAATAAAGGCGCGAAATATTACTATTGGACCTCACAAAGCCGCCACAATAAATTCGATAAAATGGAGGGCCTGGACTACCAAGAAGAGTTTGAAATGTTATACAATCAAGAAAAGTAAGTACAAGCACTATAAAATAAAACTCCATCTTGCAATCCTATAAATAAATAAATAAAGGAATCTTCATGTGTGTTTCATAAATTATCGAGCAACAAAAATTTGGAATATTATTTAAATAATTAAATAAATTCTTCTTTGGGTAAGCTTTGGGTTGACGTGCGAATCTTAACTCAAGGCGATTCAACGGAGTATTAATAATTTTCCGGATAGCAACGAGGTTTAGAATATTGTTTAAATAATTAAATAAATTCTTCTTTGAGTAAGCTTTGGGTTGACGTGCGAATCTTAACTCAAGGCGATTCAACGGAGCATTAATAATTTTCCGGATTGCAACAAACTTTAGAATATTATTTAAATAATTAATAAATTCTTCTTTGGGTAAGCTTTGGATTGACGCGCGAATCTCAATTCAGGGCGACTCAACGAGGCGTTAACGTTTTTTAGTTGAATAACGATAACTTCGAAATAGTATAGGAAACATTTAATAATTCCTCCTTGTTTAAATCTCGATTTTGACGTGCGAATCTCAGGTCGAGATGATTCAATGAGGATACATCGGTAAAGGTAAAGAAAGTGAATTAAGAAAAATTTCCTTGACACATGAGCATACATGAAGAATAAGTGTAGTGATTTTTTTTTATATTTACAATTTCTTAAAGAACAAAGGATTGCAAGGTGCTTGTACCGCTGATAAAAAAGGCTGAATAGAATAATGAAATAAATAAAGTATTGTATTGTATAATAATAATAATATTTACTCAATGTTTTTATAAATTTATTCTAAAAATAAAATAAGTTGTGCTGACACTCAATATCTACTTATTTATACCCATCCCAAAGGAGAACATAAGGAAAGTAAACATCACTATCACAGCTAGAACTCACAATAAGTACAAGGCTGCGACACATTACCCGTTATAGAAACAAAGAAATTCACACTTAGACCCTGAGATCACTAAAGTATATCAATTTATTAATTTAACTATTGGTTATTAACAAAAGTAGAAGAGGTCACAGCAATATGTTCTTGTTTATGATCAAAATAACCTCAGGAATCAGCTCCTAAAGTTTGTCGCATGTATTAAGAATCACCCTGTATATATTTTTGTTCTACAATTTTTTTTTTATAAAAAAGGACATTTATGCTCATTTTAGAGTTATAATACTTGTGAAATACTTATACATCTATAATGATAGCTGAATGAATATTCATTGTGTTCTTTTAAATAAAAAAATTATTGATTCTGGATAATTTGTTTATTAATACGATGCCGTCTCTATTTCACCAAAACATACATTTTCACATAGTGCTTTGGTATTCTAGAATCTTGCAATGTGAATGCTCTGAAACTGGCTTATACTTATCGCTAGCTGTAAACATTCTCACATTGTACGTCTACCAGCTTAGCATCTGCCCACCAAAAACATCCCCGCATATTCGTATTAATTTTATTTGAGTTTCTAAATTAAATGACTATTTAATACTTAATGATCCCAAGGATCTACTAAAGGCAAATATTCTCACATAGTACCTTCAACATGTTTAGCACCATTAACTATCCATTTTATTATTTTCAAAAACGAAATACTGTTATAATACAAGATAATATTCATCTGATATTCAATAAATTGAATTATTTTATCTCATGACTTACTTCATTTCATCGTATATTTTATCAAATTCTATCTTATTGATATCCTCCATCTTAAAATTAGTGATAAGAAAAGAAAAATTAAAACTGAATAAATTTGTTTAAAAGAAAACTAAATTAAAATTAAACTGTAAATCTTTTATACAAATTATTGAATCGTGAGTTGATATGTAGTGTGTATAAACCCTACTCTCACTTTCGCTATATTAAATTTGTTTAACTTTTACAAAATCTGCGTATTTACTCCTCGAATTACAAACTTAAAATCTGCAGATCTATTCCTGTTTCTTGCCTTATATAAAAAAAAACAAATGCCTATCGACAATTTTTAGCGTCTCTCTCATCTAATTAAATTTTAGGTTGACATCTATTTCAAAAACGTTCGTGATAAATTTTCTTGTTCGTTTTCTTCTAGTTGTCACTCTCGAACCAATACACGTCAATCATCTTGACAGTTATACCTTAATGGCGATGCTTCAAGCTATTTGTTATTATAGTTTCTCATAAAATTGGTTGCATCCCATCTTTGGTAAGTATATCTTTCTTCTCTTCCTCTTCAGTATAATCCTGCATTGTATTTGTATATAAACGCATTACCTTTTTCATCGTTTGTTACATATTTGGTATTAGTAGGTAGATTCTGTCGTTTGGCCACTATCGTGGCTATACACACGAGCGCACAAATAGACATTTTGGAGTTCCACTTTTTCGGTATCAGGTAACATCGGCAAAAATCTCGAGGTAAAAAATTTCATCATGACTATACTTTCTTATACTACCTTTAAAAAAGCAAAATTAAAAATACATCACATTTCATGCAATCGAATTTTTTTTTGTTCGTGTAAATTGACTAGAGACTTTCATTTTTTTGCTACATTTCCTATGAGTTATACATGTCAACAAAACGTAACCTCCTCTAATGTCCTTTTCTGTTCTCGAATCGAGGTTTTCTGGTATTTTCGGGTAATTTATGCGACAAGCGACACCCCAAAAGAAATAACGAATAAGAAAAGATAATTTCGCCTTAACTGATGGCCACTTTAGATGTTTTCTGGGATTGGAGGAACTAGAAATGTTCGTCCCCACTGTTCCCGTACCAAAAAACATAAAACAAATCGATAAACGGAAGTTAACACAGCGGAAACGCACAACTTAACCGAACGGAAACCTGATCTTTATAAGAGAATTCATTTATCGCTTGGCATTCCCTGTTTTCCGTTAAGCCTCTGCGTATCGGGGATTTTTCTGTGGGAGTTCGGAGGCGGCGGCAAAACCTGCCTGATTCCAATAAAAATGTCTTTGTGTTGAACGGATCATTTCCGATTTAGTCTGTCAAACTGTCTAGCAACATCGACAAGAAAGCTATTACCTATGACGTTGATGAAATAAAATAAACGCTAAACCAACAAAGTAAAAATGCATTATGTAATAAAGAAATAATAAATTGGTTTTCTTTTTTCTATATGATTGCATTTAGAAAAAAAGATCTAACGACTAATTAAAAACTATTCAATTTTATTACTTAATAAATAACTACACTTGCAGCAAATTTGATTAATAAATTTATTATTTGTTTGTGAGAATAATATATTTTTTAAGATGTATACAGGGTTGTATTTGAATATTACCCTAATTATAGTAAATTATACATATATCTACATATTGCAGTGGCTGTTGCTACTTACTAAACTGAATATAGTTGTAAAAATTTGTAATTGTGTGGTCACACGACTTGACTCTCGCTAAGTTCAGAAATCTTCGAGATTAGTTTCTTAGAATCTTTTTGTTGAAACTTGTTTCTCTTTGCTGCACGAGATTTGATACAATTTCCAGACCCATGCTGCATGAAAAATTAGAATACAAAAAAATTTTTTTTTAAAGTTTAATCTATGACATAGTAACAAAATAAAGTTTTATAGTAAATAAAAAATATAAAAAATATTGCCAGAATGGCCTTTACGAGATGGTCCATATTTTGTAGCATTGTGCAGTCTTCAGCAATATTTACTAATACTGCTTTCCACAATCAGGCATATGTTAATTGATTTGAATCCTTATTATTAATACTGTGATGTGATATTTTTGAAAACAATCTTTGTTTTTCCAAGACACAGTGCAACCTCACATATACTACATGCCCAATCAAATCGCATTGGATATGCCTTGGTACTGCAAAAAGTGCACATCTTCTGCGGGTAGGTCGAACGGGTTGATGAGATCAAAGGTAAATCTAACTTCTGAAGGCACTTTACGACTTCTCTTCTGAGCAGACCCCCCATCATTTTTTCGTTTTGTTTTTACCTCTACTAGCATACCTGCAAGCAAACCATCTATGATTTTTCGTCTGAAGTCCTTAAGAGTCATAGGTGGCAATTTCTTTAGTTTTTATCATACATAACTGTTTACGACGGCGCAGTCTATGAAATGCCAAAATATCCTCATGTACCATCTCTTGCTTTTCCTATCGATTTCGTAAATGGATTTAAGTTGTTCGAATCTATCCACACAATTCATATTTCTGTTATACTCTGTTAGAGCGTTCGGACATGGAATTTGTTTTGATGAGCCGTCTTTATCTTGCCTTTTCACTTCGTTTGTTGATTGAAGGTCGTGAAAATTTGAAAGCAAGTGAACTGTTCGTTTGTCTTTCCATTTCAGGAAGCTTATTCCATCACTGTTTATGTTATAGTCATGTTCGCCTTGTTGTAGAGATTTGTCTTCTTTCAGCTTAGGTAGGTTTTTTCGATTGGCGATTATGGTACCATAAGCATTTATGCCCTTTTCCTTCAATGCCTTCATTAAATTATAAGTAGTGAAGTAGTTATCAAAAAATAAAAGATGCTGTTTGTATTCCAACCCCTCCATTAATCGTAACACTACCTTCTCTCCTAATCCATGTTCTACATAGTCTTTTGTTTTCACCGTGTAAATATCGAAATCATATAGATAACCCTCGCTATCAGCTAAGGCCCAAACTTTATAGCCTCGTTTGATTGGTTTTTTGGGCATATATTGTTTTAGTGAACTTCGTCCTTTAAATTTTATCATAGATTCGTCTATGGAAAAGCAACGATGGGGATTGTAACATTTCTGAAAATTCTTCTTAAGTTCAAATATGAATGGCCGTAATTTGTACAGCTTGTCGTAATTGGAGTCATTTCTAGTCGGCATTACGGAATAATCATTCAAATGTATATGATTCAATAACCAACTAAACTGATTCACAGGCATGAATTGCGAAATGTATGGATCCCGCAAATTTTCATCAACAGACAATAATCCCGGTAGCTAGGTGACCTCTTGATGCCCATAAGTAAGTTGAGTCCAATGAAACTTTTTATTTCAACAAGGCTTGTTTGATTGTAGCGTTTATCAGTAAGCTAGCGAGCTTGTTCAGCATAGATATTAGTTTGGAAGGAAATTTTGTCTATTATATCGTTAGAAATTAGTAAATTAAATAGATTAAATGGTGTACAACTATTGTTTTTGAGCTTTGTCTGCTAAACCGTATTCTGACAGGAAAACAGATGATGGCTTATCAAATGAATATTGCCTATTCGCCAAGTTACGCTACCACCTTGGTTGTCATTTACAAATGCAGATAACGGCAGGTCATCTTCGGAATTTTCCAAATCAGTGACAATCTCGTCCCCATCTACGTCGCCAATGTCCGATTCTAAGTCACTCGGTATATACTCAGCATATCAAAGTATATGCTTCCTCAGAATTCAATGTGTCTAACTTAATAACTTTATTGGTACCCATATTACAGTCAAACTGTAAAAATAAATTTCAGATTAAATCGTGCTTAGCTGCATAATGGTTCAAAATTTAGACTTGCAAAAAGAATAAAAATTGTAACTAATTTTAAATACCTTTTGACTATATACATAACAAACACCGACTACAGATGTAAATAAATGATTTTAATTATACAATAATATTGTCAAATACTAACCTCAATTTTTCTTCAATATTGAATCAGTAACCACCTAAGGTATCAATTTTTGAAACGTTTGAGAATTGATACAGGGTTTCTTCTAACAGATCCCTCAAAATGGGATGAAAATCAAGAGTTCATCAAAGCCAAAAAGATTGTGGGAACGTTTGTTTGTGTTAAAGACACTGCTGACAGAGTAATTGATGGAAGCGTATAATGGAATACTTACTGAAAATGAAGAGAAAAAAACAATTTCTTTTACAATTCGTAATGGAACACAGGAAACTGTTTCGCGATTTCATTAAAAAGACATTCAGAAGAATATCCCTAATTATTTATTCATTAGTATAACACATGTGTTAAAGTTCGTACAAAAAAGTTATTTTCTTAAGTATGTGAAAGTGAAATATAATAAAATTAGGTACATTTGCTTCAACCAGCATGTAAAATTAGTAAAAAAATAAATCGATAAAAATCGGTAGATAAATTTGTTCCCAAAAGCTCGTTAAACTGGGTATTATTTGGAATGCAAAATATTTAAGTCCACATAGGCATAGGTTAATGTCATCGAATTTGGCTGAAATTTATTGCAGGATGTTTTTAGGCCCTAATGAAAAAAATGAGGGTGTATGCGTTTCAAATTTTGAACTTTTCAGAATGTTGGGCCACCCTAATATTCAGGATTGCGATTATGTATGAATACAGCTAAATACTTTGAAAACAATTTATTGGAACTGGCTGAAATTTGGCACACTGTTAGAATGATTTAGACTAGATTATTTGAGATGTTCTCCAATTTTTCATCGTCGTTTGTTTTGTAGATACAAGACTAACTTCATGTTTTCTAAATAGCATGGGGGGGGGGCAAATGTAAAATTTTTGAAAAGAGTGCTCTTTTCTCTATTCAGCGATGTAACACGTGCCTGCCTTAATTTGCATAAAAACCGCTTTTCTTTTGTTTTTACGAATTCGAATTTGAAGAATGTAAAAGTAAGTTAGCTTTGAAAATGCTGCCATTAGCCTTCTGTCATTCGCATTGTATTCAAAAAAATATGCTTATGTCATATAATTAGTTTAAAAATGGTGCTTTTAAGTGAAAGGGAGCGTATAGAAATCCTGATGATGGTTGGATATGGCGATAGAAGACGAGGTTGTGCTGAGGTCGTAAGTCCTTTTTAATAAAATACATCCCAATCGACAGTCGATCTCTATAATAACGGCTTCAAAAACTTTAAGAAGATTCAATGAAACTGGTAGCGCAAAAAATCGTGTAAAACCCGGACGACCGAAGCTTTTACAAACGAAGAAGATTCTTTGAATATTATATTAGATGTGGAAGAAAATCCAAAAACTTCTTTACATCAGTTTGCTCTAAATCATAATATGAGTAGAAGATCTATATACAATATAATGAAACGCGAAAAATATCATCCCTACAAAATCCACCTGTTACAGGAATTGAGTGAAGATGATTTTGACCGCATAATCGAATTTTGCGAAACAATAATGAACAAAATAAATCAAGAAATGTAACTTTATCAATCACATTCTCTTCTGTGATAAATCAACTTTTTGTTTAAATGGGAATGTTAGCCGCCATAACTGTAGGTACTGGTCTGACAGACATCCGCATTGGATGGAGCAAGTTCATACTCAGTATCCCCAGAAAATTAATGTTTGGTGTGGATTATTATTGATCCTTTTTTAATTAATGGTAATTTAACTTCTCAAAGATACTTACAACTTTTACAACAAAACATTGCTCCCCGGCTCAGAGAAATCTTCTCAAACTAAAATAACCGAAATATACCAGCAGACACCATATGGTTTTAACAAGACGGAGCACCGACCCATTATGAACAATTGAATGGCCATCTAGGTTACCTGATTTGACCCCACTTGATTTTGTCTTGTGGGGTCTTCTAAAAAATAGACCATTAAATATCGCAGATCTGCAAGTACGATAGGAAATGAGATTGCCATGATTTCTCCTCATACTTTATTGACAGCTTGCAGAATTTTGTCCGTCGAATTCATTACTGTCAAGAAGTTAAGGGACAGCATTTTGAGCATATTTTATAATATAAAATATTTATAGAATTTAGAAATTTTTTTCTTTATTCTCAAAATGTACGAGTTCAATTTTAAGAAAATGCGATATTTTTATTATTTTTTCAAAACCTAACTTATTTTTACTTTTCTTCAAATTCGAATTCGTAAATACAAAAAAAAACGGTTTTTATGACAATTAAGGCAGGCCTGTTGTGTTACATCGCTGAATAGAGAAAGGAACACGCTTCTCACAAATGTTACATTTGACCCCCCGTGCTATTTAAAAAACATCAAGTTAGCCCTTTACCTTGGAAACAAACGAGGATGTGAAACTGGAGAACATCTCAAATAATGTAGTCTAAATTCTAACAATGTGCCAAATTGTAGTCAATTTCTCAATTTCAATAAACCGTTTTCAAAATATTTAGCTGTATCCATACATAATCGCAACCCTGTGTGTGAATAGTGAATCAAAGGAACCATCAAATATATTATGTTTACATAGTCAATAATCCTTAGCCTTTAAATTAGAGATTGGACCGGTGATATTCGAAATTTTTGAAAACTTTTTTTTGCAACTAAGTGTAGTAAATTCTATAAGAAATGATAAATGCTAATCTGTACTGCTGGATGTGAAATAAATCAGTTTTATTCTGTTAATCTTGAAAATTTATGTTACACTTTAGGAATATGTCACGTATTACTGGAGCTGTAAAGACAAATTCCTAAATCTCCGAATGGTATATTAAATCTAAAATTTAATAAAAACCCCCATTCACTTTATCAGATAATTCCAATGGAAGAAATACTAATAGTGCAATCCGTTTTTATATTAAATACAAGTTATTATTATTAGAGAATCTATTTTTTTCTCTTGGTAGGTATACATAGATATTTACATTGGGAATAATATGGAGTTGTACTTTTATTTATTTTTATAATAAAACTGTCTCAAAATGTTTCATTATAACTTTATACCTTCATACACATCACTGATTCTATTTTTCAGTTTTACCTTTCATCTTTTGTCTTCGTACAATTAGTTCGAAATGTTCCACGTCTAGAGACAAAAGCTCGACTGGAAATAACGATAATTAAACATATTGGATTTCGAATATTTCTGCACAATCGCGAAATGCGAAAGTGTGCCAGTCGAGAGGCGTGGTTGGCGTGGTGCTGCAAGGGTAGTAAGAAATAAGGAAACGGCGTTAATTAAAATTGTCAGAGATTTAGAATGGTGCTCTCTCTTTAAGTCAACGCCTATATCTATCTCTGTCGACTGTGGTTATTTCCGTGGTTATCGAGTTTAAATGACTTTTCATTATTCTATGTATGCATTATTATTTGTATAAATTAGTAAGTTAATTAATTAATATAATGAACTAAGCCATGCTACCCAGGTGGTACCAAATCACATTCTCACCAGCATAGTGGAACTTATAATTTATATTGTTCCGATAGTGAACAGATTTCTACGATTTTTTTATGTAAATGCGCATCTATTTAATAACTTTAAGATTGTCAAAGCTACTTTTATTATTAATTTTATGATACTTATGACTTTAATACAAATTTTTTAAAAAAGTATCATAATTTATTTTATTTTTCTTGATAAATTTTCAGTTTTTAACGAAAATGTGGTATCGTTGCAGGTGCTGTGGGAAATGGGCTCATGCAGAGTGCAATGGAACTGAAAATGCAACAATATAAATTATTAAATTTTATTCGTGAATTCGTACAGCGATTTACTTCATGATTTATGGTCTTTCTCTTATTTAATCTAGTTTGGGATAAGGTGAGGAAATTAAACACAATATCTATGTTTTATGCTAACATCAGATATATTTTCAATTATTGTTACTAACAACAATAACATTTTATAAAATCTTGTTCTTAATTGAAATTATCTATATTCCTTTTTGAATTGTTAAATGTGTGAAATAGGTATAGTGATGTGTAAATGGATGTTCACCATGTGTTCTTTTATTTTTAAAAGAATGATTTTTGAAAAGTTATTAACACGATGCCGTCACTATTTTACTAAAGCAAACATTCGCACATAGTACTTTAGTAATCTAGAGTCTTGCTACTTAAATGTTTTGAAATTGGTTCACACTAACTGCTAGCCGCAAATATTTTCACATAGCACTTCTAGCCATTTAGTATTTACCCATCAAAACATCCTCGCATGTTCGTGTTAAGTTGTTTGAATTTTTTATTAAATGATTATGCAATATTTAATAATGTCCAACAATCCACTTAAGGCAAACATTTGCACATATTACCTTTGTAGTCTGTCCAACACTATTAAATACATTTATAATTGGTAATGAATAAACGAAATATTTAAAATCAAGTGAACATTCATTTGATATAAGACAAATTAAAATAACTTCATATTGTAACTCATGTGAATTTATATAACTCACTTCATTTGATCGTACAATTGATCAAACTCCATCCTATTAATATCTTCCATTTTATTTTATACCGATAAAAATTAATCAAACAAATTTATTTGAAAAGAAAATTTTAACTAAATACGTAAACTCTATTTCTGAATACAAATTTCTATATCATAAATGAACAAGTAGTGCTTATCTGCCCTAGTGTAACTTTATAATATTATCTCGGAGTTTCGCTTTTAAAATTTTGCGTATTTACCACTCAAATTGCAGTCGAGAACTCTTTCTTGTACTATCTTGTTTTCATTTTTATATTGGTAAACAAAACACTATCGCTGCTTTTGCGCACTCTATTTCAAATTTTAAGTTGGCTATACTTTTATACTCATTGTTACATTTCCTTTGTCCTTTTTTAACTTTTATTCAAATACACATGAATTCCATTGACAGTTACACAACAATGTCGGCGCTTCCAACTGTTTTTTATTGATGTTTACAAATTTGTTGCTTCTTATCCTAAGTAAGTGGGTTGTTCATTTTCTTCTTCTTCTTCTTCAATGTAGACATCTGTTGTACCTATATATAAATTCATTGCTCTTGTCACTGTTTGTCAAATATTTTCTTTAGCCATTTGCTATTCTGATTCTTTTTTCTTAGTTCGTCTATATGGAAACAAAGGGAAAACCTCACAGACAACCTCTATGTTCTTGACCGAGTCTATACTGAGAAGAATTGCCGCCTCCGTTTCTTTCTCCCTGTCATCAAACCACGTTTTTATCTCAAGTGATATTGCTATTTGTAGAATGCTGACGTTGTATTTTTCTCTTGCAGGTGCTTAGACCATACATGATTATTTCTGATCCGTCCGAAACACAACTGCCACACATTCAAGAATCAAAGAATACATTTGAATCTTACATTATTATTATGTTTTTATTTACGATTGAACATGTTATAAGCCAAACATTGTAGTTATATCCTTTTTTTTTAGGTGTATGTATGTGCTATATTTTACTTCTTTTGTTAGAATCACTTTTATGAATTAATACTATTCATATTCACATTTATTACTTTATTCAAGATTGTGTCATTTTCTCGAGCACATCTGATTTTATTTTGTTCGTATTGTAACATTTAATGTGTCATTTTGACAAATTAAAGCCTTCCAATTTATTTAGGTAGTGTATCACATCTCATTTGTCTTTATATATCTTATATTTAAGCTTACTTCATTAAAGTGTACTAATAACTATATGTTTATTTTTATTTACTATATTTTCTAATAAAGAAATTCATCCTTAAATGTTTGCAACCTATTTTACTTATTTGCATATATTATAATCTTACTATCTAACTTTGAATAAATATTCAGATAAATTATTGCTCTTATTTAGTAACTAAATTAATACTTAATACTATCATTTTCGTAGTGTAAGGGTCAGAGCAATATGTTTTAAAAATTAATTCTATCAAAACCGTTTTAACAAACATAATACACAAATAGATGTTTATTTTATTAGTATTGATACAAGTATTGCATTCGTGCTTTCGATTAATAGCCATTCAATTTGCTTTAATTTCGCCAACATTTATTACATCCCATACTAAATACCTCATTCCGCATAAGAGCAGACACAACCACCGCAATCAAGAGCATAAAGGAAGTGTCGAGAGAATGTTTCAGCAAATGTGCTTCTATTTTCTTTATTTCTGCTGACTACCCATACGTTATATATAGACACTTCGATTGGATTGCTTCGAATCAATTGTGGACCATATTTCGTACTTCGCCACCACCTCTTATTCCACCCACTCGAGTTAATATCTGCCGTCGCCGGAAGAGAAGTGCAGTTGGGATTGAAGCGTAGGGTTTTTGCCTCTGATTGAGTGAGCCCTTTACTCTCGAAAAAAAACCTTCCCAACAAAAAAGAAAATAAATAGAAAATACTAAACCGCCGCACATCAGACACTTCCACTTCAATTTCCTTTTTAATTTCATGAGATTTTCTATCATATATACAGAATTTAGGACGACGTATATATATTGCTAATTATTACATATATTACTCCTTTATCAAGCAATGTTGATATGCTCCCTAAATAAGAAAAAGATATCATTCTGTAAACCAACATTTTAGGTTAGCTTTATTATTTTGAATTTTACTTTTGAAGGAAACGTTGAAAATATATTTTATGCATTAAACAAATTGCATTTTGACTTATAAATCATGTCCAAATTTGTAAACCTGAGTCCATTACGTATTCCATTATCTGCATATGCCTTCTTTATGACATACAAGGGAAGATCTAACCTATAAATATGAATTTAATCTTTTTATACGAACAATTAGTGGCAGATTCATGGTTGCTTGTAACACATATTGTAAACATACTTTAAGCTCTGACGCACTTCCGGTTTCACTGGAAATGCACGGCAATTAATTTTTTTTAAATGACACCTTATATATTTTTGAATTTTCTAGTACTGCTTTAAATTGTCTATTCAACTAATCTTTTCTGTTTCATAATTGAGCCAATAGTTTTTGAGTTACTAATTTTTTTTGAAAATATTTGACCAAAACATGTGTTCATAAAAAATCATTTTCACTTTATTTTTAAAAGTAAAAACATTTCTGTATGATTTGGTTTAAGTTGCACTCAACAATACTCAAAAAACATTGTTTTTTCAAGCCTTTTTCCCGAAATTTTCAAATACTAAAAACTATTTTTTTTTAATAAAACACCCGGTATATTATTGACGCATGTTGTTCCTTTTTTTTCTGTTTCATTTTTGTTAACAGTGTCCTATACCTATCTTTTGTAATTTCTGAGATAATCACTATAGGAGCAATTAGCGGTCATTTAAAGAACTACGAGCGCTGTTATTCTATGCACTCAACTATTCGTTCAACCAATGGAAGGTAGGAATGGGGCCCGGCTTCCATAGTCAACTGTCAAACAAAGTAAAGATTAAATCCAACTATCCCAAAAGTAATAATTTTACAGAATAAAGAGCATCCCATTCCAATTTTTGAATTCCGGCAATGTCCAGTTGCAGTATTTCATTTTTTTCACTGTTGGTTAACGACGAAATAAAACAAAGGTTATGTTTACTGACATATTTGAAGATACCGCCCCACTAAAAGGTGCATGAAACAATGCTGCTACCTTCAATTCAATTTACCTAATTGCTCTTATTCTTTAATTATTGAAGTTCTTCATACGAGTTGGCTGTAGTTTTTCAAAATTATAAACTGTTAGGATATCAATTTATAATTATGAAAAACTACAGCCAACTCGATAGAATAAAAATTAGCAACGAATAACGCAATTTAAATAACCTAAAGGTATTCAGCAACGTAACAACAATCAAAAGTAAGAAAAACAAATTTTGTTAAAGAGTATGTTCAACATAACCACAACTTGCAATGCACGTGAGTTTTCCAAAGAAGTACTAACGTTGTGTGTAAAACGTTTCGACATATTCTTGTAAGCGCTTGGACTGATTTTAATGTTCGTGTCTTCAAAAAGTTTTGTAAATCCGTCCGTGGAAAACGAAGATAATCTTCTCCATTAACATTTTCATCAAAAAAATAAGGTCCAATTATGTAACTACCCACTATTCCTCCCCACACATTCAATGTCCAACGATTTGAAAAGTTTGCAGGTGTGATAAAGTGAGGGTTTTTATGTGTTATAATAAGGAAAATTGTGACGATGAACGTATCCATTTTAATAGAAGGTGGTTTCGTTGATAAACAACAAAAAATTATTAAGGTATGGTACGGATGATGAATTATCTATTTCCTAATTATTCTGGATTCTCAAATTTGACTTACATTTAACTGACGACTAATTTTCGTAGTACTAGCATGGGGGTGTTCCACTGCACTCGCAAGTACCATAAACGTTTTATCCTTACCAGTTATTGATTTTGTCCGCTCCTTTTTCCATATTCAATACTTTCTGTCACACGAACCGTTCCTTTATATTTTCGAAGGCTCCTGGCTTCGGTTGACTTCTACTAGGGATCGGTATGCATAAAGTCTGGATGCTAGCAATGAGTCTCTTTCAGATTTACCCAAAACGTCAATCATATATATTAACTCTTCATAAGAATATTTCATTTGGCTGATAACTAATAGCGATGCTTTTATAAATTTGATATAAATGTTTACCGACTTTCTTTAAAAATTGAGTCAGGCAGTCGGCCGCATTCCAGCTGGATGCATACTTGGGTGTATAGAACAGCGCTCGTAGTTCTTTATTTGACCGCTGACTGCACCTGTAGTTATTATCTCAGCAATTACAAAAGATAGGTATAGGACATTATTAACAAAAACGAAAGAGAATAAGAAAGGGTACAAAATGCCACAATAAAATACCGGATATTCCATTTAAAAAAAATAAGTTTTTGGTATGTGAAAATTTCAGGAAGTAGGCTTTGAAAACCAAAGTTTTATGAGGTATTGACGAGTGCAACTTATGCCAAATGATGCCGAATTTTTTTGTCTACAAGCACCACCAAAGTTAATATTTTTACTTTTAAAAACAATGAAAAAATCTTTTTTTTTCTGAACACGTGTTTTCATCAAAAATTTCCAAAAAAAAATTAATAACTCAAAATCTATTTGCTCAATTGCGAAAAAGAGAAAGCAGTTAAATGGACAATTTAAAGCAGTACTAGAAAATCCAAAAATATATAGAGTATTAAGTTCCATGCATTTTCGGTGAAACCGGATGTGCGTCAGAGCTTGAAGTATTTTTAGAATATGCGCCCCAAGCAATGATGAATCTTCCACTAAATGTTTTTTCTTTTATTTAAAACACAAAAGAGTAATCGAAGAAGCGGCTACTAATGACTCACTCTGTATATACCTATGTAAACAATGTATAAAATGAATGTATGTCATCTAGACGTAGTCACCTTATACTTCGTATATTTATAAGGCGAGTGTCTCTTGCAGTGTTTTGTTTTTGAAAATATGTTATTAAGTCATTACAACAAAAGACCATCCCATTTTATTCAAAAAGAATTTTTGTAAATAAAAACTTTTAAATTAATTTTAACATAACATGTAACGTAACATATACATTTTTTAGTGTTTCCAATATTTTAATAGTTTAATTTATTTGTTCTGTGATTAATGTTATTTTTTAAAATTTAACAAAAAATAGTTGAATATTTTTGCATACTCTTTGTAAAACCAATTTTAATGTAACTAACTGTCTTTTATAAGGAAAAAAAATAATAACTTGTTACAGAAATAACCTAAATTCTGAAGAAGACCGATTATTTATGGGTCGAAACGTCAAATAAAAATTTTACATCCCATTATACATGAGATTTTATTCCAAAAGAAAGCCGAAATTACCCAAGAAGAAAATATACAATTATATATATATATATATGCGAGACCAGACTTTTGACTACCTAGCAAGTTCGATTGCGCATAAACGGCCGATAAACCCCGAATAAAGCCGTTTGAATATTACTTTGTAATAAATACCTTTTAATATTACTTATATTATTCTTTGCATACAATTCTTTCAATTCATTTACATATGAGGCTTGAATTGATTTCTTTATATCGATCTTATTATTTGTAAATATTGCCTTCCCATAATAGCTGCGACAGCTGTATTTCAGATGTTGCACCATATCCACTTCGTGCTGATCCACCCGCACGTCCCCTAACGTCTCCGAACAGTGGTGCTAGCCAAACTGCTGCTAGGGTATAACATTTAGAGTGGACTACTTTTGCCTACCGGTCGCAAAAAGGCGGGATTGTCACCATAAGCCGCATAGCGTATATGAAAGTGTCACTGAAATGCTGCTGTCGCATATATATAATTCGTATGAAACTACATGACAGGTATAAGAAAAGAAACATATATAAATTATATAACAAAAGTAGAAATATATTTAGAAGGGCCATAACTGCAATGGGGCCTCTAAAACACTGCACCATTTAGTCTAGGATGTAGGAAAAAACCTGCAGAATAAAAAACCTGCGCCACAGTGCCACGAAACTTAAGGTCTTTAGTTGTCAAGGTCCAAGCAACAGCCTCTGAGTTAGATTATGTAAGTCCGTGTATCCAAATTCAAACATAGCTAGAGGACATTTTTCAACAATATGTTTAACTGTTTCAATCTCAGCTCCGCAATCACAAGCTGGACTCGCGATCATATTCCACTTGAATAATATACTATTCTCCTCTTGAAACAACGTAAACCGATTATATACATGTTCATAAAATAATTCCCCAAATATGAAACCTGTTTTTGGCTTGCTTCTACATCACGTTAATAATTTTAAAATGTTTATAATTATGTAAGTTTCTCTTAAATTTTTTTGTATTTTTTTTATCAAGCAATGTATTCCAGTAATGCAATTTTATTTTGATAAAGAATTTTCGCAAATCACGCAGCTAAGTGAGTGAATTTACCCACTTAGCTTCATCAAAATTCAATGTCATTTTTCTTTGCCGCTAACAAAAAAAAATGGTGAAAACCCATAAAACACAAAGACTTAAGGTAAGCATTAGACACGCGTTTTAACCACCGCGAGCCATTTAGATCACAAAATTACCAGTAATTCGTCGGTTTTCAAGAAAAGCCTATCCTATTAATTCCTGGACAAAAGCGTTTTTCTTTTTTTTTTGCAGAGAAAGCCTAATCGAGCGACTATCCCGACCAAAGACAAGCGAACAGAACGGCCGAAAAATACGAGTTTTAATTTTTGGGGCCATGAAATAAATTTCTAATGCTGGGGAGAGAAGTAGTGAAAATACCGAGGCGAATATATTCAACGTGCGAGAAAGAGGGAGATCCTAACCTATGTAACCGAAAGACTATTTTCCCCTCGACACAAAAGGGCTAAACAAATCGTTCTTGTCCGATGCGCTATAGTGAGGGCCGGGAACGGATGGAGGTGGAGGGTGGGAGAAAAAGTTTTGGGGTAAGAGGAGGGTGAACAAAACGTAAAAAAGGCAAAATTCGAGATATTTAAATACTGAAACAATAATTAATTACGAGTTCTACTGCGTGGATTGTGTGGAACTTTCAGGGAAGGATAAATTATTTCGATTTTAAATTTTCCAATGTTTTAGTATTTGCGCACATTGAGAGTGAGACTTTAAAAAGGGAAAATGAGTATTTTAAACAAATCTCTAAAAGGAAATATGGAATATCCTAGAGGAGAATATCGATTTATACTAATCAACATAATATATAAAATGTTTTTTTTTACAATAAAAATTATATAATAGAATGATGATATTTAATTTCACAATATTTTACAAATTTGCACTTCAAATTAGCCCATTTAATCCCACTGTACTCGTTTGGGTACGGAGTTAAAATTATTTTTTGAAGTGTAAACTTCTGTAGGCGCGTTGCGCTGATTGTAGGCACTGAACAAGACTGACTGCAACGCTCCGATATGTAACGCTCGGATATGTGTAACGCTCGTTCTGGTAAAGTCGGCTAAGGGAACAAGATAAATAAATATATCATATATGTAGAGGTATTTAATTTCGATTAAATTGAAATTTAAATGAATAAATAAATTCATGTTCCAGAACAGATTCGATCCCGAGTCGCACGGGTATGAAGACGACACGTTACCATCAGACCAAGCGCGTCTATTTATACATACACATACGTCCGAACCGACCAAACAAAATGGCCGCTCACGTAAATGTAGTAAATGTGCGAATATGTTTTATTTAATACGTTACTAAATATTATACTCGTGTATTTCGTATTATTGAAAATTGACATATGAAAGTGAAATTTTAGATACGGGGGTGTCTTAGGTCGCCGATCACAAATCCAAAGTCAAAATGTCAAAAAAAACAAAATGGCGGACGAGTTTTTTGAAAATTGACTTATGGATGTGAAATTTTAGATACGGGGGTTTTGGGGGTCGCCGATCACGATTCCAAAGTCAAAATGTCAAAAAAACAAAATGGCGGATTTTTTTTTTTAAAATTGACGTATGAATGTGAAATTTTAGATACGGTGGTGTCTTAGGTCGCCGATCACGATTCCAAAGTCAAAATGTCAAAAAAAAAAAAATGGCGGACGAGTTTTTTGAAAATTAACGTATGGATGTGAAATTTTAGATACGGGGGTTTTGGGGGTCGCCGATCACAATTCCAAAGTCAAAATGTCAAAAAAACAAAATTTCGGAAGAATTTTTGAAAATTGACGTATGAATGTGAAATTTTAGATACGGGGGTGTGTTAGGTCACCGATCACGAATCTAAAGTCAAAATGACAAAAAAAAACAAAATGGCGGACGAGTTTTTTTGAAAATTGACGTATGAATGTGAAATTTTAGATACGGGGGTGTCTTAGATTGCCGATCACGAATCCAAAGTCAAAATGTCAAAAAAAACACAATGGCGGAAGAAGTTTTTGAAAATTGACGTATGAATGTGAAATTTTAGATTCGGGGATGGTTAAGGTTTACGGTTTATTTAATACGTTGCTGAATATTGTACGCGTGTATTTCGTATTATTAACCTCGCCTTGATGAAGTTTTCACTTCTGCCGTGTGGTTTTAAGCACACTCATTCTTCTTGTTTTAAATTACACAGCAAGATTTTTCCTTCGTCTAATGTTACATATACATAATTGAATGCACTATAAACAAACCTCACCGGAAATCGGTTTGTTTATATTTTGTACGTGATATTTTACTTGGAATGCGTCTCGATTTTATGAGTCTTCAGTTGCGCCTTTACACGTGGATGAAACGGGTGCTAATTTTATTTTCGTGATAAGTGTTGTGAAATCTTATTGATAAGGTATGTATACAACCCCTCTGATAGGCAAAATGAATTTACTTACAGTTAGTTACTTACTACCCCCTGAAAAAGCAGCTGTACTCACATGAGTACACTGGGTCAAACGGGGTATTTTACCATAAAAATTTTAAGCAATATTTGCCCTTTATTATAGATATGGATCTTCCTTCTATATCTGCATTTGAAGAAATACTACCGAAAACGCTTTATGGAAAGCAACATAACTCTTTGGGAGGGACTTTAGAGGATGTTATCTCAAGTAGGCATACGACTGGAATTGTTGAAATTTGTTATAGCAACGAATCTTCAAGTGAGGACGATGAAGATGATATTCCATTAGCACTGTTACGTCAACAAGCTCTTCATTATCCTCAAAAAAAGAAGAAAGCTAGTTGAGTCATAAATATAATAAAGCATCAGCCTCTCCAAATTGTTATCGATGTTGTAATTTGATCTATTCTTGGCGTAGTAGTGTACACACACGGATATATGTTATACGTAGCTAGCTTAAGTTGTTGATTCAAGCCGATGTAGTCATCTCATTTCCGAGAATTAATGAGAAGAATAAATCTTACTAAATGTTACCATAATAAAAATGTATTGTAATTATTTGTTAATGTATATGTTTTTGTTAAAATCAGTTTTCTTGTGTAAAGGTTTAGTTGAATATGAAAATCATTGATTTCCAATATAAATACTATCTAAACTTATATAATAGTATTTTCTTAAATTACACCAAATATTGCCCTAAGAAACTATTAGTTTATCGACATCTCTTTTATTTGAATCGCCCTGGGATCAGAACTGAGCTTAGCAGATAAATAAATTGATTTCTTTATTTTATTTTATATATATATTTTTTTATTAAAACACATAGGACTATAAAGGGGTTATTTTACATTACGACTATGACACAACAACGTGAGACTATTTTTACAATGCATTAATAATAAATTTATTGGTGTTCCATTTCAAAATGCATCACTTGCTAAAGCGTAAAAAGTAACACTAGGCAATATTGCACATCTAACGTTAAAATAAGTCATGAAATAAGAATAGAACCAATGATAACAATCAACCAAACAGTCATGCCAGGAGCACTTAATAATTAGCCGAAGTTTCCACATTCGTCCGTGCTCAAATCAAATATCAGACATCAAAAGTCGTGGAGTGGGGAGGTTCGGCTAGAAAAAATCAAATGTTTCTTATTAAAAGAACCGAAATATCTTCTAATACGACAAATAAATTATTAATCCAGTGCTAACACTTAATTACACCAGATGGAAGTGTGTGATCGCCGAGACGTATGAATGAAAGATGCCGAGACAATACGATACGCACGGGTAATGTTCAAAGCAAATTTCTTAAGCATAACTAATAATTATTATCAGTGCATGAGCGTGTTGTTCACAATGCCTTAAAACAGATGCCGCTGGGAATCTCTCATGGCATTTGGTACGTAAGTTGACTATATCAGGTAATCTAGGTATTTAAGGCGTTGTGAACAACACGCTCGTGCACTGATGAGACCAATGTAAGGTCGAAACAGCTGCCTGCAAGTTGTTGTTCACAATGCCAGCTTAGGGTAGATGTGCATTCATACATTTACTCATATACGAAATTTTTCGTGTATGTATACTTGAGTGATTTAATAGTGTGAAAGCGCTTACTCTCCAAGAATTACTTTGTTACATTGTACTTTCTTATTTTACTAATTTTAAGCAATTCAATTTTGTGTGTAATGCCAATGATCGTCTGCTGGATCTTCTTATGTATGACATTCAGAGCGTAGTTCTGTGGGATAAATCTGCATTTGTTGCTGAGGATGATCACCATACAGACCTTTTAATAAGACTCGATGCTGGATATAGTGGCCGCTCTGGTTTTCCTAAAATTGGCTCTAATCTTCCAATTTTAGGAAGTGTGATTTCTATGAACTTTACTTGTATCGTTTGAATATAAACTGGATGACTTTGGATGGGACTAACATCAGCACAAAATTGACATTCTAATATCTACTGCTAGATATTTAAAATATTTTCTGGTGTATTGGAATTTCTGACATGCATTGTTTTGAATTGGGAATGTGTTCAATGAATTCTTTGTAACTGAGTTTATAGGATGGAGCCCTAATTGATTTACAAATACGCTTTGGTTTGAAAGTACTATCTAGAAGCGTTGGAATGCAGTGGGATGAAATTAATGGCAGCACAAAGTCAGCGTTCTAATGCGAGAGTTATCATAATATTTTTACTGTAACGATACCTGACGTGAGTCGTCACTAACTGACACTTTTCTTTGCACGCAGATAAATGATGCGAATATCGAATAAACAGAAATATCATTTTGAAAGTTTGAAGAATTGATTATAAATGTGACTAATACGAATATAGAATAAACAGTAAATTTAGTTTAGACAGACATATAAAAACTAACCATTTGGAGGAAGTTTATTTTAGATGTGACTCTTGTGAATTTGGAACAACCACGAAAACTAATTTAAGAAAACATATAAACTATACATTCCAAGGAATTTGATTTTCAATGCAGTAAATCTGAATTTGGATCAAACTACAAAAATAATATAAAACTACACATTAGAAGCAATTCGACTTTAAATGTGACTCTTGTGAATATAGAACAAAAAATAAAAGTCATTTTAGAAAATACATGAAACGAAAACGTTTTTAAGAACTTGGAAACGTATTCTTTCATTTCTTTTGCCGCCAGAGTCGTGCCTAAATATTTAATTTACAAAATGAACATTATTTTATAATCGTATGGTCATGTTTACATGCAACTAGAAAAATATAGCATTGATGATGCGATGATTTCAACAAGTACACATGCTTTAAGCAATTTTTTTATTTTTGGTATGTATTTATATTTAAGCTGTTTGAAAATATACATGAATATTGTATACTTAGATATAGATTATACAATTTTTTCTTATTTTGATTATATTATTATTATTATGGTTAAATATATTTGCGAGGAAAATATTAAGACAATAAATATCTCTATATTAAGCTATTTCTTGTGTCTTAATATACTTGACTTGTCGGAAAAGAATTATATGGGAATACTAAGGAGAAGGAATAAATGTTTCTGCCCTTGAGAAAAGATCTTATAGACACCTAAGGAAATGTGACATTACCAACCGCACGTTTCTAACAGGAACGATTTCTTGTATCTTGTCTTAATATAAGCCTTATTTACCAAGATATATGCGTGGGCGGTTAGATTTGCTATATTTATTTACTTGCATATAGGTATATTAATAATAATCATTTCAAATCCAGCTTTCACAACAATATGCTGTTATTGATATACTGATCGGCTATTTGCATTTTAAGGAACTTTATGTATTACCATTCCTGCCTCTGCTTAAATGCAACTTAATTGTCAAATTATAACACTATTATAACTGACATTATAATCAGAAGGCGCAGGTTTGAATATTATCAATATAGAATAATCAACTAAATGAATATGAATTTAAAATACATGTTATTAGTGCTATTTCACCATATTGACAATGTTATAATTGCATATAGCCATGATAATATCTTTATAAAATGATTTTATCTTGTAAATTAAATATTTAGTCGCGAATCTGGCGGTAGAATAATAGTACAGTCGAATTAGACATGAAATCAAGTAAGTTCTATTCTGGAATATGGTTTTGTCGCCGATTTTTTTATAGGTACATTTGATCCCCACGAACATACCCTGAAAAATGCCAAAAGTTTAAGGTGCGGGTTTGGCCGTGAGAAGTTGTTAAACAATTGAAAAGTGACGTTTTCCGGTTAAACCTTTTTCCCGTAGGTTAAATGTGAAAACTGTCCGTACAAAAGTTGTTCGCCTCATCATTCTCTAAAAAACAAGCCATTGCACGATCGATTATCATTATTTGTTTAGCTGCAAAATGCATAAAACCATGGCAATTTTGATTTTTTATTTTTTGCATTCAATCGATGAATAATCAACGTATGGCTTTGAACCTCATGGTGCGGGCAATATAAAATGTCCCCCAGAGAACAGTGCAAAGTTCACTCACCTGTGTTGTATAGTTGAGCTAAAATAAGCGACAAGCCAAAATTCCTAAATTAGCTGTCCCTTCCTTGCATATTGTCGCACATGGTTCAAAAAAATCATGGTTTTAATTCATTGAGAGGTCTTTCCGAAAATGGAAAAAAAATATTTTTTTTCTCAAAAATTGCCATTTTTTTGGAGGTTCGAAATTATTTGCTTATAAACAAATAAAATATCTCCGACAATTGACACATTATCGTAAATATTATGGTAGATTCTGCTTCCTTTTTCTTCAACGAGTAATTTGAGACTAACTTTATACGAATATCTTGATTAGAACTGGAGATAACAACGTTCTAGTTTTATTACGTTTATTATCGTTCTGGTGGATATTTAAGAAAAAAAAAATATCAAATTTCTCTCAATACCTCAAGGAATCGTCGTGAATTTTTTCAGATCTGTAGGAGCATTCTATGTAAGTCAAAGAAAGTAATGAAGTTCGGCGCGTGCTGGCGGTGGGAAAAATTGCGACCGGGGGGCGTGGTGGGATAAGCCAAAGGCTCCGCGCGTCGCCAGGAGTTATATATTTCTTAAATAACCGGCGATTCGGGCTCGGCGCGGGCGGCGCGCGGAGCTTCTGGCTTACCCCACCACGCCCCCCGGTCGCAATTTTTCCCACCGCCAGCACACGCCGAACTTCATTAATTTCTTTGACTTACATAGAGTGCTCCTACAGATCTGAAAAAATTCACGGCGATTCCTTGGGGTATTGAGAGAAATTTGATATATTTTTTTCCTTAAATATCCACCAGAACGATAATAAACGTAATAAAACTAGAACGTTATTATCTCTAGTTCTAATCAAGATATTCGTATAAAGTTAGTCTCAAATTACTCGTTGAAGAGAAAGGAAGCAGAATCTACCATAATATTTACGATAATATGTCAATTGTCGGAGATATTTCATTTGTTTATAAGCAAATAATTTCGAACCTCCAAAAAAATTGCGATTTTTGAGAAAAAAAAATATTTTCTTTCCATTTTCGGAAAGTACTCTCAATGAATTAAAACCATGATTTTTTTGAACCATGTGCGACAATATGCAAGGAATGGACAGCTAATTTAGGAATTTTGGCTTGTCGCTTATTGTAGCTCAACTATTCAACACAGGTGAGTGAACTTTGCAGTGTTCTCTGGGGGACATTTTATATTGCCTGCACCATGAGGTTCAAAGCCATACGTTGATTATTCATCGATTGAATGCAAAAAATAAAAAATCAAAATTGCCATGGTTTTATGCATTTTGCAGCTAAACAAATAATGATAATCGATCGTGCAATGGCTTGTTTTTTAGAGAATGATGGGGCGAACAACTTTTGTATGGACAGCCTTCACATTTAACCAACAGGAAAAAAGTTTAACCGGAAAATGTCACTTTTCAATTGTTTAACAATTTCTCACGGCCAAACCCGGACCTTAAACTTTTGGCATTTTTCAGGGTATGTTCGTGGGGGTCAAATGTACCTATAAAAAAATCGGCGACAAAACCATATTCCAGAATAGAACTTAATTTAATTCGACTGGACTATAAGTGAACGAAAACTGTTCAGGTTGCCATTTTAAAAACAAGAAAATTTCTAAATCACAATGCGTAAATCAATTACACACATTAGTTAAACCTAATGGCAGCTCCCGTTAGGCAATTAGTATGTATAAGAGCGTATGTAATTGATTTACGCATTGCAACTTTCTAATTTTAAGTTATTATATAATAAATTATTTGTAACCATTTGTGTATTTTTACCGCAGATTTAGAAAATTACTGACGCAAAATAATTAAAATTTATTTTTAGTTTATTTAGAGAAACAAGATTGAGTAACTTTTTGTATCTAATATGGCAAACTTTTTCCAAGCTCTAAATTTTTTAGATGGTGCTAAAATAAATTTAGGGCACCACTGTCGCTTCTAGTACTTTGAATTATTAATATATGAAAGAGTGAGGAAAACTTTTCAGAACGACTCGATGATAAAGTATAAACGTAAAGTAGACTGCCGTCTATACTTCTCCACATTATTTCCACCCTTTTTGGCATCTCTCAAATATGTAGTCTTGAGTCGTTTCTATCGGTAAAAGCGTAATTTTAAAATTCTTATTGACAAGTAGCGTCAATGTTTTACTTGCTGTAATTTAATTTATACAGTTGAAGAGGAACTATATAACAGAAAAGTTGCAATAAATACTTTTGCTGGGCATGCAGGTATTATGAAGTACATAAATTAGAGTTTAAAATAAAATCCGAAAATGCAATAACGCACGAAGTGTTGATTTTGGTTTGTTTGATAAAACAAATAAACACGTTTATTTTACATTTGCTATTAAATTAAACTGATCTCATTAAATTTCCCAGTGTATATTTGTACAATAAATTAAACATAACAAATAAATATTTGCTAATATTATTTTATAATTACCAATAGAATTTGATTTCCGAAACCAGAAGGAGTAAAAAATTAGTATGACGTACGAAAATAATATTTAAAAATTTGAAATAAAATTACAAATAGTGACTTACCAAAAGGCAGCTTCTGACATAAATTTATATTTTTAGTAAAAGATGGCGTTAGGTCAGGGGTTCTCAACATTTTAGGATTTGCGACCCCATTTTCAATCACAATTCTTATCCCCCCCCCCTCCCATACAATAATTATTACTGAAATCGTGCTGTAATTGTATTATTACTCTCTATTTTCTCATTTTTTCTTCAATTATCATATCAGTTCTACTTATCAATAATCAAAATAAGTAAATACATAGTAATGAAGATGCTCATTTAGTAGCGTATGTTTGATTTTGATATGGTATGTCAGCAATAGAAGAACTACTAATGATATACGATGTTTTTCATACATTTCCAATCAAGAACACTAGAAAGAAAAGAACACGAATAAAATTAGCTAACGGAGATAGAAAGTGTTTACCAAACAAGACAAACAATAATAATTTTGTCTATAAGTACATACATACATGTTTCCATTAACATCAAGTAAGCATTGGAATCATGTAAACAAACTTAAATAAGATATAAAAAACATAACATACACTTACCTAATATATACGAAAATGGTGGAATATTTAGAAGCCCAACAGAGTCGAATTTCCAAACAAAATAAGAAAAGATGCTTTCCATGTATCAACGAAATGTCATTGATGTCAAAAATCAAGACGGTCGAACAGGTGCACCAATGTAAAAACTATGTGTGACCAAAGAAGAAAACAGTACGACCAACTTATGGTACTAAGGCAGAGGGCGCTGTATGAAGGATGCTCGATTGTTTATCGCTATATAAGCCGATACGCACACGAAAAGCGGGAGTTCTCCTGATGTCCAGCTAAAATTTCAAATTCAAACATACGAGGTAACATACCTCCCATGAGCAGTGTTCTTTTGTTTTTAAATAATAACGATTTTGGCGTACCAAGAAAAGCTATGATAAACAAAAAAGCGTGGTATAAATAATGCTTCACAGTACATTACCAAATATAAGCACGAATACTGAAATAGATATATATTTATATTGTTGATATATCATTATTATTAAATAAAATAAGATTTCATATAAAAAGGAAGAAGTTTACTACAAGAAATTTGAAGAATTGTATAACAGTGAAAAGTAAGGGATGCACAATAATGTTTGATTAGACAATATAAGAGTGGAGTTTATTTTTATTTTTATTACAATAAACGTTCACCATTAGACTACAATTTTCATTCACTAGTTTAGAATACTTTTGGCAGTAGAAAGCTAATCTATGTGGGTATAATGTGCGAATGTTTACTCTGGGTGGTTAGTTGAAGCATAGTCATGAATATTTTTAATTTTCTTTTATGAAAGACAATAAAATGGTAATTTGATTTTATTAATCCATTGAATTGGAATATTTTTGCCGGCAGAAAGTTGATCTATCTGGGTACAATCTGCGAATGTTTACTCTGGGTGGTTAGTTGAAGCATAATCATGATTATTTCCTTCACCTGTCAAATTTAAATTTTGTCAAATCACAATCAAAACTGAAGTTGAAATTAACCAATGAACGGTACCGGTTCTTGATATCAGCGACTATTACAAATCGACTATTCAAATGTAGGTAACAAATCGAGTATGTATTTTTTCATTAAGTGGCAAACGTGTCAAATAGATGAAAATGTCCGACAAAAAGAGATTTAGCGATGTTTCGGATCAAATTATTGATAATCACATCGATTTGGCAACTGGTTTAGGAAATAATCTTAACAAATATAGCTCGAGCTTGATAAGTAGTCGACTATTACATTGTTTCAATTTTTCTCGTGTGCCTCCTAATTTGACTTAACCAAAATTGGCATTAATAATTAAAGACTAAAGCCCTCGAGCTAAAGCTCTCGTGCTCTAGTCAAATTATTAATGCCAATTTTGGTCTCGTCAAATTGGCCGTAGCGCACACTCGAAAAATTGATCACAATGAAATAGTCGACTATTTGTCAAGATCTCGTTATATTATCTTTGAATATTTTGGTTGTCCTTTAAGAAAATTAAATACAATGAATAAAGTCTGGTTAATACACATTATAAAGTTATTTCAATAAAATCATAAAGGACGAGAACAGTATTGTGTAATAACTATCAGGCTGAACATGACTTCAAGAACATATTTTGTATATAAATAAACATCAATATTTTTTATTTTTTGTAGAACCCACAATATAATATATATATATATATATATATATATATACATATTATAATGTAATTCGATGGGATTGCAGTCAGGGGTGTATCAATGCAAGGACACTCTTTTCGAATTAATTCCAAGCTTTCGACAATGTTTATTGTCTTCATCAGGGCTGTTAACAATAAAATAATTTACAATAGGTTTTAGGTAACTAACAATTAACAGATTAAAACTCTTATTAAAATCTAAAATAATTTTAAATCTAAAAAATACTTACAAAATTCATCGAGTTTGCACAATTAAAAAACTCTCTCATAACATACAAAAATGATATAAGCTTGTTGATGCACATAACAGGAGAAATTCCTTTTTCAATTTTAATAAAGAAAAACAGTATAATAACTGTTACTATCGGGGTGATCGGTCTGTAATTTAAATGAAACTCATTTGTTCATATCTCTATATTTCGTTTCCCTATTTGCAACTTCTTCAGGAGAAATAGATTTGCTGTAAATATGTAATAATCACATTAGATGCAAGGAAAAAATGATAATCTAATAATTACTTACAATTAGAGTTTTTCTTGACAAGTTACACATCTATTACATTAATTAAAAAGACGCAACAATTGAAAGTTAAAATCACAGGAACAAAAACAACTGCGACCTGATATATGTATAGAATACAGACTCCATATGTGCATGAGAAAACGGGCATGTCTGTTAATAGTTATTTACGAACCAAGTGCGTGAAATCAAATTTCGCGAATGAGTGACCAGTTTAAAGCGCGAGCCGAAAGGCGAGCGTTTTATGGACACGAATTCGCGAAATGTTTCACGCACGAAGTTTGTACAATATTTTTTGTACGAGAACTATAATAATAATACATATTGTTAAATACGTTATCGTTTATGACACACTACTAATCTCTTGATATTAATTAAAAAAAATTGAGTTGGCAGTATTGATTATTTGAAGTGACATTTAATTTAAAATTATCAAATTCAAAAAATTCCATACAAAATAAAAACCTCACCAACAACATGAATTCTGATAATGAAATGCAATGTACACCGCCTGAAATTCGCGAAGCTGCCAATATTGCAGTGGATAATTTATTACCCATAAAATCAAAAAACGTATACAAAAACACTTATACTAAATTCGTAACTTGGGCTAGATCTAAAAATATACAAAAATACTCCGAAAATTGTTTGTTAGTTTATTTTCAAAATTTACAATCAAATAAATCATTATGGTCCACTTATTCTATGTTAAAATCATGCTTAATAATATATGATAATACGGATATATCTAAATATGCAAAACTCATAGCGTATTTAAAACAGACAACCAAGCAACATCAGCCTAAAAAATCAGCAGTATTAACCGAAGAACAAATTACTAAATTTATTGTTGAAGCACCAAATTCTTTGTTCCTACTAATGAAGGTAAAGTCATTTCCGTATATTTAAATTCCATACAACACTATATATATGTATTTATAGGCTGTATTAATATTGGGTATTTCTGGAGCGTGTCGACGTGAAGAACTTTGCAAAATGTCATTGCGAGACATAGAATTTAAATCGAATTTAATTATCGTAACAATTCCAGAAACTAAAACAGGTAACAGCCGTACATTTGCTATCATTAAGCCCGAATGGATTACATTAATTCGGCAATATGCAAATTTAAGACCGGACAACCAGCATCGATTCTTTTTAACATATCGCAATGGCAAGTGTGTTTGTTCACCTGTTGGTCTTAATACAATTGGCAAAATTCCAATGCGAATAGCTGAGTACCTTCAGCTTGATAGCGCAAGTAACTTCACAGGTCACTGTTTCCGAAGGAGTTCAGCGACATTGTTGGCAAATCAAGGAGGTGACTTGCTTACAATTAAAAGGCATGGTGGATGGAAATCATCTACGGTTGCAGAAGGATATATCGAAAATTCTCTGCATAGTAGAATTCAATTAGCTAAAACAATGCCCCCGTTAGAGATATCGACTCCGCCTGCAACTTGTTCGACATCTGAAATACAAGATATATGTAATAATACAATCAACGTTACTCTACCTTCGCAATCAAGATCAATTCAAACAAACCAGTTAATCCCTGGGGTATCAATCTCTGGTTGTCAAAATTGCCCAATCAAAATTTTTAATAATTGTTCCGTTTCAATTTCTGAAAAGAATGAATAATGGTAATTTATATAATATTTGTTACTGTTCTGACATTGAATTACATACCTTCCAAATATAACAATTTCTATTTCATTTCCTTTTATTTTCATAGAAAAACAACGAACTGGGTAGCATATTATTAAGGTTAGGGATTTATGATTTTAAAATGTGACTAAATTAATTAAGTTCTGGGTAGTACCAACTTTACTTTTACGCACTCGTGTTTAAAGTGACTTTTTACGCACGCAAATCGAATCGTGAAATGACAGGTTTTGATAAGCGAGTACAAAAAATATATTTTTTCTACTCCCATACTGTAATTGTATTATTAGATATGCCGAACCTGTACTATAAAGATGTTCATTACGATACAGATTTTCATTATGTTACAAGTTTATATCCAATAGGAACACAGATTTTTCATTACGATACAAGTTTATATCCAATAGGAATGCGACATTTCAATATTCAAACAATATTCAATATGGCGACTGCATATCTGACAGATATACAAATTAAATAAATGTGACAGTTCTCTGCAATTTACAAGTAAGTACTTAAAATTTGTGCTTTTTTGAAAATATAAACGGTAAAAATGAGGGATAATGACAGTGAAATGTAATAATTGACTCCACCAGAACTTATGGAACAAGCCTTAGTAGCCACGAACAATTTATGTATTACCAGCCAAATTCACAAAAACGTACGGAAAATTTTAACCTCAATTTATGAAATGGATTATTCAAAAAATATGTTTTATTATGGGGTCGTAGAAAAAATAGTGTATGCAACTCGCATTTAATGGCTATTACGACACTCGTACTCATTACAATACTCGCCTTACGGCTCGTATTGTAATTTTTTTACTCGTGTCGTAATAGCTATCATTAAATGCTTGTTGCATAATATACTATATTCGTATACTAAAAAGTACGGCGATTCTTTACCTACGCATGTACACGCGTTTTTGGTTATTTTTATCTATTGTTTATTTTTTACTTGATAATAATGGAAATTAAGTATAATAAAAGTCGAAAAATGAAAGTCCCAACCATGATAAATCAAGCATCCAACAAATTGGAATAAATAATGCTTAACTGATTTACGTCAGTCTTAAAATTAATAGCCGTTTCGTTTTTTTTAATATGGATCATCTCTAAAATCAATCTAGTTTTATAGTTTCTTTCAACGCCAATAACCGTCACGTCATCATATTTAAAAGTATGATTCAATTCTCTGGCGTGCACAGATAATGCACATGCGCCCTTTTTTACCCAACAATCACTCTTATGTTGAGGAATTCTCTGCTTTAACTGCTGAGATGTCTGACCGATATAACTACCCTGACAATCAAGGCAAGGAATCCTGTAAATTACATTACACTGTCCAAGTAAAGGTGTCCTGTCTTAAGTTTTTGTGAATACAGTACTCACAGTAAGTGAATTGTATTTGGATATTGTAATATTAGGGTATGGCTTAAAATGTTTGACTATCTGTTCAGTCAAATTATTAATACATAGAAGTTTTTTAAACGTTACTAATAGTTTGTTGTCCGAATCACCCGTCGGCCCATCAAAGAAATTGGAGTTGAAAATCAACTTGTTTAACACATGTTTAGAATATCCGTTATTTCTGCAGATGTTAAATAATTTCCTTAAATTTGTATCTACAAATGAGCATACAGCCTGTCCCAGAAATAAAAAGACGGAGTAGCAGAAATCGGAAGCTAGATTGTGTAAAACCGTACCCTCAAAATATCAAGTCTTTATTCGTGCGCAGACGGCAGAAAAAAAATTATAAAGAATTCAATTGACCTTACGCCGACCCTGGACTAAATATCCACCTGCTTCACTTTCACAATCGGTTCTTTTCAGGACCAGCATATTTCTTGTGTTAAAAAAAAGGAGGAGGAATAGATACTTCATAATAAATATCAAACCATAAATTACTTTAATTTTACACCTGCTAGAAAAAAATAATTACATTCTTGATATTTACTACGATTTATTGAATATTCTAAAATAATAATAATCAGCTGTTTCCGACTACAAACACATTAAAGAGCAACAACCTTCCTATATTAAAAATAAAAACAATCTTTTATTGTCTGCAATAAAGTGCGTCGCCCATCTGGGTCAACAACCGACTGCTGTTATGTAGATGCATCGGGCAATTTTTTTTTATATGAATAAGTACGATTTAACGTTTTTTTCCCGTTTTATACAATAAAAGCGTATTTTTCTATGAATGCGTGTTCGTTTCTATTTACAAATTAGCATTCTTACGTGTATTTATAAACATACATTCTATGCCAGGTCCGTAATGTAATTTTTTTATCTAAAAAAACAACATAGAAAATTAAATTTTTAATTTCTTCGTTATTGCGGTATATTTGGGCCTGTTTCTGTTCGGACTTTACATACCTGCTACTCCGTCTTTTTATTTCTGGGACACCTGTATATATATGCTGTCATACTAAGTTAATAATACACTTTAGATACTGAATCGTTTGAGGTTAAATTTAAAAAAACCCTATAGCATTTCCTTTTTTTTAAAAAAACAGTCCTAAAAAAAGGACTTCCTGTTTTGATGCAAATTTTACAATAGCAGAAGCTACAGCAAGATGTCGGATACGAGTAATAAAGCTAATGCTTTTTTTAATAGAAAACTGGTATTGTGGAGGGTAAATGTAAAGCAAATAAACCTAGAAAAGTTACATGGTTGTTAGTCTCTTTATTTATTTAGATATTTATACTGTCTTCTATAATTTTACACGTTTAGTTCCATAACTAAAAAATTCCTTTCCTATAAATTTTACATCTGTCGAAAAACCCATGAAAATATATACTAGACATTAAATTTATCAGTTGTATCAAAAGAGTAATTTGTGTTTTCTTGAGAAGAAGTATGCTTTTGAAAGTTTACGCCATCCCGTATTGTCTTAACTGAGACTTACACTCAATGAAGACGAAAATTAAACTCTTTGCAATCAAAAACAATTAAAATGCTATTAATTTCTGGAGAGGTGATTGGTGTATAGTATTCCACAGGCCTTTCATCTCCAGCTTTTAATTATTTATTTTATACAAAGGAAAAGTTGTAAGTAGAGGTACCTATTTAATTATATTTTCAGTGAGAAATTAAATGTTGGGCGAATATAACTTCCGGCATTTTAACCTTACGAGTGTGTCCTGAAATTTCCTAATTCGAAGTATGTGGTGTGGTTATTACAACCATATTTATTTTATATGCTTTTTGTTGACGAGTAAGATATTATCACATGCCGTGTTAATATGTAATATATAAATTATTTGTATTTATTTTAGATAATATACGTAATCTTCAAGAAATGTGGACGGTCAAATGTAACAGCAATCTAAGAAAAACCCACCAAAAGTAAGCAACAAAATAAATTTCTGTTTAATCTAACGCTAATGGTAGTAGGTACTTTGACAGGGCTCATTACATATAATGGAGTGGCTCATTATAGTATAAGCATTAGTAAACGAACATCTTAAGGTTATTCTTTCATAATAATTGAACAAATAAATTCAATTCATCCTCTTAAGTTAACATTGGTCATCGAGGTGTGTAATTACTTAAACTACGTGTAGGCCGTAATAAAACAAAAATTACATATATGAATTTGATGTATGGTTAGGCAGTAGACAATGTAATTGAAAATATAATTGAATCGTTTATTTTTGAAAGGGCATAAGTCATATTTTACGGTTTTGAGAAAATGAAAAAAAACGAATACCTTCATTAGACCTATAGTTATTTTGCTATTCTGCTGGATATGTATAGTGGACAAGATTATTATTTATTATTGGTGATACGCGCAATTTTATTTTTAAAGCTTATAGTTTCTTAAAAATTAATTTTGAAAGTAACTGACGTAAACCGTTTCTGAAATTGACGTTCGATAAAACATTTAAATAAATTATTTTATTTTCAAAAATTCTTACAAAATACATTGTCTATAATATATTTAGATCTTTATTTTATTTTGACCTTGTCCTCCAGTTGTTTATTATATTTTGATAAAACGGATGGTTAATCTCCGATACCCACTGAATTAAGTCGCGTAAATGTTGCAATTTTGTTTCTAAAATAGGTACTTGCCCATCAACATACGCTGCATTCTTTGGCATTTGTATTGCGTTACCATCTTTTTTAGGTAAAGAAAGTTTAAAATGTTCAAAGCTAAAGGCATTAATAAATTCGCTGGTTGTCACATATCCTGGAGTTGTTTTTTGGTATTTAAGGTGAGCGATTTTTGAAATGGCAAAACAAGATTTTTCTTTTCTAGGTAAGGACAGACACGTCTTTTTATACCATTTCTGCCACCACTGCTTAAAATTCAAAATATCATTGGTCTCGATCTCTTTTACAGTGAACAAGTTCTTTGCACTGGATTTAATAATAATTTCGAGTATTCTTGTAGATCAAAAATTCTATCATACTTTTTTAGAGACCTTTTTAAAACCCCGAATATTCTGTCGCAGGGCAGGAAGGAGTAGCCACGTATAGGAAAGAAATGTTCAATGTTATCAAATTTTCCGCTGTCAACAAGCGCTAATAATAGGCGTACCATAGGGTGGTGTTTATTTTGCCCTGGGCAATTGTCACAAAATATTTTTAGTATTTTAATAGACGAGTCCACTAATAAAAAAGTACAAACTTCATTGGGGCCTTTACTGACCTGACCTTCATGGTAGATGTAAAAGTATGATCTGTTATTTTTCATATTATAAATACAAAATACGTTGATAGTGAGTTGAGTTTTATAAAACACGTCATGGACAGGGATGTGGGGTAAATGCAAATTTTGCATATAATCGAAGGTTAGGGCCAGACAATCATCTTGAATTTTACATTCTTCAGTAGCGTCCTTTAAAGCAGTATAAAAAATTTTTGCTTGTCTTTTATGAATGGAAAGTTCAGCAGTTGCTGCTTTTTTTGCTGCATCACCTAATGCTGGACTTTTGATCTTTAAATTCAGTTCTTTACATTGTAAGCACGTATCAATCTGCGGTCGCCCAAATTTAAGTTGAAAATTATCGTTGAAAAATTTATAATAATAATGATATTTGATTTGTGATTATGGATATTTTTCTATAAACATGGAATACATGATCTTTACGTTAAGTCTGGCATCAAGGTAGTTATATTCCTTTCCTGAGTAATGACTTTGTTTTACTGGAAAGCTTTCAATAGGTTCACGAATAAGAATGTTATCTATTTCTGGGATTGTAATCTTGGGATTAGTGCCTCGTGTATCTACAGGAATTTCGTTCTTTTTCAGGAGGTCTTTTACGCTCCGCATTCGTTTTGGTGTAACTGCATGTATACTATGAAACGCATTCTGACAGATTTTAACCTTTTTTGATGCAATAGTAACATAGTGATTGTATGAAACTTCAAGTTCTTGTCCTTTTCCGTTTCTTTTACGTTTTTGACGAATATTAACCATTTCAATCTGTCCCTGCAGATACAAGTCTTGCTCATCTTTCGTTCGGAAAAGACGAAATTTTTTGAAAATAGATTCTCGTTCTTCATTGGTAAACTTATCAAAGCATTTCCTTTTGCACCTATATACAATAATATTATATATATTTTTATTAATGGTATTTAGTATTATCCTATACATCTTACTTGCAGGGTTGACCGATAGTTTGCTCTTGCACCTCACGTCCCCTGTAGTTTGTATATGCGGTTCCTTTTATCCGTGCTTATTTAATTTTGTTTCGTTTATAATCGGCATCGTTTCTAAATAAATCTTAGGTTAGGATTAATACATAATTCAAATTCCAATTCTACAACTGTTAGTACAGAAAGGAACTAAGTCAAATGACTTATGCCCATTCAGCACTAAACCAGTTTTTTATATTGCATTATTCTATGGAACAAGTATGCTGACTTACTCCTTTGCTGCACCTAAAGATGCAGCTTGGTTCAAATATCATTTTATTATGTTTGACTGGGAACCGTCAAAATATGACTTATGCCCTTTCAAAAATAAACGATTCAATTGTTTTGTACACTGCGGGATAACATGTCAATCGATGGCCATGTTTATTAAAAATAGGAACTTGAAAGAAAATACGTGCTCATTAAATATATTTTTTTCTGTGACGGGAAAAAAAGTTGACATTTTATCCTTCTTGACAGGTAATAAAATGTCATTTTATCAACCCGGGAAAAAAGTACTCACCTTTTGCCCGCTTAAATTGACAGATATTTGATTATTTTACAGGTTTCCATTAGCAACGCAGGTGTAATGTCACTTGAAATGTCACATCGATTGATTTTCTGACTTCAATATATAGTATTTACGTGATTTTTTCAATATTAAATCATCGTTTTTCCCATCACAGAAAAAAATAGTGTATTATACACGGGAAAAAAATTAGATTTTAGCTCTCGGTAATTTATCTCACTCTGCTTCGCGTCGTGAGATAAACCTTACCTCGAGCTAAAATCTAATACTTTTTTCCCTTGTATAATAAATAACTATTCCTACCTCTGATACATTATACGTGAGCACGTCAACTGATTTCTTTAAACATAAGTTTTAGACAAAATACCAAACAAATAATAATTGAAATATCAAAAATATACAATGAGATCAATTTCAAGTGAGGTATGGTGGTATCTTAAAAATCCCTAGATTAGGGTATTTTCTTGTTAGTCAGATACATACTGGTACCTATTCTGTCATTGTGATCTCAAGTTTTTTTTTTGTTATAAACTTTGAAAATATAATTTATTTTTTCCCTCTTTACTGATATAAACATATCTGTCAAAACCATATGTGCACATAGTTACGCTTCTACAGAGTGACTATACATTAATGTTTCTCAATATTACCAACTAGTCAATGGTGTCAACTTAAAAATTTAGGCGACGCAATCTTTACTTGTGATTGATTACACTGTATGATTTATATACGATAATGTTTTTTAAAGTAAACGTTGGATAGATCCGAAGGTTTTAAGAGGAAAACATGCTTTATATAATTGCAAGTTTTATTTAAAAAAGGAAGTGCCTCCATAGCCGGCGCCGGTTTCTGTTTTGTATGCATATTGGTGCCGGCTACGGCATCAGGAATTGCGGACGGCAGCCGGCTTCACGTATCGTTACCGGCTTATCAACACAACCTCTATTTTCCATATTGCGCGCGTGAACGGTTTAACTTTTAGTGTTAATTTCCTTTAATTTGTCTAAATTTGCAGGTATGTTTTCCCCTGTAGCTATGCTTTTTGTTAAAAATGATGTTCTTCTAATTGTAGAATGTTGAAAGTGGGCGATAAGTTTGAAAGTTACGAGAATTTCAACAAGCAGTTACAGAAATACAAAAATTAAGTGTTCAATGATTACTGGATTAGAGATTCTAGAACCATCGAGACGCAGGCTAAAAGATATCAAAACAAGACTTAATTTCCCATTATGTAAGAATAGCTTGCATAAAAGGTGGCCGAATGCACACTTTTGGGAATAAAACAAAAAACACATTTACATTTAGGCAGAAGTGCCCAGCCGGTATGTTTTTAAAATTAACTTCCTGTGGGGAAATTTTTAGAGATAAAGGAACTGAATGAAGATCACACTCATCCGGAAGCACAAACTTTATTTAAAAGTTTACCGCAGCAAAGACTGAACATTTCAAAGCAGCTTAAGGTTAATTCAGTAGCAGCATTGCAGGCTAGCGCCAACAAAAAAATCGTACAAAATAATATTATTAATGAATCCGGGTGCCTTTGACTCTGAAAGACTTAACAAATCTAAACAGAAAACCACAGAACAGAATAAAGTTTGACGAATGTCAATCAATTTTACGAAATACTTACAAATGCGACGTTCATATTGACGTTGATGTGGAAGCAAATTTGAAATGCATCTATTTTCAAGATCCTGAGATGAAACATATGTTTGACTCTTATCCAGAAATAATTTTTATAGATGGCACCTATTGTCTACACAGCAATAGAGCGGCCACATATTTAATTATGGTAGAGGATGCAGAGGGAAGTGGTGCAATAGTAGCAGTTGGTATATTACTAAACAAAACTCAAGAAAATATCGATTGGCTCATAAAAACATTCAAAAATTTGAATCAGAGAACATCAGATATAAAAGTGGTGATGTCTGATAAGGACAACAAAGAGAGAAGTGCTTTTAAAAGAAAATTTTCTTGATGTCTCCTTGCAGATACGTTTATTTCATACTCTACAGATATTTAACAGAGAAGTAAGTGTGAAGAAAATGGGATTGTCCACCACAGAATGTGAAGTCGCCAAAAAGTACTTGCAGAATTTAGCCTATGCTTTATCTGAGGAGTGTTTTCAAAAAATCTATTTGGAAATGAAACAACATGTTCATCAAGTCGTTATCGATTATTTTGTACCTGACATTCGCAAATCCGTCTTTTCTGAACAAAACAAACAACAGAATTGAAAGTATCAATGCCAAATTGAAATCTGTCATTACCAAATTTTCTAATCCAGAGGATTTCATCAAAAATTTGTTTTTTATCCTCAATTCTTCACGAGCAGATAGATATATCAAAAATTCTAAAGAATATCATAAAGTTACTACCAGGGCATTTACGTCAGGTTCAGTAGAAGATTTGTATTCTAGACTTTTAACGAATTTCACCTTTAAAAAGGTTCAACGGCAACTTGAATGTATGACTAAATGTAAAGATTTTCAATTTATTGAAGAAGAAAAATGTCTCGGTCCTACTAGTGAAGGTCTTCTAGAGCTAACACCTTATAGTTGTCAGTGTATGTTTTGGACCTCCGCGAGCTCCGTCCAATTATCTTGTCGCCACATCCTCAAACTTCGATCTATGTGCAACTAGTCTTTATTTGATGAAAACACTTGCTTGCAACGATGGAAGAGAACCTATTTTGAATCACGTCACCCATTTTGTCCATCCCTCAAAACTAGCCAGTTTGAAGACGCCAAGTACTAATTCAAAACTTGAGGTTAACTTAGAAGTCACGAACGATAATCCATATAAACGCAGACCACTGACATATCACCAAATGTTCAAAATAATGAATGATGAATGTTTGAGATTGTCCCAGATATGCAGTGAGATTTCATCCGAGACTTTTTACAACAGCTGAAATTCATTAAGTTTCTTGTTACAGAATGGTCCAATAATAGTTATACATCTACTGGAGATAACACTAACGGTGAAATTGAAATTGATAACCTTAGTAGTTTCCCCAGTAATGATGATAATGAGGCTGAGAAGGAAACTGAAAATCAGAGTAGCCCCAAAATGCATATGTATACGAAAAACTTTGACAATAACAATAACGATAATTCAACTTCGCAGTTAAACCAAATAGTGTGTTGGAATGTTGACCGAAATAGTGAAATTAATATTATAAATTTAAGCAAAAATCCAAGTACACAAGATAATCAATCTGGTGAAAGTTCTTCGAAATCAAAAGCCATCATAATTTCCGATGTTAAAGTACCTACTTAATATGTTCAGTGTTTTGGCAATGTTTGTTAAAATTTTATTTTTTAAGATACCTACTGTGAAAATTAGAGGCCGCCCCAACGGATGCGGAAACACAGTTATTGGTTTTTAAAAAAAAGAATATCTACTAAAGAATATATTTAATAATTTTTTTTAAATTAATGTTATTATTGTTAGATTTATATTTAGTTTTGAAAGAAAGAAATTATTCTCCTATATTTATAGTACCTATAATATTTATATCATAATGTGTATTAAATATAGTAAGTATATTATTCAATGAGCGTGTTACGACGGCTATAACCCACGAAGATGACTTGCACACAATGTAAGCATCTGAGTGCGTTATAGCCATAACATCCAAATCGTTACTTTATCTACAACTTTCACGGAAAGAAACTGATATTGACATAACGATTGAGTTATGACCATAACTCCATCGCTGTCATTATTATTCAACTGACTGAATAATCACTGCCATAACTTGCCAAAATCACCTTAGTAATTCATAGATAATGCGATAATTGTAGATAAAATTTTAAAATTAGTTGGAAATTTTTAATTATAGGAATTGTAAAAGGGGGTAGAGATTCAATCACATATGCACATAACCGCCGGTAGCGATACGGTATGCCGGTGCCGGCAACCATACTTAAAACCGGCGCCGGCTGCGGAGGCACTTCCTTTAAAAAATATACTCATGTGATTTAGCATAATATGTATTTTCAAAACACCAACATAAATATTTCAAAACATTAATATACATAATGCCAACCTCTCCCATGAAGAGCGAACGTGTTGGCGCATTATGCATTGGCAGGTGTGGGCACTACACGACTTTCTTATACGTATGTGTGTGTGTGTGTGTGTGTGCGCGCGCACGCCACTTCTTATTTATTACATATGCTTGCAAATATGTTTGTGTCACAATTTATACAAATAATCTAGTCACATATTCATGTGGTATTTTTTTTGATGACAGGCTTTTTTCTATGTGTAGGTTGGATGCAGTTTTTAATTTTAATAACGTTTGACCTAGTCAAGTGAGTAGCACCAGGCTCCTTTCTACGAATGACGTTTCTTTAAAGTCTGATAATTGGGCAATTATCATTGAGAACTTTCCGCATTGTCCTTGAGGTTCTGCAGTGGACGTTGCGGCTTAAGATTTTTCATTGTAATCTGGCTTTAAAATAACATCTATTAGTTGTGTTTCCTGCGATAAAAATGCTCAGAGATTGTGTTTATATTGAAATGAAAAACTCTTGCAGCTCAATAAAGCCAATAGCGTTATTGACAAACATAGTAAGAAATAAAGGTGGGAAAAAGACAGGTAAAGATTTATAACTCCTGTAAAAAATTCTCTACTTCATCACATGGTAAATAATGTCAGAATAAATCTAATTAAGTCATAACGAACAAATCATAAAAGATGACAAAACCGAAATGTGTAAATTAAAAATTAATTATATTGATTGAATCGGCCGTTACTTGCTGGGACTCCATATTAATTAGGGTTGAAGTAAAATAATTCACAACTAATTTCCAGTATAATCACACTTTATTTAAAAAATTATAAATTAACATGTATGGATTGCCCTAAAACATATATAGGCCAACCAGGGAGGTGCTTTGACAAAAGAATAAACGAACATTTTAAGAGTTTTAGTAATAAAAAGACAGATTCAAATTATGCAATTCACTTACTAGAAAATAATCATAATTTCAACAACGAATTTGAGATACTACATTCACAAGAGAAAGGTTTAAAATTAAATTTACTTGAAGCCTTAGAAATAAATAAGTTTAAATACTCAGATGTATTGTTAAATGACCAGATAGATCTAAATAATTCCCCGCTTTTAAATTGGTACCGTTAAAGACGTAGGTAGTTGTTAAGAATATATTTAAAGCACATTATATAGTCATTTCGAGATTTATAGTAATTAAGTAAAGAACAAGTGTGTAGAAAATCATAATTTGTAGAATGTATTTAGTAGTAATGCAATACCTGAAGAAGCTACATCGTAGCGAAACATGTCGTATTTTTTTAATAAAGTATGATTATACTGGAAATTAATTGTAAATTATTTTACTTCAACCCTAATTAAAAATTAATTATTGAAAAGTTCTGATATAGTGTAATCGTAGACAAGTCTCAGATTTGTTAGTCCACATCAGTATTGTATAGCTAAGATAGTGTATAATTATTGAATAATGTGTGTAGTATAGGGCCTTATTCTTAATTATCTCAGTAGTCGAAAGACCCTATTCAGGTGTCATTACCACTAATCCTCCGAAAGATTTTCACATCATCAGTATACGCGAGCACATGACAGTTTATAGATGTTATAACATCATAATTATGAATTATTAATGCTATTTCATAATATCAGCTATGTTATAGTTTCATGTAAGCATGATCATATGAAAGTCATGTTTATTTTGAAAATTAAATATTTAGGGGCGCTTATGATCGAAGAAAGACGTTTCCATGTTGTCGACTTAATAACATTAAAATTTCTAAATAGCAAACGTATATCAATGTTAGTTATGTTACACGAAAGAAAATACCTAATTTAATCCATATTTTGTAGTTCAACTATGCATTCATATACCTCTGATTCAATTTTAATAAATAACGTCACATATTATTTTAAAAATCTGCAATAATTGTTACAATGTAGCCTCATTCAGTGTTGTACAAAACTACGATTCTTATTAATTCTTAAGAAAAATGGGTACATGTAACTGGAATTTTGAAAAGAATTTAATTAAAAAAGTGAGTAAGTCTATTATATACATTTTCACAACCTTTTATATACCTATTATGTGTCAGGTTTTGCCTGATTAATCAATTCATGTATATCTACATTACATCATAGGTCAGCAAATCAGTTACATTGTACATATGTAAAATCACAGAAGCAGCCATGACAATCAATTTCTATGACCCGTTATTATGAATACGGGTCACTTGCGCTCGGCGCACTTGCGCTCCTACCTGAAATCGACCTATTTGCGCTCTGACTCTAATGACAAAAAATTAATCATATCTTCGCCGGCCGACTTGCGCTCCCGTTCTCTGGGGATATATACATGTATAAATACATAAAACTTAGGATATATATTGTACATAGTGCTTTTCATATTAGGTGATCTACCTTATTGAGGCGAGTATATGAAAATTACTTATTGTAAGTGTTTATAAAATATATATACTCGCTTCAATAGGGTAGGTCTTTTAATATGAATGTATATATACATAAAACTATACAAGAATTATTTTTTTATGTATCTCTAACCTGACCAAAACTGTTTGCTACTTCAATTAGTATTTTTATTATATAATTAGGTGACTATGTATAGAATAACTCAAACCATTTTTTCTTGAGTATTTTGCCAAATTAATAATAATAATAAAACAAGCAATTAAACAAGAGAATTATAATAGTCAGATAAAAGTTAATATAACAACACTTTCCTTCACATTTCATCCAGAGTTAGGACTGGCAAAGTTTAATACATAAATATAAACTTTGGTATGTTTAAAGATGGAATAATCGCTTAAATAAGCTAATAAAACCACATTCCAATATATACCAACTAATAAAAAGTCTACTTAAAGAGGCAGAATATTGCGATCACATATACGACAGAAGCACTCTAAATTTAGAAGGACAACGGCGCAAAAGAAGATATGTTTTAGTTGATTGCAGAATTTCAAAAACTTTAAAAAAATATGAAGAAACGAAGGACATAGGACTATTCTTAAAAACGATGGCTTATATTCAAAAGCTAGAATAAAGTTACAAACTTACATATAATATACTGACGATTTCTTTATTCAAAAAGGAAGACATACTTACTTACATACAATGACATGTTTTTCTACAAAATGCATAAATATTGACGATTTCTTTATTCAAAATAGAAAGACATATTACACACTCTTAAACATACCAAAGTTTATATTTATGTATTAAACTTTGCCAGTCCTAAGTCTGGATGAAATGTGAAGGAAAGTGTTGTTTTATTAACTTTTATCTGACTATTATAATTCTCTTGTTTAATTGCTTGTTTTATTATTATTATTATTAATTTGGCAAAATACACAAGAAAAATTGGTTTGAGTTATTCTATACATAGTCACGTAATTATATAATAAAAATAGGAATTGAAGTAGAAAACAGTTTTGGTCAGGTTAGAGATACATAAAAAAATAATTTTTGTATAGTTTTATGTATATATACATCCATATTAAATGACCTACCTTATTGAAGCGAGTATATATATTTTATAAAAACCTACAATAAGTAATTTTAATATACTCGCCTGAATAAGGTAGGTCATCTAATATGAAAGGCACTATGTACAATATATATCCTAAGTTTTATGTATTTATAAATTTATATATCCCGAGAAAACGGGAGCGCAAGTCGGCCGGCGAAGATATCATTAATTTCTTGTCATTAGGGTCAGAGCGCAAATAGGTCGATTTCAGGTGGGAGCGCAAGTGCGCCGAGCGCAAGTGAGCCGATACCGTTATTATAAGTAAGCATAACGACTGCATTCCAAAAGTCAATATAGCACTTATACTTCTGTTGTTATCAGAATTACGTGTTAATGTATCGATAGTATTTAAAGCAGTAGTCACACATGTGTTATTTTGTCCAAAAATCGATTACGAGAGCAGTGAAACGTTAAGAGTACATAAATATTCCTTTAACTGAATCTTTACTTGCTTTTCCAGGCTTGTCGACATTGTAAGGAACTCGCTAGCCAGCTTATCTTTTACTATTTATCCTTTTAATTAATAGTAATATTCTATTTACATTACAAGTTTATCTTTGACATAAAGTTTTGTATTATGACTTGTGTCTATTTAGGAAAACTTAATTAATTCAGTAAATTACAACAATGCGCCTCTGTATGAATTACAGGAAGTTCTCTTGAGGAAGCTGCAAATAGAACTGATAAAATACTATATTGTACATATATATGTAGCGCACAGTATAATGACCATAATATATCCGCAATGCAGCGGAAATAGAACTCCAATATACGTAATATAGGTACTATAATACATGTAGATGTGCATATTCGGTTTGCAGGGAAATTATTGATAAAATAAATATGATCCAAAAGCTATAATGTTAATAAATTGGCGCACTAATATTAAAAGTGATAATGCGTGCTTTCATATTTAACATTTACAAATACCTACAACAAAAATAAGATAAAGAATACTTTCACTTTCTCTATGCGATGTTGTAATATGTATACCTACTGTTTAGTTCACAAATTTTGGTAATGCATACTTTAACTGAATTTTTTAGACATGTTGTAATGTCTATTGTAAAATATATTCCTTATTCAGTAAGTATTATATAATATATGTGTTGAATATGTCAAACAAATTTAGTAAAATAATAATAATAATCTTTATTTAGGCGGAGTCCAGTATGTGCTGTTAAACTCAACCACTCATAGTAAATACAAAACAATAACATTACAAATTTTCGTTAACATAATTACATAAGTTACATTTTTATTTTTAATATTTTTATGATAAAATTATTATAGTCTTAATCATAAGCTAGTTCCTGATCAGCATATTTTAAAATTTCTTATGAGTTCTTGTAGTGATTCTAGCTTCTTCATTTTCTGGTATTCCTCTTATTCAGTTTTGTTTGGGATAAAGATACAAATTAAAAGAAAAGTCTAAATTTTACATAAAAATCATATTTATATTTTGATTAAAACAGCAATAATAAATAGCATTGCTATACTGTATCTATAGCAATTTTATATTTTATAAGTAATGAAAAAGAAAAACATTTCTACCAATCTTTGGGTTATAATGTTTGTGTAAAGCTTATATATCTATAATGATCGTCATAAAATAATTATTCTGTCCTTTTAAAAATAAGAAAAAACCTTGATTCTTGATAAGTAATTTGTTAATATGTAACTGATCCTATTTTACCAAAAACATACATTTTCACATAGTGCCTTGGTAATCTAGAACTTTGCAATCGTGAATGCTCGGAAATTGGCCTATACTAATCACTAGCGGCAAACATTCGCACGTAATGCCGCTAGCGTCTTAATACCTGCCCACCAAAAACATTCCCTTTTTATTCGTAATTATTTGGTTTGAAATTTTAAATCAAAATGATAAAGTGTAATAATTAATGATGCCTAATGATTTACTGAAAGCAAATATTCGCACATAGTACTCTCAGCGCATCCAACACCATTAACTATCCTTTCATTACTATTAGAAACAAATAAATGATTATTACTAAACAGCATAATATTTATCTAATTAATATTGCTCAACGTCTTGGTAAAAGCAAATATTTTCACATAGTACTTTTAGAAACGCACAGCACCACTAATTATTTCCAAAATTGAGTCAGTTATTTATTTACTTACTTTCGTTCATCATATATCTTTTCAAATTCTGCCTTATTCATATCCTCCATTTTAAAATAAACAGCAATACAAAAAAAATTAATTGAAAGGAAATTATTTAAAAAGAAAAGCTAAACTAAAAATTGAATTCTAAATCTCAATACAAATAAACTAATCGTGAGTCGAAAAGTAGTATATTAACACTATTCTCAGTTTTGCTATATCAAAAATTTTATCTTTTTAGAAAATTTTACGTCTTTCTAGCTCGAAGTACAAAATTTATCTCTAACAAGTCCATTCTTGTTTTTCGATTATATATGAAGACAATTGAATATCGGCAATTTGCAGCGCTTCTCTTCTAAAACTAAATTTTAAGTTGGCATAGATTTCTTGAAACGCCCGTGATGAAATCCCTCTTGTTCGTTTTCTTCAAGTTGCCGCATCTACACTAACACGCACACATTGTCTTTGACAGTTTATTCACTAATGTCAGCATCTTGAATTGTCCATTATTAAAATCTTCACAAACTCAACATGTTTCATCCACGGTAGGTATATTTTTTTCTTTCTTCTTAATATAGTCCCTCATTGTACTTGTATATGAACGTATTACCTTTTTTATCATTTGTTATGTATTTTCTTTTTCCATTGACTAAGGTTATCCTTATTTTTCTTTTAGAAATACCTCGATTAGGTAATACCGGGAACACATTATAGATAACTGGAACCCCTCTTACGAATCCCGCATCACAAAGGCCAGTCGCTCCCGTCACATCGTCTCCAGATTCTATCCAGGCCCTCTCCTCTGGTAGTACGTTAATTTGCAAGAAAACTGTAAACAATATTGACACTATATTTTTTCTTTGCAGGCTTTCTAACCATACAAGACCATTTCCATAGTCTCTTGAAATTCCTGTGCCACACATACAAGAATTCATGAATGTATTTTTGTATTCGTGTTTGTCTTGTACTTAATTTTTAGTACGTATTCAACTTAAGATATACTAATAAATCATGTTTATTTTGATACAAAAGTTTCTCTTTAAATATAGGCAACCCATTAAACCCTTGTGTTACCTGTTTTGTCTGTGTTTTTTTGAGAAACTCGATTGATTTTATCAAAACATTCCTTAAGTCTTAAGCCACGTAATTGCAAAAAATTATCGCTCAATAATTCAGTTCTTCATTTTGATCATCATACTAACTTAAATAGATAGTGTAATATTGTTAACGTAGTTGAATACATGCACGATTTATTCAGAAAGCAATCCGAGCACACCTTAATCAACAAGACCACCAATACTATAATAGCAAGAAAAACTTTCTCAACTTAATCTACGGAAGACCTCGCTGAAAACGCAGTTCCGGCATTACTATCAAAAGCAGCAGCACTAATAACAAACAATCTTAATTTCTGTATTGCTGATTAAATTGCTACGTTTCTGTTTTCGCGAGCAGCGTGAGGCGCATTTGAGAGAGAACCGAGACGATGAACGGAAAAGAGTGGGAGAAATGAGTTATTTGTAAATCGCTTTATCTTTTGTGACTCATCTCAGTCCCCCAAAAAGAAGCAAACTTGTGCAAAAGAAAGAAAGAAATGAAAGTTTTTGCAATATTTCACGATTAATTGGCAATTTAGTCCGTCCGCTGGGGCAGAGTTCTTTTCCTTGTATTTTTTTTCCCTTTTTTGATATATGTAGATACCCGAGTGGAAGGAAAACAGATAAATAAGTGAAAAGCGTTGAAATTTCCTTTTAAATGGCTTTGTTTCATATTAATCTCTAGGCTGTATTAAAACGAAATATTTAATCACCCAGTGTAATAAAGAAATAATTATTTAAATCCTTTTGTGCTTCATCAATTTAGATAAACGTGTTTTGTTTATGAATAAATTAAAACTCGATAAATATGGAAGATATGGTAAAGCAACTCGAATATTAGGAAAAGAACTAATTAAGTTTTCTTTTACACAGTGTCTAACCTTTTCAAAATGTATTAATTAAATAGTGTAGATTTGTACAAAAGCCGTACGCAGCTACATTCTTCATTCGGTTCTAACACATTTGGCAACATTGCACTGGCATACTAGTCCAGTCAAGGAAGAAAAAATGGGGAAAATTATTTGTTTAGTCTGCTATGTTTAAAAAAATTCAAAATTCGGACCAGAAGTAAAACTTTTACTCTTATCGAATAATGAATTTTGAAAATATCTCGCAAATTATGCATTCTATATAGCTTTATTAGGAGTATAAAAGTATTTAGAGCTGGATTTGGAATATTTTTTGTATAAAAGAAATTTAAATATTCGGACCGGAAGTAACACCTTTCTCTTATCGAATAGCACTTTTTTTGCAAATATCTAGGAAATTGTGCATTTTATAGAGATTTATTAAGAGAATAGAAGTACTTAGAATAGGATTTTGAATAATTTTTCTATAAAAAATTCTCAAAATTCCGAGACGTAACACACTTACAGGTTTATTTTTTTGAGATAAAAGTATTTAAAACTTAATTTTGAACAACTTTTGTATAATTTCAAACGCACATACGTATAAGAAAGTCGTGTGGTGGACACACCTCATTTTTTTAAAAAATCGATACGGCGACTTTCATTTCTAGATTGGATACAGGGTTGATTAAACAAACATATAAAAATAAAGGTGAAATTATTGATTCAAATTACTATTCCGATTTGGAGGCTTCTAGTTCTTTTTAAAATCTTGCAGAACATAATAAATATTATGATTATTTATAGTAATTATAGCAACTACTAACTAAAAAAAAGACAGTCGGTACAACGTTGCTATACCTGCTATCGGTGGAAAATTTCATTCTTATTCCTTTTAGACCACTTTCGAATAAAAGAAAAGGTTCTTGGTGTGCTCTTCTGGAATAACAATCTGGGTTAAATTTCTAGGATTTGCCAAAATGGCTTTCTTTTTTGTCCTGTGTGTTCAATATTTTGCTTTAGGGATGCAATGGAAGCCAACTGCCCAGTTGCACCCAAACTAACTTCTCGTGAAACAGTAGCTAATATACCTTGTATAGTTACTTCAAATTGTTCAGCAGTTTCTTTTATTCTATTAAAACATCTTTTTGCTTCTAATTTGGATACATCTGCAACATGGTTTTGCCCTTTCCTTTGACCGCTTCATCTCTCACTGTGTGAGCTCTTCCGGTACATTTACACATATTTTATTTAGCCCACTTTCAAATTGTCGTCTCACCAATCACTTTTTCCTTTCTATGTACGAATAATGAGCTGGAATATTAGACCAAACCCTTATTAGAAAATTTCAGAACATATTTAAAACCAATCAAGTAAGGTGACGTTAAGTAGTGGGAATATTTGGGATGCATTTGTATAATTGCACAAATTTTATTACTTCTAATTAGAACCATATTAGAAAATAATTAAGTAATAAACCCATTAAGATGTCCTTTAAGAAATTTGAGTACAAACAAACTTACGTTTCCTACGAGCCCTTTTTTCGCGCGATTAATTGCCTGCGACCTTTTTCCGGCGCCCATCCTTCGCCGGCGTTCTTTTGACGCGCGTCCAAATGACCTCGACATTTCTTCGCGCAGCCAATTGCCAGCGACCTTTTTTCGTGTATTCATTCCAGCATCTATTATAAATCTGGGTTAGAAACTTTATATAAATGCGATCTTATGTCGATCTTTCTTTCCTAAACCCACTTTGAGAATGTTCTAAATTTCGTTGAATTTATTGGTTTACTCTTTCTAGAGATATTCAGGTATGTCACTTCTACCTTCTTGCCACAATTACATTCCATATTCGTATTGATTCAGCAGGTTTTTGGAAGTACTTCTTCCATCTCTCTATAATTTGTTCCCTTTATATAGAATTTGCCCTTCTATGTTTCTGGTTTGTGTTATCGTTTGCTAGTGTTGGTTTTTGTTTCCATGCTTTTCAGTGCTCGATAAACTACTTTGTGATTTGCATGGAAGTCTTCTTTTATTTTTTTCTAAACGTTTCCCAGAATTTTTGCTTTGATTCCTTTATAATGATTTTTGAAATGGCTGTTAACGTAAGGTTGGTTCAGTACTTGACCAGTAACATTATGATTTCCTCTTCATAGTTTGGATTTGTTTCTGGTAGGACTTACCAGGAAAAAATGGACCCACGATGCTTTACATCTGAGTTTAAACTATGTCTATGAACAACTAAACAAAAAAAATTATGGTTGACTGTATTTTCTTTGACTTGAGTAAGATTTTCGACATTATGAATCAGTGGTCTTATTGAATAAATTATATGCTTTGGGTATTCGAGGTGTTACTTAATACCTGATTGTAATCAGGTGGGGTCCTTGGGAGTAGTCATCAATCCTGCTTTCGGCTGGGGGCCACATTGCCGACAGGCTGAGAGTAAACTATAACTCGCTCATCACTGAACCTGCTAGTACGCCTTCAACGAACCTGTCATTTTGAGGAAAGTCCTTGATACAGAGCTATTATTTTCTACAACAGGCATCCATATTGTTTAAAAAACGCTGGGTCATCCACGATTTTCAAGCGTAAATTAAAAGAGTATTTACATGAAAACTGTTTTTATAGTTTAAACGACTACTTAAATTAATGTTTAAATTATTGTAACGAAACCAGCAGACGAAATGAGTTACATTAAATAAAAGAATCAGATCTCTCGGCGCGATAAAAACGAAATTGTCACACGCAAAAAAAAAGGCAGACCGGGCGAGCAATAAATCATATTCGGCGCGGCTGGTAAACATCGTAAAGCGGTGAGTCATACACTTACACATGGTACTGTATCGGAAGCGGAGACAAATGTCTGGGAATATTCTACAAATATTCTAGAGGGAGACAGAGTTTACGAGAATGCTTCGAGAACATTTCATGCATGGTATATAAGGCGACTGAGTCACCGGGATTCATTCATTACGGGATTCATTCATTGCGGGCGGAGTAGTTTGGGATAAAGAAAGTCCTTACGTAGTGGTAGCGTAGAAATAAATATAGTAGTGCCGTTTTATATAAATAGTGTGATATAAATAAATACGGACAGAGATATAAATAATATTAGTAGTAAATAAATACCTGTGATAATTTATTAGTAGGAGTTTAAGTGTGTTAAGTTAGTTTTATGTTTTTATATTGTTAAATAATTTTAAGTATATAAATATACAGACTGTTTTAAATAAATAATTGCACTAGTTGTTTATTGGAACCCGAAAACGCAACATTATTGATTTGATTATTTGTTTTATTATTTATAATATATGATATGTTGATGTTTATACATTTATGTGTGTTTATTGACGTGTCGATGTTCACTTACGAACTTATGACAAAAATATATTATTATATAGTTTTCTTTGCTATGTTGTTCTATTCATTATAATCGATATGCCTTTTGTTTTCTCCTTTTTTGTGATAAGTTTTGTATCTGCGCTTCTTTTCTTTAATTTCCTCTTTCATTTCATAGCTGCACCAAGCACTTTGCGTCTTGTTTTTATTCACTTTCGTATAACCGCATGGTGTCTTTGCTGTCGGTTCCATCAATGCTATTTTAAATTTCAACCGCATTTGTTCTACATTAATTTGTAATTAAAAATCATAATAAACGTATATATAGTCATTACACTAAGAATCACTAATATTCCCAACAAAATAACTACAACGCACCTAACAAATTAATGTTTCTACAGTTACAAATTGGGGTGACATGGGAACTAAATTTTCTTTTTTTTGTGAATGTTTTTTCCCTTATTTAATCCCAATTCCAAATCACCTAGAGAATATTAACTAACTTCAGTCTGTCTTGTTTAATCAAAAACACTTAATCCAACCAATTAGTGTATCAAGATATCGATTAAGCGATATCCGTTTTCGCGAGAGGGACGGTTCACCGTCATTCAAGTTACAAACCTTAATATAAATCCCCAAGATCACCATGATCAAGGAGGACTTAACCGACAGGTGCCTAACTTATACAAGTTGCTTTTACATAACAAAATTCCGAGTCAGAAAATCGAATAACTCTCGTACAAACCGCCTTCGAAATTCCATCATGCCGCCAACGCGACCTGAAGAGATTAACGTGACAGATTACTGAAGGGCGGATCAATAAATGTATAAGGGCTATATTACTATCCGTTCGGACAACTAATTTATATACTAATAAAGAGGGACAGCTGTCTTACGTTTTGCTATTGAGGCGCGGATAGCAGAAATTTATTCGTATTGAAGGATAAATTCTAGTTATGGTTTTGGAAAATTGCTACACGAATTAATTCAGAATATAAGAAATAACTCACGTTTTTAATCCATCCTCTTCTTCTTTACAGCATAAGAAAATATACGAGGGAGAGTGTTTAAGTTCGCGGATTGGAAGAGTTGAATGGTAGTGGGTGACCTCTTTCTTGGCAAAAAAGACACAACTTTCAGGAATTACTACTGTATCTAATACAACCATTTTAAATTTATTTTTAATCATCTTGATATGACTAAGGACAGCTCAAGATGGGTGCCGAGAGTACTCAAGCCGCCTAAAAAACAACAGCGCATGAAATGTCCCTGTACTGCTTTGGACCTCTATAACGAAGGCAGGGTTAGTGTGTTTAGTCAACTTGTTACTGGATATGACATTTGTGTCCATCATCATAAACCTGAGTCCAAGCAAAACTCTATGCAGTGGTATAAGAAAGGCACACCACCACCCAAGAAGTTAAGGTGTCATAATCGGTCGGAAAACTAATGGCTACTGTTTTTTGGGGCTTAGAAAAAATCCTTTTTATTGACTACAAAAATGAACGCGTTTCCACAGCTGGAGAATATTACGCTTCAATCTTGGAGCTGTTAATAGCAGTTTTTAAAAGAAAATTGATCAAAGTTTCCTTCTCCTGCACATTTTCCTTCCCATCCACAAGAGTCATGTGGCGCTGGTTGCTCTGCATATAGTGGGCTTCGATATTTTGTACCATGCACTCTACAGTTCAGACCACGCTCTTAGCAATTTTTAATTGTTTTCTAAAGTGAAAAAAAAAGAGCTACGTGAGAAGCTATGAAGAAATAAAGGACGCAGCGACGGCGTATTTTTCCATTCCGCAAACTTAAGAGCGCCTCCTCTTATAATAAAGGGTTTGTCAAAAGAGGTATCAAAATAATTGTTCTTTTATTGTAACTTCATTTTTCTTTGCATAATGCTCGCGTTTCATTAAGACAAACGCTGGATATGCTGAGAATATAGCTGCAGTACAAGCCAGTCTTGCAGAAAACACTAATTTATTCATCTCAACATATTCACAAAATTTTTCTGGCACAAAAACAGAAATTTTGGACCATCACAAACGTCATGCATTAATAGATTTCGTGTTAAATCAACTTGAAAATAATGATGATTTTGGTAAGAAAATTATGTTGTCAGGTGAAGCTCATTTTGATCTCTCTGGATCCATGGACAAGCAACATTGTGGTTATTGGAGTGAAAATAATCCACAAATAATCCATGAGCAACCGCTAAATTCCCCAAAAATTGACTGTTTGGTGTGGTTCCTTCCAAAATGAGAACAGAGATTCCATTCAAGCGCGAGTGATGCAGATTAATGATAACTGACTTTTAGCGCCTAAACGATATCGACTTAACAGACATCATACTTGAACTAGATGGCGCTAGGTGCCACATGGTCCGTGAAGCAATTGGTTTAATGCGTCAAAAGTTTGATCAGTTGTTTATTTGTATAAATAGACCTCTCGAATGTCCTTCTAAAAGCTGTGATTTCCGACGTTACGTTTATTTTCTTCATGTGGGATTACTCAATCTATTGTTTGTAATAATAGATCAGGGAAACCGTTTGTGACATAAAACCTAATATATTGAATAAATTTCATAAAACAGTATATTAAAATACAAGTTTCATAAGACACGATGTTTGCGCACGCGTTCAAGTTTAGAAAACGAGCCGCTAGGCGAGTTTTTTAAAGAACAAGTGCGCAAAATGTCTTATGAAACGTGTATTTTATACCATTTTTTCTATTTTGTTTATTAAAAGTTCAAAAAAGCTTAAAATGAGAGACATATTTTGTTCGAACATTTTAGAAGTTTTGTTTTTTTTTAAGTTGGTTACCCTGATTTTTAAGTAGAACATTTTAAATATTTGAATATGGGCAGTGTTATATGTAATTATGATTAAAATTCAGACTGATATGCAATAAATTATTTCAAATTATCAACAAAATGGACGAAATAAATAATTGCACGCCCCAGAGATTCGCAAAATAGCAGAAGACAATTTACAAAATCTTTCGCCAATATAGTCTCCAGATATTTATCAAAAACAAACCTTTATAACAGTTGTACTGTTCAACATGGGAAGTAAATTTTAATAGTAGCATCGGAAACCTTATCATCCAACATTTAAATATGATTTGGTTCCATTTTTTTTTGTTTGTTACCAACGTCAAAACAATAAAATTTGCGTGCGATAAAGTAATACTTTATGCAACCAAAATGGGTGTCATAAAGGGAACTTTATAGCACCGAAATAGAAAAATTGGTTTTATCAAATTCGATCTTTCAGGAGAAGCAGAGGCTCAATAACACTTCAAAATAAAATAATAATATATAGTCAATTTCTATTTGTTGTTGTCTTTTTTTCTATTTAAAAGCACATCGCACTCATTGAAAACCCCGGAATATTAATTAATTCATTTTATTTTTTGCTTCTGATGATTTGTATTTAATATTTATTCTGATCTTATTCTTGTCGTTTTTTTATATTGTACTAAGATTCCATTATTATTATATATTATTGCTATTACTAGAAGGATGATCATTAGATTAGAGGACAAACAGAGGATTATTCAATATAGAAAAATGAGGTGTGGCCCCCACACGACTTTCTTATACGTATGAGCGTTTCAAACTATACAATTTTAAGAATTTTTTTATACAAAACTTATTCAAAATACTATTCTAAGTACTTTCATTCTCTTAATAAATCGCTACAGAATGCATACTTTGCAAGATATTCGAAAAAAAGTGCTTCCCGCTAAGAGTAAAAGTGCTACTTCCGGTCCGAATTTTGAAATTTCATGTATTCAAAAAATATTGGAAATCCAACTATAAATACTTTTGTACTCTTAATAAATACCGTATATATAGAATGCATAATTTACGACAAATTTGCAAAAAATCGCTATTCGGTAAGAGTAAAAGTGGTACTTTCGGTCCGAATTTTGAAATTTTCTTTATACAAAAGATATTTAAAATTATCATTTAAATACTTTTATAGGTACTCGTAACGTACCTGTCTAAAAAGCATGACTTGCAAAATATTGGCAAAAAACTGATTTTCGATAAGAGTGAAAGACCTACTTCCGGTAGGAATTTTGAAAAACTTTCATAATAAAATTATTCTCAAAATTAATTTTGAGTACATATGAATTCTTTATAAATTTGTTTAAAATTAGTAGTTGACGAAATATTGGAAAAATTCGATTTTTTTACTGAAGTAAACTACTACTTCCTGTCTGCCGATTTTACTGAAAATCTAATCCGTTCTCAACAGGGAGATTATACTCGTAAATACAAAATTTGGAATTGATAGCTATAGCGGTTTGACCGCTATCGTGGTCACACACACACGGACACACACACGGACACACACACAGACACACACAGAGAGAGACCCTTTTTTAAAACTACTTTTTCGGTATCAAGGGGGTTCAAAACGTGGACATCTGCAAAAATCTCGAAGTCGAAAATTTTCATCATCACAATACTTCCTTATACTACGTATAAGAAAGTAAAAAATTTTCGAATGTGTGCCATTTTAACGCATCACCCAGTATAATTCAAATTATTTACAAAATGTGTGTTTTTTGTTACTGTACCACTTTTTATAAAATAAATTTCTTCAGTACTATTTAATAATGCCTATATTGGAGTTTGACGCACTAATGAGCAACCCTGTATACTAGTTTTTATTTAAAACATCTTGTTTTTGAAACTATTTATTTTTCTAATTTTCTGAAATATTGGGATCAGGACAATATTATGTTCTAGAATTTTCCTCCTGCCGTTTTTTATATTAAATTAAAAATAACCATCAAATTAAATATTTCCACACCTTGTGTATTGATCCTTTTTTAATTAAAAAGTTGAAATTAGTAATATAATACGCGAAAAGCATTACGTTCAATCCATTAAAAAAGCTAATATATTAATTACAGCCTAATATAATTTATCGATTGTAATTATTTCCTGTGTAACGGATACATCAGGTAAATGAATAGATTTAACTATAATTGATATTTGCAAAAACTATATTTAATGAAAATTAATGGATATACCTGATATTTTGAAACATATATGTAATTATTATGTGATAAAATTGAATATTACATTTACTTAATTATTAAATTAATAATCGGTGGTGCTCTACTAAAACAGCGTATGGAAATAGAAAACGACAAGTTGCCTGGCAGCAAAGTAGTAGAACGCACGAAACAATAATGACGCCAATCTTATATCGACGAAAATAATGCTGTTACTAAATATATAATTTTATAATGTAAAATATAGCAATATAATAATAATTACGGGATTATTTACTGATTAATATTAATTGAAGATAGTAATGTTCGTCTTATGTCAACCAGTTTTACTCGAAACATTAATATCGAATGTTGGCGTATGTACATGAAATTTCGTTGACATTTTGCTAATGAAATATTTGTCAGTAGATTTACACCGTGCTAAGACACGTCAACAAAATTATCCTCGCGGACGTCCTAAAAAAAAACTTCTCAACAAAAGATCTACATGTGATGTTAATCAGACAATAAAGGCCAAAATACGCGATACTATAATACGATCGGTATAAAAACAGTAAGTTACTTACACAAACCAATAAAAATAAGAGGATCAATATAATATTAATTACGTTATTTTAAAACAAGTTATTACAAGAGCTTCGTTATTATCATTGCTAAGGGAGCGTATATCTTTGAAGGCTCTGTTGATTCTCTTGGTAGAGTACTATAGAGCATCTCAACCTTAGTATTCAGTACAGTCACTTATGGAATATATACCTCTTTTACTAGCGTAAGCAATTTGTAATAAACTGTCTTTTTTTTATTTCAAGGTATTGGGAATGGGTATTGAAATAAAACACAGTGTATTTTAATATGTGTGTATTCGATATTAACGTGTCTGTAGAACTGACTAAAGAGAAAAATAATAACGTACATATATCGCATTCCAGCTGCATCTTTGTATATTGAAATATACTGATACATAATATAGTGCTGGCATATTAATTAGTATAACATATACACACATTCTCGAGGGTGAACACCACAGAGCACACATACATTTGTGATTTATATTTTTGTATAGGAAATGCCTATGATGCATTTCTAACACCACCACCCAAAAAAATAAACAATGGCCTATGGTTCTCGCCTCGTTTTTTTTATTATAATAAAATAGATACATAAACATGATTCATAGATATTAATATGCATATATATAAGTATGGATAGTTAGATAATATAATTCATTGTAATTGCATTTGTTTTCTTAGTTCCTTGAACTTTGTTGCTGGCAGTCCTTTTGTGAACGCGTCGGCAATTTGCTCTGCTGATGGAATATATTTAAGAATTATTACATTGCGTTCAATTTGTTCTCTAATAAAATGAAATTTTATATCAATATGCTTTGTTCTTTTATGATGGACTGGATTATTAGCTATATATATATCATAAGCATTTGTTATTATTTTCAAAAATGAAAATTGGGGTATCAAATTTTATATTTATGCTATTTAAAAGAGTTTAACCACATAGCTTATCCCACGCTTTCAAAAAGAGCCATATATTCAGCTTCAGTGGATGATGCTACTTACGGTATTTTGATTTCGTGTATTTCCAGATAATATTACACTAATGAAAAGCTACCCGTTGTACTCTTTCTATCATTTTCATCAGTTCCCCAATCTGCATCTGTATAGCCAATAATGATATTATATTTACCTCTTTTATATATTAACTTGAGATTAATTGTTCCCTTTATATATCTTAATACCCTTTTAAAATAACTCCAAAATTTCATATTATTTTTCTTTTGGTAACGGCTTAATATATTAATAGCAACATAAAGATCTGGACGTGTGCATAACATCAAACATCCAATTAAATTTTTACAGAATGCATCAAAACGAATATCTGAGTTTAATGTATGATAATTTAATTTAGCTGCAAGAGGTGTATCTTACTAGATTACACTCTAACATATTAAATTTATTAAAAATCCTTTTTAAATATAAACGTTGATCTAAGCTTATTTTTGTTTCAGTTCTCATAAATTTTATTCCTAAGAATATATTTACTTCTTCTGAATCTACCACTGAAAAGTGTTGCTTAAGATAACGTTTGAAGCTTTTCATAGTATGTATTTGCATTTTGTGTTGCTCTCAATACATCACCTACATATAATATAATATATGTAATATTTTTTTTACATTTCCCTTATCCAAATAGTATAAACAATGATCTACTTGTGTTTTTTTTTTTTTATTATATTTACTTCTTTTAGCATTTTGTCAAAACGGTCAACCAGCACCTTGAAGATTGTTTTAAACCTAATAATGACTTATGTAGTTTACATACTACGTCATTTTTTTATTCTTTCAGGTACTTTCATATAAATTTCCTCATTTAATATACCGTTTTAAAATGCAATTTTTACATCTATATGATGAACTAACAATTTAGATTGATTAGCAAAAGCTAAGAAGAATCTAAAAGTTTCAATCTTTGTTACTGGGGCAAAAGTTTCTTTATAGTCTGATAGATATTGCTGGCTGCTATCAACCGAGCTATCTATTTGACCATATTACCATGTTCATCAGATTTAGTTGTAAAAATCAATTTATTATCAATAATATTTTATTTTCTGGCCTTTTTACTAATGACCAAGTTTTATTTAATATAAGTGATTGAATTTCATCCTGTATCGCCTTTTTTTTTATTGTTTTCTGTCTTCCCTTGTTTTAATTTCATGATTTGTTGTAGGAAGATCAGTGAGTACATTTGAAGATAATATGAGAGTTGCGTAAATATCATCATATTGATTTTTATTATAGCAGGGTGCAGGATGTTTTTGAATTCTTTCACTTCTTCTAATTTTAGTATTTTGTGACTCAAAAGTATCTGCACTTTCGATAGTTTTTTTTTTGTTTTTTTTTTTTTTTTGTTTTTTTTTTCCTTTTTTTTTTTTTTGTTTTTTTTTTTTTAGGTTTATCAGGTTTTGGAATAGTTTCATCTGGTTTTGTGCCAGATTTATCAGCTGAAATAGTACTATTATCTGGTTTTGTTCCAGATTTATCAGCTGTAGTACTACTAGTATCTGGTTTTGTTCTAGATTTATCAGCCATAGTACTACTAGAATCTGGTTTTGTTCCACATTTATCAGCTGTAGTACTACTAGTATCTAGTTTTGTTCCAGATTTATCAGCTGTAGGACTATTCCCTGATATATCTGTATTTTGTGGACGAGTTATTTGGAATGTGATTTCGTCAAATATGACTTTCCATGCTGTGAAAAATTTAGCTAAAACAACACTCCATATTTTATATTCATTTGGTTCACATCCAATTAATATACCTTTCATACATTTTTTATCAAATTTATTTGTTTTTGTTTTATTATGTATGTATGTGGTTGAACCAAAGACTTTTAAGTGATTTAATTTTGGTTTCTTATTATTCCACAATTCATATGGTGTTTTGTTAATATTTAGAGCTTTTGTAGGTGAAAAATTAATTAAAAAAAATTTCAGTCAAAACTGCTTCACCCCAAAAAGTTTTCTCTAAATGTGCAGAAGCTATTATACTGCGTGTTTTACTGTATAGTACGATTCATTCGTTCTGCTACACCATTTTGTTGTGGTGTACGTGAACCGTCAAATGATATGTGATACCTTTTTGGGTACAAAAATCTTAAAATCATTTGACAAGTATTCTCAACCATTATCACAACGCAGGTTTACTACTTTTAAATTAAAAAGTGCTTCACTTCTAGTCACAAAATCTTTAAACATATTAGGTAATTGAGATCGAAATATTAGTAAGTATGTAACGGTATAATGACTATAATCGTCTATAAATATTACAAGTATTTTTTATTGTCTATTGTTGTAGGTGTAATTGGACTGCATATATATAATAAATAATGCCGTTTTTAAGATTCTTATTTTTATGTGCAAATTTTCATATATACAAGCTTCACATAAAATTTTAGAGGGTTTTATGTGTTTTAAATGGTCAATATCTTCGACTAATTGATAATTTTCGCAAATTTATCATTACTGATATGACCTAAACGTTCATGCCATATTATAAATGTATTTATTTGAGCGGTATTTATATTATGTCTCAAGTTAATTAAATTTTGAGGGATAGTGAAATTAACAACAATTAAATTATTCAAGGACATACCTGATAAGATTTTCTTTTTTTTATTTTTTTTTTATACTGTTTCACCTGTACTCCATCTGGGTGGATAATTATCGTCATTCCTTTGTTCTGTATGCGGATGACTGATAATATGTTGTAGGGAACTTCAGAGCAGCCTTGAATTTCATAATTTGTTGTAATATTGTACCCTTCTTCGTTGCTGCAACTGTTGCACCAAATTTTGCCACTCCAATATTTATAGTTGTAGGTAAATCGTAGCATGTTGTAAAAATACCATGCTGGTTTACTATATGATCCGTAACACCAGAATCAAGAAGAAAAGTTATTTCGTTTGGACTGAGATTTATGTAATTTTGATTTTGTAACTTGAAAACAAAACTATTATCAATGTTGGCTTGTTGAATTGTCTTTAGTGTACGTGGGAGATCATTATTTATGCCTATCACTTCCTTATAATAATAGCAATCCTTTTTAAGAAGATCACGTCGACCACAATGTTCACATTTAATATATGAAACTTTGTATCTTGCCTGGAATACCTTTTCTTGATTTTACAAAAAAAATTGTTTTTCTTTCCTGATACATGGTTTCTTTCAAGCTTATTTCCTTCACAATGATGAATATTTTTCAAATTTGCAAACTTATTGAAGCATGATTTGTGTCAGTATTAGTTTCAAGTTTAACTTCATGATCTAGAAGACTTGTTTTTACAAAACTTATATTTAAATCATCATTTAATGTCTCGTGCGCTGTTATTACTCCATCATAGGGTAGAGGCAAGGTTAATAATAGATGGGATACTTTATCCATTTCATCCAATTTTGCTCCAGCGAAATAATTTCAGTAATGGTGTCCTCAAAATCGGTGAAATGATGGATTAAGCTTACATCATCTTTTAATTTCAATATTAAGATCTTCTTTCATAGTGCAGGTAGCTAAACTACGTCTTTCATAAATTTTATCAGGATTTGCCAAAATCTGTTTCGCAACATTTTCTTTGACAAGACCTTTTTTAATTCTGCAGGTTGTTCATCTGGTATTTCTTCTTCGATCACATTTAAAACATTTAATTCCACAAGCAATGTCTTGACACGGAATTTCCATACACTATAACGTTCACCACTAAATTGTTCAATATTCCGTTTGTAGTAATGTTTTCAATTTTAAACACAATATATATGTATACACAACTGATAGTTAATTAAAAAAAATTGAGATAGATATCACACAATGTGTATTGGAATTAATTACAGGTTTTAATCGCGTAAACTGGCCCATAACCTATTGGGAATGGGTATTGAAATAAAACACAGTGTATTTTAATATGTGTGTATTCGATATTAACGTGTCTGTAGAACTGACTAAAGAGAAAAATAATAACGTACATATATCGCATTCCAGCTGCATCTTTGTATATTGAAATATACTGATACATAATATAGTGCTGGCATATTAATTAGTATAACATATACACACATTCTCGAGGGTGAACACCACAGAGCACACATACATTTGTGATTTATATTTTTGTATAGGAAATGCCTATGATGCATTTCTAACACAAGGAAATGTTGTCAGTTCGTTTTATTATGTTTACGGTTGGTATTGTATGTTAGTGTAAGGATCACAACATAACCTTCCTGTCAAGTGTCAAATTCGTTGCGTGCTTTGTTTGGTTTTCGTTTGTGTATTTAGTTTTCTGATATTGTTCATTAATCGTTGTTTTTATAACGCCTTTATTTTTCAAGTTTAGTAGTGGTAAGTGAGCATTAAATACGTATAATTATAAACCATAAATAAAAGCATTTCTTACAGAGTACCTACATAGCGCCGCTAGCGCGATGGAGTCGACACCAAAACGACATAAAGGTGAAACCTATAGTCGGAAAGAAAAGCAGACGATAAATAACGTCTTTGATTACTTTTCTGAAATAGGTGTGACTGTCAATGCTGCAGTTTATGACACCAGTAAAGCCATAAAACGTTTGGATTGCAACATATATAAAATACGAAACGAGTATAGTAAAGGGCCTCTATCAAGTCCAGTAAAGCATAAAAGGAAAACGAAAGCTAAGTGCCCGTTTATGCAAATATGACGAAAATGTACAGGCACTTGTCCATCGAAAAGTACATAGGTTTTTGATGGAAAATATCCCACCTACATTGAATACTATTCTTTCTGCTGTAAATAGCGATAGTGATCTTCCCAACTCCAAGCGAGCAGCGTTGCATAGATTTTTACATGATATCGGTTAAGAATTTCAAAGGTTAAAACTAGGGCGCGGACATGACCGGTTTAAACTACGACGAAGTTACAACGGAGCAAAAAAATAACTTACTGAATAGCACTAATTTATATGGTGTACTGCAACATCTGTTTACGCCCGAGAAGTGACCGAGAATGAGAGCAAAAAATGCCCATAAAATAAGGAATTTATGAATAAAATCCTTTTTTCATCGGCGTAGATAGGAGCGTGAGGGGTTTTTAAAATTTATTATATTTACCTTATATTTCGCAAGAGAAATAAAATTTTCATTCATGCTTACGTTAGTTTCGTCTTTTCATTGTTTTGATTGTTAATTACGTATTTCGTAATTTTTGTAATAGTCTGTTTAATACCAGTTTATTGAATCGACTTCTCCCAATTATCTAGACGTAAGTGTGCACTGGGTTTCGTTTAGTCTCAATAACATACGCGTACATTCTTAGTTATCATTTATTTAGATCTAGAACTTTGTTTATGTTACTTTTTCTGATATGAAAATGAATTGTCAGTGATTCCGAAATTTATTACAAAGTCTGTAAAATATCATTGCAGAATGCCAAAATATCGCACGTTCCTCACTTAGCTTTGCTAAATCATACACAGAAATAGTTTTTATTCAGAGAATTTCGATAGTTTACAAAATTTCGTTACATGTTTAAATGACGATGCTAGAAGTATTTCTGAGTGCCAGGAACAAACACAAATCCCAAATTTAAAAAATCAGTTGTTATTCCTTCAGGAACACTTTGGAAATTTGCTTAAACTAATCACATATTTTGAAAATCGATATCTCAAATTAAAAGATGGATTAACCACATTAGACATGGGCTGTTAATAATTTCAAAAGTATTCCAACTGACTTCGGATGTGGCCTTCGGCAAAAGTTAGACGCAGTTTTTAATAGAAATCCAGATTTAATAACATTGCGGCAATTGTGTATGCTAAATACGCGGAAATAAAAGAATATTTCCAGTACGCACCTATAACCAGTTGCGATGGACATCTTCTATCTACAAGGATGTACTTAATTCAAAGAGAACAAGTCTTACAGAAGAGAAAATTAACAAATAATAAGGTATTTTGTATTTTATAGTTCACCAGCAACTTGTTATCCAATTATATAAATAAAATTAAAACCTCTTTAAAAATACAACATTTCAATAGCGCGCCCATGGGCGATGAGTCATCACCGTACGTGTCCGCGCACTAGTTAAAACGGAAAAGCATTTTGATTGATCGCGATAATATTATGATGAGATAGAGACACAAATATTTACGAGACATCAAACGATTCAGAGAAGAAGGTAAAGATTATTTATATTTGTGTATAAATAGAGTTGTTAAATAAACATCGTCTCTAAAACACAAAGTTTACTGTAACTTAATATGTTTCGGCATTGTCGTATATGTAGATAACCATACATAAATATTGTATGTAACCTGCGTAGTAAATTCTTGCTTTATTGTTTATATCTTAACATAACGAATAATATACATAAAGTGTTATGTTCATTTATTATGTGTAAAAGTGTCTTGAGATTGTTTTTTAAATGTGTGTTGTTTCTTGTATTGTTTATATAAAAATTTCTTTGTCTGTAAATTATACAAAATTCATTGATTTTGAATACAAGTATTATTTAAAGTTTAAAATTGCATTTTTCTTTTTATTAAAACCAATTAATGTTTAGGAACCTTTTTAATTAATCATTTATAAGTAATCCGAATCGCCCTTTGAGAGAATGCGAACTGAGTTTAGCTGGCAAAACAATTTATTTAAATTTTATTTTAGAATTAAATTTTACATTAAATATTTTAAGTTTCAAATAAGGGGTTCCTTTACAAAACATTAACCAATGAATTGCTTAAAAATAAATGAATTGTTATTAGGTAAACGGGTAATTGAAGAACCTTTATAAATTAAAATTAAATGAAACAAAAATTTTATATAAAGAAGTTTAGTTTTGCATTGAAATCATATATAACAAGAATGAATATGATATAATATTAGTATTGATTTAACTTATAAATAATGAAGTTGTGAAGTACATTAAACACAAAAACATTATGTAGCCCATATTTAACATTATATAAATATTGGGTAAAACTAATCGGTTGTTACTAATATGTAAATAAGAATCTCGTTTATTATTGGCATATAGATTATAGGTTTAAATTAGGCAAGTTGTTAAATTTTGTGTTTGTTATGAATCCGTAAAGAAAATTGACTCGTGACAAATGACGTTCGTGTTTAAAAAAAAACGCAAAAACCCCATTTTGTTCTTTTACCTGTAGCACCTACATTTGGCATTGTAGAGAAACATAAAAACACATTCTTATGGCCACTTTTAAACCTCTATCCAATGGTGTACGTTTCGTTTATTTCTAGCCATCATCAACTATCTAAGTTTTTATAGCCGCTATATTGCATTTACACACCTTCAGAAGGAGTTTTTTTCTAATTTCGACCATGTACTACATATTGACAAAAGTTTTTGGTATTGTGCTTTAATTGAAAGAATAAATTTTAAGAATAAATTAGGTAGCCATGAAATTTCAATACGTCAAACATTTCTTTTATTGTTCATTAGTAATTATTGTTCGAACCGAAATTCAACTTATCTCGTTTCTCTTCGTTGGTGTATGATATTTTTGTATTACTAATGAACGATAAATAAAATATTTGACAGATTGAAATTTCATGACTATCTAATTTTCTTAAAATCTTAAAATTTATTTTTTCAAGTAAAGCATAATATCAAAAACTTTTGTCAAAATGTAGTACATGGTTCAAATTAGAAAAAAACTCTTTCTAAAGGTGTGTAAATTCAATATGGCACCTATAAAAAATTAGATAGTTGATGATGGATAGAAAGATACTAAACGTCATATAAAAATTTTGTGTACACCATTGGATAAAGGTTTAAACGTGGCCATAAGAGTGTGTTTTTATTTTTTCTGTATAAGGCCAAATGTAGGTGCTACAGGTAAAAGAACAAAATCGCGTTTTTTTTAAATACGAACGTCATTTGTCACAGGTCCAGTTTCTTTACGGATTCATAACAAATACAAAATTTAACCACTTCGCCGAATTTAAACCTATACTCTATATCTAATAATAAGCGAGATCTCCATGGTGAGAACCGAAGATGAATCAGCCTGTATTATTAGCTCTAATTGGCAAAGTATTTCCACTGACTACACATACAGCATGTGTCAATTTTCATTAGCCGTAGGCGATTAATCCATACAGTACGTGGCAACATAGTACCCCTTCTTTCCTTTCCAATGCCAGCACGACCGATGCATGTTCGTAAATACAAGTTAGCTTGGTTAGCAGTAACTATTCGAGCACCGGCTTGGGTGTTTGTAATGCGTTCAGAAATAATATTTACGAGTTGCAAGGATTTGTTTTTCTTTTTCCTTTCAGTAAATGCAGAGAATTATTAAGCTGCGTTAACGCTGCATGACACAAACAAAAGCGTAATTCTAATAAAATTAAAAATAAGGTAAATAAAAAAGGATTCTGAAAATAATAATAAACTACTAGATCAGGAGATCGCGGCGGCCATTTGATGTTTCCCGTTCCAGTAATAAGACGGCTTTTATTGCAGACTAGATCGCAACGTGTTCGCAGCTAAACATTGAATGTAGAACTGGGAAGATCGGAGAAAGTCGTTGTGATGTCGATTGTTGCCGGGATTGGTGACGGACAGTAGGGGGGGTACCATGTTGCCACGCGTTACTTGTATACGTATAAATCGCACGTAAACATTGAATCCCTATACCTAATGAAAATTGACACATGCGGTATATTTCGTCCTATGTAGTTTTATATAACTTAAATGCTAAAATAATAACAAATATATAATCTTTTTAAGAATTTACTACGTCTCAGATTTGGTTTGTAACATATAAATTATTTGAACATCATTATATCTATGAACATCATCAATAAATTATGTTATTTTAAAGAAAATGATATGATTCTGACACTGCACTTTTGTAAATAGGTATAAAAAGTTTATCATTTACTAATTTTTTACTTAAATACTTTTTATGTTTTTGCGTATATGTGTCTGGGTGTGCATTATGTTCTCTCACTAATGTTCTAGTTTAAAATCGTCGTATTCATGCTGGTTATAAAATGAGGATGTCCTCCGTGTTGCGCACCCGTTTCGCCGCTCTGTATGCTAAAGTGTCTATATGAAATATACTCGGGCGGTATAGGTTGGTCCCTCTTAATAGCCTGTCTCTGTTTTTTCACTTTTAAGTAACCCAGAACGGATACTAGCACTATAAACACGATAAATCCCATGCAACAACCGATTATTAAACCCAATCGTCTTGTCAAAATGGACTGTACACCAATACTTTGATCCGGTAGACTACCCAAACCTCCGTGGATGCTGTCTGGTACTCCGAGGGTATTAACTTCTGTACATTTGCTGGTAGGTGAATCTACTAGTAGTGGAAGCATAGTGTCCGCAAAGACTTCCCAATTATTGTTGTGGTCATTCTCGCTGCTGTTCTCAGATGATGTTCTGCTGGCAAACAAGCGAGTTTCTTGCATTTCCGGACTCCACGAGACCCAATTTCCCAAAGCTAGAACGCATATGAGATACTTAGTGTCCGGATAAAGCATGGACAGCTTTGTTGAACGAGATGACCGATCCAACATCTTCCCTTTTATCTGAAACAATTAAAGATTATATTAAGTAATATCAAATTTTCTATAAAAATAGATTTCTTATACTTGTGCGTTCGAAATATCCCGTAAATTAAAAAACCTTTAATTATATACATTTTGCTTCTATATGTGTGCCTGTGACTCACCCTGTATACAGGGTAAGTCATTTCCGTGGAAAAATTAGATTGTGCTTTTATGAGTAAAAACAGCGATTTTTTCCCTATGATGGCCGCTATTGGGGGCACCTTGCAAATTTATTTCGTATTATCCAGAGTGTTCCATAAATTGACGGTTGACCATAGTTATACCTTTTCAAATGGAACAACCTATATAATATTACATTTCTGTATTCCCTTTAAAAAAATGAGGTGTGGCCACCACACGACTTTCTTAGATTTTAAGAATTTCTTTTACAAAAATTATTCAGAATCCTATTCTAAGTACTTCTGTTCTCTTAATAAATCTCTATAGAATGCATACTTTGCAAGCTATCAAAAAAGTGCTACTCGCTAAGAGTAAAAGTGCTACTTCCGGTCCGAATACAAAAGAAATTGCAAATCCAGTTTTAAATACTTTTATACTCTTGATAAATATATATAGAATGCATAATTTACGACATATTTGCAAAAAATCGCTATTCGATAAGAGTAAAAGTGGCACTTCCGGTCTGAATTTTGAAATTTTTTTATACAAAAGATATTGAAAATTATGTTCTAAATACTTTTATACCCGTAACGTACTTGTCTAAAAAGCATGACTTGCGAAATATTCGAAAAAAACTGATTTTCGATAAGAGTAAAAGACCTACTTCCGGTAGGAATTTCGAAAAACTTTTTAAATAAAATTGTTCTCAATTTTAATTTTAAGTACATATGAATTCTTTATAAATTTGTATAAACTTAGTAGTTGACGAAATATTGGCAAAATTCGATTTTTTCGCTGAAGTAAACTGCTCCTTCCGGTCTACCGATTTTACTGAAAAACTAATCAGATCTCAAGAGGGAGATTACACACGTAAATATAAAATTTGGAATTGATATCTACAGCGGTTTGACCGCTATCGTGGTCACACACACACATACAGACACACACACACAGACACACAGACATTTTTTAAAAACCACTTTTTCGGTATCAGGGGACTTCAAAATGTGGACATCTGCAAACAAAAATCTCGAGGTCGAAAATTTTCATCATCACAATACTTCCTTATACTACGTATAAGAAAGTAAAAAAATGAGGTGTGGCCACCACACGACTTTCTTATACGTATGAAAGTGTTACTTCCGGTCCGAATTTTGAAATTTCATTTATACAAAAAATATTCCAAATGCAACTCTAAATACATTTGTACTCTTCATAAATATTTAGAGACCATAATTTACGACATAGGTATTTGCAAAAAATCGTTATTCGGTAAGAGTAAAAGTGTTAGTTCCGGTCCGAATTTTGATTTTTTTTTATACAAAAGGTATTGAAAATTAAGTTCTAAATACTTTTATACTCGTAACGTACCTGTCTAAAAAGCATGACTTGCAAAATATTTGCAAAAAACTGATTTTCGATAAGAGTAAAAGACCTACCTCCGGTAGGAATTTCGAAAAACTTTTTTAATAAAATTGTTCTCAATTTTAATTTTAAGTACATATGAATTCTTTATAAATTTGTTTAAACTTAGTAATTCACGAAATATGTGAAAAATTCGATTTTTTCATTGAAGTAAACTACTACTTCCGGTCTGCTGATTTTGCTCAAAATCTAATCAGTTCTCAAGAGGGAGATTATATTCGTAAAAACAAAATTTGGAATAGATATCTGTAGCGGTGTGACCGCTATCGTGGTCACACACACACAGACACAGACACACAGCCACACACACACACACAGAGAGAGACAGACATTTTTAAAAACCACTTTTTTAGTATCAGGGGACTTCAAAACGTGGACATCTGCAAAAATGTCGAGGTCGAAAATTTTCATCATCACAATACTTCCTTATACTACGTATAAGAAAGTAAAAAATGAGGTGTGGCCACCACACGACTTTCTTATACGTATGAGCGTTTCAAACTATACAATCTTAAGAATTTTTTTATACAAAACTTATTCAAAATCCTATTCTAAGTACTTTTATTCTCTTAATAAATCGCTATAGAATGCATACTTTGCAAGATATTCGAAAAAAAGTGCTACTCGCTAAGAGTAAAAGTGCTACTTCCGGTCCGAATTTTGAAATTTCATGTATACAAAAAGTATTGCAAATATAACTCTAAATACTTTTGTACTCTTAATAAATATATATAGAATGCATAATTTACGACATATTTGCCAAAAATCGCTATTCGGTAAGAGTAAAAGTGTTACTTCCGGTCCGAATTTTGAAATCTTTTTTATACAAAAGATATTGAAAACTATGTTTTAAATACTTTTATACACGAAACGTATCTGTCTAAAAAGCTTGACTTGCGAAATATTCGCAAAAAACCGATTTTCGATAAGAGTAAAAGGCCTACTTCCGGTAGGAATTTCGAAAAACTTTTTAAATAAAATTGTTCTCAATTTTAATTTTAAGTACATATGAATTCTTTATAAATTTGTATAAACTTAGTATTTGACGAAATATTGGCAAAATTCGATTTTTTCACTGAAGTAAACTGCTACTTCCGGTCTACCGATTTTACTGAACAACTAATCAAATCTCAAGAGGGAGATTATACACGTAAATACAAAATTTGGAATTGATATCTCCAGCGGTTTGACCGCTATCGTGGTCACAGACAGACACACAGACAGACACACACACACAGCCATTTTTTTAAAAACCACTTTTTTGGTATCAGGGGACCTCAAAACGTGGACATCTGCAAAAATCTCGAGATCGAAAATTTTCATCATCACAATACTTCCTTATACTACGTATAAGAAAGTAAAATGAGGTGTGGCCACCACACGACTTTCTTATACGTATGAGCGTTTCAAATTATAGAATTTTAAGAATTTTTTTTACAAAAATTATTCGAAATTCTATTCTAAGTACTTCTATTCTCTTAATAAATCTCTATAGAATGCATACTTTGCAAGATATTATCAAAAAAGTGCTACTCGCTAAGAGTAAAAGTTCTACTTCCGGTCCGAATTTTGAAATTTCATATATACAAAAAAAATAGCAAATCCAGTTTTAAATACTTTTATACTCTTGATAAATATATATAGAATGCATAACTTACGACATATTTGCAAAAAATCGTTATTCGATAAGAGTAAAAGTGGCACTTCCGGTCAGAATTTTGAAATTTTCTTTATAGAAAAGATATTGAAAATTATGTTTTAAATACTTATATACCCGTAACGTACCTGTCTAAAGAGCATGATTTGCGAAATATTCGCAAAAAACCGATTTTCGATATGAGTAAAAGACCTACTTCCGGTAGGAATTTCGAAAAACTTTTTAAATAAAATTGTCCTCAATTTTAATTTTAAGTACATATGAATTCTTTATAGATTTGTATAAACTTAGTATTTGACGAAATATTGGCAAAATACGATTTTTATACCGAAGTAAACTGCTACTTCCGGTCTACCGATTTTACTGAAAAACTAATCAGATCTCAAGAGGGAGATTATACACGTAAATTCAAAATTTGGAATTGATATCTCCAGCGGTTTGAGCGCTATAGTGGTCACAGACAGACAGACAGACAGACAGACACACAGACAGACAGACACACTTTTTCGGTATCAGGGGACCTCAAAACGTGGACATCTGCAAAAATCTCGAGGTCGAAAATTTTCATCATCACAATACTTCCTTATACTACGTATAAGAAAGTAAAAGTAATTAATCAGTATAGGCCTAAAATGTAAAGCTTTCGATTATATTATCATTTTTCTTGCAAAATTATGTTTCTCGAAAACAACGTATTAGATGGACACCATTTTTGGTAGTGTTGTTCATAACGGACCTAGTGCAGTCATGTTTAATTTTTTTCAATCAATAATTGCATCTTGAGAAAACTAGATTAAACTTACACATTTTGAGAAAACTAGATTAAACTGACAAATTTATCTCTAAAAGACATTTTTTTCAAAAAGAACAGCCTATACATACATCGCGCATCGGTTCATTTTTTAATTACTTACTAAATTGTATACCAAAAGTACATATACAAGGCGTTATTACTTTAAAGGTGACTATTGCTAAGCTATTGTCGTTTTTTGCTATCATTTTGCCAACTTTATGTATTTTATTTGAATACAGTATTTTTGTACTGAAGGATTGTAAAAGAAATTATTTACTTTCTCAGGGAGTTTACCAGCAGCGTTACCCTAGAGCAATGGTTCTCAGCTGGTGGAAATCTATAAGATTGCTGCCAATTGTAATTCTAGTCATTGTGTACTTTAGCGGGAAGCGTTAGCACATAAGTATCTACTTGAGGAATTAAAAGAAGTTCTTGACCACAGTGTGAAAATTATCAACTTCATTAAAACATGCACTAAAAAATACCGATAAATTAAATTTCTGTGCCAGTAAATGGGCAGTCGTCATTACAATTTGTTGCTACATACTGAAGTACGCTGATTCTCACGTGGCAATGTTTTATCCCGTTTATTTTATGTTCACAAGGAACTGCTGTTTTGTACAGAGCAGAAATCTCCATTGTCTTCAGAACTGAGTGACTTTCTTGACTTTTAAAAATATCCTACTTAAGTCTGTAACGGTTCAAAAATCGTAGGCTTAATAACTATTATTTTTAATTAACAATTATTATTAATCTTGGTTAATTAGTACTATTTTGATTCGTTTTAAAAATTAGTAATAATCTTTCGTATATTTTGGGTATGGTAGCGTCATCTATCTATGAATCGCTTAAGTACGTTTAGTCTTTAATCGACTTAATATTATTTTAAGTTACTTGTTATTTTCCTTTCTTAATAACTTAGTAACATTTTGAATTGAAATTTTGATTTAATTAATTCCGCTTTATTAATATTTTCTTAAGTTGATTTGTTCTCCCTTATCCGCGTTTCAATTGTCATTTTGGTGACAACAAAGTGTCATTCATTCTGTTTCGAATCATCGTCTTTGTAACCACCATCGTGTGATTAGCTTTTTGATTTTCATTCTATTATTTGGGATTGATGTTAAATCTATCATCATCGTCATACCGACGGACTTTACTGAATGAAATTCTGTATCTGGAAATTTCGTATTTATTATTGGATTGGTTAGAAGCGCAATTTCCTGTATCGGCCATGCCGAAATATGTTGGTTAATCCACACGTGTGACTTCGTTGTAATTTTCGAATGCTTTGGTATTCACGATTATTAGTATGCGCTGTAGAAGAGCATAAGTCAGGTTATTTATCTATCAATTAATTTGAAATTGTTAATTACTCATTTTTTTAACCTATATGTCTCGTGTGTTCTTAACCTTTTTCTTTAAAACTAATTATTCTCTCTAATTAGGGAAAACTTGTGACGTTAAAGTTGAGACGAAACTGTATGACCTAAAATTGTGAGACGAAATTTTGAGACGTAGGTTGAAAATTGTCTATCTGGAGAAGGTGCCTAATATTTTGTTCCGTTACAAGACCTAAACCATTAAATCTTGGCCATCAGTTGTGTTACCGTTTTCATCGCTGTTGTTACCAGCTAATGAAGACCTCATTAGTTTCAGATAAGTGTTTGCATTGGTTAAAATTGGTTAATTTTGTAATAATAATTAATAACTGTAGGAGTAAAATAAAATATGGTCCTATTAAAAAGTCTTATTATGAGCAATATCACAAAAAATTGTGTCCATCTAATACGTCGTTTTCGAGAAATATAACTTTATACAAACATTGAATTTTTCAGAAAAATGAGAAAAAGTCGATAAATTTAGTCCATACTATCTTATTAATTTTTGACTAAAAATTATACGGGGTATACAAAAATGTAATAATATATAGGCTGTTCCATTTAAAAAACTATAACTATGGTCAGCCACCAAGTTATGGAATACTCTGTATAGTACAAAATATTTTTAAAATGTGCTCCTAATGAGTAGCTACCACAAGAAAGAAAACGCTTTAGAATATCTTGACTCGTAAAGGCACAATCGGCCTCACCCGCGGAAATGAGTCAGCCTGTATATTGTCACTTTCTCTTGTATTCTAACCTCTCACAATAATCACCTGTTTATTGCAAACTGTAAAAGTACTGTAGTATATAATTTATCATTTATGTCTAAATACAAAGCGACATCTACAGTGGGCATATCTGAGTTAATTGCTGGGATAATAAAAATCTTCATAGTCATTTCCATCGTTATAAAGTTGAAAAGTATGTAGATACATCATAGTATTTTATCTTAAATCTATTTAACTTTTACTAAGGAACTTCAGAGTTTAGTTATTACAAAAATAAAATGTTCTTCTTTCTGGCACAATAGACTTGAGCATAGTAAATAACTTTGATGGAGCTAAATGTTTATAAAAATCTTACCTGTTCACCCCCATCAGTCGTGTAATAGGCAACTTGGTATCCATACAAACCGGAATGATTTCTGCTTTGCCACGAGACTAGAACGGAAAAGGGCTGTATATCTTGAATGCCCAGTTTCACCACTAACGGCTGGTCGCAAAATTGTTCCGGATTCAGTTCGAGGAAGATACGGCCTCTTAGTTCCGCCGGATGCTCGCATCTTAGTGCTAATGTGTTGGTTCTTTCAACTAGTTTTCTGTGATCTCTCAACCACTCCCACAATTCTTGCGACTCGCAGCTGCACGACAAAGGATTCTCTGAAAATTTAACAATACATACAGAGATAGACAAATACAGATAGGAAAGTGTAATTTGGCATTTTATGCGGTTTTTAAAGAAGTAGATAAGAATCGGTTGTATTGGCCAATGCCTTATTTGGGGGAGGGAAAATATCACCAAGGCTGTTTCGCCTCTACACAATGTGCGAATATGCCGATCGACGAAATTTTATTAAAATTATATTTGGGATTTATGGCATTTCATTTTCAAATTTGTATTCAAGAAAAACTCATAATACCTGCCGATGACAAAAATGAGATTAAATTAAACTACGACTCGCATTATTATCCAAAACCTTGCAAATCTTTTGAACATAGGCCCGAATAATTTTCTAGTCCACTGTTTTTGGTAGCGATGCGAACGTGTTTTGATACAAATAAATTTTCTTTTCTTTTACTAAATCAAAAAAATATTTGTCATGTGAGGTAACAATTAACCCCAACTTCATTTAATGCGTGAAAACTTGAATCAACATAATTTTGTGTAATATATTGCTTGATTCTTGAAAAAAATTCGCACTGTGGAAGAGAGGGAGTGATCTGGAAGCATTGGGAAGTCAGTGCCGTCAATGACCATGGCTGCATTTTTAGAAAACAGGTATGAAGAAGGACTACAATTTTGTTGTTTAATAAATGGCGTCTGAAACGTCAGGAAGCTTTAATAACTACTCATTTCTCTTTGCGACCCATAATTCTGTCACTATATATATATATTAAAATTTTTTGCCAAATATACAAATGTATTGAAAAACTGAATATCTTCTTGGTAGTAGTGGCAAATGAAGAGCAAAGGTAATAACAATATGCAACTGGCTGTCATTTAGAATACATTGACAATTGTAGAATGTAAATCATTTGATGTAAGGCAAACCTTCGCTATGACGAAACGGCCTTGGCATATCACAAACAAATTCTTGAAGAACGTAATGAAAATAATAAAAATACATGATAAGAACAACTAAGTGATGTGGCACTAACCTTCAGTTCTTAAGCTTCTAATCTGTGTCTCCAGCGGCCTAAACGCGCTCAATGGAATGTTCTCCAGGTAGTTCTTGCTTAAGTCCAAAGTCCTCAGTTTCTTCATAGGTTTAAACGCATCACCAGACACGGATGATATCCAATTACCAAATAAATATAACTCCACCAAATTATCCAGATGTTGAAATGTCGCTTTACTAATTCTTCCAATTTGATTGAAGGATAAGTCCAAAATTTGCAAAGAGTTTAAATCTTTTGGGAATTCCTCCAATTCCTTCAGTTTGTTCTGGCTTAAATTAAGTAGACGCAACTGAGTCAGACCTTGCAGTCTCTCATGTGGTAACAACTCAAGTTCGTTAATGCCCAAGTCTAAAGTTAACAGATTTGGAAGGCTGCCGAATGCTCCTGGTGAAATTCTATTTATTTTATTCTGTCCTATGTACACGTGCTGCAGTGCAGGGAATGTTTCGAAATCTTTACTAGTTATTATGCTTAAATTAGTAGAGCTTATGTGAATCTCTTCGAGGGAGGGATATCTGTGAGACGCTGCAATATCATGTATTCTGACTAGAGGATTATCCGTAAGATTTAGCCATCCCAAACTGGGTAAAGTATTCTCCGACAACGCACTTGTCGGAATTTGTCGAAATTTATTCGAGGATAAATCAATGCGTCTTAAGTGAGAAGAATGATGAAAAAAATTAGCCGGTAATGCGGCTAATAAATTTGCACTCAAATCTGCAGATTGCAATTGTGTTAGATTAGCCGAAGCAAATCCAGAAAGTGAAGAAATCTTATTATATTTCAAAACTAATTCGCGCAAATTTGGCAGGCCATTTAATCTGGAAACCTCTAAGGTTGTCATGCCATTATAACCCATAGAAAATATCTCCAATGTGGAAATATTTAATAATGCCGTGTAAGGGAGATCGATGAAGTGATTTGAGTCTAATCTTAACTCTTTTAAAACATTTAAACTGTAAAATATACCATGTTTTATCTTTATTAGTTCGTTATTGCTTAAGTCAATTTTCAATAAATTTTTATTGTTAGAAAATATCTTTTCTGGTAAAGAATTTATGAAGCAATTCTCCATGGAAAGCACTTGCAATGACGGTAGCCCATTTAAATTGCGTTCGGTGATATTAACGAAATTATTCTGTCCTAATTTTAAAACTCTCAAACCCGGAATGTCCAAGTGGTTTAGGTAGGTAGAAGTTAAATTGTTTTTTTCTAAAATCAATTCGTTTAAGTTGTTAAGACCGCGAAAAGTCCCCTCCGCGATTCGTTCTATTGAACAATTCATTAAATTCAAGAAACGTATCGGCAAGCCCTCCTGAAACATGTTATCGTGCAAGACGTTTAACCTGTTATGCGATAGATCGAGAACTCGAAGCTTTTTTAAATTCGTGAGAGCCCTTTCCTCAATGTTTTCCAAAAGGTTATTAGAGAGATATAATTCTTCCATTTCATGTAGCTCTGCAAACGTTTTCGTTGTGATATATTTTAATTGATTTAGACTTAAATCCAGGAATTTTAAAGCCTGCATCGGCTCGAAGGCCTTGTCTTCTATGAAAGATATACTGTTGTTATTTAAATATACCCTTTGTATCAGTAACAAATCACTAAATAATGCTCTATCTAAACGTTTCAATCTATTATGGCCTAACCACATTATTTGCACGCTACTTTGCCCTCGCAATGAATCATTATGCAAGGAAGTTATACTATTTGAATCGAGCTGTATGGAAACTAGCGACGGAGATTCATGCATAAACACATCTCCTAGTTCGTCTATTATATTTCCCTGCAAATTTATATGTTGCAGACTTTGTAAAGTACTAAAAGAACCTGTATCTATAGAAGATATCCAGTTATTCTGTAGGTGTAACTCGAGTAAAGATGGTAAAGGATCAAACACACCCCGATATATCTTCTCTAATCTATTATTATGTAAACGCACTTCTCTAAGGTTTATTAATTTGTCAAAGGTACCTGGTTCTAAATCAGTTATCCAATTGCTATCTAAACTCAAAGAAGTGAGATTGTGGTTTTGTGAAAATAAACCTCGCGGAATTGCGGGAACAAAGTTTGAACTCAAATGCAATTGGGCCAAGTTGTATAATGTCGATACTGAATTTATATCAACGCGTCTGATGGCGTTTTGTTGTAAGTAAACTACAGATAAGTTTGATGAATTCGTAAAAGCATCTCCAGGTAGATCTAATATATTATTTTCGGAGAGAAATAATTCCCTCAAATCTGGTAAGTTAGAAAAAACTCCATTAATGTAATGAATGTGATTGTGACTTAAATCTATAGACTTTAATTTCTTGTTTGTTTGAAACATGTTTGCATCTAACAAGACGATTTTATTGTGACTCATGTCCAATGACTCCAAGTCCTTTAATGATGAAAACGTATTAGGATGAACACTATCAATGGCGTTGTAATATAACGATAGAGTTTTTAAAGCTGGAGTTGGTATAAAACATTCTTCATTTAGGCTTTCAAAATTATTAGAACTCAAATCTAGGAAAAGCAACGATTCCAATTTGGAGTAGTTATCATTTGGTATGCTGCTGATTTCGTTCCATGCTAGTCTGAGTAATTTTAACCGTTCCAAGCGCCTCAAAGCTGTCATAGGAAAATATTGTAATTTATTTTCGGACAAATCTAATTCTGCCAGCGTATCTTCCAAACCAGCAAACGCATATTCTGAAGTTTTTAGTATTTGATTTCCTTTGACGTTCAGTTTCACCAAGTGTAAACCGTAAAAACTATAGCTTGGTAAGTCGGTTATCTCGTTAGATTCCAAATCTAAAGCGATTAATTTCAATAAACCACTGAAAGCCTTCTGAGGAATCTCCTTCAGTCTCCCTGAAACCAAACTTAACGATTCCAATTCTAATTTCAATGAATAAAAGCAATCGTCGTGTAATTCTTCCAAGTTACTTTGGGAAATTTGCAAGTGTTTTATAATAGTGGTTTCTGGAAAAAAATCTGCCGATAATTTTTTGACGGACTTGTCCAAGTCGTATACACTAAGTGATTGTATAGGATGCTGAACAATCTGGAGGACGCTTCTTAAGGAATGAGAAGTTGCGGCTGGACATTCTAAAAAAATACCATCCTCGAAATTGTAGCAAGGACATGATGGATTTGCAGCGAAGCTGGGACATTGATTTTCTTGGGCCACAATGGGCTGGGGCAGCCTCAGGAAGCATGCCAGTGCCAATATGATGGCGCCATGCGTCCGCATTATGCGCCTTCCATTTTAGCAGAGTTTTTAGTTATAGAGCCACCTGCAACAAAAAAAATACAATGATACCAGAAGAATTACTTAATAATAAAGGAAAACATATATAAAAATTGTCTTAAAATTGCAAATTTTTGATCTGTGTTATATGCACGGTGTCAATAAGGTCAGGTAATGCTACAAGTGCGGCCGATACTGCAGTCACTATTTTCTAGTTTTGTCACAGGATCGCATCAGTAGATCAACTGGTTTCTTCAAGAGGAGAAATTTCTGGTTTTACTTTGGTTGACTACATTCTCAGTTCTGTCTATGGATCGGCAACTTATGTAAAATCAGACATATCAAATATCCAGACAATTGAAAGAAGTACTATAAGTGACACATATTATTACTATTAAAGTTGCCGAAATATTTATAAACCATCAAATATTCGATGGCCAACAAATCTTAAAGTTAATTACCAACATCCTGCTGTTTTTGTTGGAGATTTCAATTGTCATCATGAAATGTGGGGATATTCTGATAGCGATATAAATGGCATTTCCTTAATAACTTGGTGTGAGGCGAATAACTTATATCTGGTTTTTGATGCAAAAGATAAGAAGAGCTTTCATTCGGCTAGATGGAGAAAAAGCTATAATCCCGATCTTTGTTTTGTTACATCTGATGATAAAAATAATTTATTGCCTACAATACGGTCAGTTTTAAATGACTTTCCGCGAAGTCAACATCGTCCAATTTTAATTAATGTTGGAATACAAATTCCGCTAGTTAAATCCACGGAAAAATCTCGGTGGAATTTTAAAAATGCTGACTGATGAATTTAGGAGACAAGTTGATTCGAATCTTCGATGGATTCCACCTTCACCTAAAAATTATATTAGGTTTATGGGTGTCATTAAAGGGGCAGCGAAGAGATCTATTCCAAGAGGTTTTCGTAGGGAATACATTCCATGCTGGTCTGAAAGAACAAACCAATTATATAGAAGTTTCAATGAAAATCCTAGTCCAGAAATTGCTGATGAATTATTAACTTTATTAAATCAAGAAAGAAAGACTAAATGGTCGCGTCATATGGGAGACATGAATTTCACACATTCTAGTCGTAGCAGTTGGAATCTATTAAGAAAACTAGGAGCGGCAACCCAAACTAGTATTTTAGAATCAAAAATCAGCGCTAATACCATAGCTTCAAGATTAGTAGACGTCTCAAATATAATAAAGTTCAATAAAGTAGAAATCAAAAATATGAAGTAATTATTGCGTAAGAAAACAAAATCTATTAATACAAAAAATAATGATCTTACAAAACCCTTTTCTATGGAGGAATTAGATATAGTGATAAAATTATTAAAGATTCGTAAGGTTGCTGGTTTTGATGGAATTTATCCTGAATTTATTAAACATCTAGGTCCTTTAGGACGCAATTGGCGCTCATGTTTCTATAATAATATTTTAAATAATGGTATTGTTCCTACTGAATTTAAAAAGGCAAAAGTTGTAGCTGTTTTGAAGACAGGAAAGCCAGCAGAGGTAGTTTATTAAGTAGGTAAAGTCACCTATTGAATGCATATCTACAGTTGCTCGATATAGTAGATGTTCTACTGTTGGGTTAACATTTCCTTGGGTTCTTGATCTTGTATCACAGATGCCGCTGGGAGTTTCTCTCATAGGCATTTGGTACCCAAATCGAGTATATCTGGGAAATCCAAGTTTGTCTGACATTGCAAATATCACCTTTGTGTACTGACGAGATCGAGGTTAGATCGAAACAGCTGTCTACACGTTGATATTTGCAATGCCAGCAAATGGTGGTGTAGATATGCATTACATTTCATATCACTTATGCATATACGAATTATTTCGTATATGTACACTTGATTTGAATTAACGCGGTAAATAACCCAAAATATCTATTTGTCATCACATAACCGCGAAAACGTCATTTTTGATATATATATATATATATAGAGAGAGAGAGAGAGAGAGAGCTCTCTCAGGCCTAAGTCGGCTAGGCGCTCTCTTTCTAACTAGTTGGCTGTCCATTATAGCGTTTTCCGAGCGCTTTATTCTTGATTAATTTTTTTTAATTATTGTTGCAGGAAAATATTATCACTAAAGATCAGTTTTTCAGTAAATCGACTGCTGAAGGATTTTAAAAAAACTCATCCAATTATTAACTTAGGTCAAGATCATTTTAAAATGCATAATAAACGTGTTTGCATTACTAAATATTATCAGCTTATAGTGTTTATTATTAATTTGAGTATTGTTTATATGGTTATGGAAAATGTTACGTTATAACCCAAAATCATTTTTGGCACACTCATTGATGGCTGTCGCGTACCGTTAAGAACAGTAAATATCTATTTTTTTTATTTATTGGATATTAGGATTATATCATATGAAGATGAATCATACAAAACTGACAACAGAATTCACCATTTTAGTAGAATTAGTGCTATTATCTGAAAATGCTAGAACAAAGTTGGATCATTAATTATTAAAAATTTTTAATAGAAGTTTTCAAGAGTTTAATTGATATACACGCTATATATAAGTTCTTTAATTACTACGTTGTTCAGTAAAATATGTACTGTTTATTCTAATATGACTTAAATATAAAAATTTTATTTCAATAAGACGAGAAAATGGTATTGATAGTGGTAACATACATATACCAATGGTTAATAATTTCATATATTTAACTTAATAATTAACCGAATATTTAGATAGGTACTATTAGAAATATTAATTTTCAATATAAAAAAAAATAGATATATTGCTTTGATTATTTTTACTGTTTTTGTTTAATACAGAAAATGAGATAGATTATGCTATATGTATCGCAATGGAAGAAAGACACGTAAAAGAGATAATACCGCAAATAGGAAAAAGAATAAGGTTTATGAAAAAGCTACAGCAACACATCGATGACACTTCAAGTACGTCTGCACTAAATGCTGACGTGGTAAGTTAAATTATTTTTATCCGTGATCAAAATGCTCCAAATTTGCTTTTTCAAAGTAACATGATTTAAAGAGAAAGACAATGTTGCAACTAGGTTCAATTGTATTTTGACTAGCTTCTGTATTAATTTCTTATGATTTTATTAGACATTTTAATGCGTTCAAATCCTTAAATGCATTTCTCTTGTACTGTTTCATTTTTATAGTCTATTACTATAATCACCAATAGTTAACTAAAAATAATTACTTCTGATTATACAATTTCTTCCAGCCTTCTAGAGAGTATACCAGTTCTTTAGCATCAACAGTAACTATATCATCCAATAATAGTTTTGATAGTGCTGACGAGATAGATACCATACATGAAAGTTCTGCTTCAAATTTGCTGAAAGGTTGTAACTTCTAATACCTACTGAATTTAATATTAACGTTATAGTTTTTATTCACTTACAGATAAATTTAAGCAATCCCCAGGAGGAATTGTGACTGGCCAACACGTATGCTGAAAGGGATGAGACCGTCTTTCTAAAACCTACTTTGCTAATTACTTCACTCAAGCATCAATGTTAAATTAAGAACTGTATTTCTTTAATAATTGAAAAGAAAAATACTGTTTCGCCATTCATATTAATTAATTTCTTACACACTACACTTAGCATCAATGTTAATTTAAATAATGTATTTACTTGGTAGATGAAATAAATCAGATTTAAGTTCTGATCAAGTATTAATGAAAATATCCCGTAGTAGTTTCCATAGCGTCATTAGTATATCATATTTATTCTAACATTCATATCATCTCGACAAACGATGATGTTTCTTATGTTCAATATTTGTTATACCGTCTTCAAACACATTTCAATACTTATTTTCACATAGCAGTCTGTCAAATTCTGCAGTGCAATGCCAGTTGATGAACAAGCATAATTGTCAGTTACTAAATTACTTAAGGAATCTGTATAACCTTGGCGCTCATAAAACAAGCCGATTTTCAAAATTGCCTTAATTAATAACTATTTTAAATAAAAATAAAAATAAAACTCTTGAGTTTTATTTTTATTTAAAATAGTTATTAATAAAATGTTCCACCAAGAACCGTCTGCTAACTCAATTAATAGAATGGCCTTAATTAATAATGACCATAACGATTTTTCATTAAAAAGAACCTAAAATTGATCATGATTATACTAATATTGTGAATAGCGCCTACTCCGTAATTTCAATGACCGCGTCAAAAATGTAAAAAAATAAAATCGATCAGATTTATGAGCGTCAAAGTTATGAATATCTCTTAATATAATTATAGATATTTATAAAAGTGAGTAATTTATTTATTTAAGGTAAGTAATACCTTTACTTGACCAAAACAATTGAGAACAAGTATAATAAATGGTTACTTTTGTTAAAATTCAACTCAATATGATTATACTTTTTGTTAAAAATAAACATACAGTGAGGACGCGCGGGTTGGAATAAATTCATTTAAAATTTTTGGTTTTGTTTTATGGAAAAACGCTCGGATAGGTCGATTTTTATTTTTAGCTGCGGTTTTTCTGATGGTAAATTGATGTACAAAGGCTGGTCCAAAAATAAGTTACGTTTTTTTTTTCAAATGGAAACATATTGCAGTGACCTTGAGTTTGGTGGTAGATTATAAATAAGTATAATCAAGATCACTTCAAGATTTATTTTAATTAATTTTTATTTTATTTATTTTTATCATGAAGTGTATATAAATATCCATTATGTCAATAATTTGCCAAAATTTTATTTTTATTTAAGTAAAATAATAAAAGAATGTTATTATAATTTTTATAAAAACTATAAGATTAGAATAAGCATAAAATATTACGTGGATGATGACCAGAAAGTGTTTCCCGCACGAAGAATACTGTGACCGGGAGAGATCGACCGTGTGGCCGGCGAAAACAATATTATTCGCTAGATGCATTGGATGAGTCATGAACGTGTAGACAAGTTGATATTTACATGTTTGTTTACCTTTTTCAAAGATTGTTAATACGCTGCTTTCCTGAGTGGTGCAGCACTGCAGCTATGTATTCCTGGAGGTGGAACGGTATCTGCCGAGGATGACCGTACGTTTTTGTAAAGAAAAATATGCATATAAGGGCCAATGGACAGAAAGTCACTTCACTTCCCAGCTGGTGTAAACCGCTAATCCGGAAGAGCAAAGGAAGTAGGTAAAAACCACTTTTTCTTTTAGAAGTTTATTCTTGAATTTGAACTTAGAATATTTTCAAAGAGATTTTTCGATACTTATAAAAGTTTCAACAAAATTTAAAACTTGTAATATTTTCCGTAATAATTTTACTGTACTTATAGAATTTTTCTAACTGAGATGGAACTCAGAATAATTTTATGAATTAGATATCGTTTTAATTTGGAGTTTAATTTACATTGAGACATGTAATTATTTTAGAAATAATTATTTATGTATGGAACAAATTTATTTAATTAGAACTTTGAATTTTTTTTTTTTCTAGAATGTTTTGTTTTATATGTAGGGTTACTACACCATGCATTATGATAAAACATTTTAGTGACTGTAATGATTAAGTTGAATAGCGTAATAATTTTTTTTTATATAGATTTTCTTTACTATTTTTATTTACCAGATTAGAGGATTTGTGGTTAATAATTTTGTTTTATGTATATACAGAATAATCGAACAGTGATCGATATTTAAATAATGGATAAGTTTGAAGTGATGTACGAAGAACTAAGGTGATTTGATAATGTTTGTTATAAATGTGTGTATAGTGTTGTACCAATTTTTTTTGAGTGGTGTTTTTGTATTGGAATCTTAAAAGGAGGTAAAGTTTTATTTTAATATATATTTTCTTGTATGTATATCAAGTATATTTTATAGTACTTGTGTGTTTGATATTAACGTGTTGGGTAATAGATCAGGGATGTGTGCGATGAATTAAGTAGTTGTTTAATTCATAGCATGGAGTCCTGGTGAATCCTTAAAACACGAATTAGTCTTGGTGGTACTGTGTTGGGAGCGAGAATAGGCGCCAGGCAGAACTAATCAGGGCTGAGTTAATTAATTGAATGCACAAAGACTTTTATTTTATTTTATTAAATTTAAAATTTATATATATACCTTAAGGGATGAGCACATGGTGGTGTATGTTCGGGTTGTGTCCGACGAGTTAAAAAACATACTCGTAGGGTGGAACTTTGGGGTACCTACCAGTGTGAATTTGCTTTCTGATGGTACTGTGTTGGGAGCGAGAAAAGGCGCCAGGCAGGACTAATTAGGGCAATGCCACTTCCTTAATGTTTATATTTTATTTCCTTAATGTTTTATGTTGATTGTTTACATGTATCTATGACAAATATAAATCATAATAATCACGTTTATATTTAAAATATAAAATTTTCTCGACGTTATGCTTTCATTTATTTTAATTTCTTTATTATATTGACTTGTTGATTATGATATGTGTAGTTTTAGATGATGTTTTGAAATATTAATTTTTTGTTTGTAAATATATATATATATATTTGTGTAATTTAAAATTTCTCATTCTTTAATATTTATTTTTAATAAATTAGATGCATTTTATTTTCTTTACCTGACCTGGTGATAATTAAAGAGCATTCAAATTGATTGGAGAATTTATTTATATTTTCTGCCCCTGAGAGAACATTTTCGTTAATCATTCTAAACTGAGCTAGTTAAATGTAAAATTGCCTAACCTACTATCTAGCAGAAAATTTGTTGTATCTTAGTCTAGCATAAGGCCTAGCACTAGGATGCATGCTTGATTCTTACCTACTCATTGATTGAATAATTTAAATTATTTTATATAAACCTCAATTTGTAAGAGTCACAGCAATATGTTTTTTATTTAATTTGTTAATTCTACATCGAATTCTAAGTATGTTTTATGTACCATGTCCTATACCCAAACTCAACAGTTATCGAGAAATTTACAATTATATATAATAACTGCAGAATTCGATGCAGAATTAACAATTTAAATAAAAAATATGTCTCCTTTGAAAAAAAAAAATTGATGGGCGTAACTTATTTTTGGACCAGCCTTTGCACATCAATTTACCATAAAAAAAAACCGCAGCTAAAAATAAAAATCGACCTATCCATAAAACAAAACCAAAAATTTTAAATGAATTTATTCCAATCCGCGTGTCCTCACTGTATAAATTTTTGGAATAAGAATGTATTTTATTGTTTTTGAGCAACAATTTATTTTAAAGTTAATGTGTCTTTATAAACTTAACAAAGAATTATTGTTATTTCATGATACTCCTTTTGTTCGATTTCAATACACAACATATTTGGACTAAATATATTTTATTCTCAATGGTTGAATATAAAATTATTTTTAAATTAAAAAAAAATACATTTTTGTCCTATATGTAACAATATTTTATGTTTAAACACAATATAAATATATTTAAAAGTAGGTACAACAAATTTCTCTCGGTGTAGGTTTGTTTACCAATCCAGGCTAATCTGTTGGTTTGGCCTCCTAATACCCAAATTTTTCACACTTAATTGTTTGATTTCAGAAAAAATAGTAACAATGCACGTCAAGGAGTGTCTTTATCAGACTCAGCGGTTAAAGCACTCGGCCGTTACGCAGCCTCGTACATCAAATTTCGCCTTGTCAGATAAAGTATCACAACCTTGACTTTTATGTAAATAATTATTATACTTAATTTTCAAAAAAAATTAACATGAAAATTTTTTAACAACATGGAACACACAATTTGAGAAACTGTCACTGAAAAACGAGCTTGAGAAACCGGATTTATTACACAGTCCCTTGAACACGATACGTAATCAATGTTATGCAGATCATTTTTCCGATGGTGTATCACTCATGTCAACGGCGCTTTTAAATTCAACTCGTCAAATTCACATCCCAGCGTCGTGTCGTTAATATTCGTGGCACCACCGCAAGAACAATCAATATAACATTGACTACTCATAGTGTTATAAATGACTTTTTCGCAATCTATTAAAATATAATTGTGTCAATAAAATTTCTTCTAACTTTGTCCGCATTGCAAGCAATAACCATAGATATGCAGAAACAATTTTAGACATGTAGCGGGATTTATTCCAGGAAGTCTCAGTAGATATATATTACGAGTTAAATGACGTAGAAACGGGCATTTGCTACATGTGCAGCTTCGATATAATTCGCAGCAGCGCATTTAAAGTATTTATGAGGAAACATGGGAAAATATTACACTTCGAGTTGAAAAGAACCTTTAGTACAATATGAAATATGTCTGTTGGTGGAATTCCTTATAGAAAAGAACAGATAAGAGGGACTTCAGACAAGCAAGTGAACTTCTATTTTATGTTTCATCATCGATATAAATTACATACAATAAAATTTAATTTTTATTACTTTTCGTATCAGAATTCAATACTTTAACTGTTGCACTAGAACAAATCTTTATTCGTATTTGTCATCGAAAAGGGTATAAAGATAAAAGGAAGTCAAAGCGAACATGTTATTAAATAATAAATAATAATTTTATAATGCAGCATATATCATAAAGATTACTTTGAGAAATATTATTTACAAAACAATATTAGAACCGCAGATATCTGACCTGCAGGGACAACAACACGTTTTCCTTCAAGATATTTAGCAACACACAGATGAATATTTCAATATCCTCCATTTGCCGAGGCTAGAAATTAATCATTCTCACTTTCTACTACAATTATTCAGTTTAACTATAGTACCGGGATATCAACAATTAAATTGGTCAATGGTGGTCATGGATTTTAAAATTATTGTCGTAGCGTGCATCGTACAGTTAGGTATGTCATAATTTTTTGAATGTCAAAATCTGTCAAGTTATTGTGTTGAAGTTTTCTAATCCTGCACGGTTTTTGAATCATGATTCTCACCACAGAGCACAAAATTTACATGATTGAAGCCTATTTTCGAACGGGTGTGCTAGTTAATGGAACTTGGGAATACAGTCAACGTTTGTGTTTGGACAATTTTCGAGAGCACTTCCCAGCCGTAGCAGTATTACCGGAGAATTTTTTTGCATGCCTTACAAATTGTGTTGAAGTGTTTCGCGAAACTGGTTCTATGGCGCATAAAAAAGTGCTGGTAGACCAGGAGTTCGTACAGAAGAAGTTATTAATAACGTTCTTCAACGTATGGAGGAAGAGCCTACAAAACCTTTAAAACGTCTCTCTCAAGAAATTCGGCTTTCATATGGAACATGCCAAACGATTGTAAAGAAGAACCTGAACATGCATCCATATAAAATGCAATCATATCAAGCTCTTCTGCCTCCAGACCACCCCAGACGCCTTGCGTACTGCCATTGGTTCGTTAATAATTTAATGAATGACGATCTGTTGAACTTAATTTTTTTTGTGACGAAGCTTGGTTCCACCTTTCGGGATACATCAATTCTCAGAATATGCGAATGTGGAGCACTGATAACCCGCATATTTTTATTGAAACGCCACTATATTCTCAGAAAATTGGTGTTTGGATGGCAGTTTCTCGCAGATGAATAATTGGGCCAATTTTTTTTCAATTTCATCGTTAACGCAGAAAGGTACAGAAATATTTTTTTGACTGAATTTGTGCAACAGTTAGACGATGATGAACTTCAATACGCTTATTTCCAGCAAGACGGTGCAACAGCACATATTACACGAGAAAATCTTGCTTTTCTCCGCGAGTTTTTTGATGACCGGCTGATAAGTTTGCATACGAAAGTTGAGTTTCCTCCGAGATCATCTTGTTTGACAATTATGGACTATTTTATCTTTCCTTATTTAAAAAATAAGATTTTCGCAAATCCGATACATAATTTGCAAGAACTGCAACAAAGAATTGTTCGGCAATGTGCAACAATATCGCCAGAAATGCTGCAAAACGCTTTTCACAGCATGAGGAGGCGCCTAAACTTGTGCATTGAACAAAACGGGGGACATTTCCAACAATTATTGTAATTTAGTTTTTTGGTTAATAAAAACGTTATTCATTTCATAACTTGTAGTTCATTATTATTTTACAGCTGAACTAAGTAGGTGACACATTTGTAGGTTATTGATAAAGTCAGTGTAGCTTGACAATGATTGAATTATTTTAAAAGGATGATTTAAACTAAGACAAGCGTTTTACATTCCATGACCAACATTGTCCAATTTAATTTTTGATATCATAGTATTATTCTTATTATTTATTTGAACGATATCATTGCATTGGACAGCAGCAAATTTTAACAAAAAATGCAATCTCTAATCCAAGACGTTTCCTACAGACCTCTAAAGCTACCAGACACATAGAACGTTCCATCATCAATCTTATCAAACATTCTTATATAGCTTCATACTATACTTTTTCTACGACAACAAATAATCACTTATAATACCATGAGTAGTCAAAGTTATGTCGATTATTTTTGTGGTGGTTACACGAATGTCTTTCATGATTGCATTTAAATACTACGAGTGCGGAGCACGAGTAGTATTCGCAATTATGAAAGACATGAGTGTAAAGCACCACAAAAATAGTAGACTCAACTTTGACTACGAATCGTATTCGAGAGACTATTCAATGAACCAAATCAATTTTTCATATTAAAATGACTCAAAATTTAGTTACACATGATTACGTTTCCATGTCAACAAAAAAAAACATTTATGTTTGTCATTAAAATTTTTGGAATCGTGTTCCTATTTAGTTCGTTTCGTTGAATAAAAACTGGTGTTTCTAAATAATGGGAACTGAGAAAAGATTTGGCACGAAATCTGAAGACGAAATCGATGCTGAAATTTGCGAAAATATCCCTTGGAACACGAAGAAATCCAAAGATTCAGTATGGAGACAATTTAGTACATTTCTAACAGCAAAAGGCTATAAACTGGATCAATCTACTTCTCCTGTGGACTTAAATGTCATCTTAAAGTCGTGGGCATGTAATATGAAGAAAAAAGATGGGTCCGATTATAAAGAAGGCGAGCACATGTGGAACGTGACGGCGAAAATGGTTCAAGAAATGTTCTTCAATAAGTGGAAAATAAACGTAAACCCGTTTTCTGATGTAATATTTAAGTCAGCACGTGACGCCAGGGATGCTACAAGAAGAAAACTGCAAGCGTGTCCTGAAAAAAGAACCAGCAACGCGGCGGCACTTACAGAACCAGAATACTTAAATATGATACGCATATTAGATGAGAGTACCCCAGACGGTTTACAGAAAAAGTTTTTCTTAATAGCATCTTACGAACTAGCTTGGCGGGGAGGAGAAGGGAGCAACTGTTTCACCTATTACTTCAAGGAGGAACTCGATAACAAGGGAAGAAGAACTGGTAGAATTGAGTATAATCCAGTATTTTCGAAAACTGCGCAGGGGGGAACTAAATCATTGACAGGCAGCAAGTGGTTGATAGAGAATAAAAGCAATACCGATATGTGTCCAGTTAGGTAACCTATTTATATTTAATTTCAAGACGGTATAATTAATATTCTTCTGTTATTTAGATTGTATTATCTACTGAAATCGAAGAGAGGAAAAAATGTGAAAACAGAAAGGATGTTTTTGACACCGAATCCGTTTTGGGATAAAGTTGAGAATGCGGTGTGGTATAAGAACAGTCCAGTTGGTATATGTGAGATCAGTAAATGGGTGAAGTTATTAGCTGAAAAAACTGGATTAGATGTTAAAAGAAGGAAGATATCAAATCATTCGGTACGCTCTTCAACTGTATCATCTCTGGCGAAAGCTGGAGTCGGAGAGCAACAACTGATGAAAATAACGGGACACCAAAATCTGAATTCCATAAAATCGTACTTGCAGCTTGATGATGAGCACCACGAGTCGATTATCACCAAAATGCGAAGAAATTTTACAACAACAAATGTGTCATGTACAACTTCGACATCTGTCACTAATAGTGACGGTATTAAGCTACAAGAGAAAGGTACTCCCTCGGGTACTCCCAGTGATAGCTCTGTTCCAGAATGTCTGCTGCAGCACTGCAGTAATGTTAGTTTTTCTAATTGTACCTTCAATATTGTTAGTAAATGAGTTACATTAATAAAAACTTTCACTTGTTTAAAATATCCACTTGAATACCTTCTAGGAAGATATAATCGCTGAAATTTCCTGTTGCTATGATACGAAAGTAAATATTTGCTATTTTATTGGTTCATATTTGAACAATGACAGGTGAATTGAATAGTCAAAATAATACAAAATTACTTGTGTATTGTCGCACCATGACGGATTATTTTGACAGATTGATAAGTGTCAACCATCTTGATTGAATTTCACTTCAATTAAAAATCTAGAGCTAAGTGCAGCCCGTGACTAAAGTGCACGAAGCCACAGCTTGTCAGTGTGTGTTTAAAATTTAGACCATTTATACATATAGACACGCCGTTTTCCGTCCCGCCTTGAATACGAACTGAAGCAAACATAACGCAGACATGTGACGTCACGGGTGGGCTTACAACTACTATATAAAGCATAGCTGACTCGTCCGCCATTTTGGAGATAATTTTAAGGCGGTAAATATGTATGCTAATAGCAAATGTTGAATAGAACTTCGAATAATTGACTTTATTAAGCCGGTTTAGGACGTGAAATAATGTAGGTATAATTTTTTACAATAGTCGTATATTTAAGAAATATCCAGAATATATAAAAATAAGTTCGTAATATGTAGTATATAGTAGCTATAGGTGGGCTTGTTTCTGCTGTTGTTGTATGTCTAACGCCCGTTTTAACGTCGTAAATACAGTGTTAATATTCATTAAATCGTTCTAATTTTAATTATGGTACAATCCAAAAATTTAATGGCTAAATTATGTATAAAAGTTCTGAGCAGTGTTCATGGCACAATTTTCAACCATTACAAAGAACACATTTATGACCACGATGTCGACAATAATCATATTGTAAATGTAATTAAAATTATTGGTTTTAATTATTGTAAAATTATATCATCAAGGTGAATGCATGAACAGATATACTAATAAATTAAGAAAAGAAAACAATTTTTCTTCTGGACAATAATTGAAAATACAAAATCATTTTTATAAGTATCAAGTAAATCAATTTCTTTTGTTAATATATAAGTCCTTATGGAAAATGCCTCGACGACAGCACCAAAAACTCTACCTTGCAAATAAGAGAAAAGATAATCGCAAGGAGAGTCCTCGCAGAAACGAAACGGTTTTCAAAGTCTATTTACAATAGCGAGCAAATATTTACTTTGACTCGTAATAACAGTTTGAATCAATTTTTCTTAGGTTCTCTTGTTATATTCACGCATTTTAATTTCCTGTACGTAGTACAAGGTAGTATTGTGATGACGAAAATTTTCGACCTCTAGGTTTTTGCAGATGTCCACGTTTTGAGGTCCCCTCTGTGTGTGTGTGTGTGTGTGTGTGTGCGCGCGTGTGTGTGACCACGATAGCAGTCAAACCGCTGTAGATATCAATACGTTTATAAAATCTCCCTCTTGAGATCTGATTAGTTTTTCAGTAAAATCGGTAGAACGGAAGTAGTAGTTTACTTCAGTGAAAAAATTGAATTTTGCCAATATTTTTTAACTACTAAGTTCAAACAAATTTATAAAGAATTCATACGTAATCAAAATTAAATTTGGGAAAAAATTTATTATAAAAGTTTTTTGACATTTCTACCGGAAATTTATTTTCGATATCCATGCTCCTTTTAAAATATCCGTTTTCAAAAAACCTAAGGCACCTTGGCTTACTGACAATATCAGATTGTTAATGAGACTTAGAGACAGGGCGCTTCATGATTTCAGGGTAAAGAAAAACACAGGCTTCCTTTAATTACTATAAACAACTTCGCAATTTCACGACTTCCTCCATACGTCTCGAGAAGCGTGTGTACATGCGTCAGATTGCTAATGACAGGAATTCTGAACCTCAAAGTATTAACTATTTTTAACCTTAAGCAGTCTACTGCCTTACCTGCTCATTTAAATGATGCTGAAGGATTAAATAATCATTTCTCAACCTGCTTAACTAACAACTGTGCCGATGCTGACACATTAAATTTTTGCAATAATAACCGCCTTAGCAATACTAGTTTTGGGTTTGCCTTGAATACGGGTTCAGACATCTATGATATCATCTGTTCTCTCAGGTCTCCCTCCTGTGGTTCGGACAATATTAGTCTTAGGATGATACAATACTGCTGCCCGTTCCCACTTCCAGTTATTACTCATCTGATTAATTCTTGTTTGGTTGATGGTGTGTTTCCTTCTTCTTGGGAAAGTGCGTTGATTATTCCTCTGCCAAAAAAATCAAACCCGGATACTTTCAGTGACCTCAGACCAATTTCCATTCTTCCATTGCTGTCTAAAGTTTTAGAGAAGGTTATGGAAAAACAAATCCGCGACTACCTGGATGCAAATTCGATTCTTCCTAGTCAGCAGTCGGGGTTTCGTCCAGGATATAGCTGTGCCATGGTTTTGTCACAAGTCACGGATGAGGTTCTTGGGGGGTGCGGATGATGGTTTGGTGACAGTATGGGTTCTCCTTGATTACTCTAAAGCGTTTGACACTATCAACCATTCCCTACCGCTGGCCATCCTGCGCTTTATTGGTTTCGACCAAGTTTCTTTAACCTTTTTCCATTCTTATTTGAATGGTCGCATGCAACAGGTGCACGTTGGCGGTGTTTTGTCAGGTCGGCTGCCTGTCGCATCTGGTGTTCCTCAGGGTAGTATCTTAGAGCCGCTATTATTCGCAATTTACAGATCTAATATAACCAAATGTTTAAGATATTGCCAATTTCAGCTGTGCACGAAGCCACAGCTTGCCAAGGCGTGTTTAAAAGGTCACTTAGCGTCATGAAAACCTGTGCGATAAATGGCATTTTAAACACGGGAGTAGAAAAACTATTTTTTCTTCTCCCATACTGTCATTGTATTATTAGATATACTGGACCTGTACTTTAATGATGTTGATTAAGACACAAATTTTTCGTCATAGAAAAGATAATGTATGCAACTCGAATTTAATGGCTATTAAGACACTCGTATTCATTACAATACTCGCCTTCGGCTCGTATTGTAATTTTCTTACTCGTGTCTTAATAGCTATCATTAAATGCTCATTGCATAATATACTATTATAAATACTGTAAATATATTATTTTGATATTGCCTTTTTTATATATTGTTTGGTTCGATAGAATTTGAAATGTAAATCTAAATTTAGCAACAGTATTAATCAATTTTATCGTAAGAATATTTTTACACAAACATAAATTGAATTTGTATATAAAACTTTTATAGTCGAAAGCATTAAATGCAACTTTCTTTAAACAGAATGTGGAAAATAGTACATTAAAATACAAGTCTCATAGGACACGATTTTTGCGCACGCGTTCAAGTTTAGAAAACGAGCCGCTAGGCGAGTTTTCTAAAGAACAAGTGCGCAAAATGTCTTATGAAACGTGTATTTTATACTATTTTTTCTATTTCGGTTATTAAAAGTTCAAAAAAGCTTTAAATAAGAGACATGTTTTGTTCGAATATTTTAGAAATTTTGCTTTTTTGAAGTTGGTTACTCTGATTTTTAAGTAGAACGTTTTCAATATTTGAATATCGGTGGTGCTATATGTAATTGTGTTTAAAATTCAGACTGATTTATACAATAAATTATTTCAAATTATCAACAAAAAGGACGAAATAAATAACTGTACGCCCCCGGAGATTCGCAAAATAACAGAAGACAATTTACAAAACCTTTCCTCCACAAACTCTCTACATATTTATCAAAACAAACTTTTATAACAGTTGTACTATTCAACATGGTAAGTAAATGTCAATAGTAGCATCCGAAAACTTATCATCCAACTCTGCTTAACAATTTATATTGCTAATTAGTAAGTGAATTGTTAGCATGTGTGCCTTTTATTCTTTGTACAATTTTATTGCACATTTTTGTTACTTTAAAGGCTTATATTTTGACATTTAAATACGATTTGGTTCCATTTTTTTTGTTACCAACTTCAAAAAAATAAAATTAGCGTGCGATAAAGTAATACTTTATGCAACCAAAACGGGTGTCGTAAAGTGAACTTTATAGCACCGGAATAGAAAAATGCATATTATATGGATACTCCGTCTCCCGATATGGTTGGTCTGGAATCGGGATAATCAGGAACAAGTATAGGCTTCTAGTAAGATTTATTTTCTTAACTGAATAAAATATCATTCTAATGTATTAACTATATTTCTATTTTCAGGTTATCTTCGGCTTTGTGTATGCCATGATAACTATAGGATTCGTAATTATTTCTAAAACTTATCAATATATAGCTCGTATTATTTAATTAGAATGATATTGTAGGTATTTAAATTATACTTTTAACTTTACTATCTTAATAAAATCAATCATATCATATCCGCTTTGCTTTTTTTCCGACAGTACCATCTCGTTATCAAATAATTGCATTCTAGATGTAATATACCGGTTGATTATACAACAGTTTCAAAGTTTGTGTTTTGAATCCTTATCTTAACATTACGTTTGCATTAAATTTGTTTTTACATTTAAATATACTTATTACATATTTTATACATTTTATAACAACCTAACTAGAATATTTCCTTCAATACAATTGCCTAATATATTCTTTTAATGTAAAATAATTTTATACATTTAAGATTCGGTGTTATTTCATTTGTATATTTTAAAAACAAAATAGTCATTATAATATATGTATTGAATTAAAATCTTGGTATGAAGCTTTAATTTATAGTAAAAAAAAAAATATTAAAAAACGTTTCGACAATAGTTATTATGTCCTCCTTAGAAGAATATACTAATTAAAATAAAATATATAAATTTTCCTATTAAGAGGTCATTAAAAATCATTGACAAATATCAAACTGAAAATATTGACTGATATATTACCAGTTTAATTTTCTGATGAAAACATAGTAATAAAGTAGTGCCGACAACGTTTCCTAGTATTACATTTCTGTTTCATTGAATTAAAGCTTAAAGAAGATATCGTACCAAGATTTCAATACAATCTATATACGTATACAAATAAGTATTAATAAAAATGTATATAAGTAAAACAGAGGGAAGAATAGTAATGCTCTCTAATTCTATCTTACATTTGATAGAAAATTCAAAATTCTCAAAGAAACGAAAAAGCGAACTAAGAAAAAAATATATCAAAAAAAAAAACATGTATCACATAGACTCCGTTACTCTAATAAATCAGACCAACGCAATATTATCGCTTGAGTGTGAGAACATATCGACTACCAGGGTGCCGTGACGCGTCTGCAAAGATCGAACGAAATAAAAGAGAATTGCCGGAAAACAAAATGTTGAATTATATTCAACGGAGGAGGGTATTTCGGTGTGAGTATTCCCCATCTCCTGCAGTTATTGAGTCCAAAACGGGACATCTCTAAGCTCACGAAGCGAACGCCACCTACCAGTGCAATAAGCGACTTCCAGCTCTCCTTTTCGATATTGTTGTTTCCGCATAAAATTCTCGTTTATAAAAAAAAGGAAAGAGAAAAGAACAGTATCGGTGAAGGAGACGGGGGGAGGGGAAAAACAGATAGGAAGTTTTCTCGAGATAAAATATATGCGATGAGATACAGATGTTGATAACAATTTCTTCCTTATGCATACATATGCTTCTGTTTTTGTGGTGAGTATGGGTTTGAAGTTTGAAGTAATTTCTCGATATAAGGTACTGGATTCAAGAGTATAGAATCAGGCTTTATTTTATTGAACTTAAAATGATCAGATAGGAATAAGTAAATAGGCATAACTATTACATCTTCAGTGCGGGTTGTTAATTAAGTAGTTATTAGAGGTGATAGTCTAGAACAAATATTTAATACTATTTAATAATGAAAACAATAAAACAAAACAATGTAGCCTACAAAACCAATAATAAAAACAGAACAATAATAATACAAAACTTATGTAATGCAATAAATAAAAACAAAACTAATATGATTCAAAATAAATAAATTCAACAATACTTATTTACTAAAATGCTGATTTTATATTTGTCCCTTAAACTAAACATAAAATAAAATATAGAAAATAAATAAATTTAATATTATATAGCATATATAACAGAAATTATACAGATAGCAAAAAAATCAAAAAATAATAGATAAATCAAAAGAAATTTCATCTGCGAGTTAAAAATTATGTTTCTTAAATAAAATAATGTTAACGCTCTATAATCAAATAGCAACCCGTTCGTCATGTGTGCAATATTTAGATAAAGGACCTCTCGAATATTTTAAATAATTTTAATTTTTCTTAGTTTGTCTCAGTGTTGAAAATTGTTATCACAATTTGTGTGCGATTGAACTCTATTTGATCATTTACAATGCTGGTTTCCAAGACGGCAATTATTGTTTACCGGTCGCTACATATTAAACTCTGTAATAGTTATTTACGAACCAAGTGCGGGAAGACTATTTTCTTGCATGAGCGCACTTTGAAAGTACGAGCGACTGAAGGGAAGCGAGTGCTTTTAATTGAGCGAATGCGTGGAAGATGTCTTCATGCAAGTGGTTTGTACAATATTCTTTTTACGAGCATAAATTAAAAAAAAATTATTCATTAAAGTGATTAGTATCATACCTAACCTAAAATAGATTACCTAATTAATTTAAGCATTTCTTGTATGTACCTACCTATTACTCACATTTAAATTTAGTTTAAGTTATTATATTCTTGCTTATGACGTTTTTATTCGTATATTTGTAGTGAATTCGTCGCTTTTTGAGTTGATTACAATTAACTGTCAATTTCAATATTACTTGAGAAATAGTCAAATAGATGGCGCCACAAATATCTTGGACGAATTTTTAATTATTTCCCCTCTTTCCCCAACTTTTAGTGAAGAATAGTCGAGGTAAGTAGTATTTTATAGACTAAATTTTATTACTATTATGTTCGATTTTTTTTTAAATGTCCCAAAGAGCCAGTCTTTTTTTCACATACTATACTCCTTGCTGGTCGAGCGATGCATGCGCCAAATGTCCCTTTACAGGCGGTGAGTACAAAAATAACATTTCCGCCATTCAAAATGTAAAGAGAACATAACTGAGTTACCATCGAAGACGTAACCTTAGTTATAAAGACACAAGGGAATCAAATACATTATATCACCGTGTTAAACAATGATAAATAAATACAAAATTTCATTACATAGCGAATGAAATACAATAACAACCGCTGTGGTGTATAGTATGTTGCATATTCAACATAATTACGAATACATTCATTACGGCTGCCTACATCCAATTTAACAGTTGACAAAACATAAGTGACTGGCAAAAAATTAAAAAATCGTGAATAATGCATTTTGCAATTATTTAATGTCGGAACTTTTGTAACTTTTTTTTAAATAAAATTGATGACGCTGGCGAAAAAATGTTGTACACAACACGGCAGCAAAGTAATATTACAGCCTCGACAGAGCAATTTACATTCATCACAACATGCATGTAGGACGGGAAGATAAATAATAGATTTCAATGATAGGGCTGCGAGTTGTATAGTTGTTAGTATTGAGAGCGGGAAGCACGCTATGTTTTGTTTATGCGACCTTGCCAAGGCCTTTGATTGTGTCAATCATAATTAGAAAGTTGAAATTTTGTGGTATACACGGGTCTGCTTTGGCTTTATTGACATTGTATCTAACTTATAGATGTTAAAGTCTCACTATTAGAATGATTAAGTCTTGCACAGAGTACCCCAGGGTCCTGTATTGGGCCCTCATCTACTGATAATAAAAGCAAAATTATTTCTTGGTTCCAGAAGGAATAATTATGTACATTACTGATGCCGCTTTGTATGATGCGAAAAATTAAAACTTAATCGTGACAAAATGCAGAAAGTGATTTCCTCATTGCTCATTGCATTGCTGGGCCTGATGTTGAACAATAAATTGAGTCGGACGAGTCACGTTGATTTTTCCTTTTCAGGCATATCAAAAATATAACCGTGTAAAATACTTTTTGTACTCGCCGCCTGTAAAGTCACATTTGGCGCACGTGTAGCTCGACTGGGAAGTACGTTTTCCCGGTTGAGGCGACTGTAAAAATTGAAAAAAAAACACTGGCACTTTGGGACATTTAAAAAAAAATCTAACTTGATAGTAATAACTAAAGGGCGGAATATATGCAAAGTGCATAAATTTGCATATTTTGTATATTTTAACAAATTTCACAAAAAATTGCATATTTCGGCAAAAATAAAATTTGTGTGCATATTTTTATGTTTTTCGTTTTATGAAAAGATTAAGTGCGACCCTGTTTAGGAATTTCCAAGTAATCAGCTTGCCTAATGGAGAGCAGATGTGGTCTGTTCTTTTATATTTATATTGTATAGTTTTTATTATTATATGGTTTATTGCCGGCATTTATTGGGTGTTTAGGAATTTCCAAGTAATCAGCTTGCCTAATGGAGAGCAGATGTGGTCTATTCTTTTATATTTATATTGTATAGTTTAGTTTGTCGATAGATTCCAGTGTGAAAAGAGTGATTTCGAAAATATTTTATTTCAAACGCCTAAAATGCCGAAAGCCGCTTCGTGGATTAAAAATTTTCCTGAGTTGGAGTTTAGTGGGGATAAAGTGTTTTGCAAAGTTTGTGCCAAAATCATTGTTTGTGAAAAGAAGTTCCAAATTGATCAACACTTGAAAACAGCTATGCATAAAGCTAAGTTGCAGAAAAATAAATCAGTGCCTGTTCAGCAGTCTGTGCAAACCGCATTTCAAAATGTCAAACCAAAGAGTGAAAAGGAGGTGTTTCATCAAGACTTATGTGCAAAATACACAATTCAGAGATTTTTGCAAAAATATTGTAATCAAAACATCCCTGACGAATCCACACTTAGAAAGAAGAATGTGCAAACAGTATACGAAACCGTAATGGGAGAAATTAAAGTTACACTGGGCGATGAACATTTTTATATTATTGTTGATGAAGCACAGACTCATGTGGTCGATATATCGCACATCTTATGATTGGAGGGCTTCAAGAAAATGAGCCAGGGAAACCATATTTAATATCTTCTAAACAGTTAGACAAAACAAATAATGAGACCGTAACTAGATTTATTCAGCAGTCTCTATCAAATTTTTTTTTACCAAATCCAGTTCCAGTAGAGAAGTTTTTAGTGTTTTGTCTGACGCAGCGCCGTATATGGTTAAAGTAGGCCAAAACTTAAAAATATTTTATCCCAATATGGTACATGTCACTTGTCTTTTACACGGGATAAACAGAGTTGCAAGAATTATTAGAACAGCATATCCCTTGGTGAACAAATTAATTTCAAATGTAAAGAAAGTGTTTTTGAAAGCACCTCTAAGAGTGCAGATCTATAGAGAGAAATTGCCAGGAGTTTGTTTACCTCCAGAGCCCGTAATTACTCGATGGGGAACATGGATTAAGGCCGCGATATTCTACGCAGACCATTTTGAAGCCATTAAAGACATAGTTTTAGATTTAGAAGACAATTCGCAGTGTGTAGTGCAAAGTCAAGCATTATTCAAAAATGTAAATTTAGCTAAGGAACTTGTTTTTATTAAGGTTAATTTTAGTTTTGTACCAGATATAATAACTTCGTTAGAAAGTAGGAATATAAGTTTAAGAGAATCAATTAATATTGTTGAAACTTTTTCCGACAAATGCAAAAAAGTTCCCGGTGATGTAGGAAATCAAGTAAGAAGGAAACTCGAAGTTATTGTGGGAAAGAATGAAGGCTTTAAGTATTTAATGGAAGTCAAAAATATTTTTGATAGTAAACCATCCAACGAAGTAATACCTTGGCCTTATAACTTACTACCCAAATTAAAATATTGCCAGATCACATCGGTAGATGTTGAAAGAACTTTTTCTTTGTACAAACATATTTTTACAGACAGAAGGCAAACATTTTTATTGGAAAATTTTGAAAAATATATCGTTATAAATGCATTTTATACTATTTCAGGTTGAAAATTGTACCTATTATGTTTTTCTTTTAATTTTACTTAAAATAAATAATTTTTGTAAGAGTCGGCGTTTCTTCATTTCCATTTTTCCATGTTATATTCAAGGCATATAATTGCATATTTTGACAAATAAATGCATATTGTTGCATATTTCAGAGAAAAACGATGCATATATATGCGCATATTTTAACTGAATTGACGTGCATATATTCCGCCCTTTAGTAATAACATTTAGTCTATAAAATGCTACTTCCCTCCACTATTCTTCACTAAAAATTGGGGAAATAGGAGTAATAATTAAAAATTCATCGAAAAATCATCTATTTGAAGATATTCATATTGGCTGTTCATAATAAATTGTAATTAAATCAAAGAACCCAATAATGTACTATAAATTTATAAATATCAGAATAAATACCTCATGTTTGCCATGTGTAAGAATATAATAATTTAATTTTATGGAAAGGTGAGTAATAGATACGTACATGAAATTCTGAAATTAATTAGGTAATCTATTTTAGGTTAGCGTGTGATACTAATCACATTAATCAACAATATTTTTATTTTGGGAAGACCTACAACTATTACAGATATTATTGTTAACAATTACAGTAAAATTTTGACAATTGAAAATCGAAGTTCTTGGAGTGGCTTGGTTTGCAACTGATAAAGTTTGTGCAACATTTACAGATTCAGGTGTATAAGTTGCAGTCACAGATGATGGTCCTGGTTGCATTATGTTATAACTTGTAGTAGTAGAAAGTGGTCCTGGTTTCATTATTTTATCTGCAATCATTTTCCTGCTATGCAGGGAGTTTTCTACATAACCCTCGGCCACTGTTGAAGAACGCCAACCCCCATGTCTTTTAAGGGTCAACAAATCCCCCCCGTTGTTCGCAAGAAGAGTAGCGGAACTTCTGCGGAAGCAGTGACCTGTATATTGACCAGGACTGTCTAAGCGAAGGTATTCAGCAATTTTTGAAGGAATTTTTCAATTGTGTTTAGACCCACTGGAGTATTAACACATTTTTTATTACGGTATGTTAAAAAAAAACTAGTATTTACTGTGTTTCTTAATTCTTTATATTTTAGAACCAATTTAATCCATGCAGGATTGATCACTGCAAAGCGACGGCATATATTATTCTTTGTTTCTGGTACAGTTACACATATCACATCTGATTTGAACTCGATATCATCAATGGACATTTTACATAATTCTTCCCGGCGACATGCTCCAGCAATACCCATTATTAATACCACCTAAATTAAAATGTAATATTTAATAATACATGAACAAACTTGAAGTAATTATGTATAATAATACCTTCATTAAAAGATATGAGGAATCCGGAGCTTCTGCAATAAATCTTTCAATGTGTTCAATCTCGAGAATTTTTGATTTCTTCAAAGACTGGTGTTCTGTTTCTCTTTTGAGAAAGGCGATTAGTTTTTCGAATTTTGATATACTGATATTGTTGTAAATAATTAAACACGACTTCAACATTGAATAGGTTGGCCACAATGACTTTTTGCTAGAAAAGCCTTGAAAATATGCCAATAAACAATTTTCAGTATAATTTCTAATATTTTTGTCTTTGCACCATTGTACAAATTTTTTATAGACAACTTCATATCCTTGTTTTGATTTTATTGGCAGCAAATTTTGTACCGCCGCATTTGCAGCTTCCCGAATTTCGGGAGGAGTACATGAATTATTATCAGACATAGATTTTGTAGAAAAATTGTGCACTTGAAAAAGAAAACTGGCAAATTGCTGCAAAAATATAAATGTCAACTGAAACAATTACTTCTATACTTGTTGAATTCACACCATATTTAGTTGCGTTTGCAATTGTTTCTAGTAACAATAGAACTGTCATATTACAAATGCATATATATGCATTAATTCCTTTTTAAATAGTACTATTAATCTATGTAGGCAAGTATAAAATTAAGTCATCAAGATCTGAATATTCTGAATAGGTACGTATATATATACAATATCAAGGGACTATATTTGAATGTTATAGTAAACAATAATCATTGCCTGTTGCATTTATGTTTGCTCTGAATTTTGATGTATTAAAACTAAGACTTTTAATTTAATGCTCGTACAAAAAATATTGTACAAACCACTTGCGTGAAGACATCTTCCACGCATTCGCGCAATTAAAAGCACTCGCTTCCTGCGGTCGCTCGTGCTTACAATGTGCGCTCATGCGGGAAAACCGTCTTCCCGCACTTGGTTCGTAAATAACTATACTTCACGGTTTAATTTACTTTGTAACACTCTCAGTTATTATATGGCGTAGCTTTGTACCTTCTTTGTGACTGCAGAAGCGGTCTATACGGATTATTGCGGAAATACTGTAAACTTTACTTTTTAGGTGTAGGGGCACTTCCTCGTCTTTATAAATATCACAGCCTCTTTTTATACATAAAATTAAGTATCTTATAGATCTCAGGGGACAATTATCATTACAGTACAAGATTATAACTTAGAGGTCCTTCAATTACGTTAGACAAATCTGTTAGAAACACTATAAATGTCAAAGTATTTAATAACTTATCTCACCATTAGAAACTATAATCCTTTTAAATCTACGGCTGAGGTTAAGAAATTCTTTTTATTCTATTAAAAAAAAATATGCTTTTTTATTAGTGTGTGTAACATACTTGCCTAAGCTGCTCTGTATAAGTATTTTTACGTTTTAGCAGGTTATAGATACATACATCTGTTATACTATAATGGAGAAAAAGCCCCGAAGGTGGCAGATCAAAGGTGAATATACTTAAGCAAAAGTCCCCGAGTATAAAAAAGAAGTGTACAAGCACGAAAAGGTATGTACAGGTATTATTTTCATCAACACTTAGGAGGATTTAACTGCTTTATTGTGCTTTAGTCCCATAACTTGGAAAAAATATGTTCACTGGTTTCAACTGATTTGTTGATTTCTTAAAGGTTACGAAGTCACATAAAGCAGGAAATGGTTAGAGACAAAAGCGAGGCTGCAGAATATACATTGTTTGGTAAAAATATATTGTCCAAGTTATGAGACTATAACACAATTCAAAAATTAAATCCTCTTCTTAAGTGCTTCTTTTCGTGCTTGTACACGCAGTTTTGCTTAAGTATATTCATCTTTTTCTTTTCCCTCTTCGGTGCATTTTTTCTTTTAACTGGTACATACCTTTTCAGTGGCAATAAAAGCCTTATCGCAAATGACATCAATATAATGCAAATGTTTTACCACTAAATGAATAATTTAAATGCCGTAATTAATATAACAAACGCCGAAATGTCCATAAGTTGTTTCTTCAACACCTCTTACAACAGAAAAACTGACTGTTAAATTGAAAACAAAATAATTACGCCAGTCGAATTCCAACCACCTGCCATAAAATGCATGAGGTTTGAAAAAACTGATATAGAAAACATGTTTAAAAAGCGAAAAATTTTCCTGATAAAGCTTGAGTCGTAGAATAATATAGTATAATTACTTCGACATTCTATTCAAAAACTTACGATGTGTCATTGCATCAAAGGCGATTTTACACTACTGACGGTCCAAAAATTTTGAATAAAATCGTTTCTAACAAAGATTTTTTTTAAAAAAATGTAATTTGTAGGACATGTTGCAATATAACTATGCAAAATTCCAGTCTTTTACAGTGAAAATTGGGGATTCGCTCAAGAGGGTCATCTTCATTTCATGCAAATTTTGCAGTTTTTTGCACTTCGTCCCACTTTGATTTCGTGAACCCTAATATGACGCACATCCTAAACACGCCCCAGCGGTCATTAAAAGAATCAAGTAAATCGGTCCAGTAGTTCCTAAGAAACATATGGGTAGACACCCCCTCTAATGTTAAATGAGGGTGTCAAATACACTAGAGGTAGACTGTACTTTCCGTGTATTTCGTGGAATTTTTATACTTATTTATATTTACTGTGTTATACTTCATTTTAAAACTTCCCACCTTAAATTTTTGCAAATCTGAAAATCTACGAAGAATTCCCTGAAACAAGTAAGAAGTATTAGCGTGGGGGTTATTTCTTGATGCAAAAATTGCCTTACCCACTTTAAAACCCCCTTAATAATCTTTAATGAAGAGGGGTATCGAGTAATACTTCATTTTAAAGGTCTTTTGAAACAGTACATTTTGGCGTTTACTTTTTTAAAATTGATCAATTCGTTTTGAAGATTTTTATAGAAATCTTTTGGTGTGTTTAATTTTTTGTTTTTTATTTTATCTTAAATATCTATTACTCAAACACATTTTAACTGCTTAATATGATTTATTTTTACTTTTAAAGTTATTTAAGAATTAAAATGTTTTTTTGTGCGGCAAAATTCAATCCAATAATTGTTCAGAATGTTTCCAGAGTTTCAGAAATTTTGAAATGAACAGTCTGTATATGAGGCACAGCAAGTTATTTATAAATATTCATCTATCTTTCTTCCTATCACTTGCATTTAATATTGTTTTTAGAACTTCTTATATTGTGTTGCAATTTGAAAATTTCAAACTTTTTATTGGGCCATTTTGTATATGTCGATTTTAATGAGGAAAGAACTAATATTTTTAGTCAGTTTGGAATTATATGTAAGGAACTGAATTTCGTTCATTAGCTTCTCATTTATTAACTAATTTGTGAAAAGAATTTGACTTATTTTTCAAAGTTATAACTTTCCGTAACAAATACGAATATTGACTTCCTTTATTATGCGCTAATAATACCACGAAATCATCCATCTCTATGACAAATTTTTCATCTTTTCTGTAAATATTCCTCTCATTCAAATGGAAAAAGTTGCGTCATATTTATCATTTGTGAACGCACCGTTTTTCTCTCCCTTTTTTTCCATTTAGCACTCTTACATGAAACATAAACAACCCTCTTTTAGTCATTCATTTATCATACTCCAGCGAAACGTCAAAGACAACGTGCCACGTCTCCCTATACCGGCAAAACTGAAACATTTCCGAAATTCGATCCTTCAACACTTCACGGAGGCATCCGTTTATAAGAAATTTTGCTGATGCAAAATTTATCACCCCCAGTAGTCTTTGGTCTGCGTAGTTTTCTATTCTTTTCTCATATTTTTTCCTTAGTTAGTTTTTCTTATCGTTTTCAAAATTAAAGGCGAACCAAACCCAAATGGCTTAAAAATGAATTATTTCGTTTCGAGAATTAATGTCTTCATCTATTTATTAGTCCTCTCTGTTTTTTTCCTTTTTAAAGAAAAAATGAGGTGTGGCCACCACACGACTTTCTTATACATATGAAAGTGTCACTTCCGGTCCGAATTTTGAAATTTCATTTATATAAAAAATATTCCAAATCCAACTTTAAATACTTTTGTACTTTTCATAAATATATATATATAATGCATAATTTACGACATATTTGCAAAAAACCGATTTTCGATAAGAGTAAAAAATTTACTTCTGGTTGGAATTTCGAAAAAAAATTTTAATAAAATTCTTCTCGAATTTAATTTTAAGTACGTATGAATTCTTTATAAATTTGTCTAAACTTAGTAGTTGACGAAAAATTGGCAAAATTCGAGTTTTTCACTGAAGTAAACTACTACTTCCGGTCTGCCGAATTTGCTGTAAATCTAATCAGATCTCAAGAGGGAGATTATACACGTAAATACTAAATTTGGAATTGATAGCTATAGCGATTTGACCGCTATCGTGATCACAGACAGACACACGGACAGACAGACAGACAGGCAGGCAGACATTTTTTTTTATCAGGGGACTTCAAAACGTGGACGGTGCTGAATATCTTCAAGGGTATATGTCAGGGATTCCACACTACAGAAGCATATTCCAATCTCGAATGAAAAAAGCTCAATATAACTTGGTTATAGTTAAGCAATTAATGAACTCTTTGTAATCATGCGTAAGTAACCCAGTGCAGGAATATCTATTCCACAAAATAATGTATTTATCAATACGTTATTTTGTGTTTATTCTATACCGGGCTCTTTTTTTTATCATTACACATAGCATTTTCCCTATGTGTAATGATAAAAAAATAATTGTCAATGCATTAGCGATATAGTCACTGTATAGTAGACAACCAGTTATACACTAGTATTTTGACAAGCAGGAACAGTGAGCTGTCATAAGATTTTTATCAGTCAATTTTCGTTAAACTTTTTATTAAAATTTTAAAATAAAAATTGAGTTTGTAGCAGAAACACTGTACGATACACGCGTTTAAATGTTATTTTATTTTGCTTATTTTAAGTTGCTCCAGTTCCTAATCACCCTCGTGTCGCAAATCTTACTCGCAAAATAAATTAGCACTTTTAACAATTATATCGTAAATAACTAATTTTGTACAATTTTTCTTACAATTTTAAAATTCGAAATATATCACGTCGTCAACATCATAATTGCTACATTAAGGATTTGCCGCCATTTCCCACTGGCCGCGTAACGTTGATACAAATAAAATAATATTCTGGAGATCCGTTTCTCTTACTTCTACCATAAATTATTTGTACGGAAAAATTAAACTTTGCAGCGTACATAAAACCTTTTACATTTATTACGAAACTGTTAAAATTTAGCGCGAAAGTATTTGATTCGGCAAAATACTTGTACTGGTAACACTGGGCAATACAGAGTAAAATAAAGCTTAGAAGAATTAGGGTTTTTAATAAAGTAAATTCAGAATATCACTTGGAACAAAATAATTAGTTTATTATAACAATTAAACGAACTTAAATGTGAAGTCTAATATCATAAGAAGTACTCGAAATGTCCACCTTGTCTTTCAAGGCGATCTTGAAAGCAACGAAGTGTATTTCTAATAAATTCTGGCCTTATTCCATTACATGCAGTACGTATACGCTCTTTTAGTTCATTCAAGTTGCGTATTCGTACATTGTTGTAAATTTTACTTTTTAGGTAACCCCAAAGAAAATAGTCATTTGGAGATAAATCAGCTGATCTTGGAGGCCATAGTATGGGACCAAATCAACCAATCCACCGTCTTTGAAATAAGTTATTTAAAAAATTCCTGATAGCGTTAGTAGAATGTGGCGGGGCCCCATCCATTTGGAACCAGGGTTCATCAACATTCATCATCTCAATTGATGGAATATGGTCTCTCAACAAATTCAAATATGTCACTGCAGTGAGATTACCGTCAATAAAAAATGGGCCAATAAGTCTATCGCTTATTATTCCAATCCAGACATTAACTTTTTGAAGGTACTGTGTTCGGGTCAGGTTTTGAGCGTGAGGATTGGTACGGGACCAGTACCTAATGGATTAATGGATAGGAAATTTAATAATTTTTCATGGATAAATGTAGGGTACAAACCGAAAGTTCTGAGAGTTGACTTCACCGTTTACGGTAAATGTAGCCTCATCAGTAAACATTTTTTTATTTAAAATTTCTTGGTTTTCATTTAACATGTTAAACATTATTTCACAAAACTCAGTTCGTTTTCTTATCTTATCCTCTTCGAAAAGCTCTTGATGATTTGATATTTTGTATGGCCTATATTTAAATTCTTTCAGAAATTTGTATACCGAACTGTACGATACTCCAAAATGTTTAGCTACATCTAAAACCGTTCCTACAGACCGTTCCTCTACGTAACACAGGATATTTAATTTCATGTCTTCTGTTCGAACATGATTGGTTCTATTTCTTTTTTTGTGAGAATTTAGAACACAACCATCTTCTTGAAATTTTTTAAAAAAGTTCAGAATTGTTTTTGCACAAGGTATAGGCCTGTCTGGATAATTGACGGAAAACATGTCTCTAACTTGCCTTAAACTATTATTCTTCTGGTACCACATTACTATAGCCACCTTTTCATTTTTGTTGTATTTATCCATGATTTATAAATAAATTATCTATTTTTTAATAAAATGTATTTAATTTATGACTTATGTTTGAGTAAAAATTCAGAAATATTAGACATAAAAAATGTTTTTCCCGTCATGGCAACCTGATTTAAAAATTAAGGTATGCTATACGTAAATTCTTCATTGGTGTATAACTGGTTGTCTACTACACAGTGACTATATCGCTAATGCATTGACAAGTTTTTTTTATCATTACACATAGCATTTTCCCTATGTGTAATGATAAAAAAGAGCCCGGTATGTATTTTACTTAATTTCCATATAACGTTCTATTCATAATCCTTGTGTATATCTTGGAAATAACTATTTATAATCACATAGCTTAATAATTTTTATATTCGACTTTTGTGTATTGAAACAATCAATATTCATATTTCTAATTCTAATATTTTTTTTAATATACCTTTTCTTTATATATTTTTACTAAATATTACCTAATAATATTTTTTCCATCTTTGCAGTGTAACTTTATATGTTATTTACTGTTTACTTGTTTATTTTTGTCCCGTTACAGCTCGAATTTTTATATACCTTTCTGCTAAGGGCGAATTATATTAATAGAAATTATTACGCGTGGCAAATAATCAACAACGAATGTCAAAGAACACACAAAAACTAATTATAAAAATTACTCCTCCCACATGCCCTACCAAAAAAAAAAAAGCAGTTAGAGATCTAACATTAAAAATTATTCCATTTTTGAAATATTGTAGCAGTTAAATTGCACCTCTAATCAATATCTGCATTGTTATGAATAACCAGCTTTATAACAGCATTTTGTTTTCTTTCATTTTGTTATATTAATTTTAGCCAACTTGGTTTTAAGCACATGGTTTCTCTTTTCTTTCATTTTATAAAATTCATTTTAAATATAATAATGTTACACGCTTATGTGAAAAACACGATAAATTTCTGGAAATCTGGAAATCTACGAAAAATTCCTTGAAACACGTATGAAGTATTATCGGTGGGCGCCATTTCTTGATGCAAAACTTGACTCGCTCACTTTAACTCCCTGCCTCCGGGAGCTACCCCCTTAAAAATCTTAAATGGAAAGAGTTATGGAGTAATACGTCATTTTAAAGGTGATTTGAAACAGTACATTTTGGCGTTTAATTTTTTTAAATCGATCGATTCGTTTTGAAGATTTTTAAAAAAATCGTTTGGTTTGCTTAATTTTTTAAGCTTAAAACAATAAAGCTTAAATATCTATTGCTCAAACACACTTTAACTGCTTAAAGTGTTATTTCAGAATTCAAATATTTTTTGCAGAAAAATTCAATCTAATAATTGTTCAGAATGTTATCCATTGATCGCTAAACTGTATAGTCGTTGTTTAAAGCTGTGGCGTACATTTTTAAAAACATCTCATTGCGTTGCGTTAATCCCCTGACAAACTTCTTCTAAATTTTGACGTGAATGGGTAAATACAACAGACTTTAAACAACCCCATAGAAAAAAATGTAGTGGTGTCAAATCAAGAGATCTGATTGTCCATTCTATAAGTCCTCTTTGTCCTATTCATTTATTTAGAAATACAATTGTCCATCTTGTTGAGAATGTAATTCGTTGTCATCAAAGAGGGTCATTTCTATCCAGTTGATTTTCGAGAACATCAATAATTAGCGGATTGATAGTATTTTCCAACATTTCCTGGCCATATAGATTTGCATTGAAGAACAACGGACCAATCACTTGGTCCCCAAGATGCCTGCTCATGCATTATTTTTTTTCAGGATGCATTATTTAAATAACTTTGGGTTGATTATACTAAATAACAGTTTATACTAAAGCAACATAAATGTACTTAGAACATTAATTGATTGTGCTTTTACAAAAATTGAATCAATGAACTTGAAATCGGTGTTAAAACGTTTCTAAAACATGCATTTTTGTTTAATAAGTAACTACAAAAAGATGGAAACGTATTCTGCATTAAACAAAACTAGTAAGTTAAAGGACCATAAGACTATTAAATTTATTTTCCATGTTTTTGAGAATTTTATAAAAGTTTTTAATATTGGATTTTGTTCCGTTGCTCCTAAAATAGATTGACTAGCTAGAAATACGAAACAAAACAAATCAGAAGATTTTTTTAAAAATCTGCAAGACGAATCGATCAATTTTAAGAAACCAATCGCCAAAATGTACTGCTTCAAAAGACCTTTAAAATGACGTATTACTCGATTTTTCATTTTCATTTAAGATTTTTAAATAGGTGACTCTCTGGGGGCAGGGGGTTAAAGTGAGTCAACTATCACATAATACATACTAGCTTTGGAGTATTATTTAGATCATGTGCGATTTTGTGCTATAAAATTGGGTGTCAATTCATTTGTTTTTATCGTTATACCTAATAATGTTGTTCGATTTTATGCAGTTTTTCAATATTTGTATTAACATCCAATTAGTCTATTTTTGTTAATATAATGTCTTAATGGTGATGTGTTTATTGTATACAGCACAGCATTCATTTTAGCATCGCACCAGTATTGTATTATTTATCCTAGTGTCCATTAATATCTTACTTTTCTCGTAACTTCTAATGATATTGTTTGATTAGCCTAACAAAACTAAAAGTCCATCTATTTTGCTTATTCTGTCTGGGAAATTCAACACTCAACCATAGTTAATATGCCATACCTGTATCAATTCAAAATACCTATCGTAAACAATTTGTAAATTCCTTTCCGTTCTTAGTATTGAAAAGTCGATAACGCTATCGCCGCTTTATTCAATGGAGAAGGTCGTGGGTCTAACAATATCGGCCAGATGATGCACTAGATATGGCGCCACCATCTGATCGGGAGTCACTTAGAAAAAGTAACGTGTCAACAAGTTTATTCTTTCCCAGCGGAGAATAAAAAAGACAAATAACAAACAAATAAATTCAAGACAAGATTTAATCTATTACGTTAATTACAAGATAAAATATGTACGTTAATTTGCTAAATCACAACAACTGGAAATTAAGTATTAATTATATAAATTAACTGTACTGACAAAAAGTGGATGATACGTTAAATATAATAAAGTTAAATAAGAACCCTAATAACTCTAAAAATTCTTGATGTGTTAGACATCAACTTATGTAGAAGATCTCTTAAGTAGCATAAATATTATATATTAAGTGTTGTATTATTTCTTCGACTTGAATGGGCATAGCAACGTGCAAATTAAGCCCTAACATTTAAACAAAATTATAAATTATCGAATGAATATGATTCACAAGATTAGGAAATGACGTTATTAACAAATTAACACTCGGTATAATAATATAATAATAATATAATTTATTGGCCTAGCAGACTACATATGTAGTATAGGATAGATCGTAGTGTCAGCTGCAATATAAAAAATGACATAACATACAACAAAAAGAATAAAAGAGTACAAAATACAAATCAGTCAGTACACTAAAAAGAAGAAGCAGACTAACGAAATTTGCTAATCACTCCTATCATTGAAAAATACAGTCTGTGAGTAATTTAACAGGATTTCTAAAAACATTGCCTTCTCGACTTTAAACTTTCTGTTAACTTATTGTATGTTTTGTGTCCAAATATTGAGGACTACTTTTGTAAAATGATAATTTGTGTTTAGAAACTTCAACCACCGACACATTACGTGTGGTTTACTTGTGATAGCTATCCAATTTTCTTATGCCATCGATCTTATCCCTAGCATACAATAATAATTGCATTATGTAAATGCATGGCAGCTATTTCGGATCTTGTACCAATTGGTCCAATCAGATACGTATAATTAGAATTTGTCATTAGAACGCTAATATGGAGATAATAATAATTAGCATACAAAGAATTCCAACGGCAATCAACAGGTGTCGTTATCAGTAAAACTTACAGGAAAAATCAAACTCCCAATCACAATAAACATCTAAGAAATAGACATAACCTAAAACCATTCAATATCTCGACATACACAAAACCGACGTTAAATTACGAATTTGCGTCCTTAATTTTTAAGCAATAGACTATTACATAATTAACATAGCACAAATTTAAGATTTCAGAAGCCAAATTCCCACGTTCTATTCACAAAAAGCTACGACGAAATAGAATGATACCAACGCTACATGTGTCAATCGCTCTTAGATGTAAACCCCAGTTCACTAAGTATCACATCAATGAAGTTCCAGATAAAATAATTGTAATAAACGAAAGCATAATTTACGAAATACAAGATAAATACTGGAAATAGTAAATAAACCAAATCTGATAATTACTGACCTATTTAAATACAACGTTAATTAAGAGAAGGTTACAACTTAAAGAAATGGAATCTTTAATGTAAACGCATTGATAATTTGTTATGCATAGTACAGGTGCACCTTAAGCTACAGGAATAATAAATAAAATCAAACTTTAATTAAGAAAACAAATTCCTATACAGCAACAAAAAATAAAGAATAGCAATTATAGCTCAAAACTGATAAATGAATATTCCGTTGCCAAAGAGACTCCATTAAATTAAGAATACATATTAGAAGCAAAATAATTTTAAAAAGTAACAACCTAAATGTGCAAATATTTCCAATGGAGAAATAAACTTTTTTATAGTTATTGTTAACTAAAGCTGTTGTATTCTTTCTACAGATAGTCTCAGACAAACCTTTATGATTTTCCTTAGTATTTGTGAAGCGTAAGTTACCGGTTATTCTAAGTCAAATCAGGTGCCGTCCAGTATTATTAATTTAAGATATTTCCTAAATGCAATAATCAGGTTGCCTATGAACCGAAGATAAACGTCAACTGCCACGTCAGAGCAATAGAGTGGGTGTTAGGGGAATCTAGTTAGGTGGCAATAATGAATTAACACTTAAGGTCAATTTTATTGTTAACAAATCGTGATCTAATTGTTATAATGTAACTGGTATATCAGTTACCTTTTACTTGTTTATATATGTTCGATAGAGTTCGAATTATTACTAATAATAACACAAATTCCAAATTAAATTACAGTGGGACCCCGATTATCCGTGTGCGGATTATCCGCGCTGCGGATTATCCGTGCCATGCGCATGATGACGCAATATCGATATCGCCAGCAGTGTACTCGGGGAATCCCTGGGAATCATACGCTTTTCATCTGCCGCTGCGGGGTTATGCCGAATTTAGTTTCGCTTTGCGCTAGAGCCGAGTTGCTACGCTGCTATATTCTCAACAAGTGTGTTTGTTTTCAAAATGGCAACAGCCAGTGTTAAACGGAAGAGAAATGTTTTAACGATTGAAAAAAAACTGGAGATTTTAAACAAAAGTGAAAGGGGTGAAAGTGTCGCATTATTATCACGAATCTATGAAGTTGGTAAGCAAACAATACGCGATATCATTAAAAACAAAGTGAATCTACAAAATTTTATATCTCGGTCTGACTCTTTTAAAAACATATCTGCGAGGAAGTCATTGAAAGGATCGACTTTTCAGCAACTCGATGAAGCACTTTCCAAGTGGTTTCTGCAGAAAAGATCGGAGGGCATACCAATTTCTGGACCAATGTGTGCTAAACAAGCGAAGATTTTTCACGAACACTTGAAAATCAAAGAACCTTTCAATGCATCCAGTGGTTGGTTGCATCGATTCAAAAAACGTCACGGGATTGGTGAGCTTACCATTCAAGGCGAAAAGCTCAATGCCGACGGAGAAGCGATGGTGGAATTTTGCTATGAACTGGAGACTATAATTACAGAAAATAATCTACAACCTTCTCAAATTTATAACGCTGACGAAACAGGGTTATACTGGCGAGCAATACCTACAAAAACTTTAGCTGCAAGTAATGAGATGAGTGCACCGGGGTATAAAAAAAAGTAAAGACCGAATAACAGTGTTGTGTTCTGCCAATGCATCTGGCGGCCATAGACTGAAACTGACTGTGATTGGAAGGTCAAGAAATCTCCGCGCTTTTAAAAACACAAAACCGCACAATCTCCCAGTTCACTATTACAACCAGAAAGCTGCTTGCATAACTTGTGACATCTTCCAAGATTGGTTCTATAAAAAGTTCATTCCTGAAGTAAAGTCTTATTTGAAAACGGAAAAGTTGCCAGAAAAGGCCCTTCTTCTCCTGGATAATGCTCGTTCTCATCCCAACGAGGGTGTCCTAAGATCTGACGATGGAAATTTCTTTGTTCCCTTTTTTCCACCCAATCTTCCATCAATTGTTCAACCAATGGATCAGGGTGTTATTGAGACAATGAAACGCCTCTACCGAAAAGAACTTTTAATGAACTTGTTGGATGAAGTTGATTTGATGAAGTTTTGGAAATCGTTCACGATCAAAGACGCAATTTTTACAGTGGCAAATGCATGGAGTGGAGTGAAAGAAATGACATTTAAAAAAGCTTTTTCCAAAATAATGATGCTAGAGGAAGATGACAGCATCATGGAACCTGATGATGAAGAAACGACCATAACTGAACTAACTGCATTAGTGCGCAAGGCCGACGAGTTCAAAGAGATTGATGAAACTGAGGTCGAGAGGTGGACTCAGTGTGACAAAAATGAGCCAGATTATCAACTCCTCAGCAACGACGATATTGTCGAACAAGTTTTGAATCAGCCCGGCACGTCACAACCTGATTCATCCGAAAATGAGAGTCAAGACGAAGAAAATGATGGGACGGTATCAGTCAAAAGAGTAACTAGCCGAGAGGCTGAAGAAGCTGCCAACGTTCTACTAGACTATTTGGAGCAACGAGAATCTTCGGAACTCCTCGACATTTTAACTTGCGCAGAATACGCCAGAAGATTAAAAATGATCGGAGCATTTTAACACAGACCAAAGTGACTGACTTTTTTTCAAAATCATAGCTTACCTAAAATACATATCCACTTTATATGTACATAAAGTGGATATGTATTTTGCAAGTTAACCTACCTATGTAGAGTTTTTATTTTTTTTTTATTTAGTGTAAAAGTTTACTTGTGTAGAATTCTGTTATATTTTTATGCAATTTAAAAGCTAGTTTGAACTTAGATATCTATCTTTTTACTATGTATACATACACACATATAACAAATAAATTTTCGGATTATCCGTGCTTTTCAATTTTCCGTGCCTCGTCCAGTCCCGTGGGGCACGGATAATCGGGGTTCTACTGTACTACATTTTGTGCACGATTAAGAACAAACAATTAGAGATTTTACATTAAAAACTGAAAGTCAATATAACAGAATGTCTAAGAAGGGGGAACATTGGTGAATGTCGAAAATTAACAATCTCGTGATAAGAAAAACAAGGTCATACGACCAGGTGACCAAGGTGAGTATCTATAGGAAAAACACTTCGGGCAAGATGGATACTGCCAGATCAGAGCGGAAAGATGGACATTTTAACATTCAAAAAAAAAAGGCCAGGACCCCTTGATAATGCAAGGGGCACCGGAGATTATGGTAATTCAGAGGTTTTGTGGCTGTGAAAAGGGATAGCAAGGTTATACATATGTATGCGGGCAATGTACTTACGGGGAGACACAACAGAAGATATCAAAATTTTCTTGAAAATAAACTTCCGGATATTAAATTTATCGACGAGGATACAGCAAAACACAAGAAAATGCATGTAAGAATAGTTTTTCTGATGTACACTTAGTTGCAATGAGAATTTCCACTAGAATTTCGAATATCACCGCTCCAATCTCAAACATTCGGGCTTCTTGTGAAAGCAAAGTGCTATTGACTATATAATATATAGAAAAAAAAATAATATACTTGAATGGTTCTACTAATTCACTATGCACATATATAAAAGAAATTAACTGTTTCTAATAATCATTCGGTTATTTTGTAAATAGTAATACGTAATACATACAACATTTAATACGAGACTCTAACGGCCTTTTGTCCGTCACTGTATAAATTATCGAACAAATTTGCATTAATGCTTTTTATGTGATTTTGGCATTAATGGGTTCGATAATTTAATACAAATTTTCTGAAATATGTTTATTTTGTCTAAAATCAATTAGTAAAGAGAAAGACGATGTTTTTGTTAATTTCCTAAATGCTTTTTGCACGTGATGATGTCGTGCCTTTGAGAATAGTTCATGTTTTTTGCACATGATATGTCGTGCGTTTGAATACAGTTCATGATTTTTATGCGTGATAATTTGGAAAAAACACTGTTTTTTTGTTATTGTTTGTGCAAATCCGAGCCAATATAAGGCGACAATTTTGTTAATAAAATTAGGTTTTTCTTGACAGTCCGAGAAGAACTCTCACCTAACTCTCTGGCAGACTCGAGAGTACCTTTACCGTTTCCTTAGCCTCTCTGGCAGTCTGGAAAGAAAGTTCCGTAAATTGTTTTATTTCCTTAACCTCTCTGGCAGTCTGGAGAGAAAGTTCCGCAAATTGTTTTATTTCCTGGCAGACTGTGGAAAGAAAACAATTCCGTCCCGTAAGTCCCGAACGAATCTTCACATGTTTATTCCTTTTATTATAAATAATCAAGTCAGATAGGTTTCTGTTAAATCGCATTTGTATTAAGTGAATTTTAGTTTCACGTAAAGAATCTAAATATATTGCCCTCGACGAATGTCTCTTCAATACTAACACAAGTACCAAAGGAAGAATTTTTTTTTGTTTTGGTACAAATATCATCTTTCTCGAAATGAATAACATATAAAAACCTCAATTCACAAAATAATTATGACCGTATATTTTAATATTCAATGGTTGAATATTCCGTTAAATGTTTGTTGACATACCGTAATTAATATTTCAATAAATGTAAAGTTAATTTTGTTAATTGAATTACAGTTGCTTTTATAATACTTTATAATCTTCTTGTAAATATATGTATATGTATATGTACTAAAGTTGTGTAATTAAATTTCTGTTTTATTTATGTGTAAATAAAAGATTGACATAGTAAGATTTCTTTTACTCTTAATGCTAAGAGATTATATATGAAATAAATATTATTAAAAAGCTAAAACATACCATATCCTGGTTATTCTTCGTAAACTGACCTACCCGTATTTGGCATTTACAGTGGATAAAATTCACTTTCACCAGATATTTAAAACATATGATTTTATCATCACACAAACTTTGTTTTAAGTTTAATATCTAATGAACTGTCAGTGAGGGTGAACGTATACCAATTGTAATTTTAATAGAAGACGTTACCTATAGATGTTAAATATCCCTAAGACTGTATGTTTACTTATCCGTTGATAGATGGAGCACTGGGTCAACCAATTTGGCAATTAGTATTCTAAATATTGTTTAATAAATATTTAACAATTTAAAAAGGTAACACGTTATAAGACTAAACTGAATAAAATTTAGTTACTGAACAAAGAAGTAGTGAGTAAACAGATGACTCTTTCGACGTAAGGTACTAGAAAAAAAATCGCAAAAAGAATGATTGAGGAATTGGTCACCGTCAGCCCAGTATCCACGAGAATTAGCGCGGAGAAAAAGATGTGTATAAAAAGGGGTTTCCACAGCGCAGGTGGGGATTCTTATTAGTTCAGTTAGTAATGTGAACATTAGACATAAAGTAATAAATGTAAATTCAATCACAAATATAAATAAGAGCTAATAAATATTTTTAGTAGCGTTAAAAGTATTTTGATCAATCAGTGTTAGTGCTCTCATCGTTTTGTTACTGTTATATTTAATATCGCCTGGTTCTATTTATATATCTCAACGAACGAAGGTAAAAACATAAAAATAATGTTGACTACTCGGAAAAAGTGCGCGCTACGTCAGGAATTATCCACAGACATATGTACGAGGTAGGCGCCATAAATTCTCGGCCTGATATACAAAAAAGTAACTTGGAACAATATAAGAATTTATATTCTTCAATGTAATTCCCCTTATTTCTATACATTTATTACAACGATTAATTAATAATTCGATACTCTTGTAAAAATAATCTGAAGTTTTTCCGTCAAAATGTTCTATAACAGTTGCTTGCAACTCACTGTCGTCCTTTAAAACTACGCCCCTAGGACCCCATTTTAAATTAGAAAACAAAAAAAATTACAAGGAGGCATATCCGGATTATACGGTGGATGTTCCAATTCTTGAAAGCCTCATTCGCGGATGACAGCTTGAGAAATGGCGGCAGTATGGACGGGAGCATTGTCGTGCAATAATCGCACACCTTTTGTCAATTTTCCACGACATTTTTCACAAATACTGTCCCTCACTTTTTGCAATAAAGACGCATAATATGTGCCGTTCACACTTGTATTGCGCTCTTTAAAGTCAATTAGCAAAATGCCCTCACAATCCCAGAATATTTTGGCCTCACCTTTTTCGTGGATTGAACGACTTTCGCCTTTCTGGGACGAGGTTCATCAGGTCGCCGCCATTCAATGGACACCCTTTTCGATAGAGGATCCTGAAACAGAACCATTGTTTCATCCCCTGTGACAATGGACCCCAAAATCGGTTTTGGGTCATCTCCACACATGTTTAAATACGACTGCGCACATTCGACTCGACGTTCACGCGAGCAGAAAAAAGTCGCCGAACCCATCTGGCACTAATTTTATTCATACCCAAATGGTCATGGAAAATTTGGCGAACACTTGTTTCGGAAACGTTTGTTATCACTGCTAGTTGCTTCACTTTCAAACGGCGATCTTCTAGCACTAAATGTTTAATAATTGAAATTTGTTGAGCCGTTATCACTTCAATTGGTCGACCCGACCGATCAGCATCTTCCAGGGTTTCTTGTCCCAAAGGGAAACATTTTGCCCACTTTTTTCACAGTTGAATACGAAAGAGATGAATCAACGTAAGCGCCCGTCTAAACGTTGTTTAATGTGATAAGGTGTATGCCCTTCTTTTATTAAAAATTTAATTACCGCGCGGTACTCCATTTTCGTTACTGCAGACATTTTCGTGCGCTAGTCACGTTGGTTGGCTGGTTACTAATCGAATCGTCATATTTATAGTGTACACGTGGCGTATGTGCATGCATGAAGTGACGGAGTTTGAACACCTTTGAACCTGTATAAGCCTGTCAGGGCGAGAATTTATGGCGCCTACCTCGTATGTGTTACATGTATGTGTTTCATGTGTATTAACAAATAAGGTCAAGAAAGAGTAGACATACGTGTTTAGTATGTATTAGCCACATATCATATTAATATATCTACAGTGGAACCTCTATATATCGAATTTGAAAGTTTCTTTAAAAAAATTCGATATAGAGAAATATGTAGACATTTTGCATCATGTTTAAACTAAAAACAAGTACAGTCAATTTTTTGAGTTAAAGGCATTTTTTAACGTTAAATAAAAAATTAAACAATAGAATAAATTGATTTTAAAAATAGTACTTTGTAATTATATATGTAGTATGTACAATATGTGCGTATTTGATTTTTTTTTTACAAATAGAATGTATATAATGAATTCATCTATAAATGTACATACATACATATATGATATGTTACGAAGCGAATTATTTGTGTTTTTTATTTTTGAACTAAGTGCCTCCTCTTTTGGGTATAATTACTATTTGCCGAAACTGCATCATAATATTGATCTCGTTTATTCAGATAGGTGAAAACTTCTTCAGGAACGTTAGAAATAAATCGCAAGCAGGTTTGACCAGTTTGGAATGCTTTTATTGCTTGTTTTCTAGATGGTTTTTCAATTACAAATTCATTTTCGTTATCAACGTCTAAAGTAAACATATTGCTGCAAGTTAGGAGGGGGATTTTCAAAACAAAAACAATGCTTTTCGTAAACAAGCGCCTAGTTTTCCCCGAATATCTGTTGCCATATGAATCGGTCTAACATCGTTTTTACTTTCTTATACGTAGTATATGGAAGTATTGTGATGATGAAAATTTTCGACCTCGATATTTTTGCAGATGTCCACGTAGTCCTCTGATTTTAAACTTTTTTAAAGATTTTTAAAAAATCTCTCTCTCTCGCTGTCTGTGTGTATGTGTGTTACCACGATAGCAATCAAACCGCTGGAGATATCAATTCCAAGTTTTGTAATTACCTGTATAATCTCCCTCTTGAGATCTGATTAGTTTTTCAGTAAAATCGGTAGACCGGAAGTAGTACAAAAAATTGAATTTTCACACATACATACGAGCATAAAAGTGTTTAAAACATGATTTTCTATACCTTTTGTATAAAAAAATTTCAAAATTCGGACCGGAAGTAACACTTTTCCCTTTATCGAAGAGCGTTTTTTTTAATATGTCTTAAATTATGCATCCTATATACCGCGCGATCATTTAAATTCTAAATTAGAGCAGTTTGTGAAATTTAAATTAGGTTGGTATATAAGTACTAATTTACAATTTGAATTGTCAAAGTGACGTTTCAAAATGTTTGATTTAGAACATAAGATTTTTCTTACTGAAAGTTATTTTAAAAACGACAAGAGAATGGTGAATGGACATATTCAGTACCGCACTGCATCAATGATTTTCAAAATGCCTTCCCTAACTTTCCTGCGGATTATCAAAAATTAGTTCAAGAAATTTACACATGTGTGGCGAAATTTCGTAATGTTGGAACTGTAGGTAGGAAAGCTGGTAGTGGCGCGCCCAAAAAAAGGACTCCTGAGATAGTGGCAGATGTTGCAGAAAGAATGGAACAGTCTCCCAAAAAATCTCTTCGCAGATTAGCCCAAGAAATAAACCTTTCATATGGAACTTGTCAAAAAATTTTAAAAGAAAATTTAAATCTTTATCCCTACAAGATTAACGTCGTCCAAGAGCTATTCCCTCGAGATTTTCCTGTACGAATAGAATACTGTCAGTGGTTTTTGGATAATTTAACACCTTGGATTTAACATTTTTTTCTGACGAAGCATGGTTTCACCTATACGGCTATATAAATAAACAAAATATGCGTATTTGGTCTTCGGAGAATCCTCATGAGTTTATTCAATCGCCTCTCCATCCGCAGAAAATTGGTGTTTGGCTAGCGGTTTCTAGAAGGCGTATATTTGGACCTGTGTTTTTTGAAGGAACGATAAATGCTGAGAGATATCGAAATAATTTACTTGAACCGTTTTTACAAAATCTTCATGATGACGAACTTTTACATGGGTATTTCCAGCAGGACAATGCAACAGCTCACAAAACATGGGAAAGTATGGCTCGAATTCGCGAGTTTTATGATAATCGAGTCATTGAATTTCCGCCTCGCAGTCCGGACTTAACGATTCTTGATTATTTCATAACCCACAAAATCTTGAAGAACTACAAGAGGTAATTTCTAATGCATGTAACGCTATAACCGTTCAGATGTTGGCAAATGCTTTTGAAAATATGAAAGGGAGGGTTAACAGTTGCATTGCAACAGGGGGAGAACACTTTGAACACCTTTTGTAATTCACAATAAAACTAATTTATCTTGTAATGCTTTCATTTCCATTAAATTTAAATCGATTACACATAAGATTCACAAATGTCACAAAGTATAACATAACCGCAAATTTCAATTAATCAATAATTGACATTCTGGACAACCTAATAAAAAAAATCCCGCCTGCTATAATTTAGAATTTAAATGATCGCGTGGTATATTTGTCAAGAGTACAAAAGTATTTAGAGCTGGATTTGCAATGTTTTTTTATATATATGAAATTTCAAAATTCGGACCGGAAGCATCACTTTTACTCTTAGCGAGTTGCACTTTTTTTTCTTGCAAAGTATGCATTCTATAGAGATTTATTAAGTGAATAGAAGCACTTAAAATAGGATTTTGAATAATTTTTGTATAAAAAAAATCTTAAAATTTTATAATTTGAAACGCTCATACGTATAAGAAAGTCGTGTGGTGGCCACACCTCATTATTCCTTATTAAAATCATATTCCTTCTTATGAACGAAATCTATCCTCCCCCCTTATATTTTATTTTTTTTTGCAAAAATTTTTCTTCGATATATAGACATTCGATATACTTACAGATTTTTTTTGTATAATAAAAATTCAATGTTCCTCAGAAAGTTTAATATATAAAAATTTTCGATATATAGACGTTCCATATATGGAAATTCGACTGCAAATACATTTCCGCAAAGAGACTATTACCGCTATATACTTTTTATCCTATTTAATCTAATCCTGTATTTTTTTAACGTGTAAAAAAAAGTCGGAAATAGTAGTAAAAAGTTCAGAAGAATTAAAAATCAAATTATTAAAAGTTAGTCAATTAAACGTCTCTCAACAGCTATATAACAGCAAGACTGACGTGCGCCTCGGTGGTCGTAAATCAAGGAAGGTACTTCGATACCGGAAGGGGCCCAGAGGATTAGTTTGGGTTACACCTAGCAGATGATTCTCGCCGAGAATATATTAGGAGAGGGTTTACACGTATAGGTATAGACATATTTGAAATGCATAAAGTCAGTTAAGCAATTCATGTTTTGCCATACAACTTCGTTAGATGTTTATCGATTTTCACACTAACACGTTAAGGGAATAAGTAATATTACGTGCTTGTACTCCCGTCCTAATCAACTGAATCTTTCTTCGTGTTAATAGTTTGAGCGATAAAGTTTTATAATACAGAATGATTTATGTAGGCCATGACAAGGTATAATTTGAAATTTAAAATTCACAAAACCAAAACAACCCATTCCACGGCTAGGCAGAACGATGCATTACAAATAAATTATGATGACTTCATAATTGCTTCTTCAATTCTAGAAGATAAAAAACGGCTTGAAGAGTGATTCATAACTCAACTAGAAGTGCCATGTGAACAGTATGTCAATAGGGCTCATTAACAACAACAACAACTACGCCATGCAAACACTAGTGTGTATCGGGTTTATATCAAGTCTCGGTTAAGTAAGGTATGTGGCTCCGATAAAAATCTGTCGATGTACAGAGGTTACTTCTTGTGTAGAAGGGATGTGTCTGGAGTGTTTTTAAATTATAAAATATAGACTTATGTAAATATAATTCGCAGAGTATAAGAATCACACCATCATGGGTCTATATATTTGTGCTAAATAATCTGAATAATTTGTACATAAACATATAACGCGCAGTCTTTCTTTGATTCCTTAATTACTTATTAATGAATCTAATTGCCACCTAAAACGGTTATGCTATTATTTATAAATTTCCACACTCGGTGTTTAGGCAACTTAATATCCTTTAGGTATACACACCTTTTTATTCTTGGGGATATTTCTTTTCAGAGCGGGCATTATTGTCGGTTATTATCTAATTGCCACCTAAAACGGTTATGCTATTATTTATAAATTTCCACACTCGGTGTTTAGGCAACTTAATATCCTTTAGGTATACACACCTTTTTATTCTTGGGGATATTTCTTTTCAGAGCGGGCATTATTGTCGGTTATTATTGATAACTATTCTCACTGACAGTTGACTGTTTTGAATGAATTATAATTATAATTAGTGTTCGTGCCTGGTGGTGGCGAGGTGCCAATGGTTTTGCTCTTTTACGGGTTTACTCAGTACGAAGAAAAATAATAATAATAATAAGGTGACGTACTTTTTAGCATTTATTTTCAAATATTCCTGTTTGGCATAAATAGAAACGAGGCATTTCAATGTGAATCCTTTTTTATTTATTTACTCCTTAAACATATAGTTATGAATCACATATATTTATAAATATTTACAAAGTTTTAATCCAACAAAAAAAATTAGATGTAATCGTTTATAAGAAAGAAATTATTGTTCAAAAATTAAAGTTAACCTCACATTAATTAGACTTTTATATACATAACATAATTGCGGTAGATTCATTTATTTGTTAATAAATCGTATTGTTGCAAACATTTACTATGTAAGAGAAAGATGCATGACATTCTTGTTTACGATAAGAAAAATGATATCTTCACAAGTCCGGCAAAAAGAAAGCATATCATTCACGGCCAACGTACACGAAGCTATTAAAGGAAAAATCGACAAAATATTTAAATATTATACGGTATGAAATTACTCTAAAACATGTTAAATTAAACTTCTTTACTTAGATCCCTACAAACATATTAATTAACCAGGATGATATATCTTATACGGAGGGGGAAGGAAACCTCTAAAATTGCGGCGGTAGAGAATTTGAAGGGTTCTCGAGTAAGGACGGCGGTGGAAACTTACACTTGCTGAGGCAGCGTACTTTTCTTAGTGAATTCTTCCACGAGGTGACTGAAAGAACTATGTTTTCTAATAAAATTATGACTTTATATAGGACTAAACCAGCACAAATAATATTTAAAAACAGTAATTTTGTTCGTAAAATACACGATTGTATCACGTGCAAAAGGCATGTACTAAACTCTAAGTCATGTCGAAACGTCACGTAGAATATTAAAAAGGATATCAACATTTTTCTCGTTGCTAATTAACAATTTTAAACATTAAATAAATTAAGTATTTACCAGAATAAATTCGTATGGAATTATCAAACATATTAAGCTAAAAAATTTAAAAAATGCCTTAATACATATAAGACCGATAATTCTATACAGAGACGGACAAAAAGTCTGTTACAAACATTGTTAAAGGAGTAATTTTGCATACAATAGCAGCTTTGGTTAATTAATATTTAACCCGCATACATAAAAGAATTAATCAAGATTTGCGTTTTATTCTGGGCCTCGTATAGCTTTTGTTTTCCTAGTTTATAGGCTAATCCCTATAGCCTCTTGATGTTACGCGTTGACATCGTTCCCGCTTGTAAACTGGTTAATATATATTGTGAAATGGATGCCCGCTGTGCCACCATGTCTATTGTATATTTAACCCAAATAGCCTTTTTAACTTTCAGAAACAACTTTGTAAGTTCGAAAGTAAAGATTGGAGACTTATCGACAAGAAAACTAGTCATCAATTAACAATAGTTATTGGTGTTTTAAATAGTTGTCAATTGGCATATACATAATAAAATTGAGAGATCATAGTCAATAATCAAACAAACAAAACTGAAGCTTATCGTACGCCCATCAACTATTGAAAAACAAACGAGGAATGGAATGACAATATACACATGACATACATAAATTACGACATTGTTTTTTGGCAATTCTAGTTGATTATACAATGTTTGGACTCGGCAGCCACAAAGACAGGTCTTATTGCTAACATACAAGTGATATACACTAAATGATGTTATGGTTGAACTTGACGCGTTACACATTGCTAGAATATTATATCAAATATATGTGAAACGATTAACATTAAATTAATTTGAAGTTTCGTCTATTAAAGACAAATACTAAGCTCTTTCTTTGACGCCTGGTGCTGTTTTTCTGATCGGTATCCGTTGGCAGGGTAATACATCAGGAATAAATCAGTCATATCAGCGGCCTTGTCATCAAACAATAATAAATCGCCTGGAGGTAAGTTGTTTGTTGGCCTTTATGTTATATCGACTAGCGCATATGGACTTCGAAATGAACTATTTATTGAGAATCAATATACACTTTGTTACAATTATATTGTTGTATTTTATCTCTGAATTGAGAATTTTAGTTTTATCGTTTGAATACGTAAACTATTTCGGATTAAATAAATTATCCTGGTTAATTCGGGTAAATAGATCATCTTTCGAACTCCTTCTGCCACCTAGTGAAGAATTTCATAAGAGTCCTACAGCGTGCGTTCTGCCTTATCTCATGTGTGTAACGTATACATGTGTAGGCGGGTAGATGGCGTACGATGTTTTATTTAATAGATTGGGTATTTTAATTATTTTCTAATTTAGTTTTGGAGTTTCTTTTTGGGCTTAGAGTTATGTGACAAATTAATTATAATTATTTTCCACTTTTCTATTGTCATTTGAATCTGCGTTTATGTCGTGTGTGTAAAATATCAGTTTAGGTCTCGTGGTTATTAGTCCAATGTGTTGATAACGCTTAAGATCGCTAGATGACAAGTGGATTCTTTCTCTTTGAACGTTAACTGTCGTAGAAGAAGCATTAAAACATCACAGAGCAGATGCAATCTTTTTAGTCACTATCTTGAGAAATGTTGGATGTTAAAGTATATCGTGTGTAATCGCTAGTAAACAGCGGATAGTATAATATTTCTCAAGGTTTAATATGGTTTTGGCGTTATAATTATAATCTTGCTGAGGATATTGTTGTCGTGGCTTAAGAATTGTTTAACTGCTGTAAGTATAATTTCCACGTGTCTGATCGATCTTAATTGTGTTGTTTCTATATTCAAATATAGCTGTTAGTGCATGGCATAGATCTCATTTGAGCACTTTTGTTGGGTTAAGTCTAAGAACCACGTGCCTATGGTAATTTTACGGTTCCAAGGGAATTAATTGCTGTATCCTGCGGTGAAGACATAATTTGAGGTGCAGATAAATGAAATACTGTAGCCTTCCTACGCTAATTTTTCCCGAAGATGTCGTTAGCCGAAGATATGTGAGGCAGTTTTCCTTGTAACGAGTGTGATCCGTAGAAGTTATCGTGTATGGTAGCTGTGGATGTGGTTTTCCTTTAAGGTACTGTGACTGTGTAATTTTCCTGATATTACCCATAACACGGGAATTATTGGCCAAACAGTTTTGGTAAAATTTATGTCAATTTCGAGTACTTCGTACAGTAAAGTTCAATTTTTCGGCTTAACTAATCGCTCAAGTCATCGTAATTTCAGTATTTAATTGCATATTGGCCTGAGTGCCTTATAATTTGAATTTATTAAATTAACGTAGTTTTATTAATAACAGTGACTCCAGTTTGGGGGTTACTTTGTCATTTTTGGAGACGTTACGTAGCCTTTTTTTTTGGATTCAGAACTTGAACAAATTTTGGATGTGTATTGGCGTTGCAGCCTCACATCGGTATTGTGTAAATTCATAGCTTGTTATTTAGTGTAATTAGTCAACCATTTAAATTTATTATTGTACAATCTTGTATGAAATTATTGAATTTAATTTTAATCACGTTTTCTTATGTAAAGCATAGTTAACTAGCGCTAATATTTATAGTATTAGATACCATATAACTTAGAGTCTGCACTCTTCTGTCGAATAGATTGTCGGTTGCCTCTGGTATACAGAGTGGTTTATTTTGGTGTTGAGGTGTTGCAATTTACGATCAAACTGTTCGACTTTGGAGGGACTTTCGGCAAGTTGCCTTATAATTGTATGCTTTTGTAAGAATATTGTCAGGTAATTATTTTAACTTTAAGGTTGTTTCTTGTGTTTTCCATTTTGAATTTCTTAAATTTTGTAATTATAAATCATTGGTAATTTGAAGTTGTGGATCACTTGGGTGACCATTTAAGATTTTATTCATTCCTTCAGAAGTTTATTACTGGCAACTGAGTTGCGCTTTTGTGATTCATATTTCATTGTTTTGTGTCTTTTGAATATATTGTTGAAAACCAGAAGATTAGATAGTAATAGCCGGTTTTGTGCTAAATATTTGAAACATTTTGGGGTATTTAAATTTTAATAAACCTGTTGTTAAGTTTGAATGACTGTGTGTTGGTCTTATTTTCTTATCACCTGGGGAGTTTTACATTGGATCTGGTCCGGGGTCTGAATATCTCTTGGGCTTAGCATATGTTAACGGATAGGCGCCCTGACAACGTAACCTTCGACTTAGTACTGTGTTCGAACTCGCCCTAATTCTGACTGTAGCTGGAGGCGGTGCTGACTCCCATATTTAACATCGACCCCTGGGAAGTAAGAGGTAAGACTTGAGTGTTATAAGTTGGTGATTATTTAATAGACAAGCGTCTTCCTAAATTTAAATAGAAGGTTAATTACCGTGGTGGTGTCTGACTTACTACCTTCTTGGAATTTGGGTACCGAATCTGTGTAGGGCCTTGGCCTTCTGATAATTTAAATACGAGAAGGTAGCAAATTTGTCACACCCATCGAAGTTCACTCACTTCCGTGACAAATGTTCTACTTAAATTTTCTAACTCAATGTCGATTCATTAGAAGCAATGCCATATAAGGAAGGTACAAATCTTCTGATAGCCATATAATTATTGAATTCGAGAATTTCATCCTATCTCTCAAAAGCTGGCCAGTGCAAGTTGGTTGAATATGGAGGACAGGCGGCGGCTGAGATGTTAAGTTATGTATCACAAAATACTTTTCTTGAGATCGCCGCCATATCTGCATAATAAGATGCGATTTAGGGCCGACATACACCATCTCACCAAAAGATTTTGAGGTAAAATATCCCCACCACAGTAATGAACTGCGCTCTGCCAAAGGTCATTTTCATTTTACATCTACTCGCCTGTTTGGTCTTGTTGGTTTACAGCAAGGTTTTTGACAATGTTCCTTCCTCGATATTGTTGGATGTCCTGCACCTTAGTCGGTGAAAAGATGCTGTTGTTAATATGAAACTGGGATCTTGATTACTTACACAATATTCTGCTTGAACATTGCCTTGCTACTAATTCCAATAAATCAAAGGCGATTTTATTTGGTTCTAAGAAAATTTGCAACAGCATCTCAAAGAATTCTAAGTTGGAGATTAATGGCGTTGCTTTGCTGTTGGTTGAAAATGAAAAGTTGAGTCTAAGTTTAGATAAAAAGCATAGATATCTGAAGCCTACTTCTGTTTATATCCGAAATGCGTATATGAATTTAAAAAAATGTATCCTTATAGACATTTTTTCTATACTACCATGAAGAAATCTTTGTGAGACTTTTGTATTATCTCATTTCTCATACTGTGTTCCTGTTTATCATTCTGCATTGGATAGTATAACGAGATGCCATATAAGGAAGGTACAAAACTCCTGATTGCCATATAATTATTGTATTCGAGAATTTGATCCCATCTCTCAAAAGCTGACCAGTGCCAGTTGGTTGAATATGGAGGACAGGCGGGGGCTGAGATGTTAAGTTATGTATCACAAAATACTTTCTTTGATATCGCTGCCATATCTACATAATAAGATGTGGTTTAGTGCCGACATACACCATCTCACCACAAGATTTTGAGGTAAAATATCCCCACCACAGTAATTAACTATGCTCTACCAAAGGTCATTTTCATTTTACATCTACAGTAAATATAATTGCCTGCCTTATGAGATTACTTCCACTACTATGTCATTTCGTGGAAAAATGAAGAGACATTTAATTATAAATGAATTCGTACCATTACCGGATACATAAGAATTAGACATAGTACCACCGCCAGTCTATGTGTATTTATTTTTTTCTATTTTGATAGTCTAAGCATAGTTAGTCTTGTATAACTCACGTCATGGTTAAGTTGTAAAACAATTACCTACTGCCGAACTTCGCCTTGAGATTGATACTTAACATTTGAATACATTTGTTTTTCTTTCTTTTACTATTACGTTATTCTTATATTTGACAATTTGTTAATAGATTAATAAAGACATTTAATAATAATAATAATAATAATAATAATAATAATAATAATAATAATAATAATAATAATAATAATAATACTGTTGTTTGCCTTGGAGAAGGTATCAGTTAATTTTATATTACATGGCGACCCTAACCAATTTTCACCTGCGCCTTTACACTACAACAAAATGTTTGAAGTTTTTAAATTTGCAACTTATTCTGCGCAACCAAAAAAGACCATAAATAAAATCACAATAGCTAAACAAAGATAACATCAGATATTTACAAAATCGTAGTGTACCTATTGCGAATAGTTAAAAAAAATCATCACAATATTTACCAAATACCGCCGTACCGTAAACACATTTCAATTAAACTAAACCACTAAAATTTAAACAGCATGTAATTCGAGAACGTCTGTAATTGCTGTGCACACATTAATATGCCTTTACTACATTGCCTAAGTTACAACTTTCTGTATATTGCACTCACATTTTAGCATTATCTTTGGGGCGTACGTGGGTATTTAACATACGCTTTGAGGCTTTTATCATTTATAGAGAATAAATAATTCGTATACTTCATATTTAGTATGCAATGATATATAATATCATGATATATATATATATATATATATATATATATATATATATATGATAAATGAAATTTAATGAGAATTAATTCCAACAATTTGTTCTCAGTTCAAAGCAAATTAAAACCACTTCAAAGTACTGGAATATTCGTAAACTTTATTGAGAAAAGGAACGCGTTATTCTATGTAATTAAAAATTAAATTTTGTTAAAATGTATTTTACTTTTATGATTGAATAGATTGTTCAACGTTTGAGAAAGTTGGAATTTCCATGAGGATTAAATTTGCAATACGAGCGGAAAGCTAGTGGAAATTGTCATTTCTCACGAGTTTAATGCTATACTTTTTCTAATTATATCGAGGGCATCATCAAAATTAAGTTTTCAGGATAGCATAGAAACTCTTCACAAATTTATTTATTTTATTTATTGTAGCCGGTTCCTTATTGTAAAATCATTATTGCTATTGAATGTATTTGATTAGTAGAGAAAGGTGGGGTAAGATGACGAGATTATCAAAAAAATAGTTTTATCCAAGGAGACATTAATGTAATTAATTAAAAATATATTATGTTGATTTCTTTAATAAACATAAATTTCAATATTAGTAAAAATTTAACTTATAATTAGTGTTATGCTTGAAAATAGTAGCTAATATCTTCTTCAAGATATTGCGAAAATTATAGAAGTTTTCAATAACATACATTTAAATACTTGTATTGATGATTTGCTTTTCAACTGAAGTTATAAATCTATATAGGATCTATATATATTTTAAGGTAATTTAAAATTTAGTCTAAGTATGGCGATAAACAATTTTCTGACACAGAGCGACTGCGATATTTTAGCTATTGTTGAACTTCCAAATTTTTCATTACATCAATTTTAAAATTTTAATAAGAATTATTTATTAGTAAAAAGAAAATATTAGAAGTAACACTTTTCGATTAATTTTAGTTATGCTATGTGTAATTAAGTCAAGGCAACTCATATTTTTATATCGTAATCTGGGTTATTTAGATAATATCCTATAACTTTTGCAATATCGTCCACAGGCACTAGAAAGTATACTAGTTGTATTTGCAATCTCTTCGAGCTTGAATCGCCTTTTTCGCGTCCGCTTACAGTTTATTACAGATTCTTTTGACACACCTTGTATAGACGCATACATTTTTTAAACAAAATGCTGTCACGATGACAGGAGGAACGACAATATAATTAAGCATATTTACATCAGTCTGACTGTTCATTGTTGAAGTTTTAAGTTTGGGCTTTATTTAGCGTAAAGCTAAGACTTGACACTAAAAGATTCATACAGACTGACGTGGAAATATCTGTGTTAACATTTTGCTTACATACATTGCAAAAAAGTATATAATTCATATTTGTTGGATTATTTTGCGATTCTTATGAAATATTTTATAAAAAATAACACAAAACGGGAGATTTCATGATTAAAACCAAACTACAAATAATAATTGAATCGATCGAAATAAGATCGCGACACCAGCCTGGTACATGATCATCATAAATCATAGGTGATCTATAATGTTTGTCATACAATATTGGTATAAGTAATGTAGATTACTCATTTTGTTCTTAATTTTTTTTTAAATTTATGACACAGTTATTCTATTGAACACTCGCTCTTATCGTTCTTATAGTGTTTTATTAAACTGTTCGAATTAGAATTGCCTCTTCGCGTCCACTTCTTCTCTATAAGTTGCTCTATAAATGTGCCTCTATGGAAATGTGACCACTGCTATTCGCAAGGGCACATGAATATTAACACTTACATATTTTTTTAATGTAAGTAAAATGTTATTAATCATTGCTTTTAACTCCTTTGCCTTATTTTACATAACAATGATGTTGGAATCTGTATCTGAGTTACTGTCAATGGAGAGTAATTGCAACTGTAGCACTTGAAAGTATATACTTTTAATTAGTAAATTTTAAGTACTGTTCAATGACATATACACAGGCTGTTCCATTTAATTATTTTTAGAATTATTAACTTTTTCGAATGGTATGTAATTCTTAAGAACATGCATAGATTTGTCGAAATAAACATTAATTTTACGTACTGAAAAGATACCTCTACCAATTGAGCCCATAATAGGTATTTCATCATCAATCGTTATTTCATAGCACCTTTTAAAATGTTGTACAATTTTTAACGGAATATCGCCATATCTCAGAAACAGTTGAAAATCGACACATACAAGTTGATGTAATTTTATTCAACTCTTCAAGCCCTATCATAGCCGGTTCCTCATTGTAAAATCATTATTGCTATTAAATGTATTTGATTAGTAGGGAAAGGTGGAGTAAGATGACGAGTTTATCAATAAAATTAGTTTTTTTCAAGGAAACGCTAATGTAATTAATTAAAAATATATTATTTGATTTTTTTTAATAAACATAAGTTTCAATATTTGTTAAAATTTAACTTATAATTAGTGTTATGCTTGAAAATTGTAGCTTATATATTCTTCAGGATATTGCGAAAGTTATAGAAGTTTACAATAACACGCATTTAAATACTTGTATTGACGATTAGCTTTTCAACTGAAGTTATAAATCTATATATGATCTATATATACATTTTGAAGTAATTTAAAATTTAGTCTAAGGATGACGATAAACAATTTTCTGACACAGAGCGGCTGCGATAATTTAACTATTGTTGAACTTCCAAACTTTTCATTACATGAGTTTTAACATTTTAATAAAAATTATTTATTTGTAACAAGAAAATATTAGAAGTTACTCTTTTCGATTAATTTTAGTTGTGCTATTAAGTCAAGGCAACTCGTAATTTTAAATCGTGATCTGGGTTATTTAGATAATATCTTATAACTTTTGCAATATCGTCCGCAGGCACTAGAAAGTATACATTTTTAACTAGTAAATTTTAGGTACTCTTCAATGACATATAAATATACAGGGTGTTCCATTTAATTTTTTTTAGAATTTTTAACTTTTGCGAATGGTATGTCATTCTTAAGAACACTCATAGATTTGTCGAAATAAACATTCATTTCACGTACTGAGAAGATACCTCTACTAATTGAGCCCATAATAGGTATATCATCATCACTCTTTATTTCATAACAACTTTTAAAATGTTGTACAATTTTAAACGAAAAATCGCCATATATCAGAAACAGTTGAAAATCGACAAATACAAGTTGATGCAATTTCAATCAGCTCTTCAAGCCCTATCATAAAATGTAAAAGATTGCGTAGTATTCTATTAAAAAATACATAAGTTCGTGTTGGTTCGTCGTTGTCGAACACTCTGTATAAATGAAAATATTTTTAAATTGTAGAGCTTACAATTACATATCTACAATTTTTGTATTAAAAATTATTTGCTATTTACATTATTAGATACCAATGGACTTTACCGCTCCGCTAGGACACCCGGTATATGTAAAGCCTGTACATTGCAAAATTACCTAAAACTCCTACATATATAATATATAAAAAAACAGTATGCAATAATTTACAGTTTCGCGTGCAACAACCGACACTTATACAACACACCACCTGTATACTTTACATAATCCTTGCAGGAGTATCAGATAAGAACAACTACAGAGAAACACACGAAATGAACAAAGTCTTAAGTTAGAAAAGAAGGCAACCTAACATATTGCGGCTGTAAACGAATGTCTAGCAATTTCCAGCTATGTTCGTTCAATTAAACAGATAAGTGATCGTCAAACCCAGAAAGGCCTTTTACGAAGGGACGAGAGACTCCTTTCAACTCATTCACCGGTTAATTCTGATTGAAATTGTTTTCGAACGAATTGAAATTTAACGCGAGGATCTCTTAACACAAAGAACATAAATTAAAGGAAGGTTAATGTAGTAACCATTTCAAATTGCATTCTAATAGTGGAAAGTTTTCCTTATCACAGGGAAAGCATTGTTCGCATACTCGCCACTTATGTAACGAGTACATAATAGACATTTACGGTTGATACGGGATTCTGGACTAACCCAGTGAAGCTCTAAAGAAAGATCTCATCATTCTCATTACGCACGAGTTGTATGCTAATAGATTTGAAGGATTTTATTAATATTCATAGCTTTTAATCAATTTATTTCCCAAACATAAAATGATTGACATTTAGAAAATCTTTCGAACAGTGTGGTACTAAGTTCTTTTTTTTTGTGAAAAGATAAAATCACTCTGGTTTTTAAAAAATCGAAAGCACGTGAAGTGTTTGACTTCTGTAAATCTATATCTAATATACAGACTGTCCCAGAAATAAAAAGACGGAGTAGCAGGTATGTAAAGTCCGAACAGAAACAGGCCCAAATATACTGCAATAACGAAGAAATTAAAAGTTTAATTTTCTATGTTGTTTTTTAGATAAAAAAATACATTACGGACCTGGTACAGAATGTATGTTTATAAATACACGTAAGAAGGCTCATTTGTAAATAGAAACGAACACGCATTCATAGAAAAATACGCTTTTATTTGTATAAAACGGGAAAACACGTTAAATTTGTTGCGTGCTTTTGGCACTTCTGACTAATTTCATTTCAAAATATTAAACAATATCTGTTTACTTAACCTAGCAATTATTAAATTACTTAAGAATTCCAAATTAATTGTAATGTCATTCTTTTGGCTCATACTGTATACTATTTATTATTTTCAATACCCAAAATATATTCAAAACTTAAATATGTATTGCAATTCTACAGCTAAGCTTGTTTAACCTTCTTGAATAAACAGTTCTTTATATTTTTCAACTACGTATCAATTTCGGTTAAAATAACTTCTACATCTAACATTTCTTAAAAATAACATCTGAATGACAACCTTTATAATCCAAAGTAAAATTCTTCTTATAAAGCAAATATTAGAGTCACGTACAACAATTTTTCTTAAATACCCTTTTGTATGACGCGATGATAAACTGGATTTTGGCGCCGCAAGTATATGCTCGTGTTATCAATAGCCCTTTATTTAACAATACTCTGGGAACCGAGCCATTAAATCTATTACATCGTATGCGTCGTGTGCAAAAATTCCTTCTTGGAGAAGTCGAGAACCTTCTAGAATCCAAAAACAGGCGTGTTTCACCCCTCTCCAACAGTACGAATAAAAAGGCAAGATCGCTTAAAAATTATGATTATTAATGATTGTTATCCGCCAAGTGACTGTAGACACATCGAAGTAATTTTATATAGACCCTTGCTGGTTGATGGCTATCTAATGGTTGACGCATGATCTGGCAGTAATTTTAAATGTTAAGATTGTTATCACAGTGTACGTAAAATAGCCGTGTCAAAAGCTAGTCGAGTGACGATTTAACGTACGTAGTGAGTGCAAAATTATCTAACGATCGTTAGTCCAACCTGAAAGAAGTCTTGGCAGATCCAGATGATGTACCTTATGGGGATTTGAAACGGTCTTAACACTGAACCATTGCCGTCGGATACCGACTTTCGTCAAACTAAGAGGGAAAACATCTACCCCCCGCAGAAGTCATCGACCGTCGCATCGTGTCTGCACACATCAAGGTAATTACCGTATTAATTAGGTCTCAGAGCGGCTTGAAAATTATTGTACCGTCGCTATAATAAAATCTACGGCCATTCCTTCTGGTTTTGTAACAATAAAACTGTAATATTTAGTCCGTCGGATAACATTTAAAATAGGATTAATCTGTATCTTTCTGTTCACGTCGTTGTTTGAATCATTACACTACTGTAAACAATAGTATTAATCTGAAATTTCGAGTTCATTGTTAGAATCTTTGTACTATTGCCTATGTTATCGTAACTTTAAGTTAATCTTTTAAAAGTTCCAGTACGAATTATTCACTTTGTCAAATTAATACATACATTAGTTGTTGCATTTTGTTCAAAAGTTAATATCCGATTTTAATTTACCATTTGTATTTGCAACCAAGATATTGTCATATGTTATTTGTGTTCATCTTTGTGTAACCACAATTTATTTTATCTGGCCAGAGTATTAAGTTAGGGGTTGTTTAATCTAATGTAAAATGTGGAAGTGAAACATCAATGTATGGGTGTTAAATGTTTATTGTACTTTGCTTTAAATTGTCTTAGGTAATAAATATTGTTAAGTTTACGACACTTGTGTTTTAAATCAATTACTCCTCGTTCCTTGTGGTAATTCATAAGCTTAGTGAAAATTTCTTACTTTCTTTCACTGACATATCTAGAGCGACGATATGCTAATTCTAGTGATAATAAAATTTGAATCATGTTTATCAAAGTAAGTGGCGCTCATTAATTCCTTCGTAAATAATCACAAGATCATTCAGGAAAGTAATTAGCTATCGAAAAGAATCAACACCGGTTACCTGAGGAACTTCTTTATAAATTTACAACTTATAAGATTAAGGTAGGTGAGTTTTGTCATTAAATTAAATATACGCATTTATTCACTCTTTGTTAATTCAATTATTAGTGGTATAAATTCAATTACAATAATAAATATTGAACGACCCTGGGATTACTGGATGCGGACTGTGCTACTGGGCGAATTACTTTGTTCTTGCATCCAGTACAGTTGCTAATTGCTAAATGTTTAATTAATCAAATCCTTTACCTAGTTATCATATGAAACAATTCGGTATAGCAATTAATTAGCAACAAATTGTACTCATATTATTCATATAAAACATATTTTTTGCCCGATGCGTCTAGATAACGCAACTATGTAGTGGGTTGTTGAGCCAGATGGGTGACCCACTTTATAGGAGACAATAAAAGATTGTTTTTATTTTTAAAATAGGAAGGTTGTTGCTCTTTAATGTGTTTGCAGTCGCAAACAGCTGATTAATATTATTTTAGAATATTCAATAAATCGTAGTTTTTCTAGCCTTTATTACAGTAAATATCAAGAATGTTATTATTTTCTTCTAGCAGGTGTAAAATTAAAGTAATTAATGGTTTGATATTTATTATGAAGTATCTATTCCTCCTCCCTTTTTTTTAACACAAGTAATATGGTGGTCCTGAAAAGGACCGATTGTGAAAGTGAAGCAGGTGGATATTAATCGTCTAGGGTCGGCGTAAGGCCAATTGAATAATTTATTATTTTTTTTCTGCCGTCTGCGCACGAATAAAGACTTGATATTTTGAGGGTGCATTTTTACACAATCTAGCTTCCGATTTCTGCTACTTCGTTTTTTTATTTCTGGGACACCCTGTATAAAAATCAAAAACGGTTAGTTTGTTATTTATAGACTCGCAAACTACATAATCGATTTTGATAAAATTTTGTGTGTGTGTTGCTAATGTTGTGTGGAAGTTTGTGATTATATTTTTACCAAATTTTATCGGAAAATATTAAAAAAACTAACAACATTTGAAATTACATGAATTTCTATAGGAAACGAAAGATACTCAGTCGGCGCGTCATATACACACATACACACGCATACTCTCGGCATCGCTATACAAATCAGAATATTGTGTACCCAAAGACATTGGAGTGATAGATTTATTATTATTTCAGGGAGCGCTATGTCCTGTGATTATGTAATAGTGAGTGAGTCTTTGGCTAACACTGATTGACTGTTGAATGTTACAGGCTGAAATACATAAGCACAAAAAAGATATTTTGCGAAGTTTAGCAGCACTTCAATTCAATGGAATATAACTTCTAAAGGCAATAATGCATTGATATAGGAATGTTACAATTTATTTGAACGCACAGTATATCTGAAATTATACTTTAAAATTGAATAGCATTTTTAGATGAATAAATATCTTTTTTAGAATAATATTTATTTCTATTAAAAGCAGATACAGAAAGAAGAAAGGAAAGACTTAAAGAATATTGTTGTGTTAGCTATGTTTATTTTATAATTGCATACAATCACCAACACATAAAGCACACACCATACATAGTTGTTACATTAAATTGTAGGTTATTCTAAACAATTAAACGAATACTTACTACCAATTCAACAGAAAATTGTGAATTTCTCATTTGGATATAGAATGTTTCTTGTACAAGTCCTAATAGAATTATTTTTAAAAACAAACTAAACACTAAATTAAATATGTTAAAACCTAAAAAGGAAAGGAAATAAAACGTTTGCTTTTGTTGAACCTAAAACATTTTTTGTCAGCGATAAAGGGTTTATTTGTATATTAGGACCATATGCAAGTATTAAGTGGACAGAGGGAGTTATAAAGAAGAACATATGTGTTGTTAGATACTGCTGTGACTCTTGCAAATTACCAGTTATGTAGATTTATTTAAATTATCTAAATATTAAATTAGGGCAGAATCAAGCGTATATCCTAGTGCTAAGTTGTCTCCAGGTCAGATAAAATAAATAAAAATACAAGAAAACCCTTATAACGTAATTTATTAAAGTAACTTAGATATCAAAATAAAACAGGTATATTTACAACTAAATATATCTCAAATACTAAATTAAACCCTCGTATGTTATGATAAAATAACAAAATAAAAAGAAACTAATTCAGTAATTATACAAATTATTATGATAATAAATAAATCAGAAAATATTCCACTAATCACATTCGTTATACACTAATTCATGAAGATTTAAGTTTGAAACAATCAACATATCAAAGTTCTGTCAAATGTCGTGACTTATACTGGATAATAAATATAAATAATGTTACGTTTTTTTTCTTGGTTGTATTTTATCCTTTAATGGTTTATTTTAATTGTCGGAATACGTAATTCGTTTTTGATTAAATTTATGTCGTCTTCCTACTATTACTGCCATCTGGTGTAGAAGTGCTTAAGATTCCTATTACACGCGTTCTGCCTTGCCCTAGGTGGGTGTAACGTATACAGGCATTGTCGGGTAGATGGCGTATGTTGTTTCATTTAATTAATTTGTTTTCTTTAGTTATTGTTAATTTCGTTTTTCAAACTTTTCTTTCGGCCCAGAGTTATGCAACAAATTATTAATAATTAGTTTCCATTTTCCTATGGTTATTTGAACCTGTATTTTTGTCGTACGTATAAAGTATTAGTTGGCTCGTTCGATCTTTTAGAACAATTGTCGTGCTTGTAGTCTATGATCGGGCTTGACATGTTAGGATCTTTCTCTTTTGATTTTTAACGGTCGTCGAGAAAGGTTAGACACCACAGAGCAGAATCATTTCCCTCAGCTTTACTTGAGAATGATGAAGAATTGAGTTTTATCGTCGGTAATCGCTTACAAAAGCGGATGTTATGGTGCTTCTCAAGTATTATTGGTGAATTTTGGCGTTGTATTTCATTCTTGCGAGGATATTTTCTTCTGGGCTTGGGAATTGTTTAAGCTGCTGTAAGTATAGTTTCCACGTGTCTAATCGATCTTAATTTGTGTGTTTCTATATTCAAATTTAGCTGCTGGTGTTGGGCCTGACATAAACCTCATTTGAGCATTTTTGGTTTGGGGTTAAGACGTGAGAACCACGTGCTTGTAATCTTACGGTGCCAAGGAATTGTTGTTATATCCTGCGGTGAGGGCATATTTAAGGTGCAGATTATTGGGAATACTGTAGCCTTCATACGCTATTTCTTGAGGTGTCGTTAACCGAGGATAAGAGAGCATATTCCATTGTAACGTGTGGATCCGTAGGAGGTGTCGTGTTGGAAGCTTTGGATGTGACTTCCTTAAGGTATTGTGACTGTGTAAATTTTCTCTGACATTATCCAGAGGGTAGAGTTTAACTGACTAGACAGTTTGGCAAATTTTGTGTCAATATCGTGTAATTTGAACAGTGAATTTCAATTTTCCGGACTAAATAATTAAATAAGTAATCGTATTTTCCTAATTTAACTTCTTGTGGCCTGTGAGCCTTTATGTTCTGAATTAATTTAATTTAACGTAGTTTATTAACAATAGTGACCCCATTTTGGAGGTTACTTTGACATTTTTGGAGACGTTACGTAGCCATTTTAATTTTGGACTTAGAAATTGAACTAAATTTTGGGATGTGTATGGCAGTGTAGCCTCACATCGGTCTTGTGTAAATTCTTAGATGTTAATTAATGCATTCTAGTCTATGATTGTAATTTATTTTGGTATAATCTCGTAAGAAATTAATGAATTTAACTTAATCATATATTCTTCCTGTAAAGCATAGTTAACTAGCGCTATTTCTTATATAGAATTAGATATCTTACAACTTAGAGTCTGTTCTCTAACGTCGAATAGATTGTCAGATGCCTCTGGTATACAGAGTGCTTATTTTTGGGTGACGCGTTGCATTATACGATCAAACTGTTCGACTTTGGAGGGACTCCTGGCAAGTTGCCTTATAATTGTGTACTTGTAAGAATATTGTTGGTGAATCGATGTTAGATTTATGTTATTCTTGTGTTCACCTGTTTCTTTTGAACTTTTAAAATTTTGGTAATGTCACGTCACTGAAATTTGAATTGTGGATCACCTTGGGTGGCCATTTAATGTTAATTAACCCTTCAGGAATTTAATATTTGCAACCGAGTTGCGCTTGTGATCTATTTTCCATTGTTTCTTTTTTTTTATTCTTTTGTTTTAAATATCTCTTGAAGGCAGAGATCATATATATCAGCCGGTTATGTACGATATTGAAATGAAGCGATGAGAACTGAATTGAATTTTCAATAAACTGTTGTTAAGTTGAATGAGTGTGTATTGGTCTTATTTACTTATCACCTGGGGAGTTTTACATTGGACCTGGTCCGGGGTCTGAATATCTGTTGGGCTTAGCATATTATTACGGATAGGCGCCCTGACATCTTAACCTTCGACTTAGTACGGTGTTCGAACTCTCCCTTCTCTGACTGTAGCTGGAGGCAGTGCTGACTCCCATCTTTAACATCGACCCTTGGGGAAGTAAGAGGTAAGACTGGAGTGTTATAAGTTGGTGATTAAATAAATAGACAAGCGTCCTCCTAAAGTATAATAGAAGGTTAATTACCGTGGTGGTGCCTAACTCACTACCTTCTTGGAACTTTGGGTACCGATTTGTTTAAGGCCTCGGCCATTTTAATTTGAATACAAGAGGGTAGCAATAAAATATATAATGAATTCCCACGGTCCAAATAATATACACATTAACACATGGACTCTGTTTTGACGTATATATTGCCCAGTGCCTTCTCGCTCCCAAACAATATTGCCAAAAACAAAATTCACGTAAATTGATAAACCAGGGCTCCGTTCTACGAGTATATCTTTCGACTCGTTGGACACATCCCTAATGTATACAATTACTTGTCCAGCCCTAATGCAATATATATTAAATTATTGTTACGTGCTTAAATTGTGTTTTACAATATTGACTTTGTTCTGATTTGTACTGCCCAGCGCCTTTTCTCGCTCCCAAACAATACCACCAAAACCTATTCGTGTTTTTAGGATTAATCAAGGCTCCATATTATGAATTAATCACCAACTTAATTCATTGTACACATCCCTGACCGATAACCAACACGTCAAATTCTAATACACAAGCACAAATAAAACAAAACTAAAATATAAATTGTGAAAAGTACATTAATTAATAAAAATAAAATTACCAACCTCGTTCAAAATTCCAATAGAAATCACCACATAAAATTTTGTTTAACACCATATACAAAACAAACAAATTAAACAAAATTCAACTACCTTAATTCCTCATACAAATGTTCAAATTCATCCATTTTAAAAATATATCTATACAGTAAAAGTATTCTACAAACAAAAAAAAACTTTAAATAAACTTAATACTTTTGACCTTCCGTAGACTTGCAAGCGTAAAGTGTCTATATTTACACAAAAACACTAAAACACCTTACCACACTAAAGCACAAAAATGGCTAAATACGTATTTCAACAACTAAGTTGTCATCATCAGTAGCACTGATCAAAAATCGCGCTGTCTACACACCGTAGCGTACAGAGCTCTGTACGCTACGGTGTGTAGACAGCGCGATTTTTGATCAGTGCTACTGATGATGACAACTTAGTTGTTGAAATACGTATTTAGCCATTTTTGTGCTTTAGTGTGGTAAGGTGTTTTAGTGTTTTTGTGTAGTTTCAAGCCACAGACTCCAAGTTTAGTTTCTTGTCTATATTTATATTCAAAAATTTTTAAAATAAATCCTCTCATTAAATATCAAACTAAACTATTACAATTACTAAAATGTTTCGCCATAACGCATAATGTAAAACCATCGCGTGTTAAAATAAAACATCCTAGATTCCAAAAATTATTACTCTCGCTAAAAATATTAAAGTTTTATTTAGGCAAAATTATTCAAAATAAATTAATTTATTAAATATTACAAGTCCCAATTTATTGAAAAATTTTCTAAGTTATTATTAAATATCTCGGAAAATATTATAAGTCCCGATTTATCAAAATCATTCTAAGTTCTAAATTTTATTTAATTCTTTATAAGTATAGGCACCTCGTGTTTCTATTTTTAGAAGCGGTTCACACCTGCTTCTAAAGATCTTTTTATTTTTCAGAGCGGTTTCCACCAGCAATCTCCTATAAATTCTCACGTTTTGCCCTTATATTGACATTTTTCTTCATAAAAAGCTTAGACATGCTCTGTGCCGCTATCTTTTCCACTTCCAAAAATGCATAACTACAGTGCTGCACCTTTCGGTCAAGTGATGTATTACTTACTTAAAAACAAACATCTATTTCAATGTCGACTTGTTTACGTCAAATTGTAATGTATAAAATTTTCTAAAGACATCAATATGTAAACATTACAAATAATTATTGTCATATACAATGTATAATCTAAGTATTTATTGCCATTTATGTGTTACACGTTCGTAATCGTTGATAGCATATATCCGATATACTTCGGGCCAATCCCTCGAACGATCTCCGACATCATATCTTTTCCCCGCTGAAGTTACGGAAAACACTTTGTTATGAATGATTACTATACAGACGTCTCATTTTAATATTAATTTTATTAATAAAATTTATAATACTTCTCGTACATTATTTTATCTTAAATTAATTGAAATTTACTAAAATCCTAACTTAATAAATATTTATATACAACGATCATTATAAAATAAATAAAATAGTGTTTAATTAAATTAAATCTAGAAGTGATCTTGATAAAACTTATTTATAATTCAATCCCAGACTCAAGATCACTGTAATACGTATTAAAAATTGATGGAAACATTATGTATAAAAACATGTAATAGCTTAAGAAAATACCGCGCGATCATTTAAATTCTAAATTAGAGCAGGCTGTGAAATTTAAATTAAGTTGGTACAGAGATATCAACAATTCCTGTAGACCACGTGACTACCAAATTAAGCAACCCAATTAACAACAGTTGGTAGTATTGAATGTTTTATGTAAAATATTCTAGACAGTGGCGCACCATACATACATATTCCTTTTTCCGTAATGCAGCTATATTTTTGTAAATGTCAGACATTCGACTTTGAGCAATCTACTATTATCTTAAAATAGATGCTACGAATAATGGCATAAAATTATTAATATTAATATAATTATTAGTATACACGTCATTATCAGAAATACATTAACTAATTAAATTAATACGACTTAAATTGAATGACCGTAATATGTGAAATTACAATAAATGTTCGAAATGTGCGCAGTCTTCATCAATACATAACTCTATCCTCCTTTTTAAATTGTCAAATACTTTTCTAAAATCTTCTATAGTCATTTCTTCAATTGCATTCCGTATAGCTGCTTGTAGCTCATAAATATTATATAATCGTTGCCTGTACACTTTGTTTTTTAAATAACCAAGGAGGTAAAAATCTAGTGGTGTTAAAGCAGGTGATCTTGCAGGCCAGCTTCCATAACTAATAATACGATCATCATAAAATTGTTGTAGATATTCCAATGTATGATATGCAGTATGAGCTGTAGCTCCATCTTGCTGAAAATATCCTTCCATCAATTAATCATTGTGCAACTGTTCGATGAACGGATGCAAAATATTGTTACGAAATCTTTCTGCAGTTACTGTTTCATTAAAAAAGATAGGTCCCACAATACGTCGTCTAGATAATGCGACCCATACACCAATTTTAATAGGATGTAAACTGCTTTCAATAAGAGTATGTGGATTTTCAGTTCCCCAAGTTCTATAATTTTGGCTATTAATGTATCCTGATAAATGGAACCATGCCTAATCTGACATGAATGTTTTATCCAGTACATCATCATTGCTTAAATTTTGATTGAACCACTGACAAAATTGGATACGTCCTTGGTGGTATCGTGGATATAATTGTTGTACCAATGAAACTTTGTAAGGGTGCATGTGCAAACAGTTTTTTAAAGCTTTTTGACAGCTACCGTAAGAGATATCTACAAAATAAGGAAATATTGATTTTTTTACAATCATTAATGAATTATGTTGTCATACCTGTCTGAGCAGATAACTTCGGTATAGATTTTGTAGGACTTTGCTCCATTCGATGTCTGATATTATCAACATCTACGTTTAATACAGTTGGCCTGCCGGTTGATTTCCCTTTGCATATGGAGCAAATGTTTCATAGGAAACATTATCATTTGGAAATCTTTCCATGTATTGTTCAATACAAGACTGCAGTGAATATGTCCAATTCCCATCTTGATTCCGAGTTCCATTTCGAAAGTGCGGCATGAGAATGAACGTATCTTGTTCATGTGTAAACATTTTAAAAGTTAAACAGTTTCAAACAACAGTTTCTTTACTCTCGAATGGCTGATAAAAATAAATGGTTAAAAGCGTCAACAATGACAGCAGTATTTGTGAATAAAATGTACGCTACTGTCAAATACTAGCAGTACGCGAATCTCATAAACGTATATGAACACGATAATCACCAGATTTTAGAAAACTACTAATCACGTGGTCTACAATCTTTCTCGATAGCACAGTATATAAGTACTAATTTACAATTTGAATTGTCAAAGTGACGTTTCAAAATGTTAATTAATCAATAATTGACATTCTGGACAACCTAATAAAAAAAATCCCGCCTGCTCTAATTTAGAATTTAAATGATCGCGCGGTATCTAACAAATCTTGAACCTAGTAATTAATCAACTGCTTTACTAAATATACATACATATTTATACATCTTTTTTATCGAGTACATATAAAGATGTGTGAAAGAATTCTTACATTTTGTATGAAAGTTCGGATATAGGAATGGTAAAAGACAAAACAGTTCTTGTAAATGTCTTGAAAAATGGTTTATATGGTGAAGAAGTCAATTGAGTTGCATGTACAAATTGTTGAAAAAATCCACATGCAGAAACTACACGAAGACTAAGTCGCAGCGCCCAGAGATCAAGGAAATTGCCAAATTAGAATATAAATATGAGCTTCTTAGGTTTATGATTTCACTTTTATTCATTTGGGAGTTAACTATCTTGACTAATCGTAAGAGTCATTGTTAATATAACATCAATAAATAATTTACTACCGAGAAAACGTAGTAAAGTGGTGGTCAAAGTTGCACCTAAGAAGTAATTGTGCAACGTGTTATATTGTTAAAATAAAGATTGTATTTCGAGTGGCAGAACAAGCAGAGAATTCCGTTGAAAACATAGTGGAAATAAAGAAGATTTCGTCGATAATAAGCAGCCCAAAGTTCCTGCTGGAAACAGTACAAAAAAGAAGACGAATAAGAAGAATTTAGATAAGGTATTATTTAAAGGATTATTGTTTAATGACTGTAATGTTTTATGTAATAAAGGAGGAGAGACTGCAAAAATAGAAGTTCAAAAAGAAAGTAATTAAATAAATATCGTCTAACAAATATATGTGTAAAGTAACTTGATATGTTCACAAGTATCGATATAAACACGTATAATATAGAATGTGCATTGTATGTAATAAATTCTGGCGTTGATAGCTTACGATTGAATCGAACAAAGGACCTACAGAAATGTTTGTGTTAGTTTAACGTTTGTAAAAAAAATGTATTAGAATTGCTTTTTGAATATATGTTACTTCTTGTGTTGTTTGTAAAATTATAGATACAGGATTCATTGATTTTAATATAAGAATTATTAAAATTTTTAAATGGCATTTTTTTTTATTAATGTACTTAATAATTTCAATTAACTCGAATCGCCCTCAGATAATTTGATTTGAGCCGGCAAAACAAATAATTTTACATTTTAAATCTAAAATTGAACTTTAAATCGCTTTAAATTAAATATCTTAATTTAGAGATAGGGATTTCTCTACATTGTTTCCCCCAACTTTGGGGTGGCAGCTTTACAAGGTATACTGTCATTGCAAGTGCTGTGACTAATAACTAATTTTTTTTGCTCTTTCCAATCTCGAATTTGTTAATTTGTTATTATATCGATAAAGACATTTATTATTATTTAATAGATCAAGCCTTTTGTAGAATGTTAAGTTTTTTTGTGATTTTCAGTGTTACTTCATAAAGCAAGCTTCAATATTATATTTTACTCTGAAATTTTGGGACTATTTAGATATAGGGAATCTTAAAGAAAATTGGTTTGATTTAATATCTAAAATTAAAATGTGTCATTAAATATTGGATGTTACGTTGATATGTACGTCTATTCCCGAACACTCTATATAGTTAAAAATAATTTTAAGCGGTGATATATCTTTGTTCCAACATAAAATCACAAACAACTCAGAATCAATATGATGTTGCAAAATCAATTAGAAAGATTGTGATTTTTCTTATTAATCATATTTTTATTACTACCTAGTTTGTGATTTATGTTGAAGCAAACATATTGTTTCTATATCGGCTATAAAAAAAAAAGAATATTTAAACCTTTTCACAGTTTTCAATTCACAGACAGCGTGATACAATGTGAATCAGGCTGTATATGATGTTAATGAATTTATTTCTTTATTTAAAAAATTTAATGTTAAAAACGTTGTTGATATAAAATATTACAGGAAAATATACTTTGGGCGCTTCTCTGGAATATAAAGTTTCTATATTATTAAATTAATAAAAATCTACATTCCAATATTGATGGTGCAGACTACTTTGTAAACCGTCCTTTTCGACTGAACGTGAGGTCTTTCAGAAGGAATGTTTTCCTACATGGGATTTTTGATGGTTTGAACAGAAGAAACTTTGCAGGAAAAGCAAACGGCTTCAAGCCACTTGAAGCAAAAGCGGGGAAGCTAAAGCTTTTGCAAGCTACGTAAACGCCACCATTGTCTGGAAAGGTTTACGGTATTGCGTGGCCCTTTTTTAAATCCACTTTCGCCTTATCGATCCGAACAAAGTCTTTTCAACACTTAAAATCGTACGCCGAGGCGGTAAAAGTATTATTCAAGTATTAGTTGCTGCGGTCGGTAAAAATACAGGAATGAAAACTATAATAACGAAGTATTTCATATGAGCAAACCATTTTTAACGAACATAAAGAAAATTCTCTTAGGTATTTACGTAAATAAAATTTTAGGTCGACAAGTTTACTTTTTAATAGAAATTACTTAAGACGGCAAAATCGCTGAAAAACGGTTTAAAGAAGCTTATAATGAAGCATAGTTCTGATTGGATTGTTGTTTTTTATGTAAAAAATCAGACTTATATATAAAATCATGTGGTCGTATATAAATATATATTTTATATCGTTTATAGGTAGGGATCTATCTATAAACGATGCAATATAATAATAATAATAATATATAAATTTAATAGAAGAAAAACGGAGTCTTTCTTCCATTAAATAATACAAAACAATGTATATACGGATAATTAACTATGAGTTTGTCAAAATAAAAAATAAAAACATTCTAAAAATAAGAAAAAACTCGAATGTATGCGCTTTTTATGGCAGTCAAATATATCCATGATTTATTGGTTTAATTATAGTATTTTGCATTGTTTTAAACATAAAAACTGTATTTTAACATAGGGTATCACCTTACATTTTCAAAATTCTTATCTGTTTTCACTAAGATCAACGTAAAATTTAGAATTAAAAAAGCTCGAGCATGTTCTCGGCTATACCGTGAAGAGCAGCGGCAACTACAAAGGCTACGACATCACGCATTCCAGCGAGAAGTAGTGAATTCTAATATATTAGTCATTGGGGAATATAATAAAATGGAAACTTCTGGAATCGATACGTGCATAAATGAAGGTTGCAGCCGTAGTGATTCATTTTTACTTTCTTATACGTAGTATAAGGAAGTATTGTGACGATGAAAATTTTCGACCTCGAGATATTTGCAGATGTCCACGTTTTGAAGTCCCCCCATACCGAAAAAGTGGTTTTTAAAAAATGTCTGTGTGTCTCTGTGTCTCTCTCTCTCTCTCTCTCTGTGTGTGTGTGACCACGGTAGCGGTCAAACCGCAGTAGATATCAATTCCAAATTTTGTATTTACGTGTATAATCTCCCTCTTGAGATCTGATTAGTTTTTCAGTAAAATCGGTAGACCGGAAGTAGCATTTACTTCAGCGAAAAAATCGAATTTTGACAATATTTTGTCAACTACTAAATTTAAACAAATTTATAAAGAATTCATATATACTTAAAATTGAAATTGAAAATAATTTTATTTAAAAAGTTTTTCGAAATTCCTACCGGAAGTAGGTCTTTTACTCTTATCGAAAATCAGTTTTTTGCGAATATTTCGCAAGTCATGCTTGTTAGACAAGTACGTTACGGGTATAAAAGTATTTAAAACATAATTTTCAATTTCTTTTGTATAAAAGAAATTTCAAAATTCAGACCGGAAGTACCACTTTTACTCTTATCGAATAACGATTTTTTTCAAATATGTCGTAAGGTATGCATTCTATATATATTTATCAAGAGTACAAAAGTATTTAGAACTGGATTTGCAATATTTTTTGTATATATGAAATTTCAAAATTCGGACCGGAAGTAGCATTTCTACTCTTAGCGAGTAGCACTTTTTTGATAATATCTTGCAAAGTATGCATTCTATAGATATTTATTAAGAGAATAGAAGTACTTTGAATAGGATTTTGAATAATTTTTGTATAAAAAAATTCTTAAAATTCTATAATTTGAAACTCTCATACGTATAAGAAAGTCGTGTGGTGGCCACACCTCATTTTTTGTTTAGTTGTTGACGCGGTCTGGCAAGAGTCAAACGAAACGTCACTAAATTGTCCCTTAGTTAAGAATACATGTTACGTTAGATACTCTTTTTAAATGTCTTCAAATTCTCTAGCTATTATTTTTTAAATATCATTTCTTGTCCTTTTCATCATTGAAATAAAATAATAATAATAGTACTTAACAGTATATAAGGTTGCTTTTTTTTAATTCCCATCATACAACATCGCATGCACCGTGATAGTGAATTACATTATTATGAGATTTCCAAGGTGAGCCATCAAAATCGAAATGTAAAAATATTAGTATCACTTGTAGTTAAACTTTTTGTACGTATTTAGCAAATTAAGCATTTTTGGACACCTGCACATATTTATTATGTTTGTAAAATGTCATATTCTAACGTTGAAGCCTATGACATGATAAGAATGTATTTTCATTGCTTTGAAAATGCAGTTCTTGCGTCCCGGCAATATTCCCTAAATTATCCCGAAAGAATACATGATTCAGTTTTTATTCGCCTTGCGAGATGTTCTTGATTTTTATTTACGGGACAGAATAAATGACATAGTTTATCACAAAAAGCCGATTACAACAATTACTGCGCCCGAGATTGAAGTAACTCTTCTCTCTACTAATCGACAAGTGAACATGTGTATTGAAAATAATGGTGAACACTTTGAACATTTGTTAAGGTGAAGATTTTTTGTTTTATTTTTTGTACTTTCTGATTTAAATATGTTTGTTTCTATCGTTTAATTCCTTGGTCAATATATTTTCTTATTTATGTTTAGGTATAATAATAGGTTCTTTTACTTACTTACGTGTTATAGGTGGGGATGAATTAGATATCAATTTTTATACCCTTTCGTTACTAATGAGTAAATGATTGGGTTATAACTAATGCATTATATTATATTGTTTTTTTTTCTCGTTATTGTATACTTAGTACATGAGTTATGAAGATTATTTTTTCTATTTTCCTATAATTAGATGTATATCTGTTGGGTTATAAATATATATTATTATTATTGTTATTGTTTTATTTCAATGTCTGAAAAGACGAGACATGAAATTTAAAATAGCTAGAGAATTTGAAAACATTTAAAAGGAGAATCTAACGTAACATATGCAATTAATTAAAAAATCGGTGGGAAGATTGAAATTAATACACTTATGGAAGAGTATGATAAAAATTTAAGTAAGAGCGAACTATACACTGCCTGGTGACCCTCTTAAAATTAAAATTAAATTATTACTCGCAATAAATAAATACATTTATTTTTAAAACACTTTATTTTTCTGGATTGTCTTCGTGTGACTATATCTTCGTCAAGAAAAAAAGGTAGCAACTTCGGGTTTTCGTAAGTCTCTTCAGTTTTTTATCTGCTTCAATATTACGACATTAAAAATATAGCGTTCCATTTAAAATTTTAAAGATAAAACAAGTAATATACATAAATTGAGAACAGCGCCCCCTGTTATTTATTTTTGACGACCACGTAATTTCGTACTATATATCGTTCAATTATACCTACTTTTGTACACAGACATCCCCCCCCCCTTCATATGGGCCTTAGACCAAAAAGTTTCTAATGAAAATTGTATAAAAACATCTGAAAATGTTGCTAGTAAAAATTTTAATCTATCTTAATGTAGAATTTAATGAAAAATTATCGAATTGTTAATTGAGAATTGCACCCCCTTGCGATCATTTTGGAAAGTTATATTTTGTTAAAATTCCCGTGGTCCATTTTACTATAAAATTTTTTCCGTCAAGTTGTACGATAAACGGTTGCCGAGATATGGCCGGTGGCCTATCCTAAACAGACACCCGGTATATTATTTTATTCCTGCATTCCTTTTCTGATCATGCATTTATCAGTTCTCCTAATATTGATCAATTTACTAATCCATAGTTGAATGTTGGTTTATTTATGTTCGAAAATTAATAAGCACGTGATTATTACACTTATGGTCATAAATATTTCCATCACAATATTGTGTATTCCATACATACATACGTGCATTTTCGCGTGGGAGAGAACAATTGAGATTGAACATTTTAGTGGTATTACAAAGCTTTTATTTCATCGCGTGTATCGCGCTGCCCATTAGGGTCGTTAATCCGTGTTCTATTGTCGCAACATTCGTGGCAAAATTATCGAACGAGAACCTGTCTTGTTTCTCTTTAATTTTCCTTTGTCTAGTTTAGCGCTTTAAATTATGAGAAAAATTAAGGAAATAATTACATTATGTTTTGAGCCTTTGTTACACATAAATAGATAATAATTGTTATGAATAATCATGATGTTACTCAATTTCCTACATATCTCATGTCGCTGCTTACATGAAAATGAAATGAACTCATTTGCCAATATATATATTTGAAAAATATAATATTACCATAGACTCACACAACGAATCAAAGGTTTTGCAAGTATTTGTGATCAGCTTATGTAAAAAATTAGAAACAAAATGGCGAAACATTCAGCGTAAGCTGTCAATATTTCTTGCTGCAAGCAAAACAATGCTTGAAAGCCAGTTATCACTTCCAGAGCAGTTCCTTAACTCGTTGCCATCAACAAGTGTGACAGAACCAAAACAATCCCGTGCTAGTCGACAAGTACTTCGTACAGTGCCACTCTAAAGTTAAAAAAGAAAACTCCAAGATTTACTTACCACAAAGAACCTTGAAGGAATTACGGTTTTTGCTGAAGTTGTAGTGATAAAAGCAGGAAAAAGAGATGTTGCTAATATAATAAAAGAAATAGCTAGTGCGTCACCAAAGCAGACCACTAAAATAAAGAAAGGACGAAGAATGTTCGATGTTCCTGAGCCCAAAATGCCTCCAGATCAAGTCTTGTCTCTGATAGTTGACGCTAAATTAAACACTAGACAGTACGAAACTATAAGGGAACGCAGCAAAAGCATTGGCTGTAATATCTATCCTCCATATCGCCTCATTCAAAAAGCAAAACTAGAATGACACCCCCCAGAAGAAGCCATCAGGATTACTAAAACGACCGCTGAAATTTAATTACAAGCTTTCTTGCACGACCATTAAAAGAATCGTTACCCTTAACATTACGCTTTATAACGAAATGGGGATGTGATGGCAGTTTGACTCAAGGTCGTTACAAACAAGCACTCAACGAGTCTAAATTCAGTGACGAACATCTTTTCTCCATCACACTAGTGCTGCTTCATTCAGTTGATAACACAACCAACACCAAGAGTTAATGGCAAAACCCTCGTGCCAAATTCTACAAGATTCTGCAAGCTGGTACGCTTCGTCTTTAAAAAACAAACGAAAGATGTCATTAAAACTAAAATAAATAGATTTCTAATATCATCAGATCCATTATTGTCCAGCTACAGTACAACTCAGCCAAGAAGGGAAAACTCGTTGCCTTCTGAAACTATATCACTATTAAAATATCCAGAAGACCCAAGTACAAGCGAAGCTGATGATTACGGGGAAAACGAAGAAGAAAGTGATGAAAATGTTATGCAAATACTGTATAGATATTGCTGTGACTCTTGCAAATTAACAATTATGTTAGAATAATTTAAATCATATAAATAATAAATGAAGGCAGAATCAAGCATATATTTTAGTACTAGGCCTTATCCTAGACTAAGATCCCATAATTTTCTGCATAAAAGTAGGTTTAGCAATTTCACACTTTACTAGCTCAGTTTTAAGGTTACTACATAATCAAATTAATACGACAATTATAATCAATATGACGAAAATAAATCAGAAAATATTCTACTAAACATTTTATGATATCTTATTTCATTAGTATTTAAATGTAAAACAATCAACATACCAAGATTTTCATTATATGTTATGAATTACACTGGATTATAAATAAATAACAAAATTATATCGCTTATCGGTTGCAAGTATATAAACACTAAGGTAATGACTACGCCTTGATTAATTCTACTCACCGCCTTTGCTCGCTCCTGAACAGTATCACAAAATGACTAATTCACATAGGTACGCAACAACGTGCTCATCCCTTAATGTATACATGGTGTTTACTAAATATACGGCAAAAATTCAAGAGGTTATTCCCTGGACTATTCTAAACATATTTTGTCCTTTGATGATTTTTGAAAAGTCGTTTTGTTTCGAAGACATCGAACTTAACATTAGTTTAAAAGTGGATTTCATTTGAATACGTATCGTGATTGACTAATAATAATAATAATAATAATAGACTATATATTTGTAAGACCTCCGTTACATAAAATTGTCAATATTCTCCAACTTGTAATGCATTACAATTGTCAGATCATGATAAGTATAAATAAATAGTGTAGTGTATACTAATACTAACAACACTCTTAACAAATAACAAAGAAGACAGGAAAAAAAACACAATATAATAAAATCAAACAATAAATCAAATGAGATCATTTGTATATAGAAGAGGAATGACTAGTGTCTAAGGAATTCTTCTATTGTGTAGTATTCTCCATTAATCAAGTGGTTCTTCACTTTTCTCTTAAACAAGCTGATTAGGAGGCCTTTAAAGCTCGGCGGCTACTCTGTATAAGTCGAATTTGTTGCGACAGATTGACGTTTGACTGTTTCACATGTATTTTCTGTCATTAAAAATTGAACTTTTGTTAGTGAAGTTCAAAGATTACAAAGCTTTATATGTAATTTTTGGTAATAATAGTGAAGTCCTACATCATGAATCGCTATACGAACGCTGAGATTACTGACATGCATTTCATATATGGATTTGCTGATGGCAATTCATTACAAGTTAGGCGGTTGTACATTAAACGATATCTTGGCCGTAATGTTCCTGATAGAAAAACCTTCCATGGTATTCATCAACGTCTTCATGAAACAGGCATATTGAAATGAAGTGGAGGATCAGGAAGGCCAATCATAGTAAGAACTGTGGAAGCCGAAGAGAATGTGCTGAGCATGATAGAGGAAGCTCCAGGTACTTCAACCCTAAAATTGCAAATACTTCGTATGTAAGTAATGAGACCGTTTGGGACATTTCTATGGACTATTTAGAATAGAATAGAATAGAATAGAATAGCTTTATTGTACCAACTAATATAAAATACAAAAGCATGTAAAATACAGCGGTAACGTCGAAACAAGTGGTGTGTGTGTGAGCGTGTGTGTGTGAATGTGTGTAGGCGTGTGCTATATAACAATGTATGTGTGTACTAATGGTAGATATAATTCAATGCAAATGAAACTTCTTGATATCTTGTAAAAACTCAGTAACCGAGTAGAAGCTGTTTTCTAATAAGTATTTCTTAATGGATGTTTTGAATTGTGGCACTGGCTTTTCAATCCAAGTGTTCGGTAATTTATTAAATAGTTCTAGATGTCTATGTTTGGCACTCGTGGTCTGCAACCTGTGATTCGGAAGTAGAACCTGTGATTGAGATCTTAGTCGCAACTGCGTCACATCTCCTTTTCTATTTAACGTGGGTAGCTCCAATTTAGCTCGAAGAAGCTGTCTGTAGATGTATGCTGATGGCAAAGGCATGATTTTGTTTCTAACAAAGAGAGGCCTGCACGATGTCATTCTATTGACCTGCTCTATTGCTCGAATTGCTTTTTTTTTGTAGAATGAATATGTCTACAGCATGTGTTGATTCGCCCCACAGTTGAATACCATAGCTCATACGGGAATGAAAAAGTGCATGGTATGCCGTTATTGCTGCATCCTTATTTAATAAAGTTATTAACCTCCGTATGGCGTAAAGAGCACTGGAAAGTCTTCTGTGAAGTTCATCAATGTGAGACCGCCAGGTCAGCCGAGTATCCAGGGTAATTCCTAAAAGCTTTGCAGACCCGGCATTTGCAGGTGTTTTGCTACGTTTACAGGTGAATGGTAATTGAACATTCTTTGATTCATTGACAGTAAGACTATTGGATGTAAACCAAGTGGCAGCCCTGGACAATGTCGTTTCAGCTTTCGTTTTAAGTTGTTTTTCATCTGTACCTCTGAATAAAAAAGTAGTGTCATCTGCGTACAATACCACATGGCTTGAAATATTGTATGGCAAGTCATTTATATAAATACAGAACAGAAGAGGACCAATAAGCGACCCCTGAGCTACTCCGTGCTCAACATGTCGCGATTCACTCATTTCATTGTTTGCATACACAACTTGTCTTCTGTTCTCGAAGTACGATTTTAAAAGCTTCGATGTTAAACCACGAACGCCGTAGCGATCTAGTTTTTCCAAGAGAATCTCATGTCTTACGCAGTCGAAGGCCTTGGACAAATCACACATCACCACCAAACCATCGTCCCCATCCTCCATAGCATCCCAAACGAAGTTTAAAACCGATAATACAGCATCCACTGTCGATTTTCCCGGACAGAATCCAAATTGTTGCCCGGTTAGAATGGAGTGGTTTCCCAGGAATGATGTGAGGCGCAGTAAGAGGGCGGTTTCGAGGATTTTTGACAGTGTAGGTAACACGGAAATAGGTCTGTAGTTCTTTGGATTATTGGGGTCACCGGATTTGTAAATAGGAGTCACTTTTGCAATTTTCATGTTATCAGGCACAATTCCTTGCTCAAAACACGCATTCACCAAATCAGCAAGTGGTTCCAGTAGGCAATTCGAACATTTTTTTAGCATTTTCGTATTCATGCCATATACGTCCAAAGCATCTTTCGCTTTAATGTTTTGAATGATACTCTGTACTTCCAAAGGTGTCACTGGTACTAGAAAACATGAACGTTCATTATACTGAATATTTCCTATAAAATTTATTGATTCATTGTTGTCTTTATGCAATGCAGAAAACTCATTTGCCGTATTACAGAATATATTATTTAATTCACTAGCAGATGGTGTCCGATGTTGTAAGTTGTTAGATGTGCCTGTTTCCCTTTTGATGATGTTCCAAAACTCTTTCTGGATGTTATCAGATTGGTATACAGAGCGTAAGTACTTATTTCGTTTCTCTTCTCTCAATTTCGTGATGTAAAAGTTTTTGTAAGAATTAAATATTTGTTTAAGATCATCACCTCCAACGCGGTTATAGGTTTCTTGTATTAATGAAAGAGTTTCTTTAATCTGTCTAAGTTCATTGCTGAACGAGAAAGGTTGGCTGGTTTTATTAGCTCCTATTAATTTGGTCTTCAAAGGAAAAGCGATTTCCAAGCAAGAGAGTATTTGTGTTAAGATTATGTTTGATTTTATATCAGCATTGTTTACTTTCTGTGAGCTTAACCATGTTTGTTCTTTAATGGCGTTTTCGAAAATATCGTAATTTGTATGCGATAAGTTTCTTGTTTTTCTGTAATTTTGTTTTGCTTGTATACAGTTAAAGTGGAAGATATTTGTTGTACCTATACCACATACAATTCGGTCAGTCACTTCTTCCTGCTGATTTTCCTGCACATATTGCATTCTGTCAATGGATGTTGTACATATTGGTTCAAATCCCTCAATTACTGGTGCTTATTTCATTTACCGATGAAGTGAATTTCTCAAGAAACGCAATAGGAATTTTCACAATAACCACGTATGTGCTGAACAAAATCTACATGAGGTTTTTGAAGATCGTTTACAAAATCAGTTCTCGTTGAATGTTTGGGTTGGAATTGTGGGTAACTGGCTAATTGGAACGGTATTTCTACTGGGAAGACTTAACGGCAAGGTATATCGCAACTTTTTGGAACAATCGCTACCTCATTTTCTGAAGGATATTTCATTGGCAACAAAGAATGCAAGGTGGTTTATACATGATGGTGCACCAGCGCATTTTAGTGTGGTTACTCGTGAGTTCTTAAACAGAAACATAGGAGATTGCTGGATTCGTCAGGATGGACCTCACTTATGGCCTGATCGGTAACCGGGGTTAAACCCCCTAGATTTTTTTGTATGGGGCCATCTAAAGTCATCAGTTTTCCAGTGGAAGATGTGTAAGATTTCAGTTTTTGTAGATTACAAAGCTTAATTTATGTAATTTTTGATAATAAAATGTTGTTTTCGCCAAACAATTTTTTCGTCCTATATCTTCGAAACAAAGCGGCTTTTCAAAAATCATCAAAGAACAAAATACTCTTAGAATAGTCTAGGGAATAACCCCTTGAATTTTTGCCGCATGTTTAATAAACAGCCTGTATATGTCTTTAAGTTCAATTCAAATGCCTCTGTGTATTTAAAAATATTGACTCAGTTCTGATTAGTACTGCTCAGCGCCTTTGCTCGCTCCCGAACAGTACCACCAAAACCAATTCGTGTTTTTAGGATTAATCAAGGCCCCATGCTGTGAATTAATCACCTACTTAATTCATTCCACATATCCCTGACCTATGACTCAACACGTCAAAATTTCAATACACAAGCACAATAAAGTATAAAATAAATAAAGAATATATTCATACCTATATAAAGAAAAATTGTCAACCTTGTTCTATAACTCCAGTATAGAACACCACATAAGAAATTTATGTAACACTATATATATATAGTTTTGGCAGAATGTGAAGACATTCTTTCCTTAATAGATGTAACTGACAGAGATTATTATAGGTCTGAGATCGCTTATCGTGTGACACATTATATTAGCAATCATACTCACAACACACTACATAACAGCATAGAAAAACAATGCAGAGAATTCTTAAAACAACATACTGACATCATAGTCACCCAATCTGATAAAAGTAATGTCACAGTGGTCATGTATAAAGCTGATTATGACTACAAAATGTTAGAACTCCTTAGTGATACTCATACATATACCAAACTCAATAGGGATCCCACATACTCTGATGAACGCAGAACTTGTCAAATTATAAATAAACTAAAAGTTAATAACTACATTGATGACATATTACACAAACAACTTATCAAAAAGAACTCTGCCCCGTCTAGGATATATGGGATCCCCAAAATTCACAAGTCTAACATACCCTTAAGACCTATAGTTTCTAGTGTTGACAGCCACTCGAGACATTTGGCTAAATATATGGCGAATATTATTAGTATGTCGTTCAAACCGTATAACAGCTTCAAACTTATTGATACATTTGATTTTGCCACAAAAGTCAATAACACCCCCGTCCAGGCTGACCATATATTGGTGTCTTTTGATGTTGTCAGCTTGTTTACCAACATACCGACAGAACTAGCCATCGACGTGGTTAGAGATAATTGGGCTCTAGTGGGGGACAACACTGACATTCCTTGTGGTGAATTTTTGTCCTTGTTACATTGGCTGTTTAGCAGTGTCCACTTTACTTACAACGGTCAGCATTATGCACAGAAATTCGGGACACCTATGGGGTCTGCGTTGTCTCCCAGTATAGCAGATATAATAATGAACACTATCCTCAAATATGTTATTGCACATGCCAAAGTTAACATTAAATTCATCTATCATTACGTTGATGACATTATCGCTCTAGTTCCCCAAGACAGTGTTGATGATCTTCTTACAACTTTCAACAATTATAACAACCACCTTCAATTCACAGTAGAACAAGAGACTAATGGCACCTTGCCCTTTTTAGATGCACTAGTCACTCGCCAGGATGATAAGATTAAGCTTAGGTGGTATAGAAAACCTTCTAATTCGAATAGACTGTTGAATTTCCACTCTAATTGTCCTACAAAATATAAGATCAATTTAATAAAATGCTTAAAACATAGAATAATTAACATCACTCATACGGATTGGCAGCACTCGGACCTACTACGACTGAAAGACATTCTTCTAAAAAACAGCTATCCTAACGCCATTTTAAACAAGATCTTGTTTTCAACTGGCACTACCCTGCCAATGTACGCTATTCCGCTAAGTCCGGTACAAACCAATAATACCATAAATAACTTGGGTAACACAGATCCTGTTATCTATAAGAAAATGACATATATACCAGGTCTTACCAACTTTATAAAGGAACTGTTTGAGGATAGAGTAACTATAGCGTTTACAACAGCTAACTCAGTCTCTAAATTCTTCACACCTTTAAAAGACACAATGGATACAAAATACAGAAGCAATGTAGTTTACTGCTTGAAGTGTAGGGATTGTCCGCAATGTTACATAGGACAAACTAAACAAAGAGTCAATGAGCGGAACATACAACATCGCAGTGATGCCATTCGTAAACCTAAGTCATGTAAACTTGGTGAACATATGAGTAACACTAAACATACTATTAACTTTGACCAAACTCACATTTTATATAATGAAGCTAACCTGCACAAGAGATTATTTCTTGAGACCTTTTGTATCAATGTCATAGAACCAAATATGAATTCTAAATCTGACTCTGCCAATTTCAGTGTGATATACAATAATATTCTAAGGTTTATAAGACCTAAAATCTTGTGTAATGTTGGTCGGCAGTAACATGTATGTGTTGAGTTACAAAACTTTAGAGTCGATTTCTGTAAATATATCTTTCAGACAGTTGGGTTGTTGGATGACAGATGGCGTCTTGGCACCGTTTGTAAATAATTGTTCTAATTTAAATAATTAAACCCATGGTTTCAGTATTATTTTATGACAACCCTCCACCTTACCCACCCCCTCCCCCTTCTTTGTTCTTCCAATTTGTCCTATCGTTGCTGGTTCCTACTTCTTGCGTAACATCCTTATATTGCCTTGTTTGCGGTGGTCTTTTGGTCTTGTAACAAAATAATTTTTGGTTTTATTTGCTGCTGTTTATTTCCAAATTAATATATCAGAATTACAGATGTAATTTAGAATTATCATATTAACAGTTTTATTTAAGGAAATTTTGATAATTCGCTATTAAACTGTGACCTCTGACCTGCCCTTGACATCGCGAAGAGGTGACCTGTAAATACTCACTTACGGTCAGATAGGTCATGCATTTTAATTGTTGTTGTGATCTTCGTGTTGGTGTTTTTTAAAATACAACTAGTAATGTCAGTCAAAAACTTTGGTTTTAATTTTACTGAGTAATTGATTTGTAGTTGTTAAATGTAATTTTAATATGTGACACTTTAATGGCCTATATAATATATTAAAAAAATTTTAATTTAGTGTACCACCAACATGAGTTCTCTATGTTTATGATTGGATCTGTTAAGATAATTTTCGGTGTCCATAGTGGCAAGTAAGTGAGTTCTCTTGTTTTGGATGTTCATGACTTTTGTTTATTTAAGATTGTCCCTAATTATTTATATAAAAAAATTTTTTTCAACTTATTGTAGAGTCTGATGATGGAATAAATTATTCCGAAACGTTACCAGCCACAAATAGAATGTTTTAATTAACCCAGCCCACACATTCTGACCTTCCTGGTTCAGTAAATTTACATACCAATACACCCTGAAAACAGTGTCTAACATCACAACTTCCAATACATTAAAATGGGCTTTTACACTGACATTGGTACATCTTATGGACAAATGGTCGTAACAGTTCTTAAAAACTGGGTCAAGAATAACAGACAGCTAGCAGCTTGCCGTAATAGGGTTACCTTTCTGCGGCGTTGTAGATGCAGCCACATCTTTCCAAAACACATTATCAACAACATAAGGACATTGGATTACAACACAACTGGCCACAGCAGCAACATGTTGAGAAGAGCCGAAAACATCATTACAGGTCTGAGGTCACAGATATTAGATTTCGAAATAGATAATACATATTCGCATATACAATTTTTAATAATTAATAGAAATTATAACATGCAAATTGCTAGACAAAAATTGCCGCGTAAAGTTTTCAATGATTTCAACAAGTTTCAAAAAAGGAATTATAGTAAAATATATAACAACTTTAAAGCCAAGCAGCAGCATAAATTTACTAATCTTAGAAATCTTAGCCTCGCAACTAGGCATTATATTATTTCTCCCTCCACCGTTAATACTGAGATGGTTTGCCCTTTTGTGCCGGCGGTGGGTGACGGGGCGTCCGGGTTGGGGGTTGGTGCTCGGCAGCATGACTTACATTCATTAGACTCAGTTAACGTTGTTGGTGATGAGGTCACTAACGACTTCCTCGTTAATCTAACTACGATTGACATTCCTGTTGCTGTCAAAGAGCTATTGGCCCTTGGTCCCGGTTTCTCGTTGCCTACAAGTCCGGATAACATTAAATTAGAAAGGGTTTTGGCAGAATGTGAAGACATTCTTTCCTTAATAGATGTAACTGACAGAGATTATTATAGGTCTGAGATCGCTTATCGTGTGACACACTATATTAGCAATCATACTCACAACACACTACATAACAGCATAGAAAAACAATGCAGAGAATTCTTAAAACAACATACTGACATCATAGTCACCCAATCTGATAAAAGTAATGTCACAGTGGTCATGTATAAAGCTGATTATGACTACAAAATGTTAGAACTCCTTAGTGATACTCATACATATACCAAACTCAATAGGGATCCCACATACTCTGATGAACGCAGAACTTGTCAAATTATAAATAAACTAAAAGTTAATAACTACATTGATGACATATTACACAAACAACTTATCAAAAAGAACTCTGCCCCGTCTAGGATATATGGGATCCCCAAAATTCACAAGTCTAACATACCCTTAAGACCTATAGTTTCTAGTGTTGACAGCCACTCGAGACATTTGGCTAAATATATGGCGAATATTATTAGTATGTCGTTCAAACCGTATAACAGCTTCAAACTTATTGATACATTTGATTTTGCCACAAAAGTCAATAACACCCCCGTCCAGGCTGACCATATATTGGTGTCTTTTGATGTTGTCAGCTTGTTTACCAACATACCGACAGAACTAGCCATCGACGTGGTTAGAGATAATTGGGCTCTAGTGGGGGACAACACTGACATTCCTTGTGGTGAATTTTTGTCCTTGTTACATTGGCTGTTTAGCAGTGTCCACTTTACTTACAACGGTCAGCATTATGCACAGAAATTCGGGACACCTATGGGGTCTGCGTTGTCTCCCAGTATAGCAGATATAATAATGAACACTATCCTCAAATATGTTATTGCACATGCCAAAGTTAACATTAAATTCATCTATCATTACGTTGATGACATTATCGCTCTAGTTCCCCAAGACAGTGTTGATGATCTTCTTACAACTTTCAACAATTATAACAACCACCTTCAATTCACAGTAGAACAAGAGACTAATGGCACCTTGCCCTTTTTAGATGCACTAGTCACTCGCCAGGATGATAAGATTAAGCTTAGGTGGTATAGAAAACCTTCTAATTCGAATAGACTGTTGAATTTCCACTCTAATTGTCCTACAAAATATAAGATCAATTTAATAAAATGCTTAAAACATAGAATAATTAACATCACTCATACGGATTGGCAGCACTCGGACCTACTACGACTGAAAGACATTCTTCTAAAAAACAGCTATCCTAACGCCATTTTAAACAAGATCTTGTTTTCAACTGGCACTACCCTGCCAATGTACGCTATTCCGCTAAGTCCGGTACAAACCAATAATACCATAAATAACTTGGGTAACACAGATCCTGTTATCTATAAGAAAATGACATATATACCAGGTCTTACCAACTTTATAAAGGAACTGTTTGAGGATAGAGTAACTATAGCGTTTACAACAGCTAACTCAGTCTCTAAATTCTTCACACCTTTAAAAGACACAATGGATACAAAATACAGAAGCAATGTAGTTTACTGCTTGAAGTGTAGGGATTGTCCGCAATGTTACATAGGACAAACTAAACAAAGAGTCAATGAGCGGAACATACAACATCGCAGTGATGCCATTCGTAAACCTAAGTCATGTAAACTTGGTGAACATATGAGTAACACTAAACATACTATTAACTTTGACCAAACTCACATTTTATATAATGAAGCTAACCTGCACAAGAGATTATTTCTTGAGACCTTTTGTATCAATGTCATAGAACCAAATATGAATTCTAAATCTGACTCTGCCAATTTCAGTGTGATATACAATAATATTCTAAGGTTTATAAGACCTAAAATCTTGTGTAATGTTGGTCGGCAGTAACATGTATGTGTTGAGTTACAAAACTTTAGAGTCGATTTCTGTAAATATATCTTTCAGACAGTTGGGTTGTTGGATGACAGATGGCGTCTTGGCACCGTTTGTAAATAATTGTTCTAATTTAAATAATTAAACCCATGGTTTCAGTATTATTTTATGACAACCCTCCACCTTACCCACCCCCTCCCCCTTCTTTGTTCTTCCAATTTGTCCTATCGTTGCTGGTTCCTACTTCTTGCGTAACATCCTTATATTGCCTTGTTTGCGGTGGTCTTTTGGTCTTGTAACAAAATAATTTTTGGTTTTATTTGCTGCTGTTTATTTCCAAATTAATATATCAGAATTACAGATGTAATTTAGAATTATCATATTAACAGTTTTATTTAAGGAAATTTTGATAATTCGCTATTAAACTGTGACCTCTGACCTGCCCTTGACATCGCGAAGAGGTGACCTGTAAATACTCACTTACGGTCAGATAGGTCATGCATTTTAATTGTTGTTGTGATCTTCGTGTTGGTGTTTTTTAAAATACAACTAGTAATGTCAGTCAAAAACTTTGGTTTTAATTTTACTGAGTAATTGATTTGTAGTTGTTAAATGTAATTTTAATATGTGACACTTTAATGGCCTATATAATATATTAAAAAAATTTTAATTTAGTGTACCACCAACATGAGTTCTCTATGTTTATGATTGGATCTGTTAAGATAATTTTCGGTGTCCATAGTGGCAAGTAAGTGAGTTCTCTTGTTTTGGATGTTCATGACTTTTGTTTATTTAAGATTGTCCCTAATTATTTATATAAAAAAATTTTTTTCAACTTATTGTAGAGTCTGATGATGGAATAAATTATTCCGAAACGTTACCAGCCACAAATAGAATGTTTTAATTAACCCAGCCCACACATTCTGACCTTCCTGGTTCAGTAAATTTACATACCAATACACCCTGAAAACAGTGTCTAACATCACAACTTCCAATACATTAAAATGGGCTTTTACACTGACATTGGTACATCTTATGGACAAATGGTCGTAACAGTTCTTAAAAACTGGGTCAAGAATAACAGACAGCTAGCAGCTTGCCGTAATAGGGTTACCTTTCTGCGGCGTTGTAGATGCAGCCACATCTTTCCAAAACACATTATCAACAACATAAGGACATTGGATTACAACACAACTGGCCACAGCAGCAACATGTTGAGAAGAGCCGAAAACATCATTACAGGTCTGAGGTCACAGATATTAGATTTCGAAATAGATAATACATATTCGCATATACAATTTTTAATAATTAATAGAAATTATAACATGCAAATTGCTAGACAAAAATTGCCGCGTAAAGTTTTCAATGATTTCAACAAGTTTCAAAAAAGGAATTATAGTAAAATATATAACAACTTTAAAGCCAAGCAGCAGCATAAATTTACTAATCTTAGAAATCTTAGCCTCGCAACTAGGCATTATATTATTTCTCCCTCCACCGTTAATACTGAGATGGTTTGCCCTTTTGTGCCGGCGGTGGGTGACGGGGCGTCCGGGTTGGGGGTTGGTGCTCGGCAGCATGACTTACATTCATTAGACTCAGTTAACGTTGTTGGTGATGAGGTCACTAACGACTTCCTCGTTAATCTAACTACGATTGACATTCCTGTTGCTGTCAAAGAGCTATTGGCCCTTGGTCCCGGTTTCTCGTTGCCTACAAGTCCGGATAACATTAAATTAGAAAGGGTTTTGGCAGAATGTGAAGACATTCTTTCCTTAATAGATGTAACTGACAGAGATTATTATAGGTCTGAGATCGCTTATCGTGTGACACACTATATTAGCAATCATACTCACAACACACTACATAACAGCATAGAAAAACAATGCAGAGAATTCTTAAAACAACATACTGACATCATAGTCACCCAATCTGATAAAAGTAATGTCACAGTGGTCATGTATAAAGCTGATTATGACTACAAAATGTTAGAACTCCTTAGTGATACTCATACATATACCAAACTCAATAGGGATCCCACATACTCTGATGAACGCAGAACTTGTCAAATTATAAATAAACTAAAAGTTAATAACTACATTGATGACATATTACACAAACAACTTATCAAAAAGAACTCTGCCCCGTCTAGGATATATGGGATCCCCAAAATTCACAAGTCTAACATACCCTTAAGACCTATAGTTTCTAGTGTTGACAGCCACTCGAGACATTTGGCTAAATATATGGCGAATATTATTAGTATGTCGTTCAAACCGTATAACAGCTTCAAACTTATTGATACATTTGATTTTGCCACAAAAGTCAATAACACCCCCGTCCAGGCTGACCATATATTGGTGTCTTTTGATGTTGTCAGCTTGTTTACCAACATACCGACAGAACTAGCCATCGACGTGGTTAGAGATAATTGGGCTCTAGTGGGGGACAACACTGACATTCCTTGTGGTGAATTTTTGTCCTTGTTACATTGGCTGTTTAGCAGTGTCCACTTTACTTACAACGGTCAGCATTATGCACAGAAATTCGGGACACCTATGGGGTCTGCGTTGTCTCCCAGTATAGCAGATATAATAATGAACACTATCCTCAAATATGTTATTGCACATGCCAAAGTTAACATTAAATTCATCTATCATTACGTTGATGACATTATCGCTCTAGTTCCCCAAGACAGTGTTGATGATCTTCTTACAACTTTCAACAATTATAACAACCACCTTCAATTCACAGTAGAACAAGAGACTAATGGCACCTTGCCCTTTTTAGATGCACTAGTCACTCGCCAGGATGATAAGATTAAGCTTAGGTGGTATAGAAAACCTTCTAATTCGAATAGACTGTTGAATTTCCACTCTAATTGTCCTACAAAATATAAGATCAATTTAATAAAATGCTTAAAACATAGAATAATTAACATCACTCATACGGATTGGCAGCACTCGGACCTACTACGACTGAAAGACATTCTTCTAAAAAACAGCTATCCTAACGCCATTTTAAACAAGATCTTGTTTTCAACTGGCACTACCCTGCCAATGTACGCTATTCCGCTAAGTCCGGTACAAACCAATAATACCATAAATAACTTGGGTAACACAGATCCTGTTATCTATAAGAAAATGACATATATACCAGGTCTTACCAACTTTATAAAGGAACTGTTTGAGGATAGAGTAACTATAGCGTTTACAACAGCTAACTCAGTCTCTAAATTCTTCACACCTTTAAAAGACACAATGGATACAAAATACAGAAGCAATGTAGTTTACTGCTTGAAGTGTAGGGATTGTCCGCAATGTTACATAGGACAAACTAAACAAAGAGTCAATGAGCGGAACATACAACATCGCAGTGATGCCATTCGTAAACCTAAGTCATGTAAACTTGGTGAACATATGAGTAACACTAAACATACTATTAACTTTGACCAAACTCACATTTTATATAATGAAGCTAACCTGCACAAGAGATTATTTCTTGAGACCTTTTGTATCAATGTCATAGAACCAAATATGAATTCTAAATCTGACTCTGCCAATTTCAGTGTGATATACAATAATATTCTAAGGTTTATAAGACCTAAAATCTTGTGTAATGTTGGTCGGCAGTAACATGTATGTGTTGAGTTACAAAACTTTAGAGTCGATTTCTGTAAATATATCTTTCAGACAGTTGGGTTGTTGGATGACAGATGGCGTCTTGGCACCGTTTGTAAATAATTGTTCTAATTTAAATAATTAAACCCATGGTTTCAGTATTATTTTATGACAACCCTCCACCTTACCCACCCCCTCCCCCTTCTTTGTTCTTCCAATTTGTCCTATCGTTGCTGGTTCCTACTTCTTGCGTAACATCCTTATATTGCCTTGTTTGCGGTGGTCTTTTGGTCTTGTAACAAAATAATTTTTGGTTTTATTTGCTGCTGTTTATTTCCAAATTAATATATCAGAATTACAGATGTAATTTAGAATTATCATATTAACAGTTTTATTTAAGGAAATTTTGATAATTCGCTATTAAACTGTGACCTCTGACCTGCCCTTGACATCGCGAAGAGGTGACCTGTAAATACTCACTTACGGTCAGATAGGTCATGCATTTTAATTGTTGTTGTGATCTTCGTGTTGGTGTTTTTTAAAATACAACTAGTAATGTCAGTCAAAAACTTTGGTTTTAATTTTACTGAGTAATTGATTTGTAGTTGTTAAATGTAATTTTAATATGTGACACTTTAATGGCCTATATAATATATTAAAAAAATTTTAATTTAGTGTACCACCAACATGAGTTCTCTATGTTTATGATTGGATCTGTTAAGATAATTTTCGGTGTCCATAGTGGCAAGTAAGTGAGTTCTCTTGTTTTGGATGTTCATGACTTTTGTTTATTTAAGATTGTCCCTAATTATTTATATAAAAAAATTTTTTTCAACTTATTGTAGAGTCTGATGATGGAATAAATTATTCCGAAACGTTACCAGCCACAAATAGAATGTTTTAATTAACCCAGCCCACACATTCTGACCTTCCTGGTTCAGTAAATTTACATACCTATATATATATATATATATATATATATCAAAAATGACGTTTTCGCGGTTATGTGATGACAAATTGATATTTTGGGTTACATTTCATATCACTTATGCATATACGAATTATTTCGTATATGCATACTTGATTTGAATTAACGCGGCAAATAACCCAAAATATCAATTTGTCATATATATATATATATATATATATATATTCTTTTTTTGTTCTTGGAATGCGGCTTTTTTTTATATTATTATTGGTGGTAAGTAATAATTGAAGACTTAACGTTTCGACACTTTATTGTCTTCATCAAAACAGTGTATATAAAGAAATTGCAGCATGTCTGGAAACAATTACATATTATATCTATAAAAAAAACATTCACAGCTTGTTATTTATTAACATATTAAAATTATTTAATCTATAATTTACCTAAACATGACGGTTGTAATTATTATTTAATAACTCTCTATATATAACAAAAATAAACACCAGTAAATCACCTTAACTCTTCATATAAATTTTCAAACTGATCAATTTTTTCTTAAATTGAATAAACAAAATTTTTCCTTTTTACACAGTAAAATATTCTATAAATGAAACAAAAACAAAATTTCAATAAACTGAATACTTTTAATCTTATAAAAGTTTCAAACGCAAAGTGTTTATACTCATATTTCAATTTAACAACAAATAATTTCTCATTAAATCTTAAACTAAATCAATACAATTACTAAAATATTCTACCATAACGCATGGTGTTATACCATTACGTGTGAGAATAAAACATCCTAGTTTCAAAACAACAAAACTAAACTTATCAAAAAAGAAAATTATTAAAGTGTTATTTAAGCAAAATTATTTTAAGTTACATTAAATATTTCGGAAAAATATTACAAGTTCCGATTAATAAAAATTTTTCTATGTTAAAATAAAATTTAATTCGGTAAAAGTATAAACACCCGTACTTGTATTTTTATTTAAGCGGTTAATACCTGCTTCAAAAATTTTTTTTTTTTGAGAGCGGTTTTCACCAACTATCTCTGATCTGATCATCATGTCCCGCCTTATATTAACATTTTTTTAATAAAAATTCATGCTCTGTACCGGCTATGTATTGTATTGATGTATTGCTTACTTAAAAATGTAAACAAACATCTATTTCAATGTCAACTTGTTTACATCAAATTGTAATGTACAAAATTTTGTAAAGACATCAATATGTAAATGTTACAAATAATTATTACGTTATATACAATGTATAATCTAAGTATTTATTGCCATTTATGTGTTACACGTTCGTAATCGTTGATAGCATATATCCGATATACTTCGGGCCAATCCCTCGAAATATCTCCGACATCATATCTTTTCCCCGCTGAAGTTTCGGAAAACACTTTGTTATGAATAATTACTTGATGTATACGTCTCATTCTAATATTAATTTCATGAATAAAATTTATAAAACTTCTTACATTATTTTATCTTAAATTAATTGAAATTTACTAAAATCCTAACTTAATAAATATTTATATACAATGATCATTATAAACTAAATAAAATAGTGTTTGATTAAATTAAATCTAGAAGTGATCTTGATAAAACTTATTTACAATTCAATCCCGGACTCAAGATCACTGCAATATATACTAATACTAAGAGTAATGAAAGCTTGAATCAGTTTGAACAATAAAATGTTTTTATTTAAGTTCAAACTCACTTGCAATACTAATACATGAAAGGAATTTGGAAGTATACAATGTAAATAAGAGAGGCTCGAGAACCGACTCCTGTGGAACCCCCTGAAGAAGACAAGTAGATAGATACTAAAGGATAACTAAATTTATATATAACCAATATTTAATGACAATTTACAAATAAATTCAATATAAAAAATTAGACTGATGTCGAACATGTAAATACATATTGCAAGTAATTAAATTTAACGAACTTACTCATCTGTATTTCAACCCTTAGGTAACTTCATATATAAACCAAAATTTAATCTGTGTATATTCCGTAGAAAGTTTAAATCCTTCTTAATGCTCCTCCAGACTACTCTAGGGAAGCCCGAGATATTTCGCCGACTAACTAATAGATGTCTCTCTCCGCACATTTCCACTTGACATTGATGCATTAGCTCAAAATAAATATCGAGCCACAACAACGAACAAGAGATGGGGAAAGGAGGAGTTGAAATTGAAGGTGGTGCAGGTTGATATGCCCAAATTAATTAAGTTTAGCTTTAGCCGAAAGCGGAGATGGGCGTTAAATTAAGAGATTTTTCTCTTTCGTCTGCGGTTCTGCGGATTCGTTTTTCACAACATTTTTGCGCTGGTCCGTCACCACATTTAATTAATTATTACATCAAGGGACGATGAATAATTATTTTAAAACTTTTGCGGAACGATTTCCCGGCCATTCGAGAAAATGAAGCTATGATGTTGATGATTCAAAAATAATTGCGAAAGTATTTTAAGGCACAGGCCGGAGACACATCAGCGTGTCTTGGCGTGTCGTGACGCGTTGAAAGCATATCGGATCCATACATTTATTATGGTTAGAGACACATTATCGTGGCGTGTCTTCACGCACTGAAAGCATGGATTTCAGGTCGTTACGACATGCCACAACACGCTTGTGTGTCTCCGGCCTTAGTATTTACGTTAAAGACGTCTCTTTATATAGTTTGTCAATTTACTCGATCGCAATAGAATTTGTAATGTGTCAACAAACAAGAGTGATGATTGCTAATTATCGGGATCCAATGTTTGGTTGTTTTATTCCTCCTAGCTTGAAGGATTTTTTTGTTTTCCCCCTGGTTTGAAGAAACTTGATATATTTACTGCACTTAGTAAACAAAACGCACTAAAAATAACAATGTACAGTTCTGTGCAATAAACTGGCGTACACTTATTATACGATTATGTAAATATAACTTTTGTTTGAATATCTCTCATGTATGACAAATTGAATTGACGCTATAATTCAATTTGTCATATTTAACTTAAGCCATTTTCACAATAGCAAAATAATGTCAAAATTAGCAATAAGACGTGTACGCTATTTTATTCCACAGAACTGTACATTAAGATGTTTTTTTCTTTTTTTTTTTTAAGATTTAAACATTTTATTCCAAAAAAACATGTACATACACATAGATAAATATCAGAAAAAGAAAAAGAAAAATATTGGGTATAATCCGCTAATATTTTTCTTCTTCTTTTTCTGATATTTTATGTATCCGCGATAATTTCTTATCTTTCATAGATAAATATATACATATACACATATACTGTACATAACATGTCCCCTTCGGTCCTCAGCCTCATTGCAAGATCCTGGTTTTTTCCAGTTTCCCACACTAGCGGTATTGAGGGCTCCTGTGTATTGTTTCTCTTCTTTTATTTTTTTCTGGATGTCTCTCAGGTTTCTTCTCGATTTTATTTATATTTCAATATCCTCTTCTTGATTTCCTTGTGAAAGTTATGGTGGTCCAGGTTTTTTATTTTTGTTGTTAATTTGTTGTAGTCCTTTATCGCATCTGCTGTTGGTATTTGTACGCGTCTTACTATTCTGTGTTTTTTTGCTCTTATGTGTGTGTGTCCTCTCGTTCGGTAGTTATGTATTTCATTGTTGGTTTGTAGTTTTATTTTTGTTTTGATTAGTCCCTTGTCTATTTTATGTATCAGCAGTACATTTTTAATTCTTATAAGTTTCTCAATATTTGGTATTCCAGTGATATTATATAGTTGTGCTGTTGGAGTTCTTTTATTTAGTCGATATATTAGCTTTATGAATCTATTTTGTTGTCTCTGTAATTTTTTTATATTTTTTAACGTTGTTTGGCCCCATATATTGGCGAGGTAATTCGTATGAGATGCAAACATGGCGTGGTATATTGCCGGTCTCATGCTTGGTGGTATTATATTTTTAATTTTATGTATTCCAGCTATTGCTTTTGAGTTTTTTTTTGATAAGGTTTTGGACATGACCGTCCCATTTTAGGTTTTCTTGGATTTCTAACCCTAGGTAAGTTACTTGTTTTCTTTGATGGATTTTCTTGCCTTTAAGTTGTATATTTAGTTTTGGTTTTTGTGCTTTATTTGAGAAGATCATAAAGCTTGTCTTATCTTCGTTAATTGTTATTAAATTATTAATGCACCATTCTTCTACTTTCTTCATATCATTATTAATATTGTTTTCTATTATGTGGGGGGTTTTGTTACTGTATATAATACAGGTGTCCTCTGCGTATCCGTATATTTTACCATGGAGTGGTAATTCAAATATATCATTAGTATACAGTATGTAAAGTAATGGTGGTAAGTTCCCGCCCTGTGGTATTCCATATTTAGCAAAACGTACGTCACTTTCGACTTTGTTTATTTTTATTTTTTGTGGACGATTCATTAGGTAAGTTTCAATTATTTTTTGTTCTGTATTTTTTATACCTATGCTCTGCAATTTTTCGATAAGTTTGGTTTTGGATATTGTATCGAATGCTTTCTTCATGTCTATGTATAGTGCTGTTACAATGTTTCCCTTTTCCACTTTTTCTTTAATTTCATTTATAAAATCTGTTGTTGCAGATGTTGTACCGGAGTTCTTCTGGAAAGCATATTGGTTCGAGCCCACAATTTTATTTATTGTTAGATGATCAGACAATTGAATTTGTAAGCTTTTCTCTAAGATTTTGTTCAGTGTAGATAGTAACGAGATAGGACGATAATTTTCTACGTTCTGCCTGTTGCCTTTTTTGTATGTGGGCACAATAATAGTTTTTTTAGATATTCGGGTAATTCCCCATCATGTATAAAGTTGTTAATTAATTTGGTCAAAATTGGTGACAATACATCTTTGTTCCTTTTAACTATTGCTGTTGTTATTTTATCAAAACCTGGTGCTGTGTTGTTTTTTAATTGATTTATTATTATTGTCACTTCTCTCAGAGTTACCACTCTAAATTTTAATTCAGGTATTTGTTTCTTCATCTTTGTTGTTAGTGGGGCTTTTGTGTTTTTTGACATTTGTTCTTCTGCCAAAGATTGACCTATATTTGCGAAGTATTTGTTGATTTCTTCTGCTATTTCTTTGGGCACAGTTGTTATCATTCCATTTTCTTTTTGTATTTCGCTTATATTTTTGTTATTACTTTGATTTTGGCTGACTTCTTTGCTAATTAAGTTCCATGTCTTTTTCGGTTCTGATTTATATTTCTTGAATTGCTTTAGGTAATATTCTTTCCTGGTGTTTTCTATAACATATTTAGTGTGTTTTCTCTGATCTTTGTATCTGTTATAGATTTCTTCGTTTCTGGGGTGTTTAATATGATTTTTATATAAATCATTTCTCTTCCTGATTTCACTTACTATGTTCTTATTTATCCATGGGCAGTCTTTTCTTCTTTTTATTTTCTGGATTTTCTGGTGTGATTATACTATATTCTGGAGTGTAGTTGATAATTTCTGAAAAGTGTCAATTTCGTTTTCTTTAATTTCTTTAATATTTCTGACTATATTGAAATAATCTGATGTGGTATATTCGTAATATTTGTATTCCGGTGGTTTTTTTGTATTCTGTAGTGCAATTCTGATGCCGTGATGGTCTGATATATTATTTAGTACAATTTCCAATTTAATTTGAGTCTTCACGTTTGTGATTACATGGTCTAAGATGCTGTCATTTTCATTGTTATTTTTCCTAGTGTGGTATTCTTTTGTTCTTCTGTTCAATATTTTGTAGTTTTTTTCTTTAAACATGTTAATGTATTCTGAAGTTTTGCTATCCTTTCTAGCTATGTTTATGTTAAAGTCGCCCATAATGATATGCTTGTGCTTTCTATTGATTACATTATTTTTTAGAACGTTTTCTAATGTTTTGAAATCCACTTGGGGTGGTTTGTAAATTAGTGTTATTATTATATTTTGTTCTTTTAATGAGATAGTTACTATTTCAACATTCTTTATTGTTTTGTTCATCAGCGTTTTGTAATTTATATCATGCTTTATGTATATGGCTATTCCGCCTCCTCTTGTGACTCTAGAATTGAAAACTGCTGTATACCCTTTGAGTTGATAGAAACATTCTTCTTGTTGGTTTAACCATGTTTCTGTGAAGGTTAGTATGTCCGGTGAATTATCGATCGTAGGCAGGGTTTGTATTTCGGTAAATTTGTTTTTTATGCTACGTATATTCTGCATATACATATTACACATTGTTATTCTGTTAATACTTGTTGTTCTTGTTTTATTGTTTCTCTGTTTCTGCTGTTACTTTTAGGTCTTCCTCGGTTCGTATTCTTATTTTGTCACTGTTCTCTGTTTTCCTCATGTATATATTACCTTCTCTTGTCCAAACATATTTCAGTTTATGTTCCTTTTTCAATTTTCTAGCTTGGAAAAACAGGTTATTATTTCTTGTTGTTAGTTCTTCATTTATGAATATGTTATTTTTTCCTTTTAGTTGACAGTCTTTTGATGAGATCATGCCGTGATGTTTTCTTGCCTTAAGGATGGCGACTTTCGCTTCATGTGTTTTAAATTCGATAATTATTGGACTTATTTGATTATCTTCCTTTTTCCGGTAACATTTCGCTATGGATTCTATTTTAGCTTCTTCCAGTTTCCCAATTATTTTTTCCGCTATTTCTCTCACATTTTCTCGTTCATTCTGTTTTTCTATGCCATTTATTATTAGGTTATTCTTTATCTTTTCTCTTTCCAAACCATCCAACATTCTTTCCAGGTTATTTACTTTGTCTTTTAGTATTTGATTATCTTTGTTACTTTCTTTTAACATCTTCCTTATTTCTTTATTTTCTTGCTGTATTTCTTCAAATTTGGTGTTCATGAATTCTATGGTTTTTTTCATTTCTTCTAATATTTTATATATTTTATTATTTGATATTTCTTCTTCACTATCACTTTCATTTGAGTCGTATTGTTTGGTTTTTCTATTTTTCTTTCTTGTTCTTGTCATTGCTTGTTATTTTTTTGCAGTTGTTGATTCAGGATAGGAAGGAGAGATACTTTTCGCACCAGCGGTGTCTGACTAATCACAGATAACGGTTGGACCTCGGATGAGTTTTAACAATAGAGATTTAACAGGAATTACTTTGGTTACTTTATTTTGTAGAACACTGTATATTATAGATGACTATCGAAAGAAATTTTTAAAGTTGTTTACGGAGATAAGCATGAGAGAAGAAAGCATTTTAAAAAGATGAACAAAAAGACTTACTTTAATATTTCTTCTGTTCACTTGTTGTTGTTCCGGGTTATTTTATTTTAGCACACTTTGTCACAGTATTAGAGTCAGAACAGTAGCATATTCAAACACTTTAGAAAATTTGCCGCCTGTTCATGCTAAATTTGATTTATTTCGATCTTTTTACACTGTGCTTTTTACTATTTTCTCGGACCGTCCACTACAACAGGCAAAAAATAAGATATAAAGGTTTTACATATTTTACTTACGCCCCGTGATTTTTTACACAAGCTTTTTTTTAAAAAATTAGGAATCACAAACTTTGGAACTTCCAAAAAATCTGGATGTCAGGACCACTTGATGGTATGCTATAACACTCCTCAAGCACTCCTTTGAATATAGGGATAGGAGATAGAAATACGAGTCTCAGTGAAGTAAAGATATATACAGTTACTAGCATTAAATTTTGGTCGTCAGTGTAATTTTCTGACACGATCGAAAATGTTCTATTGTAAGTAGGTCCGGTAGATTATAACCTTACAATCAATGACGTCAAATACCTACCTGACGTTGTCAATAATGTCATTCTTTTAAATGTACAGCAGATCAAGGAATTGAACATTAAATATAGCTAACATGTTTATTTAAAGTTTAAAATACAACAAAAATGGCACGAACAATTAAAAAAAAACTATAAAGGAAATTAATATATCATCATTTCTCCATTACTTTCAATTATTTTGTTTAAACGATTGTGCATAGACAAACACAGTGTTCCGTCGTACGACGGTGTCGTCATATATTATTAATCATATATTGTTATTATTATTAATTTAATTATTATTAAGTTTCTATTTGTCACACTGTATATCATATATTCGTGTTCCTAATTGACCATATCTATACCTGCGCGAGAAGGTACATTTGCGATGATTTCTTGTCGGCTATTTATTACCGCACGTAAAAATAATTATAACTAAGTATTTTGGAAGAACATTACTTTAAGTTTACGATCGTTTGTCAAAAGAAGCAGATATTTGTCTATTATTTAGTTAGGACCAAAAGGTTTTTCCCATCCATAAACATTGCCTGTAATTTGCTTTCTTTGACAAAGAGACAGCATCTTTCACTTTATTGCACATAATTTTAGATCAATTACAAAGGCAGACGGTCATCAGGAATTTCCGTTAGAACCTTGCAAATCGGTACATTTCCATTAATAAAAGAAATGTTTAGGTTGACGTCAACAAATAGGGTGATCTACCAATAGCATTTCGTTTGGTGGGAGTAACTCATATTTTCAAGTTATTCTTACTCTTAAGAAACGGACAGTACAATTCAAGATGTAACATCGAACAGTCGCTGCAAGACTTAAATCAACATTTCATTTCAAGATTTCATATCAAACAGTGTGTGTTCAAAACAAAATTTAAGTAGTTCAATTCCTGATTGTAAAACAAGACAATCTGTATCAATATACGAATAAATCGTTACAAGCAATTCAAATTAATTAAACAAACGCGTCAATTTAAGGTGTAGTTAAAATAAATAGTTAGTGCTACAGTGCTGCAGTTTTATTTAATCAGAGAAGCCTTTGGTCCTTCGATTAACATTTTGAGAAAACTAGCGTGGAGTAGCCTCTACAGTCCATCATCAAAATACATTGGCTTCACGCAAACCCAACACACAGATTTATAAAATAATCGTGATGAAGATTATTCTAGGCGTCTTGTATTGCGGCCCAAAATTCCTTCATATTTTGATATTTCACACGCCTGCTTCCTATGAGTTTCGTCAATCTTCCCCACATATTCTCTATTGGGTTTATATCGGGGCTTAAACTCGACCAGTCAAGCACATTTACTTCATGATCTTGAAACCATTCTTTTAATTGACGCGATGTGTGAATTGGACAGTTATCTTGCTGGGATGTAAAGTTGTTTTCTGGAAACACTTGTTGCACTGGAGGTAACATCACGAGTTCTTCCACGTGGAGTAATATTCCAGTACTATTTGCGGATATCCAACACCACATATTTGCTGAGAACTTACGATTATTTTCAATTCTATTAACGTAGTTGACGTTATATCTTTGGTTCCTTGGTCCGTAAACCCTCAATCGTCCAGATTTAGACCAATTGAACGTTTTTCATCGCTAAAAATGACATGTTCCCAAAAAATGTCATCTTTAACAATTTGCTCTAGAGCAAAACCCATTCTAATTTCTTTGTGCCTGGCAGTACGTTTGACTTTTCTAGCTGCTGAGTAGCACTTTAAATTTCTTTCCCGAAAGCGATGATGAGCTGTATATACAGATTCCGGAAAACCTGTAAAATTGACTGCGTCTACTACAGTTGTATAGGGACTATTTTCTTCTTCTTCCACTTCTTTTTAATAGGACTATGTCCTGTTTCTCCAACTTTTATCAATGTCCTGTGACAATGTGGTCCAGGAGTTAGCCCATCTTTTTGGAGGTCTTCCTAAGGGTCTGGTCGTGTTCGGTTTTTTCTTGTATGCGGCCTTGGCGAGTCTATCGTTTCCCATCCTATCGACATACTCTCTCCATTCTTTTCTTCTTCCTTTTCATTAACGTCTAAAAGGTTGTCATCATTTTCAAGTGTTGAAGCGTGAGGACGTCTAGAACCAGGAACCTTTGCAGAGATCTTCTTTCCCTCCAACGTCTTACTATAGAATTTTCTGTACTTTTGGAAATTCTCATTTGTACTGCTACTGCAGCCTCAGATAGTCCAGTTTCAATTAAATAAAGTATTTTTTACTTTACTAAAATAAGAAATTGGTGCCATTATTATGAAAACTAAATTTAATTTTGACAATTACTGGGCAAAGTAATTATCAATTAGATGAAATTTTTAATTCGTGACAGATGAGAAAAAGTTTTTAATGACATTGACGACCAAAATTTAATGCTAGTAACTGTATGTTAACTTTCAAGAAGATTGGATAATATTTTAAGGGTGCACACTTTGATCTGTTTTGAAAAGTAGGCAAAAAATACGACTTTTCAAAGTTAATTACCTTTATTTAAAAAATTAAGAATCACAAACTTAAAATAGTATTAAAATTAAACAGTAAGACATAGATAGTATGACAGGCAAAACGTGTGTTGCATTAATGAACTTTGAACGATGCAATCCCTTCTTTTGTTCGCTTGGTGACGACTTTTCTGTGATGCTCGACTAACCACAACACAAATTGTTTTTATTGTTCTTCCCTGACCGATTCCTTTAACTTTCTTCTCAGAGCAGTTCCTGTTTCTGTGGTATCATTCACCAACTTAAAAGCGTTCATATGGCTTCTTCACAAATTATTTTTGTTGTTCTTCCCTGACCGATTCCTTTAACTTTCTTCTCAGAGCAGTTCCTGTTTCTGTGGTATCATTCACCAACTTAAGAGCGTTCATATGGCTTCTTAGAGAATCACTGCAGTATTCTTTCTCGTAGTGGATCCCAAAGAAAGGAAAGAACGCCTTTGTTTTATTAGTAACGAAATGGCTCAGGTTTATTCCTTCAAAAACTAGGTTTTTACCCTCTAATCGTTTTACTTCCTTTTTTTGCAGGTTTGGTTTCCAAATTTTTAGTCATATTTTTCATAACAGCCTGGGTAATCCGTTCGTCCAAAAAAACCAATGCTACGTTTGTTTCTGACAAATACCAAAAGTGTCTCTAAGCAACTTTGAGAGCACGTCTGCATCTGGGTAAATGCTCAGAAGCTGTAGCACATCCAAATCATTCTTAGGAGCGCTTCGACTTACAATTACCTCGTGCCAAAAGCGAACATATATGAGGCTAACAAAATGTGCATCCCATTTCATTCTTTTCAATTCTTGTTAAGGAATATCTAACTGTTTAGTAAAGAGGACAATTTCAAGTATATATAGATTGCCTTTGCTATCCACCTTGCCGATGCAGAGTTCCTGGCATTCTGAAACTGAAGTAGTTAGGAGTTTTCCTTTTATTTTTGCCTAAGACCAAAAGTCAGCCGCATTGCTGTCCCGAAGTAACAACGCAGTCTCTCACAATATCTCTTGTAAGCAATCTAAGCCTTAGATTTTAGCTCTGCTCTATAAAATTTAAATCTATTTAGATTCTTTCAATGGTAGGGGGGAAAAGTGTCCAAGGTGTCCCACTTTTTTCTAACTATTACGTATCTTAGCGCAAGAACTTCGTTTCACAAACAAATGGATACTTATATCAATTTCTTGAGGTCGGATTCTATATTTCTCACAAAATATTTCTAGGTTGTTGAAAAGTTTGGCAACCACGGGTTTATTAAAGCCCATTGCTCTGGCTAAAGAAGGTGCTTCTGTTGTTTTTATATTAATGCCGCCATTTCTTTTCAAAAATAACGTAAGCCAGGCAGCTCCTGCAGACTTTCCCCCCAACTCTGAGGTAACTTTTTATTGTTAGCTTTTGTGAATTGGAATGCCAATTTTTGAGCAGACTGCGGTGTCAATCTGTGCTGAAGTTGAGCGCACTACTAAATATTCAACCAACATTGATTCTTCATCGTTGTCAAATACTTTGCGTGTTGAATAATCAGGCATCATTGAAGGAAAGTCAGCAAGAGTGCCAGGATCACAACTAATACCTCTATCTTTAACTTTTTGTGTATATCTTTTTTAAGTGTCGTTCTGGGAATATCAAAATTAATTGCAGCTCGTTGTATTGAATGTGATTCTAATAGTCTCCAACATCTAGCTCCAAAAATGTATGCAAGTCAGAAATTGGGGTAAAGTGGTCAGAACTTAAAAATATATCAGTGTCCATTGTACCCCATAAATCATGAGCACTGTGCCTCAATGTTTACCAAAACATATTTTTCGTTTCAAACTCATTAAATCTCTATTGTTTATTATTCATTCTAAATATAAGTATTTCCTACTTGCCAGCGAAATTCCAGTAAAACTGTCTCCTTGAAGCATGGTTAGGGTCATTCTGCTGACGCGGAGCTTCAACGTATATTGATGATTGCCTTGATGTGCCGGTACATATATTTAACATCTCATACATAGATGGCAATCCTTATGTAAGTATAATAACGAAAATGATTAGAAGTGACCAATGTACCCCACTGTCGAGCCAGCCCCGGCTTCCACAACTCTTTATTTTCTATCAATAAACTTATCTTGCATGACGAATGCTGATATTTGGTAATGAATGCTATCCATAATGGAAGAAGCCAAATTTGCAATGGAGCGTGAACAAATAGACGAAAATAATATACCAGTTTTAACGGTGATTGCAGATGGGGCATTGTGTAAACTATTTTATCCTTCTAATTAAAAGGCTAAATCTGCAGTAGTATGCGTAGTTGGAAAAAATATGAGTATAATTCTGTTCTGGTAATATAAAACAAATATTGTATTATGTTAAATCTACGTCGCTGGTTTAAAAATTGGGAAGAATCAAGCTCGACCATAAACAGTGATATTATTCAAGGAAGATTCAAACGAAACACTGTTAATTTTTTAATTTTCTATTAATTATTTTTTATTTTTTATTACGTTTTTAGCTAAATTTAGTGTTTTTTTTCTACAGGGACTTAACATCCTAGGAAACTAATCTATGATCATTTTTCTTGATGTCATTTAAACATTTTCTGAAATCATAATTTTTATGGAACTCGGGAGGGAAAAACCGAGGAAAATATGTCAAGATGAAGTAAAACAAACTGCCCAACAGAGAAATATAGAGTGGCGTAATATAAAAGAATTATTGTTGAACAGGAAAAGATGAAAAGAAAAAATTTCGATATTATAATCTTACATTTAATAGTAGGGAAACTTAGAATGAATAATATAAAGTTTTAGCTTCGAAAATCTAAATGCCTATTATTAGAAACATATTATTTCATATTATTATATACCTGCTATATTTCATATTATTATAAAGCTGCTATGAATATGCCTAAAATAACGCATTATACATTAAATACCTGTTTGTTGTTAAACCTGTGATAGTTGATATCTTCTCGTTGTTGCGATTTTCATTACACATCCTCCTGGGTAACGTATATTCATGTAAACACAAATATATAACGCCTTCGGGTCGATATATACAGTCGCGATTAAAAGGGAAATTTAAAGTTTGTGTACATTACAACTCGCTTGATATTTATAAAATTTACAAATGCGCGCTGCATCCAAATAGAGTTATTAATTTCTACGAACCGTTTCATACGTGCATTACCTGCATTGCATATTACATGTATTTATATGTACCGATTTGCCTGCTAAAACAATAATCCTGAAATGTTCAATAGCAACATAATTACATATTTCGATCGGGTTTTATGAATTTATATATATCAAAACGACAGTGTATCAAATAACATATTTAGCAACAATTAAATGTTAAGAGCAATTAAACATGCTGGCTAAACTGGGGTAATTCATATACAAACCATAGGTTAATTTACTTCGGGTATGTTTTATAAAGCGCTTTAACTTTCCTTCTTATTTATGTTGTCATTAAATAATATTTTACACTAGTCGCCATAGGAACTTGCTTAGCAATGTCGGTATTGGTCCTAACTTAAAGGAATATATCCATGACTATTGTCGTTTTATTTTTAACAAACGTAAATACATAATATATGGATATAAAATACAGAAGACCCATTACATAAATTATATGTAACATTAGCTGGCCTGGCAAGCGTTGTTCTGCGTTTTCCGTAGGTGACGCAATTTTATTTATAACTCGACTACAGTGCCACCTATCGAGTCCAGATTTTGGAATTTTCTTTTTTGGCATCAAACCAACATATATTGTAAATATGAGTCATGTTGTTTTATAAATATACAATGTGTTAATAAATTGATTACAGCGCCACCTATCGGATACTAGCATAACTATAAACTATCGTCTCGACAAAAGAAATATATTGTGTGAATATGACTTCAGTTGGTCAAGTCGTTTAGAAGTAACTAAATCACTAATAGACGCAATAATGATAGATTATACAGGCTGTTTATTAAACATAGCAAAAAATTCAAGGAGTTATTCCCTGAAATATTCTAAGAATATTTTGTCCTATGATGATTTTTGTAAAGCCTCTTTGTTTCGAAAACAACTTTCGACAAAAACAAAATGTTATTATCAAAAATTACATATAAAGCTTTGTAATCTACTAGAACTGTTGAAAATGACTGCGTCCGGCTAGAATACAAGAATCGAATCTTCTCCTCATTGACTGCCGAACACCAGGGTCATTTTATTGGGTTTCACCCAGCAATTATCCGTCTTCCACATTTTCCACTGGAGTAGTGTAAACTAATGACTTTAGGTGGCCTCATACGAAAAAATTCAAGGGGTTTACGTCCGGGGATCGAGCAGGCCATAAGTGAGGTCCACCTCGACCAATCCAGCGATATGCGTATGTTTGTGTTAAAAATTCACGAACAACCACACTAAAATGTTCTGGTGTACCATCGTGCGTAAACCACATTGGATTTATTTTTGCTAATGGTATATCCTCCAGAAATTGAGGTAGCAATTGTTCCAAAAAGTTGCAATACACCTTGTCGGCAAGCCTTCCTGGTAGAAATACCGTTCCAATTAGCGTTATCTACAATTTCAACTCAAACATTCAACGAGAACTGATTTTGAAAACGATCTTGAAATATCTCCTGTGGATTCTTTTCAGCCCATAATTCTCCAAACAGTCCCATTACATCCAAAGTATTTGCAATTTTTCAGGTAGAAGTACCTGGATATTCCTCTATCATGCTCAACACATTCTTTTCCACTTCCACTCTCCTTACTGTGGTTGGCCTTCATGATCCTACACTTCGTTTCAATGTACCTGTTTCACGAAGACGTCTTATAAATATTATGTAAGGTTTTTCTATGAATATATCGTTCAGTATACAACGACCTAGTTTGTAATGAATTTCCATCAGCAAATCCATATATGAAATGCATGTCAGTCATCTTGGAGTTCGTATAGCGATTCATGATATAGGACTTCACTAATAAAACTTTAACTTTTAATGACAGAAAATACACGTAAAACAGCCAAACGTCAATCAGCCGCAACAAATTCGACATATCCAGAGTGATCAATCACAAGACGTATTCAAATGAAATCCTCGTTTTAACCGATGTTCTTTTCGATATCTTCGAAACTAAGCGACTTTTCAAAAATCATCAAAGACAAAATATTCTTCGATTATTTCAGAGAATAACCCCTTGAATTTTTGCCGTATGTTTAATAAACACTATATATATATAAAGATATTCCTAATTATTTTTCAATTGTAATTAAGAGCGGCGTTTACCAACAAATAGGAACTTATGCAACTTATATTACTCGCGGGACGGGTAGACGCAAAAGGGTGTGAGTAGGTGGAGTTAGATGATATTCGGTTTCAATCACTTACCTACTTCGTATTTTGATTTTTCATACGATTTGCAAGGTTACTTCTTTGTTTTGTTGATGTTTTATAATAAACCAATTTTCGCTTGCCCATAACTGTTATATTATTATACACTCGAATATTATAGGTATATATGACATTTCTTTTTAATTACAAACTGTCATATAATTGATTGAGGTATCGCTAGGCCCTTGGCGAAACATATTATATAATAAAGGTAAAAGAAAGTTCACATTTGGTAATTTGTTTCACTAAAATTTTGTTTACAAAATGCGCTTTGACACTTGTTTCGAACTTCCCAGTTCATTCTCAACTGAACAGGATAAGTTTTACTTAAAATTAGAATAAATATATTTGAGTAAGGTGGGAGTAACATTGTGAACAATATAAGGGAGTTATGTATTATGGGGTTATTCCTAGTAATTAACGAGAAGCAGCCTTAATAACAGGGGAAACTACGAAATCTGTTTGTTCATTTACTATATTTAATGATTTGTTTATTGCTTTCGATATGTCCATTATTTCCAAAAGGTCTAATCGTTTACTGAGTGTAAAATTTCGAAATTATTTAATGATACCATGTGCTGTTCATTTATACCAGGGGTCTCCAAACTACGGCCCGAGGGCCACACCGGCCCGCGGACAGATTTTGTTCGGCCCGCGGAGAGCTAGCATACTTGAAAACTCCTTTTAGAGAACATATTTTTTATAGCAAATTAAATTTAGTTTACTGAAGTATTCGAATTTTATGTTGAATAATTATTAATATGACATCTACATTGATATGGTCATGGGCTAACTACTCGTAACATTGTTGTAGGCTTATTGTTATTGTTCTTGTGATAAGTTGGATAAAGAAACACAGAATTGTAATGAGTAAAGACATGTATAATATGCAGAAAATTTTACTTCAGTATATAATAACTAACAAATTATTGAAATGAATCCAACTAACATTTTATACATTTTAAATAAAAACATAACTTATAACAAGCATAATGACATATGAAATACTAATGAGATTTGTGTAATTGAGATTTTCCACTGACAATAGTTTGTAGTTGTGGACTAATTTTACTTGTACCAATTATTAAAAGAGATTTAATATGCTCATCAGTTAATTTAGATCTGTAAACATTTTTTGTGTACTTCATTTTGGAGAAGGTCTTCTCACACAAATAAGTAGCACCAAAAACAGAAAACAGCCCACGAGCAAATTTATGCAAATTATCAAATTGTGTCAGTGGAAGACTCTTATAAAATTCCAACAAAGATGAGTTTTGATATTTGTTCTTAATTATATCACTGCACTGTAGATCAATTATTTCCATTTGAAGTTCCGGGGCTAGGGTTTCAATGTCAGTATCAAAAGGATTCTGAAAAATCTTAATTTGATTCGCAATGGCATCAAAGTCCGAGAAACGAGTATCAAAATTTATTTTCAAAGCACTCAAAGTTTCGATTGCAAAATCGATAGGAAACTCAGTCTCAGTAGTGTGGCTGAATATTTCACATGTTTTAAAATGTGAAAAACATTTACTTCGTAGTTGTGATTGAAACAGTATCAATTTCTTCCGGAATGATTTGATATTAGTGTATAAATCAGGAAGATGCTGGTTTTCTCCTTGCAATCTCAAATTCAGTTCGTTCACATGTTTTGTCAAATCAACATAGAATGCTAACTTCCACAGCCATGCGTTGTTTTGTAATTCAGTAAGAGGGCGATGCTTTTCATTCAAAAAAATTTCGATCACTGCTCGAAGTTCAAAAAAGCGCTGAAGGACTTTCCCACAACTAAGCCAACGTACGGCAGTATGGTAAGGTAAGTCATTTTCTCCAATCTCTTCAATAAATTGTCGGAATTGTCGGTGATTCAGCCCAAAAGATCTGATAAAATTAACAGTTGATATGACTGGTTTCAGAACTTCAGACATATCCAAACATTTTCCGCACAAAGACTGTTGATGAATGATACAATGTAAGACTAATGGTTTTAAACCACCGTCATTTTCTACAGCCTTTGACACAAGAGCGACCACTCCTTTATCTTTCCCACTCATGTTTTTGCCTCCATCAGTTGTAATACATTTCAAGTTTTTCCATCGAAGGTTCTTTTGATTAATGGCCATTTCAACTCCTTTAAAAATATCTGTACCAGTAGTTGTGCCATGAATACTATTCATATCAAGAAGTTCTTCATGCACTTCATAGCTTTTATCTACTCCTCGAATATAAATCAACACCTGAGCAGTATCTGACACATCCGTTGACTCATCCACGGCCAAAGAAAACCACTCAACATGTCCATTTTTGTCGAACAGTTGAGAGGATATATTTTCAGCGATGTTTTCTACCCTTCGAGCCACAATGTTTGCTGACATACTGACACTTTTTAATAAATTTACCTTTTCAGGGCACATTTCTTCGGCTACTGCAATTATGCATTCTTTGATCATTTCTCCATCGGTGAATGGTTTTCCACGTTTTGCAATTTCAAGAGCCACACGAAAGCTGGCACGCGTTGCAGCCTCTTGTTCAGTTTTGAGTTTTGTAAATGAACATTGCTGCGATTTCAATCCGCGCTTCAAAGCTTCGAATTTTTCTGTCCGCAAACTTCCTGTATATTTTGAGTAATTTTGAAAATGTTTTGTTTCATAATGACGTTTAATGTTATATTCTTTGAGAACGGCTATGCTTTCATTGCAAATCAAACATAGCGCCTTCTTACTGGACTCAATTGCGAAATACTGAATGTTCCACTGATCTTTGAATTTTCTGCATTCACTATCAATTTTTCGCTTCTTTTCCATACTACTAAATCACACACAAAAGCAACAATTCAAATCAAAATACTGTTACAAAGATGTCTTAAACTTAAACACGCACAAACACGTTTTAAGGAGGTACGCACTATTTTATTTCACAACAGTGTCATAGGAACTGACTTGTGGTTGCGCCACTAGCCTTCTTATATATTCCAATTACTGCCATCTAGAAGTGAGTGGAAGACACCAGAACTTTCTCGAACCAACGAGATTATTCTGTACGTGCTATTAGCGCCATCTGTTAGCGATAGAAGGTACAACCTATTTCCGCTTGTGTCCACCAGACAATGCTCCGATATACCTGAACTTTCCTATGTTCTTCTATACGTGTACGAAAATATCTTCCAGTTTGACCTATGTAGAAAGCATCATAGTCTAAACAATTTAATTTATAAACGCCACATTTATCTGCTTTTTGAATTATATCCTTATTATTTGTCCAAAGTTTACCTAGATTTAATTTATTTACTATTATAGCTTTTATGCATATATTAACTAGTCTATTATTAATTTTATTCGTGGTCTTTCCTATGTAATTTATTAAAAGATAATTACTTGGTTCTAATTGGGGGGTTACATATAAGAATTTATTAATCTGTTTAAGTTTTTTCTTTGTAATTAATCTATTAATAATATCTGGACTGTATCCGCTGTTCACGGATAAACATTTCAAGACTGCTACTTCTTTATCAAGTTTTACAAACTGTCACTCAATTTTAAGTCTGCAATAGCCGACGGATTCCGATAGATTTGCGTCTTTACTAGGACCGGTAGAGATACCGTAAAGTGGGAATACACGACGCCATAACTTTGAAAAACATCGTGTGAAATGTGTGTGACAATGTTTACTATTTGATGTTTTTTTATCTTCGAATATAATTATATAAATTTGATTTTTTTGTATTCGTTCATCAAACATGCAGCTGACGCGTAGAGGTTTTTTTCCTTTTGTGTACCAGCCTTAGTTAGTAAATAATTAGTCAAATGTATGCATTTTTGTGGTTATTTCTACAACACATAACTTTTTAAGAAAGTAAATTAGTACAAAAACTGGCTTTGACATTATAAATTTATGCCTTTTGCTTCACTAACCCAAATTTGAGATATTAAAATTACAAAATAAACTTAAAAAACGCAAAACGGCGATGCCTTAGTTTTCGATAGGTAAGCGTCCCTCTTAAAACATTTAGTTTAATGTGTGTTGTAGAGTGTAATTTGTGTGCTTTTTTTTAAAAAAATATTACATCATTTCCCTATTCCCCAACCAATGATACGATTGTTATGAATTTCAAATTCTGTTGTTGTAGATTCTATGTGATGTCCAAACTTGACTGCATTTTTTTATGGAAACGATTTTCTGCAACTAAATGTTCATAAACGATTAATACTAATAATTAATTGTGACGCTGTATATTTTTTAATATGTAATTCTCTAAATGCAGTTTCATATAGGCTTGAGTACTAGTTGTGCATAGAATTGAAGTTATTACCAAGTAATGCAGATGGGGTAAATATAAATAGTAATAGCACCAAGATGTTTGTAAATAACTACAAGCTTCAGTATTTAAGCAAACACCAAATAGCGTCGCCTGAACATAAAAGAACACAATTTTCAAAATGTCGAGAAGCATGAAAGTTAGACGGCTCCATTCGCACCACATTCGGTATAAGCATTTCCATATACACACACGTTGGATGTCAAACATTTACCGCCATTTATTTATTTTCAAAGAAGAAGAAGATACCAAACTGTAAACACTTAATTAAAATGCTACCCGCCAACCTCCTCAATCCGTTTTAGCATTTCTCGACGCCTGAAAGTTTCCCTCTCTACGTTTCATATTTGACTGTGTCGACTTCGTGGATGGCAACAAGATATTTCATATTGTCGTGTAATAAACATCTGAATATGTAACTTTGAGTTGTGTATTTGTATAGTTGAGAGCATAACTTTGTTCGTCGTAAATGCTATTTGCAGTTGCTACAAGTGGTAATCGAAATACAAGTCTGGCAGAAATTGCGTGCAACATGAAATATATGGTGAATAAACTTTTTGACACAAATCTAATAAGAAAATAGTTAAGTTAGTAGTAACGCAAGTTAATATACAGCGTTGCGATTATATATGGTACCGAATTCGTTATGCTAAAACGATTTGAGCCGGAAACCTGAATAAGACTTAGGACTCAATTAAAGCTCGATAGTGTGAACACAAAAATACCAAGGGCCATTCATATTATAGGGGGTGTTCATACAATTGGAGGTTCTTAAAAGTAATCAAAAGCACTTTATGTCTTAAAAAAAGTAAAGTGGATATATTTATAAAAAAAAAAGATCCTATTATTTTTTTTTTTTGGAATCGTTTTAGATTGAATATTCAAAAAACTACCTCTTCTAATATATCTTGAAACAATAAAATTTTATTTATATTAAGATTATTTTGTTGTGCCCATTGCATTGCCAAACTGAAAGCTTTGGTAACATCAGCATGTGAAATACATTGATGATCTAATTCTGATCTCATCTTGATAAATTTTATCTTCGAAAATTTCGATTTCGGGCCAATCTTTGTTATCTTCATTCCAAACTTATATGTCTTCATACGTGTTACCATAATTTATTTCATTAAGTAATATAACCATATCCTTAAGTGCTCCATTATAGTAATTATTTCGTCTGGTTCATTACACTTTAAAATGTTATTTCAACATTTACAAACTATATCAAGAGTAATTTTATTCCACGCAACCGCCAGATGTATTATAGGATTTCTTATTGTTAATATTTTCAGACTTTCTGTTAGTTGACCACTTTTTTCAACAATAGAACTTAAAAGGTTTTTCCTATAGGACAGTTTTGTTAATTTTAAAATGCTTTGATCTAATGGTTGAATTAATGGAGTGACACTGGGGGCATGAACATTGCGAATACCATTCCATCGGCTGTTTTTAGCCGATCTTTTGGTGGGTGACTAGGAGCATAATTAAGTAGAAGAATGGCTTTTGGAGGCAACCCTTGGAATTTGAAAAACTTTCTTAGCTATAAATATAAGAATGGATTACATATTATGTATCTACATTTTTTATTACATAACATAAACTTAAATTAGGTAAAAAATTATCAAAAAAACCACCTGTTAAAAGTTTCACTAGTCATCCATGCATTTTGTGAATGTTCGTAAATTATAGGATTTCTAAATTTACTTAATGCTCTTGGGTTCGTAGGTTTTCCAATATTAACAGGTGTTAATCTATGTTGGCCAGAAGCATTTGTGCAGCCCAAGAATGTCAATTATGCTTCGCAATTCTTAACTCTGGTAGGAAGTCTTTTCTTGGAGAAGCTTCCAAAATAATCACTGCTCATCTGCATTATATATTTGTTGATGACTTAAGTTAGTTCTTGCATAATTCTCTATAATTCTTGTTTAAAGGGGTCAACCAATTCTGGCTGGGATGGAAACTTTTTTCCTGTAATTTTCAGAAATCTCAATGCCATAACGGGTCTGGAATCTTTGCAGCCAACCATCACTAGCTGTATATATTACGTTTCCACATAACCCTAATACTTTTTCTCAAATTATATCGCCACTTACAGGTAAATTTCGCTCTATTTGTTGACGAAACCATTTGTAAAGTTCTTTTTCTATTAATTTGTATGCAAATGTTTGTGTGGTGCATCTTTTGGAAATATTTAACATATTGTCTACAGATTCTAAAATGACATTCTTTCTTTTTTATTAAACAAAGAGTTGATTTTGCTATACCATATTTTTTGGCCAATAACGATACTGTCATACCTTTTCCAATTTCTTCTAATATTTTTGACTTTTCTTTTAATGTTAAACACTTACTCTTTGGCTTAACCAGTTTTATAATGAATATGTATGTACATAACAAATTAGTTGACTGTTCGATGGAGTGAATATGAAATATTAATGCTTTTTATACTGAAAACAATCTTCACACACAATTCAGTTTTTAGTGTTGACAAATGTTTGTACTATCGAGAGGTAGATACTGTTCACACTATACGGCTGTCAGTACAAAATTATAGAGGAAAGAATCTGTTCATGTTATCCAGTTGTTCAATCTAACAAATGTTCATGTTAAGAGCTTTTACTTTACTTATTAAAAGTTTTATTTTTTTGATCCATAAGTTTTCGAAATACAAAGCCACTAAAAATATGATAATCATAATTTTCATATCTTTCAAAGTAATACTTTGAAAATTCAATTACACTTTTTTTGGTTACCAGAAATACTGCAGAAATTTTGCAGAACTTCACATACAGAGAGAAATAGATTAATTAATAGATTAAGCACAATCGTTTTGTTTGGATTGGAAATATTGATTTAAGGATGTTTTGATTTGACTGAAATAAATGACATCTCCCATATATAGCGTGCTTTTATAGTTTAAGTTTACAATTGATATTACGACAACTCTACGCCTAATTTTGATATTACTCTTTTAATTACACAATTTGCGCCGATATTATCTGTGTAGTGAAATTAAGTGCATGTCTATGTTGATCTAGAATTTCTAATGAAACTGCATAAATAGTAGCGACTGTATAACGTTAAATAGTTCAAAATTTCACTTCTACACATTTGCATTTACATTCTGTTTATGTTAGGCAATGAAACTTTTTAGATGAAAGATTGCTTTTCAATTGTCATTTTGTTATTAATTACTTTCGAATCATTGCCGCTACACCAAGATTATTGATTACTTTTAATATATTTATATTTATATATGAAGACCTAGAAGAAAATATTGTTCCAGATTTAGACACTTCCATCTCATTTTATAAGCGTTACGTGGACGACTGTATCATAGCCTGCCCATTGGACAAACTACAACATATCCTGGATCAGTTCAACGGCTACCACCCACGCGTACAATTTACAACAGAAATTGAATCAAACAGCACACTAATTTTTTTAAACATAACATTAATCCACCAACACGAAATTATTAAAACGAAATGAAAGATACTGCGTCTGGCAGAGTATTAAATTTACATTCAACACAACCTTTGTCATTCAAAAAAAAATATTGCAAGTAACCCGATAAATAGAGCAGTAAAATTAACCGACATAACATTCAGAAAGGAAACTATTAATAAAGTAAAAACCATCTTAAAAAATAACAATTACCCTCCCAAATTCATTAACAAGATAACTACACAACAAATTCATAAAATATATAATAACACAAATAACACCAAAAACAGTCAACAAAACAACCAACAAAAAAAAATATATCTCTGCCATTCGTCAATCATCTGTCACAAAAATTAAACAATATACTTTTACCATACAACATTAAAATAGCTCATAAAAATCATAACACCCTCAAGCCATTATATACTAAAGTAAAAGACAGTATCCCAATCAAAAAACAAAAACACATCGTTTATAAGATTCCGTGCAATGATTGCCAGGGAGTATATATAGGACAAACCCAGCAACACTTAGAAGAACGAATAAAAGCCGACAAATACTCAAAAAACAGTACAGCGCTGAAAAGGCATACTAATCAATTTTCCCATACCTTCAATTATAACAACGTATCAATTCTACAAAAAGAACAAAACACCAAAGGAAGAAACGTACTTGAAATGATTGAAATTAAAAAAGAGCAAAACTCAGTAAACAATCGAAATGAAATAGAAAATTTATCAAAAATATATTCCCTATTATTGCAATAATCATTTGTTTTTTAAAAAGTTTTAAAACCCTCTAATACGAACAAAATTTTTAGAAACCTATTCAATACACAGAAAGAAATATAAAAATAAAAAGAGACAAAAAGTTGTTCGACACCACTAGAGCCTAGCCAGTTTATTCCAACGAAAACAGCAATGCATGCAAATCTATCATTTACATCGCAAATAGCATATTAATTAAAAATAAAAATGAGTTACAGAAAGCATTTAGGTACATTTTAAATTTAAAAAAATAATGAAGGTTTAGCGTTGTAGTGAAAATTTTATTTTAAGTCAAGTGTGATATGGAAACTACAACAAAACAATAAAGCTTATACTTATGAGGTGAGTGTCTTGCTAAGTTTTTTAGAATTCTTTTAAAATTATTTTAAGTCACTATAACAAAAGACTCTCCCTTTTACTCAAAAAGAAAGTTTGGTAAAAATGATTTATTTTAAAATTATAATTTTTTTTTATTACTTTGAACATAACGTGTAACGTAATATATACATTTTTAGTGTTTTTCTAATGTTGTAATATTTTAATTTATTTGTATTGTGATTAATGTTAGATGTTAAATTGAACTTTAAAAAAAATAATTTGACTGATTTGCTATTAATATACTGAATGTAAAAACAATTTGATGTAACTGTAAGAAAAAAAATTAACTTGTTACAGAATGTAATAAAATTTCTGAAGAAGACCAATGATTAAAGGTCGAAACGTAAAACAAAAATTTACATCCTATTCTACAGGAGCACTTTCATTTAACTGCCGAAAGTACCCACGAAGTGATAGTAAGGAAAATTGATAGTAATCGCATTAAGTAAAATTATTTAAACGTAGATGCACAAATAGAAATATGACGATTCTTCATCAACTTATTAAAACTGAATATGAATATATGTAAATTAGATTAAATTGGAATAGGTTTGCATCAGGAAAATTTACGTTTAATCTTGCATCACACAATGCACTGCAAGAAAGACATAGAGGTGAGGCTCTAAACGTATTACGCGGCTTTAGAGCATGGTGTTATTTTGAACGTCACGTCTAAGGCAAGTTCTTAATCGCTCTAAAATGCTCAAAACAAGGGAGCGGCAATCCAGGCACCAGTCGTAACTAGAAATGGCGTCTACTTACTGTAATTACGCAAGTTGATCCTAATGGTACGGATTTTATGGTTTTAACAGCCGTCGCCCACTTTTAAAACTGCACCGTTCTACAAAGAGGAGAGATCATTAAAAATGTAATTAAAATACACAACATAATACGGAGGGGTGCGGCATGAAGGATTGCCGGAGCGTGATCTGAGATTTAGTCGCAAAAGACTTAGTCATGCATAATTTTAACCCTGGAATCTCGGAAATTAAGTCATTTGCGACGTAAGAAAATATATTACGGCTCGTACTTTTAAAGATCATACGAATAGCATAAAACTTCTAATTGTAGATGACGTGTTTAATATTGATGTACGTTTATTTTTAATTGAGTAATAAATATAAATGATACAATAGCCCAGATATACTTTGCATTCAGATATACAGTGTGTAAAGTGATGTGCTTTCCTATTGCGAAAACTATTTTAATAGGAGTTTCAGAAGAAAAACTTGTTCTTTATAAAAAATTTTGATGAGATCGAAACAGTAATCATTCAAGATAAGATAAAAAAAACTTGAAATTATGTCGAGTTATTGATTTTAAATATGATTAAGTCCGTATGTTATATCTGTATCCCATTATGACATTGCCTGACAGTTCAGATGGCTTTATTTGTGAAAAATATTGACATTAAGGCCTCTCGCTGGAGAAGCGGAAATGTAATATTGGTTGCATAGCATATATGTTAATAAACGAAGAATGTTCGAGTACCTATTACCCCTCTGCTAATATTTCTTCTACAAGTGGCGTAATCTACTTAATAAATAGTTTTACTTATATCGAAATATCGGATAACATATACTGATATATACGAGTGTGGGATTTTATTGTAATTTACCAGGATTTGCTATTATATTTGACGATTGATGAGCCTCGTACAGATGATGAAATTATAGGTTGGAAGCGATCTCGCTACTGTAAGTACATTTATCGAAGGTTTCATTAATCCTAATTGCGTTATTTCCTTTCTTTTCCGCTCTTTTAGTTTGCAATTTGCCTACGGCATTAAATCCGTTATCATCGGCCATTTTGTATTGAGAAGACATTTTGCCCGTGTGAAGATTTTTGTGGATGTTCCTGTTTCGTTTTGAATGTCGAAACCTGTCAGTAACCAGCTTCCGAACGTGCCCTCGAAGCCGTAATTACCAGGGAATTTTTCATGAAGCTTGTATACTGTCGAACTTTTTTGTCCGAAGAAGCTACAAGGTAGCGAAACAATTGTCATATATATTTTTAATAAACACAGTGTAAATCTAAAACAAGCTGTTTTCATTATTATTAATTTTTTGTCTAACTTTGTGTTTGTGGATGCAGGTATTTCGAACCATTTTATTGTTAATCACATGTATTCGAGTGCATACTACACTACCGTTAAATTTAATTAGGCACAGTCACCTGTGTGTATTAGTAATTGATGTCCAAAGCACATCCGATTGTTTAAAATTTTGTTTCACTCTCAAATCATAACCTAAGTTATCGTAATTTAACAATTATAATTTTATGGCGATTAGGCCACTGTTCAATTTGTAATTAGACAATTAACGTTCAATATTTCTTATAATTTAAGTCTCCTTGTGGAGGTTACGAGTCAATTTTCATTGTTTTATGGTCAACTTTTTCCAGTTATTAATATTTATTGTGTTTCTGTGTGCAACTTGAATTGCCACACCCTGAATATTTTTGTGTAAATTATATCGCATTTAATTTAGTAATTTTGTTCATATTTTCGACCTAAAAGTGTAAATTTTTGTACGATGTTAATCATGGTGAATTCAACTAAGTGTTTATTAATTGTAAGGCCAGATATCTGAGCTAAATTAAATACCACCTAGAATTTAGAGCATAGTGGTCACACAGTTTCGCGTATAGCCCCTGATATACAGGGTGGTTCATTTTTTATGGAACTTTGTGATGCAGTTTGCGACCAGACTGTTCGGAAACTATAGTTCTGATTCTACTAGCTTTACATGTGTCATTTGTTAACCTTTTTTGGTTTAATTTGTTTTTTTTTAAATCAAGGCAAAGCCTTACGTACTACAACATATCATACAATTGAAGCGCATTGTTCTTTTTTTTTCTTTGCGACCTGTTTGTATGGGAATGTTAGTATTTAGTTCATGTAATAAATTTTGGTATTAAATCTGAATGTGCGTGTGTTTGGTTTTGCCAATCATTTTACCTGGGGTTTAAATATTGAACTTTGTCCGGAGTTTAAAGTAGCAGATTGGTAGACAGTATAATACGGTGGATTGGCGCCCTGACAACCTATAACCTTCGACTTGTACTGTGTTTCGAATATGCACATTCCCGACTGCAGTTGGAGGCGGTACTGTCTGATCATATTTAACACCGACCCCTGGGAAGAGGGGGGGGCTTTGTTTACATCGGCGGAAGGGAGCTCAATATCGGTTGTTGCAGAAGGCAAGAAATCTACATCTGTAAAAACGTTCATGTCAACAGACCAGATTCCAGTCTTTTTGGAATCCATTCACAGCTGTGCTCATAGTTGCCGCATGTATAAAAGCTGGACCAAATAAAGAAGCAACTTGAAATAAGATAACGACCTTTACAGAGTTAACTCTGAACCATTTTTATACTTCATTCTCGTTATATTTACTTAATGGTCTGATAAATGGCACGTCAAGTGGTTGGAGCCTCTGAGAACAATGAGGTGGAAGGCACAATAAAATCACCCCATTGTCCCGTGCTAAATCAATCAACTCCAAGCTTTTAGTATGGGTCGAATGCCCATCCAAAACGAGTAGACATGGTTTTCCTTTTGTAGGTCCTGTGAATGTAATAAATTTATGAAACCAAACTAGAAAAAGTTCCTTGGTCCATCCACCCTGTTTCGCAGACTTCTGAAGAAGCGCAAGGAGGAAGTCCAGTTTGAAATTTTTGTTGCATACGTTTCCTTGGGAATATCAACATGAGCGGGACATAAGTTCCAGAAGCGGAGAAGCAAATTGCAGCAGTGACAGTATTACCTCTTTCAGCTGATGTTAGGGTTCCGACCTGACGACGTCCTTTTTTGGCATTTATTCTTGAGTGACCTTTTGGGTTTACTGTCAGACCCGTTTCATCGCAGTTAAATATTCTATCCCCTCTCAGCTATCCACAACTTTCGAGAGAAGGTCGAAAAATGGTTTGACTGCGACCTTATTGAACCCCATTGCTCGAGCTGCTGATGTTGCTTCCGGCTTTCGTAGGCTTAGATTGGGGTGCCTATCCATAAAACCTCTTGTCCACACCAATCCTGCTTTCCCATCCTTAAATGGATGATTAAGGTTATTGCGATCGGCCAAAGCAAAAACAAGTTCTCGAAACTCATTCGTTGTAAGGCCAAATAGTTGAGCCTCTAGTTTACTTAAGTAGTCAACTAGTTCAGACTTTTGCTCGTCCGAAAAAGCGCATCGGTATTTTCCCAACGTTTTCTTAACTCTGTATTCTGGATTATTTCGAATTTTTTTAACGTGACGCTCTAAAGTTGTTTGCGGAACGTTAAATTGACCAGCCGCTTTTTTGTATTCCATCGAGCCATTTACAACTTCTTCTACCGCTTCTTGCGTTTGTTCTTCGGTCTATTGTCGCTGTTCCGATTTGCTTTTGTAACGTCGCACCATTCTAATTTTATCAGAACGAACACGCAACTGTAACAGGCGCAGATTAACAAATAAAAAATGTAGGGCAAAATGGGGTAGGGCAAAACGGGGTACCCCGTTGCCCCCCCCCCCTTGTCCCATTTTGCCCCACACACAAGTTTTGAGGTTATCTAGTCATTAAAACCAAATTAGTGCGTAAAACTTAAGGATACAAACGGAATTAACAGTTCATGGGACATAGTGCAACATTGTATAAGCAGCTTTTAATTAAATGTATCTCATTTCTACTTACTTGCAGTAAAATACACGTTGAAAATTGCAACACTCATAAAAATTTACATAGGACAACGAACTAGGCAACTTGGTTGGCACAACAGCTGTGATCTGTTGTATAGTAGCAGGGAGAGTATGAGCACGGAGTTCAACGAAATTCAGACAGATTGTAGTACTTGTTACGAAAATAAGTAAGGTACCCCGATTTGCCCCACACCCCGTTTGGCTCACGTTCCCCTACTAAGATGGGTGTCCAGCTCATGGTAACTAGGTTGAAAGAGAATTCTTAAATTTACAATTTCCTAATAGATGGATTAGACGAGATCGACCAATACATTCACCAGCCCGGTCACCGGACTAAACTCTTATAGATTTTTTACTTTGGAGTTATCTAAAACAAGAAGTGTACAAAGAAACAATGGAAAACGATTTAAATTATCTAAAAATGCGGATTACGGAGGGTGTTCGAGAAATTAATGTTGAAATGTTGAACAACACTTTATACTTTAACGAACAATTTATAAAAAGAGATGAAGATTGCCCTGAATGTGGAGGAGATTATGTGGGATAATGTTAGAATTTAGTGGTCATCCTTTTTTAGAAACACAAAAACAATAAAAGTTTTATCGAAACGACTTCTTGCCTTTTGTCTACCAATTAATAATGTAATATAACATTCGGACTTAGTCATACTTAAAATCAACAGCCCCAATGAGTCAGAAACACGTGTCTACGGTTGCTCTATAGTGGAATTTACCCAATATTCTCTATATCTTGTTTTATTTTATATATCCGCGACAATTCTCTTTTTGATTATCTTTACTTAGTTCGGATGGCACGCAGGTTGACAATGTCTTCCGTCTTGTCTCAAAACCGAGGATCTTCTAACTGAAGCTACAACTGGCGGTGTGTCACCTGATGGTTTTTCGTATATGCTTACATCTCCAAGGTTATCGCACCATACACGTTATTTTTTGGCTACACCGTACTAGTACGCTTTGTTTGTAATTACTTAAATAATCAACTTTTAACTTCATGAGGAATAAAACTCAAATAAGGGTCAAAAACAATACCAAGGTCTCAAACACGGTCAACTTTAAAGTAAAGGATTTACTCCCTTTGTGTAAGGCATCAAATAGTGTCTATCAACATTAAGTCGCAGTTTATAATGTTAAAACCATTTTCTTATAAAATTATTTTTTAAGGTTGAGATAATTACCAATCCCAACACCATCATTGCAAGCCAGGTAAGTTGCGTTTTCAAATGTATTTTGCTATCCATAGCTGACATTATTTTTACTGGCAGTATCCGAAGAACGACAACAAGAGCACACACGCATAATTATAACATTGAATTTATTAATTTATAGTAATTAGACAACTTTTATGCCTACGGTGCCCATCACGACGGTTTACTAGAAAACAAAACAGGAAAAAAGTGGTCAAGGGAGAAGAATCACCAACAGATTACAAAGAAAAAACAAATATAAAATAATAAACTTAGTATTTTTATAAACAACAAAACCAAATAGAATAAACAAGCACTAATGCTTACAAGAGATAAAAGCACTACGATAGAGAAAAAAAATGACACGTCAGTAATTTTATCACATAAATATTTGAATATAAAGCCCACTTGCAAAGGAAAAGATAACACGCATGATAAGAGAAAATGTTACACTACATATTTTCTTATTCTTTAGAGAATTGTTCTAAGAACAAAAATGTAAGGATATACACAGAAAGCAGATTCACATGTATGTACCGCAAAACTCGATACGAATGATAAAATATTGTTGTAGGTATCAAAAGTTATTCGTGATTTTAAACTTCATACCAAAATTTAAGTAGAAGAGCTTTCTCTAAGAAAATGTTTCCTCTTCGAAAAGCTAAATTGTAATCATTTAAATCTTTCATTTTATATCGTGAGTTTATCAAGGAATACAAATTTTATTTTCAATCTGATAAAGGTGAAATGAATTTAATTAAATTTTCTTTGAGTATAATTTCACTCTTGGAGTTTGATTTATTTGTAAGAGTTGGTAAATTTAATTTCGTTTCGTCATTATCAGTCTAAGCAATTAACAAACTTTATGAAATTTGTAGTGACATGAGATACATAAGAGGGTATATCAGAAAATAACCAGACTCGTGCTGTACAAAAATTACAAAAATGAAACGTTTATTTAGAAAACTTCAACAACTATTCACTATTCACTTGTCCCATTGTTTTGTCCAATTGTCCTCAACATCTGAGAAGCCATTTTTTTGCTCTAAATTCGACTAAAATTTTTTTTGTCTTTTTTGACAAAGAAATGGAAGTCATATAGATTTTCAGTAAAATCGGCAGGCTGGAAATAATAGTTCACTTTAATGAAAAAAATCGAATTTTGTCAATATTTCGACAACTACTAAGTTTAAACATATTTATAAAGAATTCATATTGCTGTGGATAATACGTTGCTGATGAATGATAAAATTATAATAGTTTATTTATTAACTTGTTCCTAACAACATAAAATTTTTAAATGTTCTTCTGAGTTCTTGCAGTGATTTATTTCTTATGTTCTGGTACTCCTCTTACTTAGTTTTGCTTAGGATAAGGTCAAAAATTAAACAAAATGTCTAAATCTCATATAAAAAGTTATATTTACATTTATAAATGACGATTGTTAATAACATTGTCATTATATATATATTTTTTGTCCAATAATTTTTTTTTAAAAAAACATTTATACTCACTTTAGAGTTATAATGCTTGTGAAATACTTATACATCCATAATGATAGTTGAATGAATATTCATCTTGTTCCTTTAAATCAAAAAAAATTATTGATTTTGGATAATTTGTTTATTAATACGATGCCGTCTCTATTTCACCAAAACATACATTCTCGCATAGTGCTTTGGTAATCTAGAATCTTGCAACGTAAATGCTCTGAAACTGGCTTATACTAATCACTAGCTGGAAACATTCTCACATTGTACCTCTAGCAGCTTAGCATCTGCACACTAAAAACATCCCCGCTTATTCGTATTAATTTATTTGAATTTCTAAATTAAATGACTATTTAATACTTAATAATGCCCAGCGATCTACTAAAGGCAAATATTCTCACATAGTACCTTCAGCATGTTTAGCACCATTAACTATCCCTTTTATTAATTTGAAAAACGAAATACTGTTATAAAACAAGATAATATTCATTTGATATCCAATAAATTAAATTATTTTATCTCATGACTTACTTCATTTCATCGTATATTTTATTATCTTATTGATATCCTCCATCTTATAATTAGTGATAAGAAAAGAAAAGTTACCTGAATAAATTTGATTAAAAGAAAACTAAATTAAAATTAAACTCTAAATCTTTTATGCAAATTATTAAATCGTAAGTTGATATTGTAGTGTATATACACCATACTCTCACTTTCGCTATATTAAATTTGTTTATCTCTTACAAAATTTGCGTCATTCCTCCTCGAATTAAAAACTTAAAATCTGCAGGTCTATTCCTGTTTCTTGCCTTATATAAAAAAACAAAGGCCTATCGACAATTTTTAGCGCCTCTCTCATCTAATTAAATTTTAGGTTGGCATCTATTTCAAAAACGTTCGTGTTAAATTTTCTTGTTCGTTTTCTACAAGTTGTCACCCTCGAACCAATACACGTCAATCATCTTGACAGTTATACACTAATGGCGATGCTTCAAGCTGTTTGTTATTATAGTTTCTCTTAAAATTGGTTGCATCCCCTCTTTGGTAAGTATATCTTTCGTCTCTTCCTCTTCAGTATAATCCTTCATTGTATTTGTATATAATAGCATTATCTTTTTCATCGTTTGTTACATATTTCCTTTTACCATGTACTAATGTTATCCTGATTCTTCTTTTAGAAACCCTTCAGTCCGGTAGCAAAGGAAACACATTACACACCACGGGAATTTTTCTTACGGAGCTCGCACTACGAAAAACGGTCGCCTGCGTCACATTCTCCCTTATTTCTAACCATGCTTTCTCTTCAGGTAACATGTCAATTTGTAGAATGCTATAAACAACATTAACATTGTATTTTCTTTTGCAGGTTTTTAAACCACACACGACCATTTCTATTGTCTTTGAAGCTCGTGAGTTATACATACAGGAACTAACAAGTGTATTTTTAATTCATATTGTTAGCATTTACACAAAATATTCTTATTTACGATCTGACATTTTCCACTGGAAATGTTTTTGATTTATATCCTTTTGTTTTTTTTTATATATAAGCCACAAGTATTTGTTATACTTTAAGTTTCATTATTGATACCTTTTTTATGAATTGGTATATTTATTTATTCAAAATCGTGTTATCTTCTCGAGCACACCTGATATTACCTTGCTTTTATGACTTAATAGCATTTAAATGATTTACTCTCTTTATTGTCTCACTCTTAAACAAAACTTCTTGTTTTTGAATAATGGACCATTTCTTGAAATGTTTAAGCTGTTCTAACGCCTTGTGTGAAATTAGGCTCTGTGTTTTTGTACTCAAATCATATTTCGTGCTTGTCTTTTCTACAAAATATCAAGTACATTGGTTTATTTTGTTTTTGTAATATGCCTAATATTTATACGTATTTAACTATTAATTAATAACAAAATGACAATTGGAAAACAACTTGTCATCTAAAATGTTTCAATGACTAACTTAGACAGAATGTACATGCGAATGTGTAAAATATGTGAAAATGTAACCAATTACTCTATTATTTATGCTGTTTTATTAAAAGGTCTAAATCAATCATATACACGCATTTAATTTCACTACACGAATAATATCAACGCAAATTGTGTAACTAAAAGAGTAAAAATTAAGAGTAAGTGACATGTCAGTCAATTAAAAGGCCTAGATCTATCTTAGGCGGACATCCAATTTCAACACACAAATAATACTGACTATATGTCAAAGACATATATCATAGAAATGTATAAATCAAACGTAAAAGTGTTAAATATGTGCTAGTAAGCGCACACTTCGGCAAAGAGTTTTAATATATATAAAATATGTTAAATTATGTATAAACTGTTCAAAGAGTAAATGCCAAAACCTTGACTATACTTTCCTATAAATTTAACGCAAGTCGACTTATACATACAAACGTCAACTAATTGGGCAATAAAAGTAGACCAGTATTCAATTCCCTTAGAGCTGACATTAAAACATTTTCGCGAATTCCCGAGGAACGATGTAATAAAAGCTTGTTAATCGTGAACAGTGAACATCTTTCGTAGTTCGTATCTATTTTCACTACAAGTTCTAGTTTATTGTCAATTGTATTACACATACACGTCAAGTTCAATAGAAGTGCAATTTTCTCCACGCATTACCATCTACATTGCGATGTAACTAATGTTAGGTGGCAACAAACTACATCTAAACAAGTTGCATTTCGTGGGAATTACACTGCTCGCGATATCACCTTCCTTTTTCGCCTCTTTTTCGTACTGGCTTGCTAGCAACTCCCGCTGTGATACTAAACAACATTTGTTACGTTTTAAAACAAGTAAAGAAGGAATACCCTCACATTTGTGGGGAAACCATTTGTATCGAAACCGTTGTGTTATTTTCAGACTCGATTACTATGTGTCGTTTTTTAAATTTGAGCTGTTGAAGAACTACTTGTTAAAGATAAATCGTTTGTCAAGTTAGAATGACGACTAGAAAACCTAATGCATGTAAATTTTCATAATAGTAAAAAGATGTGGCTATTGCACAAAAAATAAGGATTATAATATTTCTATATATGTTTGGTAAAACGTCATACTATATATATTTAATACAAGATTCTTTGAATAAAGACTTAATTAGTAGTGATTGAACATTTTAAAAACTTTAAAAGTTCTTTTACGTATTTGTCCAAATAGAATGCAAAAGCAAAATACTAAATAAATTCACGTTCACTCTCTTGATTTAATAAGTATAGATTTATATGTCTATACTAGAATCGCCGAAGAGATTCAGTAATAAAAGTGTGTGATCACAACCTCATTACTACGTGATCCAGGCATCCTATGCAAAAAAACAGCGGCGGCAGAGATCGTTTACATTAGGCAAATAGGTAAATTTTAATAGTACGTATCACAGATCACGGGTGTTTATTTACTTTTACGCTTTTGTTTCCGTTAAATTTGCTTTTATTTGAATATACACAATTTCTTATGTCAAATACTACGGCGATAACTATTTTACAGACATTGGTCTTTGAATGATTTTATGTGCCTGTGTGTATACGACTTGGGCGTGAACACGTGAACCCAAGGTGATCACTGAATCTGTTCAGCGATTTGAATATAGATATTTTCTTTTGTACTGCAATTTTTGACATGCAGCGTTTTGAATTGGGGATGTGTTCAATGAATTCTTTGTAACTCAGTTCAAAGGATGAAGCCCTAATTGATTAGCAAATATGCTTTGGGTTGACAATACTATCCAGAAGTGTGGGAATGCATTGGGATGGGAGTAATGGCAGCACAAAGTCAGCGTTTTAATGCGAGAGTTATCATTAGTATTGTTATTGTAACAATTCCTGACGCGTTTTGAGTATAATAATAATTGTTTTTGTGTTAATTGGTACATAGAAAATTCTACTAGGTTCTGTACTGATTATATATTCAGACTCAAAAGTGAGAATTCAACAAATGTATGTGCGAGATTTATGTCAGAGAACGTGGACGTCGTTACATTACACTCGATTCTTGTAGTTACACCTTTATAAACTGCACTGGTAAATCCGTTTCATAGTTTTCCCCGGCTATTAGTTTGGAATTTGTGAATTCCAACATTCGACCAATAGAATCATTGGGTATAAAATTAATCTATATAATTATATGATAATATTATAATGATACTGTATTTCACATATTTTCATATCGGAAGATTTGAAAGTAATAAGTATTAAGTAATAACATTTTAAATATGAAATTATGTACATCTATAGAAGTGTTTTGCATTTACGATTTCTATGAATATTACGATTGAGCAATATTTATCTACGTAGTAAATACGGTATTATTTGAAGTAAACAGTTTATCGAGTGTATTCTATCTTTGACTAATATCTATTTGTTTCAAGTTGTTATCTTGATATACCAATATAAAAAATTAAATTCAGTAAAAATTTAAAGAGAAACAATGAAGAGACCGTAACCATAGATGCTGATGTTTTGAAAAGCTTGTCAAAAGACAGATATATAATAATGAGTCAGCAGAGATATCATTGAAAAACACATTGAAATAAAAAGTAAAAGTTTTAAATTTATATTTATGTTAGATATTATTATTAACCATAACATATTGGAAACATAAAAAAGTAACAAGGGAAGAAGAAGAAGAAGAAGAAGAAGAAGATCGAAAAAGAAATATATATATGGGAAAGAAGATACTTACACAAAAATGCACACTCTAACATCATAACTGTAGGTAATTTGAACATTGTATCAAATTTTGAAATATTAGCCATTTGTAAAAAATTCTTGTAAAATTATATATGTCATAATTCTAATTCATTTTTATTTAAATCATAAATAACACTACAAGTGGCGCCCAACGTGGGGCGCCACTATGATGATAGAAGGCGTAGTCATGTATGAGTATGTACCGTTTTTAACACTATGCATCCTGAACGAGATCCAATTAGCAAATCTGTACTAACAAAAACTTTGAAACGGTATAATAAGACAGAAAATGTTAAGGAACGTATATGAGAATTAGACATAAAAAAACTGTAACGAATGATGAAAATTTTTTGAATCCCACGTTAGATCTTCTAGATTACGATCGTAGAGTGCAATTTTGCTTAAATGGACATGTCAATCGACATAATCGTAGTACTGGTCAGATAGCAAACCACATTGGATGGAGCAGGTACATACACAACGTCCACAGAAAATTAACGTTTGGACAGGGTCATTGGTCATAATATGGTGGGCCCATTTTGTAATGAAGGCAAGCTTACTGATGATCGGTACCTTCAGGTTCTACAGAAAAATGTCCTTTCCAGATTAAGAGAATCAGTTCCAAACCACTACAATCCAGAAATTATACGTAACACTGCTTGGTTGTAACAGGACAGGGGGCACAGCCTCATTTTGGGCGTTAGGTAAGGCAACTATTAGAAGACGTTTCTCGGGTATGTGGCTTGGACGCAGGGGACCCATTGACTAGCCTGCTAGATCCCCTGACCAAACATCTATGGATTCCTTTCTGTGGGGTCATATAAAACAACGAGTATGTTAACAGACGAGACAATTTAGAAGATCTATGAAACCGAATTAGAGCGGAAATGAACAATATCAGATACGAAATTTTAAAAAGGGTAGAGCAAAATTTTGCGCAACGGCACTACTAGAAGTTAATGAATGGCCCTTTGAACATCTTTTTTTGAGAAAGAAAACTCAAATGCTGCTAAATTTATTTTAAGTTCACTATTGGTAGCTATGTTATTTTTCTTCTTGCATTAAACCTTTTTAAGTAATAAATTTAATTAGCCATTTTTTATTCAGTTTTCGTTCAGTTGAAGTTTCGAAAATGTTTAAATACAGCTGGTCCTGTCATTTTGCCGATAAAACATGTTTCTTTGAGCTTTATTACTTTGACAGTTTTTGTAAAAATCGTTAAACACCAGTATTACATGATGGTACTCAGAAAAAATTAGCTTTCGATTTATGTCCAATTCGACCCCTATTGGTATTTAATAAAAAACAAGTTGGCTATGTATCTCGTAAAGTTACAATGTAAAGCGGGTTAAAAAATTAGGTTCAATAGATATTAATTAGTAGAATGTACATACCCAATTTTAAATTAATCCGCCCAATAGTTTCGAAGATATTAAGCCAGTTCCAAGCATAATGAGGACCCTGGATACGTATACCGATAGGTCCAGCCCGCGACGAGCCATACATAGGCAACAATATACGTATGGAACGTGCTATGTGGCAACGTGTGTACGATACCACTCCGCGTGCTCCTATTTTGAGTGACTTTCTTAAAATTTGAATTTATTTTGTAGAATTATTGATTTTTTTACTTTTATTTTTTAGAAAACGTTATTGTTTTTTTATTACTTAAAATTACTTTTCCGTAGCAGCTAGGAATACAATAATAATAATAAATTGGACCTTATTATGTCTGAAACAAATGGGCAAATTACGTATACAGAACGAATATGCAAACGACTATATCCTTGCGCGGTATAAGTCTTACTAAATTCTTAACTGCAATGTGCTGCTGCTGCGGGTAGAGGGGTTTCGGTGGGGGTTTCGGTGTTGCCACTCGTTGCTGACTATGGCCCGTTCCGAGCTGGACCGATCGGTATATGTACATACATACATTATTATAAATGCGTCCTACAATGAACACATTCGCAATATTCAATCCTCTCTTATACAAAACCCTAAAAAATTGTGGTGCCACATTAACTCTAAGCGGGGTAACACTAGAATTCCTGGTAAGATGACGTACAATTCATGTGAGCTGGACTCTCCCTCAACTATTATGCAAGCTTTTGGTGACTACTTCAATAGCGTATATATCCACTCTAACTCATGTAATTTAAATATGTCTGAATATAACACTGACTTCTTTAGTAATGTTATTATTGGCAATATTGGTGTAGACGGAATATTTTCTGCACTAAAGAAGAGCAAGAACACCTTGCTCAGTGGTGTAGACGTAGTCCCAAGCTTCTAAATCCGTGACTGTGCTGGGGCACTCGCTGATCCGCTGCACTACATTTTCAACTTAATAATCATAGAAGCAACGTTCCCCGAGGTTTGGAAGGTATCCCGCATCTGCCCGATACATAAAACTGGTGATCCCTCTGATATCAAAAATTATAGGCCAATCCTAATTTCGTGTAATTTTTCTAAGATTTTTGAGAGCAGTCTTTATAGAAGTATTTATAGCTCTGTTAAATGTTATTAAAATATCAACCCAGCAGCATGGTTTCGTGGAGAGGCGCTCTATCATCTCTAATTTGTGCTGCTTCACCCAATACGCGTCCGAAGTTCTGAATGACCGGGGTCAGGTGGACGTTATATACGCGAACTTCCAAAAGGCATTCGATCAGATCGATGACTATGCTCTTCTGAATAAATTGTTAAGAGTGGGATTTTCCCCATCTCTTATATTGCTTTTTCAGTCCTATCTGACGCAAAGAAAACAGTTTGTCGAATATCGAGGTACTAGGTCAACGGTATTTGCCCCTTCATCTGGAGTCCCCCAGGGATCTAACCTAGGTCCACTCTTGTTCTTAATTTTTATTAACGACATTGTAAATTCCCTGGATTGTAATGCACTATTATTTGCCGATGATTTGAAAATATTTTGTAGTGTAGAGTCAATAAATGATTGCCACAGACTGCAGCATGATCTAGACAGCATAGATGCTTGATGCCAAAGTAATTTTTTAAAGCTTAATATCAATAAGTGTAAAGTCGTGACTTTTACTAGGAAACAAAATGTTGTTAGATATGATTATTCAATAAACAATATTACCCTGGAATGCTGCAATAGTATAAAGGATTTGGGCATATATTTCGATACGGGGCTTTCTTTTGTATGTCATATTAATGAAATGATCAGCAGCGCATATAGATTGTATGGTTTTATATATAGAAATTGTAGAAACTTCACTAACACTAATTGCCTAATTTTATCATATAACTCATATGTGAGATCTAAACTTGAGTACGGATCACTAGTCTGGTGCCCCGTCTACGCTGCACATTCTAATATTATTGAGAACGTCCAGCGTAGATTTCTGAAATACTTAGTGTTCATGTCGGATGGTGTTTATCCTCCTAGAAGATATGATCATCTTGCACTGCTCAGTAGATTTAGCTTCGTCTCACTTGCCACTAGGCGTAACATAGCAAGAGTAAGATTTTTATATGGCTTAATTCATAACAATATTGACTGCCCGTGGCTTCTGGGTAAATTGGGGTTTCTTGTACCACGCATGTCTTCGCGGGGTCATTTTACTTTCTACATTCCTACTCCGAGAACTAACTTGCTGTGTAAATCGCCTATATCAATTATGTGTAGCAATTTTAATGTTGTGAGTTGTGGTGTAGGTTCTGATCCAATTCATGTAATTAACGATATTGTTAGAACATGCTGTGCAGGTATCTAGCTTGTGGATGTATGGGTGTATGCGTGTACATGTAGCTGTATTGGTGTGCGTATACTCTTTCATGCACACTTGGGCATACATTTAGATATGATATGCCATTTCTTGTACTTTCCCTGTGCTTGGGTGTATCCTGTTCGGAAATAAATATATATTATTATTATTATTATTATTATTGGTCCTTTCATCCAAAATACTCATCTGTTTGCACCATCATTTATTAATACGACAATACGCATATTTTGAATATGATATAAGAAAATGCACCAATACCAACTTAAAATTCATTCACTTGTAGTGCAACCAATAATGTATTTTGCTTCCAGCTTGAATATTACTATATTTTCAAAATAAATGTTTTCGTGAAATATGAATAATTAAATTGAACCTTAAACTTTCAATTTTTACTATAAAATAAGTACTTACTTTATTAATTTCAAAGAAACTTTCTAGAAGATTACCCAACACGTAAAGCCTTGTTTCTACTTCAGTTTTAAGATATAGATTGGATCGGAGTTGATTAATGTGTCAAAATATCTAACGTCTGTATTTCTAATCCACGTATAATTGCTTTTCCAAACTTTAATTATTTGGTAAAGTAAATAGATGTCACTTTAAGCATACCTCATTAATAATATAAATAAATCTTGTGGCAGATTAAGAAAATCATTAGTAGACAACCTATTACTTAAAATAGAATTTCTAAAGCAATTAATTACTATAAATTATTATTCAGTACTAAAATTGATAAAACTTTATGTCACTTATTATGAGAATCTGTAAGTGAAGACTTGAAGTAACTAATGAGTTAAGTGTCAAAACCCTAAATCTGAGGTAAGTGATTTTCTTTTATACTGAATCAAGTGTAGGTATTACAGATAACTATCAAAAAAGTGGACATAAACTTAGTAAATTGTAATCCTTTATTTTTCAGTAAGTATTTCTAAAATATTTTACTGAAAAACGGCTTAAAAGAATAAAAAAAGAAACATTTTCGAGAAGGTGCTACGTGCCACTACAAATATATTTATGTTGGGATCAGTATTGATGTGGAAACATAAAAAATGTAGTTTCTAATCATTAGAATTCGCCAGATTTTCATATAATTGTTTAATTTTCTCTCTTCAAATAAGAGACAATTTTTGGGAGAATCCCCTTATTGTTCCAGAAATTTTGCTCTAAAAATCGAGATTCGGAAGATTCAATTCGCTGATTGTGTAATTTTTTTTTCAAAATTTTTACAGATTTCCAGGCCTCTATTTCATTTAGGATGGTTCGTATTTTAATAACTCCAGGATTTTCTCTTTTAACACTGATCATCCATTGGGTTCTCGAAATTTGCATCTTGCATGTATTGACTGTACATTTAAAGGCGACATTTAAGTCTTCTAGGTTCTTTACAATCACATGATATAGAGTCTTTTCATTGCTTTTGTCATCATCCTTACTAAACCCATTGGTACAGCACACGCCTTAAGCCTTTTTATATTCTCGATGTGGGCAAAATTCCTCTGACAAGTTATGGAGGAATCACAAAATGCTAATTACTTATGATTGATTTCATCAAAAGTTCCATTAAAAACTAAATAAACCCACAAATACAAAAGCGTCTTGTTTTTATATTGTCCGGAATAGTCAGTAATCCAGACTGTTAGCTTTAGCTTTTGTGTACATTAGAGCAAGCTTTGAATATACATGTAGCAATCTCGTTGCCCCCTCGTCCACTTATGCCCTCATGCCACCGAAACATGTAACCTGTGTTGTTATCTCCAAGGTGAACAAAAAAAATTGTAGTTTAAGAGCTGCTACAGGTAATACATCTTACCACGTGTTAGTATTGGCAATTATAGAACTTGCTCGAAATCAATTGAAACTGTTACTGCGTCGCTTCCCGGGTTGCTGACACTTCTGGTGGTCTTGACTTGTTTCATCTACAGCTGCTTCAGGTTTCCTGTCGTGCATTTCAAATTTGACTTCAGCATCCGTATTTGTGAAATCATTGGTGTGCAGATGCAGAGGTTTGTGGAAACTTAGCTTTGTAAATTTTTTCTTAACTTAATTACTTATCGGTATCCCTCTGCCGTTAGGCGGAATTTTCTCCATCTTGTCCTATCTTTGGATATTTTTCGAGCACTGTTCCAGGTACTTCCGTTCAGGAACAAAGCGGCGGATGATAATAGTATCATCAGCATACTCATGTATGTTTGAGTACACTGGCAGTGCGAATATATCGCTTCTATAGGCAATGAACAGGAGAGGCCCAAGAATAGACCCCTGCGGTGTAGTAGAACTGACACAAGCAGGGTCAGAAACATAATTATTCATTACAACTTTTACAACAATTATCTGCTTAGGGCAAAGGGTAGAGAAGTGTAAGAGGTGACACTCTCGTCGGCAGCTTTGATCTCTGCTTTACCGAGACGCGCAGCGTCGAGGTTAACTTTATCTCGAGACAGGAATGAAGCTTTTCACCGAAGTTTATATACTACAGAATGAGTCATTAGTAGCCGCTTCTTCCATTGCTCTTTTGTGTTTTAAATAAAAGAAAAAACAATTGGTGGAAGATCCATGGTAGTTTGTGGCGCATATTGTAAAAATACTTTAAGATCTGGCGCAAAGTATTTTTACAATATGCGCTACAAGCAACCATGGACATTATTGTTTTTTCTTTTATTTAAAACACAAACGAGCAATCGAAGGAGCTGCTAATAATGACTCACCCTGTATTTTATTTACAACTATAATTATTATATTTATTTGTTATGAAAATTCTGGCCTACCTACATAGATTCAAGCTCCCAATAATTCTAATGTAAAAATTAACCTTATTTACAACCATACAATTAATAACTATTTGTGATAAAAATTCCTATAAGGTTTTGAAATATCGAGTTGACAGTTTTGTGATTGACATTGAGGTTAGGAAGTGAGGGCAACAATAGAGGGCGGGGAGTAAACGTGAACAAAGTCACACTTCCAAACTTTTAAAAAGTCAGAAATTACGCTTATGGTTGTAAATAAAATAATTTTCACATTTACTTTTTTCAGAATAGTAAATATTTTCAAATAATCAATCATTTTTATAAAATTAAAACTGAAAATGCGCAATAATATTAATTGAAATGTAAAGGTAGTTTTTCCTTGTAATATATTGGTTATAAATCTTGTTATTAGAGATATGTAAATTTTAATACGTTTTAATACAATCTTTTAACACGACTAAACAGAATTATCCATTGTTTATAAAACACGATTTTATTTTAAGCACGACCTTTAACGTTACGAATGTTGGAGAAACATGTTAAATTAGTAAAATTTAATTAAATGTAGAAGAGTGAAAACATTTTCAAGAAAACCCAGGAGGCCAATAAAAGTCTCGTAAATGAATTAAATGTCGTCAAATGTACTCGAAATTACCATAATAAACAAAATGACGTTATCGTATTTGAGTATTTGCACTCGTCGCTCTCTTTGTCAGCTCTTTATATGGCGAGAAAAGACCTGCGCGAACATAATCCAGTTGTACATAAATAGCGTGTTCCTCTGTTTTGTTATTTGAAATACTACATTCAGTGAAACTAATTCTCTTTCTTGAAAAAATAGTTTTAAATCTTTAGTATAAAATAGTTATCTATATTATTAAGAAAATATAGGAATTAATTTAATATATTCAGAATAACTCTTCCTATAACTTTTTTTAATACCCCACCTTATTTTTAAGACAGTATAATACAAAATAAAGAGAAATTAATATAAACATACACATTTTTAAGCGTTTATTATAGGTTTTATTATTTTTTAACATAACCTATAATAAATATACAGGGTGAGTCATCTCCATGGGTAAGTCAGACTCTGACTTTATGAGAAAAAATATTTGAAAGCTGTTTTTTATTCTGTGATAACCACTCATTAGCAGTAACTTTTAAATATATTTTGTATTATACAGAGTGTTCTATAACTTGGTGGCTGACCACAGTTATAGTTTTTTTTAACGGACCACCATGTTATTACATTTTTGTATTACTCCTATAATTCTTAATCAAAAAGTTATAAGCTAGTATGTATAGATCTGCAAATCTACACCTAAAAAAGTTTTTGAATTATTACCATTTTTCTGAAACGAATTTTTCTAACAATGAGTTTCGAGATAAATAAATAAAACGTCCTCATACAAACATATTTTTTTTTGTAATTACTAATAGAATTTGCAGAAAACTTGAGTAAAGTTAGATGACATATTTTTGTCTAAAAGAGAAATTTTTCAAATCGAACAGCTTCTATATCGGTCCATTTTTGAATAGCTTACTAAATTTCCCACCAAATGCATGTAAGACGTTATTATTTTAAAAGTGACCATTACTGAGCTGTTGTCGTTTTTTGAAATAATTTTGCCAACTTGGAATAGTGAGCTATGATATTTACCGCGAAATTGACAATTGAATGGGTGACATTTAATAAGTTGCTTCTCAGTTGACAGGCATGATTTTTTCTAAAAATGTGCTTAGACAAAAAAAATGGATATTCTTATTTACAGTACACTCTACATTAGCAATATAATTCAAAAAATATGTAGAATATGGCACAATAAACAAATTTTAAAACCAAGCAAATTAATAACTTGATTTTAGTAGGTGTAGAAATAAGAACTATTACGTGCAAGAATGCGTAATTTGTGGAAAAGAAATTATAGAATAACAATAAATATAAACATCAAAATAGGTAACACTTATTTTAACAACTGTTGAAATGAATATTCATTCACTTTTAAACATGTTTGAACACGCTTCCCAAATGATAAATCGACATTAAAAAGGAGTAATTATGTTTCTAAATATTTGTGGAATATGTTCCCGTATAGCTTCTTTTGTGGTTACAAGTGTATTATATAGTTAATCTTTGACGAATCCCAATAAAAGAAAAATAATTTTGTGAAGTCCGAGGACCTAGCAGGCTTCCCGTCTTGTTACATCCACATCTCTTCGTAAATTTAGTGAAGCATTGCTCATAGGTTTGTCTGTTAATACTATCTTCAAAGAAATGCGGGTCTATCGTCCAATCACCAAGAATGCCTCTCCAGATATTTGTGTTCCACCTATGCTAATGATCTATTTATTTCTGAAGTAAGGACTTTCATTTGAATAATAATGAATATTTCCTTTGTTAACTATTGGCTAACTGTATTGTATATGTAAATGTATTTTTATTATACCTGAATCATAATCCGGGTACTCGAATGCATTTCTGTGTGAAATCGACACTAGGTATCAACAAATTTACCTACAACAGTAAGAAACTGGTAGTGCTATTTTTTTATTCAAATAAACGTTAATGGCAAATCTATTATTGTTGGAAATTCGTAGACCAGAACATTCAAAATCCTTATCATTGGCTATTTGCAAAGTAGTAGAATCGATATTCCGGTTTTCTGTAATAATAGTCGATATCTGATGATGTTAATGCAACACCCGTTCCATTAACAGCACCGGCAATACATTTGGAAACACGCAATTTGTTTACGGTGAACTCTTCGATATAACCTGACGTTTGACCTCATCCACACTTAACCCACTATTCACTAAGATCGTAGCGGACGACGGGGGACCGTCTAAAAGCATAACCCGTATATTTGACAGCATCTGTAAGATCCAAGAAATGCGCCACAAGAACAGGACATCTACTAAAAGTATTAATCCCGACCGCTTGTTTAATGCATTTTCCATTATTATATTTCAAAAACACTCTGTCTGTGGATATATTATTAATAAACTTAGTGAAATATATTGATCAAACAGCTTCGCATAAAATACGAGGGCGACCTGAAATGTTACCGGAATCGCCAAGAGATGGCGCACGAAGGTTGAAGTTATCGGCACGGGCAACCCTTTTTATAGCAACTGTCAAAATTTCAGACGTCTACTGTCAATAGTTGTTATATAAGAGTGTGTTTTGTGTAGCAAGTCAGGCGGTTTCGCAAAAATGGATAAAATCGAATTTCGTGCAGTGATAAAACACTTCTGGATGGCTGGGAAAACGGCCACGGAAATTCAAGATATTTTGCTAGAGGTTCGTGGCAGATCTAATCCTTCATTTTCGACCATCAGCTTCTGGGTGAGCGAGTTCAAACGTGGCCGCACAAACACAAGTGATGAACCACGCAGTGGACGCCCAAAAACCGCTACCAACGAATAAATGGTCGACAGGATGCATGATGTCGTGTTCTCCGATCGCCGATTGAAGCTGAAAGAGATAGCAGAAACAACAGGCATCTCTGAAGAACGCGTTGGGCATATCCTACCCGAAATTTTCGAAATGATGCGAAATGCGATGGGTACCGCGTTTGCTCACACCAGAGCAAAAACGAAATCGGGTGACCGTTTCGGAGGAGTGTCTGGGCAGGATTCAACGCAACCCAAGAGATTTCTTCATGCGTATCGTAACTGTGGATGAGACTTGGATCCACCACTACATACTGGAGACCAAGGAACAATAGAAGCAGTTGACTTTCCGGGCGAATCAGTTCCTAAGAAAGCCAAGACCGTTCCATCGGCCGGAAAGGTCATGTCAACCATTTTTTGGTCGCCATGACCTTTCCGTCTCATCCACGGTTATGATACGCATGAAGAAATCTCTTGGATTGCGTTGGATCCTGCCCAGACACTCCTCCGAAACGGTCACCCGATTTCGTTTTTTCCCAAGGTGCGATAATCATCGACTATCTGCAGAAGGGAAAGACGATCACGGGGCACTACTACAGCGATTTATTGACCCGATTCGATGCAGTATTGAAGGGGAAACGGGCTCGTTTGCAGCGGAAAAAAGGGTTTTTTCACCACGACAATGCACCGGCTCATTCATCCCGCATAGTCTTGTCCAAATTGAATGAGTTGCAATATTTACAAATGGTAATTTAAATGTATTTACTTAAAGAGAACAGTTTTCTTAATTATATCATATAACTGCCGATATAATTAAGAAAACTGGCCTCTTTAAGTAAATACATTTAAATTACCATTTGTAAATATTTTACAGTTATTTGTTAATGTTGTCATTATATCTGTCTATATATAAGAGTTGTTCTTTTATTGTAATAATTTAGAATTTGTTATTACCTGAAGAAGCTACAGTGTAGCGAAACAGCTGTCGTGTTTTTAAGTTGAATATAGTGTAAATCTGAAACAATTGTTTGTGTTTTATTTCTATTGGATTTTTGTTTTAGTGTTCTCGTTTTTTGGTCGTTCTTTGTTATTAACTTTAGTTATTAAATTGACGTTTTTAAGACTATGGTTATTTCAGTATAGTGCAATGGTTCTTCACTTAATAAATTTTCTATATTCCAAATTTTATAAAAATTCGTTCAATAATAATGGAGATATATGACCCGAAAGTCTTAGGTGGGACACCCGGTATATTTAGTTCTATATGCCACATGTATTTTCTTTTACAAAGCATATTTACTCAAACTTAGGTACTATAAAAATTGAATATAATCCCTCTTTATTTCGTATTAGAATTTACTAGAGTTGATCAGTGATACCTTCCATATAGCTGGTCTTAAGACCCGACAAAACTTTTTGCCGCGAGTATACATAACTACCACATAACAACTAAACAACAATAATTGCTACCCGTTTCTATGTTATTTATAAAAAATTAGATTCACACGCCAGCTTGTACAATGAACCAATTTTTCTCTTAGCTTTTCTGATTTTCCCATTGTAGTGCAGGTATAATAAAAATAGCTTATAATATGTGTGTATAAGAGCCTCTAAAGCATTGGCTCCCTTTAAAAGCACTCTGCTATCGCGTTGTGCTCTCAAACGTGTCGCGCATGCTTTAAAGGTTTACTTATACACTTCTATTATAATTCACTATTTTGCATTTAAGAGAAATACAGGATAGAGTATTTCTATTAAATTCATTATTATATTAAATATTGTGTACTGAGACGCACTTAAAATGTATAGAAATGTGAGTCTTATAAAATATTCCAAACATTTTTTTTTTATATGAAGCACAGTATTCATATATCTCATACACATCTTTAATAAAAAAATTCAATCTCACCATTCCATCCACAATTTCTTTTTGACATTCATTCTTTTTTTAATAAAAAAATCTTGAATATATAAGTCACAGAGATACGAAACATATGTATGTAGTATAATTTTACACATTCTCTTTTGATATGAATTTCTTAAAAATTAGAAAACATATTTTATGGCGTCGATGTTAAAATTCGCCAGACTGTTGAGGTTTTGTTTTACTCTTGTTACATTTTGTAGCCTTTCCGCAAACTCAACTACGAGAAAAAAAGGAGAAAGAGGATGGAAAACGACGACGCATCAAAGAACCCAATTTCGCGTCGAGCGTGACTGTTGTCACAAGTTCTGCAGCCAAGTCCCAGTTGGAAACGTAAAAAAGAATCTCTAAAAAGATGTACGCGAAACGGCGACCATAACCTAAGCCCGACCAATATTGAAAAATGTTTAACGAAATGTGACGTTGGCGTTTTTAAACCGTGCCCATTGCTATCTGAAATAAAACGTGAGGCAGATTGGGGAACAAACATACATAGAAAAGGACGGTAAATATTAAAGTAAGAAAGGAAAATCGAAAAAATCTAAAAAAACACGAGCGAATCGTTTACGTAACTTTTTTTTTCGGTCGCGTTAAAGACACTTTAAATAAAACTTGAGGGAATTATACGAAGGAATCATTGCCTTTTTTTAGGAAAATATAAATATGTGCCTCCTTTTTTTGTTTTTCCTAAAAATAGTCGTTGCAAAAAGGAATAACAGAAACGATAATTTTGCCGATCTTAAAAAGAATATCTGCCGTACTGAACATTTTATATCTTGTAAATTATTAATTTTATATTCAGGGGTTAGATGACACCTTTTACCATCACAGATTTCTACAATTACACCAGAGTCGCAACAAATTCTGGGTTTCTTAAATTTAGAAGATCAAAAACCTGTTGGTTTTGAACCTGAGTTAAATTTTGTCCCAAGAATCTGTGATTGAGCATATTTGCCAAATAGTGATGTGATACCAATGTTATATCCTTTCTTTTGACGCTTTTTTACCATATGCACCGATCCCATCAAATTATGCCCGATATTTTTAATGCTTTTAAATAAGACTTCAAATATTACTCATTTATGTTTTAAATAAGATGAAAACTAAATAATTTTATCACGGTAGCTCGCGTTTTTGTCTCAGGCGGATTCAGAGAGAGAGTTCAAAAAATAATCCTTGGGCATTAAATGGTACAAGCAAGGGAACCAAAGGTAATCTAATTAAATAACATCTGTATTAAAAACCAACATTTGTCTCTACCAATACGAATACAAACAACATGTGCAACATAATATTAAATTTAGTTGGAATAAACACACAATGATAATAACTTCAGAATTAGTTCAATATCGGCAAATTAGTTACAACTATTTAAATATTATGTATTGTCTTTCCAAAAAGAACACAAAACACATATGTTTTCAGTTTCCTTTACGTAGATATATAAAATACAACTACATAAATGACAAAACAGATTAGGCTTGAAATAAACATACAATGCAAATATGATTGATTAAATTGACATATGATTTGTTTAAGTCTCTAAATTATGACGAATAGTTTTTTTAGCACTGTTACGTTAAATTTTGATCCGGCACTGTATTTGTTTTACTTTTAGTTCTTTGAATTAATTCACTTTGATTTTGCGGTATCGTTGCTTTCATTTAGCAGTCCCTGTTTATAGCGCCGTTGTTAGTATGACGCAATACGTTTTTTGCTTTAAGTATTTATTTTTATTTTATTTTATATTTCCTTTATCATTCTTTTCGCAGCTACATAATTATGTTTAATTTTTAATTTGTAAAATCAACCGTGCTGCCATCTTTTTCCCTTATGTATGTATACGTAATTACTTGTGTCACGCCCCCTTCCTCTCAATTGCAGTTTTAGCTGTATATTTTATTTGTTTAGATCGTGTTTTAAGTCTTAACACTTGCAGTTTCGTCTTTATATTCATTACAAATTTATTTACTGGTTTTCCTCCTTTTGTTTGGCCTGTTTAATTATTTAAAATTCTATTATTTGTGTAAGCGGCATCTTGATCGACTTCGACTGTGTTTCCGGGTTGTCTGCGTGGAGTCAAAAAAAAAAAATTCATTATAAAATCAGGTTTTACAACTGAAAAGCTACTTATTAAATGTCATCCATGCAATTGTCAATTTCGCGGAAAATATCATGGCACACTATTATACCGTATTCAAATAAAAAACTTAAAGTTGGCAAAATTACATCAGAGAACGACAATAGCTCAGTAATGGTCACTTTTAAAATTATAACGTTGTATATGTTTTTGGTGCGAAATTTAGTAGGCAATCCAAAAATAAAATTAGCTTGTATTAGGCCCTGTTATTATGAACAACTCTACCAAAAATTGTGTCCATCTTATACGTCGTTTTCGAGAAATATAATTTTATGAAAACTTTGAGTTTTTTTTTTAGAAAAACGGTAGTAAGTCGAAATCTTAAATTTTAGGCTTATACTAACTTATAACTTTTTACCTAAAAATTATAAGGGAAATACAAAAATGTAATAATATATAGGCTGTTCCATTTAAAAAAGTATAACAATGGTTAGCCACCAAGTTATGGAAACGCATTAGAATATCTTTACTCGTAAAGGCACAAACTGCCTTACCCGTGGAGATGACTCACCCTGTATATCTGTCAACTCTTAGTAAAACGCCAAATTATCGTGATGTAACTATTTGCTTCAAGGCAATTCAACTATTGTCTGGAAAACTGATATACGTACGTAATTTTGTCTGGATTACATTTACCTCTTACTTATGAGAAAATTACTTATTTTAGTATTTACATGTTGGAAGTGTACACCGCATAATAGAGCCTTTAGGCTGTACCACCAATCAAAATAAAAATAAGAAGTGTTAAGTATTTAGATGTTAGAACTAATATCAAGATATAAATACTATTTACATATACATATACATTTATACGCAAAACGTATATTCATATATGCATGTGTTGGGATACACACATACACCTAGTGTCATTACCGACAATCAATGTAACCAGAAACCATCGGTTTCAGTGTGGCTTTTGAGTGGCAGATGTCGCTGTGATATTCTCACCGGCATTTGCCATGCAAACCGACATGGGTTGCGATCCTAGTTTAAAAATCATTACCGGTAGTCGCACGTACACTGACGAGGCCTTAAACGTCGTAACACGGTGTCTGTGCGTTTATTGTCGGTAATGACACTAGGTGTATGTGTGTATCCCAACAACTGCATATACGTTTTGCGTATAAATGAATATATGTAAACAGTATTTACCTTTTGATGTTAGTTCTAGCATCTAAGTATTTAACACTTTTTATTTTTATTACTTATTGCAGTTTTACAATTCTATTTTAGAAATTCTTGCAACAATAATTAAAAATTATTATGTAGGTAAATTAAATCAAATGGGTTGAATTTAAAGTTTTGAAATACATGTCATTCAATAGTTCATTTTGGGAGAAAACCCATTAATACTAATCAGACTAGTCGCTTAAAATGATTGAAAAAACATCTATTTTCGTTAAAAAGTCAATCAAAGGATATGTGATTAAACGATTCAATGATTTCCAATTTGGTTATGCCGCGAATTTTTTAACGAAGTAGCTGTTATACGGGGGACCAGAAATGCTGATACGGGAACGTCATATTCGGAGGGCGCTCACCATGATCGGCAGCATAACGTTCCCTCTTAACAGTTCGCTGATTTTGCAGCGTTCAGCGTATATTCGCCCGTTTGTCGGCCAGCAGAATTATTGCATTACCTGCCTACACACACACGCATATTCATATAACGGTGAATAACGCCAGATTCATCACGAAATTCGATCAAATCCAGGGTTACCGGGCGCTCCTCCATCTCTGTCCACGTCGACAGACATGAGAAAATCCCGCCAGTTACGAAAAATGTGCGTGCCAGCATATGAAGTTTCCTAAATATACATTAAATAGGGCCTGAAATGTTATCCGATTTACGCAGTGAAACTTATTCGGGCATATAAAAGTCGACTAGGTATAATTTGTAACTCGATTTTGGAAAGATAAGAGTTTTTTGATGGTTAATGATGTGTAAATCAGTAATGTAACCTTTACTATACTAGGTAATACACCCCAGAACATACAATTTTACAGTCTTTTCAAATATGTTATTATAATAAGCACGTAAAATTTACTATAATTCTTACTTGTGGAACAGTGTTCTTCAAAATTTCTTTGAACCAGACCCCTTTTTGTAAAAATTAAAATTGGTGGGATTTTTACCATACTCAATATTATTTGTATAAAATAAAACACCAGCACAACTCAATTAAATTCGTAGTGGAACACGTGTTTGTTACATGCGCCACCTATGATCAAATAGAGCAAGTTCTTTGTTCCGTATTTTTCGGAACTTTCAGCGTGGTTAGGAAAGAACACTACAATACTAGATTTTTATGTACTGTGCAATATCATAAATATTTAAAATAAGCTTGCGCGTGTTACAGTGGCTCTTTTTTATTAATTATTTTGTTTAATATAGACAAATTTCTGAAAAAATCATTAGAATCATCTACGTCGCAAAGAGACAAGAATACAAAGAAAAGATTGTACAGTTATGAATATTTTAAATACAGGTTAATCATTATTTGCAATAAACCGTAATATGTCATTTGTGGAAAAGCCTTATCAAAAGAGTATGAAGCCATCAATTGTACTTCGAACATCTAGAAAACAAACATCTAGAAAAAAACAATCCTGTAGTTTTCTTTTTAAAAGTAAGCTCACTCCACAAACAGCTGGGCAAGTTCACGTTATCAACAACTAACTACTAATGAAAAAGAATTAGGCACTAGAGAGTTTTCAAGTTGCGCATCGCATTGCAAAAACCAGTAAGCCACATACAATTACTAAAAACTTAATTTTACCTGCAGGGGTGCGTTCAGAAAAGGAAAGAATGTTATCCAAGTGTCATTCCAATTTCACACTTGCTGTTCAGAAACAAAAAGATATCCTAAAATTATGACGTCATTGCCGTTCAGAAATGATTGGTGCGACGCTCGGAGTGTTCCTTCCATCACACACATATTTGTGATGGTTAATAGCGGGCGATTCATGGGCATTCGGGTCAGGGTATTTAAAGCGCGGTTGTGAGTGTTTTTTAAGGTTATAATTATAATTTCATGTTATTTCACATCATATGGTCATATGTGTGTTTCTTGGAGTTTGAACAGTTTGTTTTTGGACAATTTTAATTTGATCCATAATCGAATAAAAATTCGATTATGATCCATTCTTCTAATTAGTTTACTTATTTCTTTGATGACTTTATTTTTTCATTCATAACCTCTAACTCTGCAATGCTTAGCTTTGACCTTTGACTTTTGCCACAAACGAACTCGACTCACTCTACGGCGTTCAGAATTGTAAAACGCTCCAAGTTTACCAAGTGGATGACGTCATAAAATATGACCTGACCATGTCAGTATCTTATCCAACATTTCTGAACGCACCCCAGCTGTTAAATTTTGATGGTGAGAGGGAACCTCCAAGAAACGTCAATACTATTATTATTTTGTAAATGGATTGTTGTCACTTATAATAAAGTTGATGTAAATGAGGTGTTCAGGCGGTTGTTGTAATGTCCTAGCCAGCTCTGACAGATAGTTAAGACATACAAGAAGAGATACATTGTAAATAAAAGAAAAAACGTCCTTTATTATTTACTGAATAAAAATTGTAATTCGCAAACAAGAGAAATAAGTAAATAAAACAACAGAGGTATGTTCAAAGTTCTTTATTAAAATATTTACTGCAAAATTTAAGTGTATGAGTAATAAAAACAGATGGTTCATAATCGAAATTATTTCGTACAGTTAAAATTGACGATAGAATTTCCAGTAAGAGCGAGAGGGATCGATGCAGATACTCCATTGTCAATTACTTAGTTCGGCAGGTAATTTTGGTGTGAATTTATGAAAGTTAGTGTTCAAGAATTGGTACAGGTTATTCTAATATTCCTACGTATTATTAAGAAAGAATAAAATTGTAACACATAAGAATATTACTTGAAAAAAATAAAAGACTCTTAAGTTTGGATTGCTTAGCTTCGGTCTTCAGCTTCCGTCAAGTCTACAGTGAATGGGCGGCGCACAAATTCGTCGATTACTAAACTCGTTAATCGAAATGGGTCGGTTGAAACGCGAGTTATATTAGTCGAGACACACGCGTAAGGAGACGGTTGTGGCACGGTGTGTTATAAGTAAAACATGAGGTGTGGCCACCACACGACTTTCTTATACGTATGAAAGTGTTACTTCCGGTCCGAATTTTGAAATTTCATTTATACAAAAAATATTCCAAATCCAACTCTAAATACTTTTGTACTCTTCATAAATATACATAGAATGCATAACTTACGGACATATTTGCAAAAAATCGCTATTCGATAAGAGTAAAAGTTATACTTCCGGTCTGAATTTTGAAATTTTTTTTTATATAAAAGATATTGAAAATTATGTTTTAAATACTTTTATACTCGTAACGTACTTGTCTAAAAAGCATGACTTGCGAGATATTCGCAAAAAACTGATTTTCGATAAGAGTAAAAGACCTACTTCCGGTTGGAATTTCGAAAAACCTTTTTAAGACATTTTGTTTCAAACTTAATTCTAAGTACATAAGAATTCTTTATAAATTTGTTTAAACTTAGTAACTGACGAAATATTTGCAAATTTCGATTTTATCACCAAAGTAAACTACTACTTCCGGTCTGCCGATTTTGCTCAAAATCTAATTAGTTCTCAAGAGGGAGATAATATTCGTAAATATAAAATTTGGAATTGATACCTATAGCGGTTTGACCGCTATCGTGTTCACACACACACACACACACACACACACACACACACGGACTCACACACACACACACACAGAGAGAGAGAGAGACATTTTTTAAAAAACACTTTTTCGGTATCAGGGGACATCAAAACGTGGATATCTGCTAAAATCTCGAGGTCGAAAATTTTCATCATCACAATACTTCCTTATACTACGTATAAGAAAGTAAAAGCACTAAAGAGTACTAAGAAAATGAGGTGTGGCCACCACACGACTTTCTTATACGTATGAGAGTGTTACTTCCGGTCCGAATTTTGAAATTTCATTTATACAAAAAATATTCCTTATCTAACTCTAAATACTTTTGTACTCTTGATAAATATATATAGAATGCATGACTTACGACATATTTGCAAAAAATCTCTATTCGATAAGAGTAAAAGTGGTACTTCCGGTCTGAATTTTGAAATTTTTTTTATATAAAAGATATTGAAAATGATGTTTTAAATACTTTTATATTCGTAACGTATTTGTCTTAAAAGCATGACTTGCGAGATATTCGCAAAAAACTGATTTTCGATAAGAGTAAAAGACCTACTTCCGGTTGGAATTTCGAAAAACTTTTTTAAGACAATTTGTTTCAAACTTAATTCTAAGTACATATGAATTCTTTATAAATTTGTTTAAACTTAGTAATTGACGAAATATTTGCAAATTTCGATTTTTTCACTGAAGTAAACTACTACTTCCGGTCTGCCGATTTTGCTCAAAATCTAATCAGTTCTCAAGAGGCAGATTATACACGTAAATACGAAATTTGGAATTGATATCTACAGCGGTTTGACCGCTATCGTGGTCACACACACACAGACAGACAGACACACACACACACACACACACACACAGACACACAGAAATTTTTTAAAACCCACTTTTTTGGTATCAGGGGACCTCAAAACGTGGACATCTGCAAAAATCTCGAGGTCGAAAATTTTCATCATCACAATACTTCCTAATACTACGTATAAGAAAGTAAAAACGTCAACTTTGAAGAAATATTATGAGCGACAGCTGTAAGAACGGTAATGCACGCAAAATATTTAAGAGATAAAAACGTATTAACCGTAAGAGAGTGAATCTATGGAATCGTCAGCTAATAGAGAAAAAATACGAGGGAGAAAGTCAGCATCGGAATCAACCAATGAGATAGTTAACATCTTGCTCAAATTCCAAGACAAAAGAAACACGCGATTTGCAGTCAAGAAGGTAAAATAGAATTATAATAAGATTCTGCAACAAATACTGAAGAAAATGATACCACACACCAAGTAGTTCAATTAAGGGTTACGTCAGGTAACTGAGCATGGTATCTAGATTGTACATGTATTGAAAGATTTTTCTAAACAGGTGAAGGAATCAAAGCAATAATACTAACAATACTAATTCCTGCCAAACTTCATGCGTAAACCCCTTCCACTAAATGAAGTTGCAGATAAATAATTGCAAAAACTAATGCATAATTTGAGAAAAACCATGTAATTTTAAATAGGTAGTGATGAAACACAGTTATTAATTACTACACTAATTAAACAGAGTTAATTAAAAAAAGGATAATAACAAAAACGAAAAGGTATCCTTAATCTAAGCGCATCAGTGAGTCGGTATGCCGATCACAGGTGGTACTTTAAGCCCACAAAAAAAATGAGGTGTGGCCACCACACGACTTTCTTATACGTATGAAAGTGTTACTTCCGGTCCGAATTTTGAAATTTCATTTATACAAAAAATATTCCAAATCCAACTCTAAATACTTTTGTACTCTTCATAAATATACATAGAATGCATAACTTACGACATATTTGCAAAAAATCGCTATTCGATAAGAGTAAAAGTGGTACTTCCGGTCTGAATTTTGAAATTTTTTTATATAAAAGATATTGAAAATTATGTTCTAAATACTTTTATACTCGTAACGTACTTGTCTTAAAAGCATGACTTGCGAGATATTCGCAAAAAACTGATTTTCGATAAGAGTAAAAGATCTACTTCCGGTTGGAATTTCAAAAAACTTTTTTAAAACAATTTGTTTCAAACTTAATTCTAAGTACATATGAATTCTTTATAAATTTGTTTAAACTTAATAATTGACGCAATATTTGCAAATTTCGATTTTTTCACCGAAGTAAACTACTACTTCCGGTCTGCCGATTTTGCTCAAAATCTAATTAGTTCTCAAGAGGGAGATTATATTCGTAAATATAAAATTTGGAATTGATACCTATAGCGGTTTGACCGCTATCGTGTTCACACACACACACACACACACACACACACACGGACTCACAGACACACACACACAGAGAGAGAGAGACATTTTTTAAAAACCACTTTTTCGGTATCAGGGGACATCAAAACGTGGATATCTGCAAAAATCTCGAGGTCGAAAATTTTCATCATCACAATACTTCCTTATACTACGTATAAGAAAGTAAAAATTAAAAATGAGGTGTGGCCATCACACGACTTTCTTATACGTATGAAAGGGTCCGAATTTTGAAATTTCATTTATACAAAAAATATTCCATATCTAACTCTAAATACTTTTGTACTCTTGATAAATATATATAGAATGCATAACTTACGACATATTTGCAAAAAATCGCTATTCGATAAGAGTAAAAGTGGTACTTCCGGTCTGAATTTTGAAATTTTTTTTATATAAAAGATATTGAAAATTATGTTTTAAATACTTTTATATTCGTAACGTATTTGTCTTAAAAGCATGACTTGCGAGATATTCGCAAAAAACTTATTTTCGATAAGAGTAAAAGACCTACCTCCGGTTGGAATTTCGAAAAACTTTTTTAAGACAATTTGTTTCAAACTTAATTCTAAGTACATATGAATTCTTTATAAAGTTGTTTAAACTTAGTAATTGACGAAATATTTGCAAATTTCGATTTTTTCACTCAAGTAAACTACTACTTCCGGTCTGCCGATTTTGCTCAAAATCTATTCTCAAGAGGCAGATTATACACGTAAATACAAAATTTGGAATTGATATCTACAGCGGTTTGACCGCTATCGTGGTCACAGACACACAGACACAAACACACACACACACACAGAGAGAGAGAGAGAGAGACAGACACACAGACATTTTTTAAAAACCACTTTTTTGGTATCAGGGGACCTCGAAACGTGGACATCTGCAAAAATCTCGAGGTCGAAAATTTTCATCATCACAATACTTCCTTATACTACGTATAAGAAAGTAAAAATTAAAAATGAGGTGTGGCCATCACACGACTTTTTATACGTATGAAAGGGTCCGAATTTTGAAATTTCATTTATACAAAAAATATTCCATATCTAACTCTAAATACTTTTGTACTCTTGATAAATATATATAGAATGCATAACTTACGACATATTTGCAAAAAATCGCTATTCGATAAGAGTAAAAGTGGTACTTCCGGTCTGAATTTTGAAATTTTTTTTATATAAAAGATATTGAAAATTATGTTTTAAATACTTTTATATTCGTAACGTATTTGTCTTAAAAGCATGACTTGCGAGATATTCGCAAAAAACTGATTTTCGATAAGAGTAAAAGACCTACTTCCGGTTGGAATTTCGAAAAACTTTTTTAAGACAATTTGTTTCAAACTTAATTCTAAGTACATATGAATTCTTTATAAAGTTGTTTAAACTTAGTAATTGACGAAATATTTGCAAATTTCGATTTTTTCACTCAAGTAAACTACTACTTCCGGTCTGCCGATTTTGCTCAAAATCTATTCTCAAGAGGCAGATTATACACGTAAATACAAAATTTGGAATTGATATCTACAGCGGTTTGACCGCTATCGTGGTCACAGACACACAGACACAAACACACACAGAGAGAGAGAGAGAGAGAGAGAGAGAGAGAGACACAGACATTTTTTAAAAACCACTTTTTTGGTATCAGGGGACCTCAAAACGTGGACATCTGCAAAAATCTCGAGGTCGAAAATTTTCATCATCACAATATTTCCTTATACTACGTATAAGAAAGTAAAAAGAAAACTTAAATTCTTAATTACGAAAACAAAATCGCATTACGAGAACCAATATACAGGGGTAACTAAAAATAACAAACAGAAAAAACGGCTGAAGATTTTCAACCGAACAGAAATTCCATTGCCAAAGGCACTTAATTAAATTAAAAATACATATTAGGGCAAGGTGGACTTAAAAACGTAACAAAACATGAAACAAAACTTACTGGAATAGCTCGAGTTGGAATGATTAAAATAGAATTTTTTTCCCAGAAAACGAATAAATGTTGTATCAGAAGAATTCAGGAACACTCCGAATTGGCAAGCAAGACTGTTTTGTTCATTTTCGACATCGTATTTATTATGCGAGTTGCTTCTGATTGATGACTGCTTTTAAAACAAAAGTGAGATATCACCTGTAACTCGATATCATCGTCTGTATGGTGTTTGAGAAACAGACAGGTACATACATGCATTGTATTAATATTTTCACTTAGTAATTAAGCAAGAATATTAAGACGTTTTGTTTACGATGCGAAAGATCAAAATACGCGTCGAAATAAATTGCTTTTGTTTTATTTTAGAAAATCAGAAACTAGAACATTAAAATAATACTGTACAATATGCACCTCTATAGGGTACAAACCAGTATGACCTGTCGTTAGGGGAAGAGTTATGAGCCACACTTTATATTTTAAAACCTAAGTTTCCTGTGATGAGTATTTTACCATTAGTAGCTACTGACGTCATAAATCTGGATGATTATCGGCATTATTTAAACATTGTATAACCAACAAGGGGGGTGCATGAAATATAACCCGCGTTATGCGAGTGAGGTGCTTTTATTGGTCTATCGGAAGCGGACGGTACACGAATGACGTGCCGTAAACCAAGATTTTTATTGTAAAAGTGAATGTCGAATGTCCGGGCATTACTTCCACTAATGGCCTTGTATGTATGTATATTTATGACTAGCAAAAGGAATGAATTATTACACGAAGTCGTTCAGAAAAATACGAATTGTTACGTATGGCGTAAATGTACTAACAAAAGCATGATCCAGAATTATATATTGACTTGAGTTATAAAACAATGCAAGGAAAAAATCGTACGTAATAATAACGATGTCTCATTTGTTAAGGTAAAAATGTATAAAAGGTACTTCTGAAAATTAAATGACTAATTCTCCTGGTATTTGTTCGTTGGTAAGTAAGGACTTCTTCGTTGCTAGGTACCCTTCTTCGGTATTATTATTAAGATTGAAATCATAACTTTTTCTTGTGTCCGAGGATATGCTTCTTAATTTAATTACTTTAAGCACACGTTTCGTTCTATTACTGAACATCTCGTGCTTAAAAAAAAATCTTTTCTTTTTCTCGAAAGTCATGGGTGCAATTTATACACTTTTGGCTTACATAATCGCAAAAGTTCCATTTAAATTTATAATACTTACATTTTCTCTATTAACAATACCGACCTACTCCTGTACTTGCTTTTTTTTAAACTAGCAGGGCCAGCAGACGATGTTTTGTGCTTTCCGCTAGATGGCGCGATGAGTTTGATTTGGTCAAGGCCAACTGTATCTACTATCGCTGCGCGATATAAGGCCGTCACATAACGAGATTTTTCTGATTCTTATAATCCTCAAAATATTGATCCTAATGTGGCGCCATCTATCCAAAGCACAACAAACTGCTAGGTAATCGCTGAGCATTTTTAAAATCACGTGATGAAAATATGCAATATGATTATATTATATCAAATCTACTGTTATTGACATTTGATTGATTTGACATTTATTTTGTCTATTCCATATTCTTTTCTACTTAAATTATTCTAATACTACATATATTCAGTTATTCGAAATGTAGTATAAGGAACATTCTTGGTAAATAGCTATAATTTTTTGCATTTTTTGGTTAAATTTATATCTTAATATTTGTAGATGTATAAAATTCTAATGGAAAAATTGCCGGGTTAAAGTGAAGCAGCTTTGCTAGATGTTATTTGGTCCTTAATATTAACATTAAGTTAGAATATGTGAACTCTTATGTAATTGAGGGCTGATTTAGTACAATTTCAAAAAGATAAATAAAATAAATCCACTTGTATGATTTATTATGAATATTTGAACATTGTCAATTTATGTTCTGTAATTAGACTTGCGTCTGTTGGATAAATAAAGATGCTATAGTAATTTTAAAATGCTCTAATTATTACCAATAATGCTCCTTGTTATCATCGTAAGGTTGAGAAGTGCCAACAAGAAACTGATTAGTGTTATAAAGCAAATTTTGGTCTGTCTTGAAATGTGTGAGTAGAAATTCTAACGGATTAATATAGGCAGCACCAAAGAGTGCATCACTGTAAGTAACTAAATTAGCAAATTGTAATAGTGTCAAAATGATAAAAACTACATCATATCATATCAGGCTTAAAGGAGGTGCAAATTATACTACCTATGCCAGAGTGGCTATATATTTTATAAGGCAAATATTGCGATGTGGAATAGTAAAGCTTTAAAATCTTCCAATGCAGTTGAAAGAGGCGATTACGTTAAACAATCACTTTACAACGTAAGTGAACCCTTATTAGTGTTTCCCTCTGAATTGTTATAAAAAATTGGAAACATAGTAAAATTGTATTTCTTGACTCTATCCAACAACTTTATTATCAGCAATACCTTTTTAATTATTTTAAAATTATAAATATTAATTACCTAATATAAAGTTAATGTTTAAAGTGTTATTATAAAGTTTATTTCAATAAAAAATTAGAAATTATTTCTTTTGGGTACTACTAGATGGAGTCACATAAGGATCAATATTTTGAGGTTACCATAATCAAATTCATCAATGTAAATCTAAGTTTTGTGACGGCCTTATATCGCGCAGCCATAGCAGATACAGTTGGCCTTGGATTTGGTTAAAGTCTTTGTATAAGAAAGAGTGGACAGAAGAGGTCGTTAGTGCGATTCCAAGAATAGGTATGCGGAGAAAAATGGCCTCTGTCGAAATTCAAAGGGAAATGATGTTTATATGTGAAAATTCAATCCTACCAAAAAAGAAAATAGCGCCATCTATCCAACGGCAGCATATATCAAAACAATTCTGACCACGCAAACATATTGTGCAGACACATATAAATCATTTCTGTTCATAAATATAAAATGTATTAATAGCCCGACTACAGAACCACTTATCGTGTCCAGATTTTGTGATTTTCTTTTTGTCATTAAACCAACATATATTGTGAATATTATTGTAAGTTTGTTAATAACTTGACTTCAGCGCCAACTATTGAATGTTTTGAGAGCCTATTTTAGGCGCATTGACGATATAAATATGGTCTGAAGATATCAAGAAGATTGGCTAAGCCATTTAAAAGTTATTGAATAACTAACAAACGCACCAACAATTATATACCAGGCATGTCCAGAAAGTGAGTTCCGTTTTGGAAAAAAACATTTTCCTCAAAAGAATATTTATATGTACATAAACAGCATTTCTTGAACTATTTTTTTTTACATAGTTGCCACAATTGTTCAGACATTTGTCATAGCGGAAAAAGAATTTCTCTATACCCTCTTCATAGAAATATGTCGCCAGTGAAGACAGCCATTGCACAACACCGTTTTTACGTTGTTATCGCTGTCAAAGCACCTTCCTCCAAAATATCGCTTCAAGTTCAAGAATAAGTGGTAGTCAGAAAGTGCGAGATCGGGGATGTACGGGTGATTGAACTGTTCCCAACCGAATTGTTCAATAAGGTTTTGAGTGACACCTGCAGAATGGGGACGTCCATTGGCATGAAGCAATACAATGCCTCGACTAAGGTCTCTATGTATCCATGCAAGGTTTCTGTAATCCACCAGTTATATCCCATTGATTTCGAATCCAGAACAGCTTATGTAATTGGTTTAATGATAATATAAATAATAATGATGCATTAGATCTAACCTTCTTCACTGATGAAGCTGGTTTCATTTATCGGGGTACGTAAATTCTCGAAATTATAGAACATGGGCAACAGAAAGTCCTTACTCCTGTGTCGAAACTGACCTACAACCTATAAAAGTTGGCATTTGGGTAGCAATATCATGTCGTCGAATATTAGAAAAAATATTTTTCCATCATGCAGTCAGTTTTGAACGCTATAAAGTCATACTGCAAGAATTTGTGGAAAAATTCCATGTTGATGATTCGGAAAGAGAACTTTTTCAGCAAAATAATACTCCAGCCTCCACTATGCAAAGAACATTAACATTTTTAAGGGAATTTTACAAAGATCGCATTATTAGTCAAGGCAGATGGCCAGCAATGTCGCCAGATTTGACCTCTCCAGATTACTTTTTATTTGGGAAGATCAAACACAACATCTACAGCAATAGATTGCATAATTTAGAAGAATTAATGTAAGCAATTGAGGCTGAGATTCGGGCCATTACACAGAAAGAACTACAAAATGTTATTGAAAACATGAAGGGAAGAGTTAATTTATGCCTGCAGTATCAAGGACACCATTTTCAACATTTGTTTTAAACCTGTTATTCACTTAATAAAGAATGATTATATTTTTGTATTTTTGTCATTACAATTATTTTGTAAATATCTTATAATATAATAAGCATAATTTTATAATTACTTTGTTAAATAATTGTAATTAGGAAATATTAGCACTAAACAATTCCAAAAGTAAGCATATTATGTTTGATTTTAAGCAACAATTTTTATAATTACGTTGAAGGTAATTTCCGCATGGGACGCTAATGTCAATCGTTGCGGTCAAAATTATGTATAGTCCTACCAACCTAACCAACGTTTGACACATGCTATCAGCTTCAATCATTTACGGGCATGATAAATCTGCATTTTTTTTACAATCTATGAGAGCTAAAACTATGTATAGAATGATTGTTTATTATTCGTGTACTTTTTTTTTATATTATGTTACAAGTAATATTCGATCTCAGTTAAGTAGAAATACAATGTTAATTGTGGCAGAGAATATGTTCTAGGTAGGAAGTGAGAAATTCGCCCTCCTGGCGGTCAATTTGAGTGAATCACGAGCTTGTTGCCCATTTAGATTGGTCCCTTGCGTTTTGTCTTAACGGCAAAGACCGGGAAAATTATGAACATCACCGCTGGCAATTAGATGATAACTCCCAATGGGCAAATTTAATATCAGAAACGGAAATTATGTATATACCTGAGTATTAGAATTACGTACAAGTCACGTTAATTAGCAATTCAGAACATTAAATTTATGTTCTTACTTTTAACATTTGTGTGTGAAAGGGCCCAATTATTTGTTTTTATTATTCGACATTGCCATATATCAGAGTGAAAAGCGGTTTTCCTTGATTTAGGAGAGAATTATAGATGGAAGGCTTGTTTAATGTTAAGATAATGAATTTATGCAAAACATAGTATAGCTCTTTTGAAAATACTTGTTATTGTATGATAATGCTCAAATATATTAAATTCCTTGTCCTAAGGCGCTGTAGGAGAAGGAACCCAGAGCAAAAACGTGGAACAAAAATATGAAAAGGAAAACAAAAATATGGGTAAATTTTATTATAAATAAAGAATTTTATTTTACTTTAACATTTTACTCTCTTATACGTAGTATACTTAATTAAGCATTGTGAAAGTCAGGACTACATGACGTCAGTGCCAGGGACACATCGAGGACATCATAAATTCCAGTGTGATATTTTTCACACGCGAGTCAAAATACATATAGAGAAACAAGTACTTACCAAGTGACAGTAAATACATGTTCTCTAAAAGCAATATTGCAGGGCTTATAAAATATATCACACATCTTGACTGTTCACTGTTCACGTTTGAGTCCAAATGAAAATAAATTATTATTAATTGCTCCATATACTCAGTTGTTAATTATTGTCTGTCATCGGAAATACATGTATACATTAAAAATGACCGTTGAATATCTATGATTGCAATAGGAGCTTATTTAAAGTACATACAGTTTTTGGGGCAGGCACATTTATCCCTGGTTTGGAAAAATCTGCTTCTTTACCAGTAATACATCAACAATTCGGCATACAGTACGAATTTCTGGATTGTTGTTTAAAATTGCTTAATTTTTTTTTGAGATTATCAGCAGCAACACCAAGATAATTGTATCATCCCAAAGTCGCCAGCGTATTATTTAAGTACTTACTTGCTGGTGACTCATCAAGAAATAAGTTGGTGTTAACGTCTCCCGTGCTAACAATGTAATCCGAAACAGGTAACATATTGCTGTGTGCTGTACCAGCATTATTTATTAAATATAATGACCATAGACACACGTTGGGCACTATATTGTTTATGCTGTAGATTCAATGATTTTAACTGAATGCTAATAGTTGATATAATTTATATATTTTATGTATGAACTTATTTCTCAACAGCACGTACTTTGTAAGTACTTATGAGTTCTAGCAGTGTATTCAGCCTCTTTGTCCCCTGATAAATCTCTTGTTCAGTATTATTTTGGGATAAGGTTATAATTTTTTATTAAAGAAAAGTCTAAGTTTATATAAAAATCATACTTGTATATTTCTATTGGAACATAAATTATAGATAGCATTGCTATACTATATCCACATTAAATTTTTACAATGCACGTAATTGAAAGAAAACATTTCTACCATCTTTCGGTTATAATGTTTTGTAAAATATATATATCAATAATGATAGTCGTGAAATATTTATCCTGTTTTAAAAAAAACAAAAAAACTCGATTACCAATAGGTACTCTGTTAATATTGAGCTGATTCTATTTTACCAGAAACATTATATTTGCACGTAATGCCCTGATAATTTAGAACTATGCAATGGTTAATGTTCGGAGATTAGCTTGAAATAATCACTAGCCGCGACCATTCGCACGTATCACTGCTAGCGTCTCAATACCTGCCACACAAAACACTCCTTCTTTTCAAATATATTATTATGTTTTGAAATTTTAAATCAAAGATTAAATACAACAATTAATGATGCTTGATAATGTGTTTGAGAATAAACATTCGCATGTTGTATTCTTCTCACACCCAACACCATTAATGATCCCTTCTTTGTTTAAAAAAAAACTAATGAATTATTATAAGTTAACAGGATAATATTTATATAACTCTTACTGCTCAACGCTTTACTAGAATAAACATTTTCACGTTGTATTCCTAGAAAACGCACAGCTGCATTAATAATCCTTTACAATTGAACAGCTTACTTTGTTTCATTAAATATCTCTTCAAATTCTGCCTTAGGCATCTCCATATTTAAATAGGAAAATTATCAAAAGCAAATTACTCTAAATAAAATGAATGAAACGTAAATTGATATACTAATACAAACTAAATGATTATGAGTCTAACCGTAACGCATCGAACCCTACGCTCAAATTCTTTGTTAGCTTTTAAAATTATGTCTTTATCCCTCGAAGTCGAAATAATAATTAATTCATGTTCATTCCTGTTTTTGAAATTTATATGAAAAAACAAAAGAACATCGTCTATTCATTGCGCCCTCCTTCTAACTAAACTTTAAGTTGGTATCGAAACGTCCTCGGCGAAATCTCTGCTGTTCATTTTCTGCAAGTTGTCGCTGCTACACGAACACACACGCACATATTGGTTTTGACAGTTCATTCACTAACGTCAACACTCCAAATTATTTGTTTATTTATAAAAAGTCTTTTCAGTAACTTCCTATGCATTTCCATCGGTAGGTATATTTTTCTATCTTCTTAATACAATCCCTCCTTGTATTTGTTTATTAACATATTGCCTTTTTTTTTCCGTTCGCCAACACAATCCTTAATTTTCTTTTAGAAATATCTGGACTAGGCAAAATCGGAAACACATTGCAGATGATAGGAATTCTTCTTTCCCATATCACTCACATTACAACGATTAGTTGGGCCTGCTACGTTGTCTCTAATTTCTATCCAGGACTTTTCCCATGGTAACACATTTATCTCACAAGAAACTGTAAACAATGTTTATATTATATAATTTTTTTTCTTTGCAGGTCTTCTAAACCACACAAATTATTTTTATTGTCTATGGAAGCTCTTGTACACACACATACAAATTCATGAATGTATATTTTTATTCATTCAGTTGTTGTTTATACAGAACGTTGTTGCTGACCATATCGTGTTAGAATATTTAACTTATATCCTTTTCCTATTTATAGTCATAAGTTTGAGGTAATTTTTTATATTCTTTAAGCATGATTTATTAAAATCTCTCTTATAAATTAGTCACATTGTGCACGTTTGAATTCACATTATTTATTCTGCCATATTTTCGTCTCGTGAATAACGAATGTGACCCTGTTCATATAGTTTTACAGCGTTTAAATTACTCACTCTCTTGACCGTTCCATCCCTCAACATGACTCTTTCTCTGTTGTTAGCTTTAAGTACCTTAAGGTCCATTATTTAAAATATTTAAAACATTTTCAGGTCTTGTGAAAAGTTAGGTTGTTTTTCAGTGTATACAAACCATACCTCCTGTTTATCTTTTCTACGAAAGTAAAATATATTGCTTAGACTTATTTTTTTTTGTACCTATATAATACTTAATTTTAATACCTAACCAACCTATAATATAACAATAAATCATATTTGATTTTAAAAACCTCTATATCTAATTATAGGCAACCCATTATACCTTTGTGTTACTTGTATTGTATAATGCTTGAAATCAAAAATAAACAAGTTGATATTACGATTTTTATTCTTTTTAACACTTAAACTAATTCTTAATATTATTCTAATTTTTAAAAATATGCAAGGATCACGGCAATATGTCTGTTTTAAGAGCCGACCAGCCGCCTTAATATATTTAGCTGCGTATGTTACACTTTTTCTTGAACTTAATCATACTTTTTACCCGATAGCGATTTCAAACACAAAGCTTCGTTATGTGATATAGATTCTGCGTTAGTTCTTCTTAGATGATAGTAGACGTGTAGACGTTGGCGTTTATGTCATTACAATTGATGTCTTAATTTCGTCGTATATCGAGGAGAAATAATTTTTTCTCATGGTGGATTTTGGGGCATACGCAAGTTGTTATATTCACCTTTAACACAATTCATATAAAAAATGAGTGAACTCAGCACGATTCAAGGTATTCTATGGAATGTTACACACTACTAGCACTTTAAGTATATTCGAATTAAATGCTTTCTGATATTCATAAGTAGTTATGCCAGCAATACGTGCTATGTGAATTTGACGACACGTGATTTATTACTAGGATTTCCACGTGCCATCTCCTTCTTTGCCTTCCGAGTCATACTACACAATTCTTGCAACCCCTTGACAGGTGTTTCTTCAAATCTTTGAAATTAAACAATTATACAGCGTGCAATATATTTATTAGGAAAAATAACAAGGTTCCAGTTCGGAAAGCTCCTCTATGAAGGGTGGAATAAATCTGCAACTGTCAGTAATTCCATATCGGGTTTTAGACCTACAAGAATTGTGCCAATAGACCCATCGGCCATTCCAGAAGATTTTTAACTGATCCTAATCATGCACGCTGCTATCGAAACGACCGGCTTATAGTTATTTTATAAGAAGATAGATGGTTTTTGACACATCTCTCATTTATTTTTAAATAATATTTTTTTTACGTTTTCTAACGACTTAGGCTTAACTTTACTTATACATTATTTGTATAGGAAAAAAGTTTTATTTGAACACTTTAGGTTTAGTTTGCAACCGTCTAGAATCATTCAATAAATATTTTTTAAAATGTGAGCCAACTGTCCTCGACTTATCCTATACCTACATATCGTAACATGTAAACATCGTAATTAAAGGCATTGAGGGAGAAGTCAGTTCGATCACGTTGACGAGCCCAAGTTGGGTAAATTCTCATAACATGTACATTACATAATGTACAGCCTCTTACGATTATTGTATTACTGCTGTTAAAGTGCCCAATTTCCAAAGACATTGTTCATTTAAGTCCAGTCCTGTAATGTACCCTTGATATAGATCCAGAGTGATCACATGAATACTTTTGATCTTGAAATTTTTGTTGATCCTCACGTTTCGTGGTACAATAATTACGCAATAATAATATTTTAAAGGTATGCTTGTGGCTGTGTGTCTGGATATGATTGCTTCTAAACTGTTAAACTCTCGGCACTATTTGGTCAACTATTTTTTGTACCAAAATATATATAAAGAATAATAAAGGTAATGAAAAATTAATTTGTAACTTCAGACCTAAAGTAACACTTTTCATCTTATCGTGAAGCAGGTTTTTGCAAATATCTCAAAAATTATCCTTTATATTCAGATTTATTTAGAGAATAACTGTATCTAGAATTTAATCTAGAAGAACTGTCACATATTTTTTCACACTGGTTCAGTTTAATTTTTGTCCCCTTTAAATTATCGGAGCAGTATTCATTTAGTTGTTTTACATATGAAGTCATTTATTTTTATTTTTGCGTGAATTATTTCTCCTATAGTCGTCGAGGTATACTAGATTCCTGCTTTTGTTTATTTTCGAATGTATCATTTGTAAAATATCATTAATTCATAATTTTCTTCATTTTTGTTGCTTATTTTGGTATACTTATACTTAATTCTAATTCTCTTGATGATTTTCATTTTTATTGTTCATGTTATGTGCATATGGAAATTTGCTTGCATGCACCGTAGTTTCATCGAACCGTGGGAGACCGATAGGATCTTTTGTTCTCTTCGGTAACCGCATAGTAGTCTCAAATATTTCATATTATAGGATTATTCGCTCTCTCTTAGAGGGGATTACTGGTTTGATCTGCGAAATTATATGTTGAAATTGGAATTGCTGTGTGCCACATTTCAACTTTTGATTTTATTTAACATATGAGACATGTGTAGCTGCCTTAACTGAGATTCATCCTTTTTGGCGTTTTGTGTGTACATTTGTAGTTATATTGTGGTTTCTTCTTTACTCTAGTGTTTTCTTATAATTCCGGCTTGAGCTCTGAGTTTCTGGTTAAGTCCCCGAGGTAATTCCTTGCGAAGGAATTTGCAAATTGTACTGGCAGGTGCCGCGGTCATGTCCTTTTGATCTAAGGGAGAACTTGCAAAGTAGAAAGCGAAATTAGGCAAAGGATGTCCGATACTCTCAAACACATAACCTGCATTGCAGGTTATATGTGAATTTTATTTTTAAAATTAAAATTCTTAAGATATAGGATCTATTTATCACAAGATTTTCGGAGATATCATTTTAATGTAATTTCTTTTTAAGGAAATTTCATTTAATTGTGAGTTTAGTTATTCTATTATGGGGTTATTACTTTAAATTTTAGTGACTTCCGGTTGTTACTTTGAATTTTAGTGAATTTTCAAGACTAATATATAAACTTACGAATTTATTTATTACCCCAGTTATTTAACAAGTAGTTAATGTGTTTGTTGTTTTTTTTTTATAAATAAACTTTATTTTATAATGGTACGCAGTTGTGCATCAATATGTTTAATGTAAGTTTCTAATGTTTTGAACTGTCATTTGTAAACACTCTGCAACAGAAGAATATATCATTTTATTTGTTATTGGCGATTAAAAGCTTCTGGACATGAAACAGATTTAGTTATTTTTATCGATTTATAGCTGTCAAATTTCCATTCATAAAGTTGAATGTAAATTATTCAAGTCAATTTATTGTTTTACTTACATACAGGATGGTGGTCATTTAGTGACGACTGCATTTATTTTCACCTTCCAAGTGTAATTCATCGCTCTTGCAGCAGTTAATATTTATATTAACAGTTTTGCTAGCCTAGTTAAATAATATCGCCATATTTTGCTTGCGATTACGAATTTAGGTGTTAAGTCAATTTTGGGCTGACTTTCGTTGTCTTGTTCTCCTTACTAAAGTAAACGAAGTAACTTGTAGTGTAGATTTTGGCGTTTACTGTTAACTACTCGTACTTAAATTACATAATTTCCTGTTACTTAAGAGTGGTACGAGGGAGTTCGCCAATTTAGTTTTTCGAGAGGTGGCGTCCATTCTGATCATTATGTATTGAGAAAATCTTCGAATCACACCCTTCTCGACTCGAGCAAGCGGCATCGAGCCTCCTTGTTTATAAAAATAAATGTGGGGTTAATAACCAGGAAAGACCTAAGCAGCCTATACCAGGTTGATATATTGTATGTTGAAATTCTGAAGTAACAGCTTAGTTTCCTAAATAAACGTGAAAGTTAAAAGTTATTGTCATTTACCAGTGTACCATATTGCACACGAAAAGAAATACTTTGTTGGGTCAATATTTGTCGACTGAAGGATGTATGTGCAAACAAGTATTTCCTAACCACAAACAAGAAAAATGTCTGAGTTCTATGTTTATTTTCTTGCTTCAAACATGTCAAACGTCTTTAAATCTAATAAAATTTTGATTGATTCAAAGACAAACAGCTTAAGGCGACTCTACTTTTTTAAATGAAATAGCAAATTTAGTTTTTGATGTTATTTTTCTCTACATACTGGAAGGTACAGATAACGTAGATTCACAACAAAACAACACAGATTTCATTGGCGTCGGCCAGTCTATAATGCAGCTGGTAGGTACATGCGTTTAATACTACGTTTATACTTTTTAATGTTTTATTAAATGTGATATTTTCAAGTCTGGTGGTGTTTACAAACATGTCTCTATGAGTGTTTGTGTTGGTAATTACATTGTCGGTATTAGACAAAAAATAAATATGGAAAAAGACTATTAAACATTCAAAAAGTACAATAAGAAAGATGATTTTCTGGATTTTGTTGTACAATGTATAATTATAAAAAAAAGTATAGGTATTTTTAATTAATAATAAAATTAATTTTTTTATTAGAGGACATACAGATGATGCATTTAATAACCTCAAATAACCTCATTTTAGGAGTTAAATTAAAATAAAATACAAACACATTAAAAAATAATTCTAAAAAAATCACCAATGTTATACAGGATCCTATTTATCAATACATGGCACAATTCAGTCTTAAAATTATTTGTTGGTAGCAATTTATTCATTCATTTAGTAGATATATACAGAGTGACTTATTTTCGTGGATAAAGCGGATTGTATGAATAATGATTTTTTTTTCTATGTGTACTTAATTTGAAAAACAAATAAGTTAGGGAACTTAAGGATCCATCACAGATGCACTATAAAAAATTACAAGTGTGTACATCAATTGGTATTGCCGTAGTTTTTTCATGAAAGCTGTTGAAAATAGGTCGAACTTCGACCAAGTAGTATCTTTCTTTCAGGAAAAAAAGGCTTTCTTTTAGGAAAGAGAGGGTTTGTTGATACAAACAAATATACTTACGTAAGAGGTTTGTCTTTGAATCAATTAAAATATTACAACATTTAAAGACGTTTTACATGTTTGAAGCAAGAAAATAAACATGGAACTCAGACATTTTTCTTGGTTGTGGTTAGCAAATACTTGTTTGCACATATATGTTCCATTCGACAAATATGCAAATGAACCCGACAAAGTCTTTCTTTCCGTGCAACTCTTTTAGGCCTTCGGGGTGTAGCAGCATACCTAAAACTATTTTTGCAATAAACAAAAAAACTGTGTGCATTATTGAAATAATATAAAATTATAAACGTTTAGTAAAGTCTCTGATATATTTTAAATCACACTTTAAGAAATTGTCTATTGAATAGAAACTGTCATAACTTAAAGTTCTCTCCACTTATCTACCAGGTGGCTCCTACGAGGGGAGCTTTTAATGTTATCTACTCGCGACAATTTTCTTACATGACGTTCTGTGACATCTTTTAGTGTCATCTCGAAGTTTGGTTTGAATCGCTTACCATTTCTTACTTTTACATTCGTTTAAAGAAGAGGAAATGAATGATTGAAACTTGAACACAAAGTGTCATGCAATTTTTATCAAAAAGGGCAGCAGCCCGAAGGATATCCCTAAGAGAATGGTGAGAGTGTATGGAGAAAATATCCCGTCCTATTCCAAGGCAAATTTTGGTATAAGTAGTAAGAAAATGGGACAGAGAATCCATTTATGATGACCCAAAGTTTGGAAGACCTCTAGAAGCACGAACTGAAGAGATCATCAACAAAGTTAAAGATTTGATGCTGAGTACCCACTGAGTAAAAGCGTCAGTCACTGCTGGAGAAACAGGAATATCAGAAACGAGTATTTTTAAAATTCTAGACGAAGATTTGGGAATGAGCAATGTGTCGGCACGATCAAAATGTTGACTCTTTTTATCTCAAAGTGAAGACTTCTTAAATAGAATTGTGACTGGGTGTGAAACTTACACCACTAGTACCTTGCCACATGCAATGGTATCTTGTTTCACAGTCTTCACCGCCTAAAAAGGCAAAATCTCAATTTTCTGCGCGGAAAGTGATGACCATAGCTTTTTTGGACGCGCAAGAAATTCTCGTAGCTGAGTATATGCCAAAAGGGACTACAATAACGGAAAATGTCTAGCAAGGCACAATTAGGAAACTAAACACGGCTACACGTAAAAAACACTATTTTACTCAGAAAACTCTTCTTCTGCACGACAACTGCAGGGCGCGTAAGGCAAGAATTGTTCAAGCAGTACGAGGATGTCCTGATATCTAGTTAGCCTTCAGCGGTTCCGTGGATAAAAATCTTGGGATACCATAGCAACGAAACGTAACCTATTAGAAGTGTCAGTGTAAAGTTTCACGTCAAAAAATCAAACCAAAGTTGCACACTAAGATTTGGAAAAAAAATATGTTGAGCGAAATTGTAAAAATCGAAAAATAGGAGTATCGAACCATCACCAAGTACCTGTATTTGAAGGGGTTAAGAGGTAAGCAGATTTACGAAGATTTGCTTAATACTTTTGGCGATCAATGTCCATCGTATGCGACCGTAAAAAAATAGACTGCAAGCTTCAAAAGGGGTAAATTTTCCATTGAAGATTAACTCCGATGGGGAAGGCCAGTTTCTGTGCCCATCTCTGAAAATCTTGATGCAGTTCATGACATGATTTTGTCAGACAGTCGAATTGGGCTAAAATGAATATTTCATATGAACGCGTCCATCATATAATTCACGTCGATTTGGACATGAGAAAGATTTCTGCAAAATGGATCCCCGAATGTCTGTCTGTTGACCAGAAGCGTGCAAGAGTGAAATCATCACGTTCGATCTGTGCTCGATTTGAAAAAGATGCAGACTTCTTAAGTTGTATTGTTACTATGGATGAAACTTGGGTACATTTCTACGACCCAGAAACAAAGCAGCAGTCGATGGAATGGAGACACTCTGTTTCTCCAAGGCCTAATAAGTCTCGTGTTCAAAAATCTGCTGAAAAAGTTCTTGCTTCAGTTTTTTGGGATTTCCATGGAGTAATCGTGATTGGTTTTCTGGATAAGCATAGAACAATAACTGGGAATTACCATTCGACGTTACTGACCACTCTACGAGTAAAAATTATCGAAAGAAGACGAGGAAAGTTGTCTTTTGTTTTTGCAGGACAATGCACCTGCACACAAATCGCATGTGGCCATGCAAATAATTCGTGATTTAGCGTTCGAATTAATCGAACACCTCCCTTAATCATCAGATCTGGCTCCGTCCGATTATCATATCTTACCTCAATTGAAAAAAAAGTTTAAAGGTCGCCAATTTTCTTAAACGAAGAGGTGATAGAAGCTGTGGAGGTCTGGTTTGCAAAATTATTTTTTGAAAGGTCTAAAGGCGTTGCAGGTTTGTTGTAATAAATGTATCCAATTAAGAGGAGAATATATAGAATAATAAAATATTTTAACTATCAAATTCTGTTTGTTTCTATAGTAGGCTAAGAATTTTTCAATACATCCTCGTAATGCAAAGAATGCGGCTTTATGGAATTACAACATCCACCCTAGAGTCCCGACCTCACCCCTTGTTACTAATATCTTTTTCCAAAACTCAAAAACGCAGTCGAGAGGGCGTCAATTTTATCGAATGAAAACGTGGAAAACGCTGTAGGATTGTATTTTGGGGAATTACCAAAAGAATACTTTTTCGAAGGCATAGCTTTATTAAAGAAACGTTGGAATAAGTGTGCTAGTGTTAAAGATTGTTGAGTTGAAAAATAAGATTTTGTTCATTTTCAAACTAGTCTCATTCATAACTAAGTATAGATAACATAAAACTCTCCCCTCGTAACTTTAGTGCATTGCTTTGGCCTCCAATGGTATATTCTGATCACCAGCACAGTCACAAGAATAGAGATAGAGACGCGATGTTAGGTGTGTAACGTGTGTGGAGTTGCTCCGTAGTTTATGTGGTGTTTTACCTGGTAATTTGGGCTATTTAATTCTGATAGTTTGTGAATACGTTGTATAGTAACATTGTTAACCGAAATGCCTATTACCAGGGATCAAAGGGACGAATTTAAAAAGTTATTTAAAGATTGCATACATGAATTATTGCAAAGTGAAAATTTTATTGATAAAATGGCGCAGCAGTTGTCAGAAAAACTCGGTGATACTTTAAAAAAGCTTAACGCACGATGTGATGGGTTGGAAAGTGACAATCGCAGGCTGGAGAGAAGGATAGACGAACAGGCACAGTACTCGCGCAGAAACAACATTCGTATATTTGGTGTACCTGAAGATAATAACGAAGAAGTCGAGGATATTGTAATTGATCTATTACAAAATAAATTGAAAATCGATGTAGGTGCCAAGGATATAGATCGATGTCATCGAATAGGGAAAGTTTCAGCAGGAAAACGCGCTATAATAGTGAAATTCATAAGTTACAAATATAAATATCTCGTAATGCGCAACAAATATAATGCAAAAGATTATAAAATATTTATTGCGGAGGATCTTACGGCAGACAACTTCAGTTTATATCAAGCAGCTCAACAACGATATGGTAGAAAAAACGTCTGGACCACCGATGGTGTTGTGAACGCTAGGATAGGGGCTGATAAACATCGAATTAAGTCTTTAGAGGACCTTGAGACGCTCCATGGGTAATACTGTCTGGATGCATATGATTCAATATGAATAGTATAGTTGATTTTGTATAAAGTTAATGTAAGTAGAAATAAAATACTATTGCTTTTGTTAGTACTACTGTACGTGCTAAACAATTAAAATGAAATCACTCACACTGTACGTGCTACTAAAGCCAAATTAATGTTATATTTGAGATTTCTTTTTTTCTTTCTTTTGAACTGAATGTAATGCATTTAGAATTTAAGGCACTTTTGTAGCTCTTATAATTTTATAATTTTAATTATATTTTATTTTTGTGTTTTTGGTGATATTGAGTATTTCTGATATACATTTGTGCATATCTTCATGGAGCAGACGTAATTAAATAAATTTCCTTTTTCTGGTTCTGCATATTGTAATGTGTAGTCTGTCTATTGCTGCTTAATAAATATGTCCATGTTTGAGTGGACACGGAGCGATTTTGCATTGTAGTATTGCTATAGTTTGTTAATTGCCTTTAATTTTTCTGTTTGTTATTATATTATTATAGTTACTTACACAAATATCCTTGGATTTGTTGGACTAGCAAATGGCTGTGGAGCCTCTTAAGGTACTACATTTGAATATTAGATCACTGCTGCCGAAATTAGAAAGGTTAAAAACTATTTTATATGACTATAATTGCGACATTTGTTGTTTATGCGAGACATGGCTTTCAGACAGTGCTTCTGATGCACGTTTATATATACAGGGTTATTCCCTAATTAGAAAAGATAGAGACTCGCGAGCGGGGGGTGTGGCGATATATTGTAGAAATCAGTTCCGATATAAAATACTGCAATCCGGTGGTGGTATTGAACAATTATGGATATCTATTGTATTAAATGCGCAAACTTATAGTTTTGGTGTTGCTTATAGACCATTTCATTGCAATTATAACTTTTTTATTAGTGAATTAGAAACGAGTTTATCTGCATTTATTTTAGAATGTGAGTATATTGTATTAACAGGCGATTTTAATATTGATCTCAACAATATCGGTAGTTTAGCAAGTACGACACTCATAGATACGATGTTATCGATGGATATGGTTCAGGTTATACAATCACCTACTAGAATTACGTGCAATACTTCTACTTTAATTGATTTAGTCTTCATATCTAATAGAGACTCACTACTAAATGCCCTAGTTGAGCCAGTTCATAATCTCTCCGATCACGAGCTGTTGGTCTGCACCTTTAAAATTCAGTGTAGGAAAACCAATGTTGCTTGGCGTACATATAGAAGTCAGAAATACTTCCGTATGGATATATTTCAAGAAAATTTATATAATACACCGTTCCATTTAATTTTTGATATGGACAGCGTTGATGAGAAAACTGATTTTTTTACTAACAATCTCAAATCTCTATTTGACACCCATATGCCTTTAGTGATTTCTCGGTTTACCAGACCTCCAGCACCTTGGATGACCGATACGATAAAACTTATGCAAAAATTGCGTGACAATGCCTATAGGAGATTTCAAAAAAGTAAATCTGTACCACATTGGAATTATTATAAATCACTGCGTAATACTACAACCGAGGCAATACGTCGGGAGAAACGTGCATACGTTGCATATAAACTTGGGAGAGCTAGCGGCAGCAAAGAATTTTGGAAATTGCTGCGAGGTATGGGAGTAGTTGTTTCTAGGGGAATTAGCCTACCATCACATATAAAAAACGCTGGTGAAATAAATGATTTTTTTGTTAACTCTGTTCCAAATTTGCATCAGGATGGTGCTGTTTTTAATGATTACATGTCAACGCGTTTACTTGATGTTGATTTCCAATTTCAAACAGTGGATGAACAGACCATTTATGAATTAATTTTTTCTATAAAAACTAATGCTGCCGGTATAGATGGACTTAATATAAAATTTATTCAATTATGTACACCTCATATTGTCTCTTATCTTACGCATATAATTAATGAATGTATAACTACCGGATGCTTTCCAAGATGTTGGAAGCTTTCATTGATTACACCGTTGCCGAAGAGAGCTGATGTTCGTGAGTATAGTGATCTTAGACCAATAAGTGTGCTTCCCGTTTTGTCGAAGGTTATTGAAAGGGTTATTGAGCGACAATTACGAAATTACGTGTCAGAAAATAACATTTTACCTGTAACACAATCGGGGTTTAGGAAAGGATACAGTTGTAATACTGCTTTAACAAAAATTGTTGATGATATAGTTATGGGAAGTGACAGGGGGAGGTGTACGTTGTTGTGTTTGTTGGATTTTTCAAGAGCCTTCGACACAATAAACCATGATTTGATGGCTTCAGTTCTTCATCACCTTGGTCTGGGATCAACTGCTGTAAAGTTAATATATAACTACCTTACCGGCAGAAAGCAATGCCTTACTACTGATAACAATATCTCCGAATATAAAGCGGTTGATTCTGGTGTTCCTCAAGGGTCTATTTTAGGTCCATTATTGTACACAATATATACTTTTAATTTTATTAACTATGTGCGTTACTCACACTGTCATTTCTATGCTGACGATACTCAGCTGTATTGCTCCTTTGACAAAGGAAATTTTGAAGATGCGTGCTATAAAATGAATTTAGATATTGAAAGTCTAGTTAGAGAGTCAAAAAGACATTCACTACGCTTGAATTCTGCCAAAACAGAATTGATTCTGTTCGGTCCAAAAAGAATTAGGTCTGATCCTAATTATCGTTCTAAGGTAAAAATAATTGTTGATGGTACAGCTATTGCTTTAAAACCCTGTGTAAAAAAATTAGGTGTTATTCTAGATGAGAATTTGAATTTCTGTGACCATATAAATCAGTGTACCAAACGTAGTTATGCAGCCTTGAGGGTGATATATGCTAGTAGGATGTTTATTACAAGACATGTAAAGAAAGTATTGTGTGAACCTTTAGTTTTATCGCATATGAATTATTGTGACTCTTTATATCATGCATCACTTGATTCTCTAAATGTTCGTAAAATACAAAAAGTTCAGAACTCTTGTTTGAGATTGATATTTAATGTTAGACGAAGATCTCATATATCACATAAACTATTGGAAGTAGGATGGTTGAATATGTTCAGCCGTAGGCGCCTACATGCTGCTAGCTTATATCATTCCATTATTTTAACTCAAAAGCCTCCGTATTTGTATAGAAATATTACCTTCAGATCGGACGTACATAATATAAATATACGCTTTAAAGGAACGAGCGTAATACTCAGTATGCTAAAAGATGCTATTCCTACCAGGTGGCGTATATTTATAATGCTATTCCGCGGGATATAAAAGAAACTTGGTCCGTAAAATTGTTTAAACTTAAGCTTTATCGGTATCTCTTTCGTGGGCAGCAGTGATCCGGTGTTTGTAGATTTGCTAGTCTTGCAGATGTGTACTAATCGCAATCTATCTTTAGGTTAGTTATCTTTAAGTTAGTTTAGTTTAATTAGGGTTGAGTGGAAGAGCAGTAACTACGTTAAGTAGCGAGCTGAACTTCGCCTTATTTTCTTTTTCTTGTTATTTAAATAATATAAAATTATACGAATAATGTAGGTTCATGCCAGGGGAAAATAAAAGGCTATTATTATTATAATTGAAGATATAAACGATATACTTAAAATATAGTTCTGATTAATCAATGCAAAATTAAAGTTATGGCATTATTTATTTCCAGTATAAAGTAAATAAAATGCTCTATAGACTTCCTGTAGATACAAGTGATACATTCACTGACACGCTTTTGAAAACATCAATAAATTTCAAGCATTTCAAAGGGTTTCAGGATTACCCGAAAGTCGTAAATACTTATAATATGCTTTCGTCTCTCTGTCTATTGCCCTCCTTTGTATAATATCTCAGTTCTTTATGGTAATTCCAGTAAGACTCCTTTCCGAATTCTTTGAATTTGGCTTAGTCCTATCACATTTCGGAACAAGCTTGTGACCCCAAAGCATTTATATTTACAAATAACCACAGCTTTAAATGACACATGGATGATAACAATTCAAGCACACACGACGAGCACAGGTTCACTTTGCCGATAATGTCTGATATGTGAAAAATAACATCAAAATTCAGCCCCTCAAGTGAGTTTGGAAAAGGCTATAATAGAAATAATCGTATTTGAGGCTGACGATGACGACATTTATATTAAGAAACGTCTTGTACAAAAGCAAACTGATCAAATAAAATATAAATGCCGATATCATGTTAATAACCTCTATTGTGCGGATTAACAGAATTGCAGAATAAATAAAATGGAACGCCGTTCTTCGGCCACGAAAATATGCTGTATATTTCTTAAATACCACATATTACGAGCGACGTTTTTCTTTCACTGATAGTACAAAACAACAATAGAATGATATACAACTTTCTGCTCCCTTAACGAAAAATTTCCGAACTTAACTGCGTGTAAACAAGATAAAACTTGACCGAGAAACTTCCATGGAAAAAAGTAGAGTAAGCAGGTCTTAAGACGTTTCTAATATCAAGCAAAAGCCGTAAGGGACGCTAACCGACATTTATTGCCAGTTGTCGAAAATTACTACCACGAAACCTGTTTTAATCCTTCTACCCTCAAGGAAAGATATTACGAGCTTCTTGCCTAAACTCTGCGGTACTGCTGATCTGGGTAATGAATACAAAATGTATGCTAACCATTCGAAGTCTATAAATACGATCGGCATATCAAAGTTTATAGCTCATAAATTGAATCGATTGTGTTCTTCCAGTATCATTCGTTTATGAAAGACGACTAATCTGAGTAACCTATAATATATGCGATAAAAGAAAATGCTTATACAAAACCTAATTTCGTAATATAAGTACATATCTAAATTTATTTTTTGATGTTTTCACTCTATTTAAAAGAATAAAAATAGAAAGAACGAATATATCATGAAAGGCTAATTTAGCAGAGGTTGTGTTCGATCAGATGAAAGTTATTTTTATTGGTAAAAAATGTTGTTTTGCAAAAACAAATATTTTTCAAATCGTCAGCTAAATCCTGACTCGAATAGTTTAATTGTATTATGTCTGTGAGAATAATTATTAATACCATAGTTAAAAGAAGTCTCAATAAGAACGAATCTGCTTTAAAAGGAAATAAAGCATGCATAACTTTAGATGCAAGCATTTTTACTTTCTTATACGTAGTATGAGGAAGTATTGTGATGATGAAAATTTTCGACCTCGAGATTTTTGCAGATGTCCACGTTTTGAGGTCCCCTGATACCGAAAAAGTGGTTTTTAAAAAATTTTCAATATCTCTTGTATAAACAAATTTTCAAAATTCGGACCAGAAGTAGCACTTTTACTTTTATAGAATAACGGTTTTTTGCAAACATGTCGTTAATTATGCATTCTATACATATTTATCAAGAGCACAAAAGCATTTAGAGCTGGATTTGGAATGTTTTTTGTATACATAAAATTTCAAAATTTGGACCGCAAGTAACACTTTTACTCTCAGCGAGTAGCACCTTTTTGATAATATCTTGCAAAGTATACATTCTATAAAGATTTATTAAGAGAATAGAAGTACTTACAATAAGATTTTGAATAGTTTTTGTATAAAAAAAATCTTAAAATTCTATAATTTGTAACGCTCATACGTATAAGAAAGTCGTGTGGGGGCCACACTTCATTTTTTTAATCAATTATGAAATACATACGTAACTAGGAAAAATGTAAAAGCAAAAATAAGTACTGATATAAAAATCTAAATGTTGAAACACAAAGCAGTAAGAATGAAATACCAAGAAAGGTTGGAGGAACATATTAAGCGATATAGTCATCCATAAAAACCGGATTAAAAGGCACCAAAAAACAGAAAAAGAGATAAAACTTTGACAAAAAAAAAATTTTTTTGCAAAAGTTTGGATTGAGAATGTATTTTTGATGTTAATAGGTCAATAGTATCCACGATTAGTAGTTTTCTTTATATAAATTTGTTTAAAAATGTATATTTCTAATTTTTGTCTGTTTTTACTTTCTTATACGTAGTATAAGGAAGTATTGTGATGATGAAAATTTTCGACCTTGAGATTTTTGCAGATGTCCACGTTTTGAAGTCCCCCAATACCAAAAAAATGGTTTTTAAAAAATGTCTCTCTCTCTCTCTTTCTCCCCCCCCTCCCCTCCCTCTCTCTCTCTCTCTCTGTGTGTGTGTGTGTGTGACCACGATAGCGGTCAAACCGCTGTAGATATCAATTCCAAATTTTGTATTTACGTATATAATCTCCCTCTTGAGATCTGATTAGTTTTTCACTAAAATCGGTAGACCGGAAGTAGCAGTTTACTTCAGCGAAAAAATCGAATTTTGACAATATTTCGTCAACTACTAAGTTTAAACAAATTTAGAAAGAATTCATATATACTTAAAATTGAAATTGAAAATAATTTTATTTAAAAAGTTTTTCGAAATTCCTACCGGAAGTAGGTCTTTTACTCTTATCGAAAATCAGTTTTTTGCGAATATTTCGCAAGTCATGCTTTTTAGACAAGTACGTTACGGGTATAAAAGTATTTAAAACATAATTTTCAATATCTTTTGTATAAAAGAAATTTCAAAATTCAGACCGGAAATACCACTTTTACTCTTATCGACTAACGATTTTTTGCAAATATGTCGTAAGTTATGCATTCTATATACCGGGCTCTTTTTACTTTCTTATACGTAGTATAAGGAAGTATTGTGATGATGAAAATTTTCGACCTCGAGATTTTTGCAGATGTTCACGTTTTGAAGTCCCCTGATACCGAAAAAGTGGTTTTTAAAAAATGTCTGTGTGTCTGTGTGTGTCTGTGTGTGTCTGTGTGTCTGTGTGTGTCTGTGTGTCTGTGTGTGTGTGTGTGACCACGATAGCGGTCAAACCGCTGTAGATATGAATTTCAAATTTTGTATTTACGTGTATAATCTCCCTCTTGAGATCTGATTAGTTTTTCAGTAAAATCGGAAGACCGGAAGTAGCAGTTTACTTCAGCGAAAAAATCGAATTTTGCCAATATTTCGTCAACTACTAAGTTTAAACAAATTTATAAAGAATTCATATATACTTAAAATTAAAATTGAGAATAATTTTATTTAAAAAGTTTTTCGAAATTTCTACCGGAAGTAGGTATTTTACTCTTATCGAAAATCAGTTTTTTGCAAATATTTCGCAAGTCATGCCTTTTAGACAAGTAAGTTACAAGTACAAAAGTATTTAAAACATAATTTTCAATATCTTTTGTATAAAAAAAATTTCAAAATTCAGACCGGAAGTGCCACTTTTACTCTTATCGAATAACGATTTTTTGCAAATATGTCGTAAGTTATGCATTCTATATATATTTATCAAGAGTACAAAAGTATTTAAAACTGGATTTTTAATATTTTTTGTATAAATGAAATTCCAAAATTCGGACCGGAAGTAGCAGTTTTACTCTTAGCCAGGAGCACTTTTTTGATAATATCTTGCAAAGTATGCATTCTATAGAGATTTATTAAGAGAATAGAAGTACTTAGAATAGGATTTTGAATAATTTTTGTAAAAAAAATTCTTAAAATTCTATAATTTGAAACGCTCATACGTATAAGAAAGTCGTGTGGTGGCCACACCTCATTTTTTACTTTCTTATACGTATTATAAGGAAGTATTGTGATGATGAAAATTTTCGACCTCGAGATTTTTGCAGATGTCCACGTTTTGAAGTCCACTGATACCGAAAAAGTGGTTTTTAAATAATGTCTGTGTGTCTGTGTGTCTGTGTGTCTGTCTGTGTGTGTGTGACCACGATAGCGGTCAAACCGCTGTAGATATCAATTCCAAATTTTGTATTTACGTGTCTAATCTCCCTCTTGAGATCTGATTAGTTTTTCAGTAAAATCGGTGGACCGGAAGTAGCAGTTTACTTCCGCGAAAAAATCGAATTTTGCCAATATTTCGTCAACTACTAAGTTTAAACAAATTTATAAGGAATTCATATATACTTAGAATTAAAATTGAGAAAAATTTTATTTAAAAAGTTTTTCGAAATTCCTACCGGAAGTAGGTCCTTTACTCTTATCGAAAATCAGTTTTTTGCGAATATTTCGCAAGTCATGCGTTTTAGACAGGTACGCTACGAATATAAAAGTATTTAGAACTTAATTTCCAATATTTTTTGTATAAAAAAAATTTCAAAATTCGGACCGGAAGTATCACTTTTACTCTTACCGAATAACGATTTTTTGCAAATATGTCGTAAATTATGCATTCTATGTATATTTATGAAGAGTACAAAAGTATTTAGAGTTGGATTTGGAATATTTTTTGTATAAACGAAATTTCAAAATTCGGACCGGAAGTAACACTTTCATACGTATAAGAAAGTCGTGTGGTGGCCACACCTCATTTTTATCATTACACATAGCATTTTCCCTGTGTAATGATAAAAAAAAAATTGTCAATGCATTAGCGATATAGTCACTGTATAGTAGACAACCAGTTATACACTCGTATTTTGACAAGCAGGAACAGTGAGCTGTCATAAGATTTTTATCAGTCAATTTTCGTTAAACTTTTTATTAAAATTTTAAAATAAAAATTGAGTTTGTAGCAGAAACACTGTACGATACACGTGTTAAAATGTTATTTTATTTTGCTTATTTTAAATTGCTCCAGTTCCTAATCACCCTTGTGTCGCAAATCTTACTCGCAAAATAAAATAGCACTTTTAACAATTATATCGTAAATAACTAATTTTATACAATTTTTCTTACAATTTTAAAATTCGAAATATATCACGTCGTCAACATCATAATTGCTACATTAAGGATTTCCCGCCATTTCCCACTGGCCGCGTAACGTTGATACAAATAAAATAATATTCTGGAGATCCGTTTCTCTTACTTCTACCATAAATTATTTGTACGGAAAAATTAAACTTTGCAGCGTACATAAAACCTTTAACATTTATTACGAAACTGTTAAAATTTAGCGCGAAAGTATTTGATTCGGCAATAATACTTGTACTGGTAACACTGGGCGATACAGAGCAAAATAAAGCTTATAAGAATTAGGTTATGTTTTTAATAAAGAAAATGCAGAATATCACTTGGAACAAAATAATTAGTTTATTATAACAATTAAACGAACTTAAATGTGAAGTCTAATATCATAACAAGTTCTCGAAATGTCCACCTTGTCTTTCAAGGCAATAAGCAAGGCGATCTTGAAAGCAACGAAGTGTATTTCTAATAAATTCTGGCCTTATTCCATTACATGCAGTACGTATACGCTCTTTTAGTTCATTCAAGTTGCGTATTCGTACATTGTTGTAAATATTTACTTTTTAGGTAACCCCAAAGAAAATAGTCATTTGGAGATAAATCAGCTGATCTTGGAGGCCATAGTATGGGACCAAATCTACCAATCCACCGTCTTTGAAATAAGTTATTTAAAAAATTCCTGATAGCGTTAGTAGAATGTGGCGGGGCCCCATCCATTTGGAACCAGGGTTCCTCAACATTCATCATCTCAATTGATGGAATGATATGGTCTCTCAACAAATTCAAATGTTTCAATGCAGTGAGGTTACCGTCAATAAAAAATGGGCCAATAAATCTGTCGCTTATTATTCCAATCCAGACATTAACTTTTTGAGGGTACTGTGTTCGGGTCAGGTTTTGAGCGTGAGGATTTGTACGGGACCAGTACCTAATGGATTAATGGATAGGAAATTTAATAATTTTTCATGGATAAATGTAGGGTACAAACCGAAAGTTCTGAGAGTTGACTTCACCGTTTACGGTAAATGTAGCCTCATCAGTAAAAATTATTTTATTTAAAATTTCTTGGTTTTCATTTAACATGTTAAACATTATTTCACATAACTCAGTTCGTTTTATCTTATACTCTTCGAAAAGCTCTTGATGATTTGATATTTTTTATGGCCTATATTTAAATTCTTTCATATACCGAACTGTACGATACTCCAAAATGTTTAGCTACATCTAAAAGCGATCCTATACGTAACACAGAATATTTAATTTCATGTCTTCTGTTCGAACATGATTAGTTCTATTTCTTTTTTTGTGAGAATTTAGAACACAACCATCTTCCTGAATTTTTTTAAAAAAGTTCAGAATTGCTTTTGCACAAGGTATAGGCCTGTCTGGATAATTGACGGAAAACATGTCTCTAACTTGCCTTAAACTATTATTTTTCTGGTACGACATTACTATTGCCACCTTTTCATTTCTGTTGTATTTATCCATGATTTATAAATAAATGATCTATTTTTTAATAAAATGTATTTAATTTATGACTTATGTTTGAATAAAAATTCAGAAATATTAGACATAAAAAATGTTTTTGCCGTCATGGCAACCTGATTTAAAAATTAAGGTATGCTATGCGTAAATTCTTCATTGGTGTATAACTGGTTGTCTACTATACAGTGACTATATCGCTAATGCATTGACAATTTTTTCTTATCATTACACATAGGGAAAATGCTATGTGTAATGATAAAAAATGAGCCCGGTATATTCATCAAGAGTACAAAAGTATTTAGAACTGGATTTACAATAGTTTTTGTATATATGAAATTTCAAAATTCGGACCGGAAGTAGCACTTTTACTCTTAGCGAATAGCACTTTTTGATAATATCTTGCAAAGTATGCATTCTATAGATATTTATTAAGAGAATAGAAGTACTTAGAATAAAAAGATTCTTAAAATTCTATAATTTGAAACGCTCATACGTATAAGAAAGTCGTGTGGTGGCCACACCTCATTTTTCATCTAATTATTATGCTTTTTTAGTTTCTTATCCGTAGTATAAGAAAGTATTGAAATGACGAAAATTTTCGACCTCGAGGTTTTTCAGATGTTCACGTTTTGAGGCTCACTGATAATAAAAAAAATTATTCTTGCTAACATCACTCTCTCTCTGTGTGTGTGTAACCACAATAGTGGCAAAATGGCTACACTTACCAATACTTATATACTTTATATTTATAAGTACAATCTTCCTCTTGAGATCTGATTAGATTTTCAGTAAAATCAGTAGACCGGAAGTAGTAGTTTACTTCAGTAAAAAATTTACTAATATCTCGTCAACTACTAAGTCTAAACAAATTTCTAAAGAATACAAATGTATTAAAAAGGTAACTCTAGAAATATTTTATGAAAAAGGTTTTTCGAAATTCCTACCGGAAGCAAAATATATTTTTTCAGTATTTTGGCTTAACCATTGAGTATTAAGGCAAACCATGAGCTCCCAGCAATTGCTGTGTATGCTTTAGAGCACTCTACCATTTACAAGACCAACGACTTGATGCATGAACAACCGAACCATTTGACTGATTGATACTTTTGCTGCACGAAAAGTTTCGGATTTTCCAACAAAAGTAAGGAAAAATTAGTTATGCTGGTCGGCCCTCTAGTACTCGTCCACTACCCCATACGGAAGACAAGATGTTTGAAATAAAAAATATGCTCTTATAGAACGAGAAGAAGCAGGTGTGAAGTTATCGACCAGCGATGATAAATAATTGCCAAGAGGCTGAAATATCGTTCAGCCTCTTGGGAAGCAGATGTCTAGCTCACGGACCAACTTTTGGGGAGTCTCCTTGAACTCGGCTTTTTATCGTTTGCTCGTTTTGCCCGTCGATTGCCTGTCAGTCTGTCGACGTGGTCTCTCCAGTATCGTCGTCTCGATCTCGTAAACTGCATCACATCATGAATTTTGAGATACCCTCTTATATCTTTGCTTCTTATCTGATGTCTCAAGCTTACTCCCCTTAATAGACCTCAATTTCTTCACCTCTGCTGCCCTCATCATGCTCTTCGTTTTTGTTGTATGCTCTCGACTTTCCACTGCATATGTGAGTACAGGTCACACGGTTGTTTTATATATGCGGACTTTATTTTCAGTGGACATATATTTGTTTTTCCATATGATGTCGCTCAGGTAGCCAACGATTCTGGAGGCTTTGTTCAGTTGGGTTCTGATTTCCTGCTGTAAGTTTTTGGAGCTCGTGATCTGAATTCCTAAGTACATACATTGCATACATTGGTGAATGGGTTTCTCGTTTGCAGCCAGTTTACATCTAGTGGGATCCTTTGCTTTGATCATTGATTCTGCCCTTTCTATAGATTTCTGCATATTAAGGGTCTCCGCACTTGTTTGAAACCTATATAGTGGTCATTGCGTCGGCAGCGTAGCCTAGTATCTTTATCGATTCTTGTCCCATTCTGTATCTTCCTCAACTTCTTTTGTTTTTTACGATATCCAAAATAACTTTTTCATTAGTATATTTTTAATAGAAAATAAGTGATCTCGGAAGCTCACAGTATAAAATGAATTTCTTATTCACTACTTAATTGGTTCCTTTCTTCAGTACACTTTCCCGGCCCTAATACACGTTTTTTCCTAATCCAATAGTATATACTTCCACCTACGTTAATTACTTGAACCACGCCGGTGGAATAAGTAATATATATACGTGAAAAGAAATATTAGAAAGACCTTTCAAAATAGTCATTCACCGTAAGAAGTGGCAAAATTGAATTCGCGAAATGTTCATTGGGCATATGAGCTCTTACTTTTAATTACTTTCCCTCTTAATATCAAGAACAGCTGATCCGAGCATGGGATGTGGGAAAAGAAAAATTCGACGAAATGATATATGAAATAGGAACTCTGCTCTTCGATGATGAATGTGTTAATTTATGGCGTTCTGTATGAGAAGCACAACAGTAATAATAAAAACGAGAAATACAAGAGCATGAAATATATATTTTTTGACGAGGATTAATTATCAGGGAATTAATTAATTTCGCAATAGTTTTAATAACAGCAGATGTGACGTAAGTGATACAGTGTGCCTTTTGATAACACAAACAGCGGTAAAATTAGACTGTCAATTAAATGTGGTCATTATTTTTCGAGAACGCAATTATATAATACCTACATATTTCATGACAAAAATTTAAATGAATGTTGCTTTGCTTCATTAAATATGGCCATTATTTATCCCAATCTTAAAAACAAATCAAAAACGTTATTATAATCTTTTCATTGTTGGCAATAAATACAAACAATGTTAACTTTGATGTGTTTAGAAATTTGATCTAACATATAATTAAATGAAGTGATGGAAATCTCTTGGTGAAACATGTCAAAATATGAGCAAGTAATAGCAAATAAAACATTCGGTATTGTTTCACAAATATATATAATTAAACAGTCGATGTACATTTCGCCTTGCGGCATCGTCAGGAGTTCTAGAGAAACTAAAGTAAAATTCAATCTACTGTAACTACCTACTTCAAACAAAAATGTAAATAGAAAAAATACAAAAAATAGAAAATTATGAAAAGGTCATGACTTATCTGGAAAGACCGTTTTTACAATGCTAGGGTTTATTAGCGGCGAATTTATGAGTTCGGTTTGGTCATTAAGAACATTGCCTGGTTGTAAAAGTAAACTTTCTTTTATAAAATAACCTTCTAGAACACTCATTTTTTTACTTTTATTTAAACTACACAGTACTTCTAAATTGTCTATAGAAAAATGATGTTGTTTTGGCAAAAAAAAGCTAATCTGGCATTTTTTACATGATTACACATTTTTTAATACTTCAAGATAATTTTAAATGCCACTTAAAATTGTTCATTTATTTGATTGACGTGATGCCAATAAAGTGTCACTATCACTGTATAAACATTTATAACAATTCAGGGCCCAAGGCAGTAGTAATAATTGGAAAAAGCTGATAATGAATTAGCAATACAAAAAGCTAAAAGTAAAAGAGAAAATGGAAGCGTAATAAAGTAGTAAATTTGTCCAGATTATTGAAATGGAAGAATTAAGTAATGTAGATTAAAATAATGGAATTAATACTATTAAAGAATTATTAAAACACTACACTATCATAATATTACAGATTAATTAATAAAAAAATATTTTCTAATGAAGGAATTATGTATGAAAATGAGAGAATTACTTTGTAATTTTGTTTTCTATAATAAATTACTTATATTTGTAATAACTTTTATGTTTACAATATGTAGACGTCCTATTTGCAGATCGATTTTTCAAATGAACCTATATAAATCCACTAAAACATAGTTCGAGATCTAGTGATAGATAGCTATTTCTGTTTCTACTCCTAAAAATAGATATTTATAGAAACAAGTAGTAGACAGTATCTTAAAAAAGATACAGCGCAGGAATGTAGTCTAAATTCTACAATTTTGCCCCAAAACAGTGAAGGTAAAAGAAATTGTTGCCGTACCGGTTCACAATATTTCATAAAACCTTAACAAGATTTTAAAAGTGTTGGTTTATAAGTCACGTTAAAATTATGTAATATAATTATTTGCGTGTTTTTGGATTTAGCAAGAGCTTCTGATACAGTGAGCCATACAAAATTATTACAAAACTGGAAGCAGTTAGTATATGGGTGTCTGCTTTGAGTTTGATACAGAATTATTTGGTGGGACGTCCACAATTTACAAGAATTGATGACATGCACAACGGAAACAAATTGTAACTTTTGGTGTACCACAAGGCACGGTTCTGAGACCAATTCTGTTTTTAATATAGATCAATGATATTTTTGATACATATATTGAAGATGATATAGATAGTTTTGCAGATGATACTGCTTTATTTTTTACAGCTAACGCATGAGATGAGCAGAAAATTAAAATGCAATTTAAGATGGGTGAATGATTACCTCAATGACAATATGTTAACTATGATTAGAAATAACAGAAGATCAAAAAGTAAAATATCTTCTAGTGGTGGATAAGCATTTGCGATAGGACTTGCATGTTGATAGTGCTGCTAAAAAAAACAATATTATAAGTTAATGCAGACTGGATAATATACCCTCAATTAAGCTCCCGCATTTATCTTCATTTGCAACATAAGATAATAATTCCTATTAATAGTTCTACAGACGTATTGAATTTGACTTGCCCAACTCACTCCAAACCTATCAAAATACTGGTCCAAGGAACAGAAAGAAAAAATTGATGTACCTCAACCTCATCTCTTTGCCAATTATAATTCAGCTATGGGCGGCGTAGACTTGCTAGACCAATCTGTAAATAATTACCGAGTGTCCATCCAAAGTAAGAAGTGGTGGTGGCCCCTTTGGACCCACATGCTGAATGTTGCAGCAATCAACGCCTGGAGGTTACATTCATTGGCAGGCGGTAATATGGATTTGCCCAACTTTATAAGAAGTATATCAAGGCATTACTTGAGAGTTTTTGAGAAAGCTCAACACTCCAGGCACCCAAGCACTGTCCCAAGAAGTATTGTAGAAGATCAAAGAGGGCATTTTCCCAAAAAAATTGAAAAGCAATTGCGCTGTCGCAAGTGCCATCAACGAGCTAGGTGGATTTGTATGAAGTGTAATGTTACACTTTGTTTAGAAAGGGAATGTTTTATAAAGTTCCATACTGAATAACATTTTCTATTGTAAATCACTAAAATAAATTAGCTAAATATTATATAATTTATATTTTCATTAACGTCCCTATATTCCCGTTGTACTCATTTGAGTACATACCTTTTTTTCATATTCTATTCAAAAATTTATCGAAAAACTGTCATATTTTGTTCTTTGGGCATACCTTTAATAAGAAAAAAACGACCTTATTGAAATTTTGTAAAAAAAATAGTTGTGGGAACAAATGGGTTAACGTAGAACAACTATCTGGAATTTACGAAATTAATGGTGACAAATGTGATAAAAAATATATTGGGCAGAGTATACGCTCGATTGAAATTCGTTATAAAAAACACATCGCTTCTTTCCAGTTCAATAGGGCAGCGAAGCCTAGTGTGGCTCGACATATTTTGAACATAAACCGTAATGTTTTACCAAGCATAGAATTGGATAGCTATGAGAGTATCTTATATATAAAATTGGATGTATGTATGTAGCGGGCGGTGTTTGTATGTTATAGAGAACTCCGAAACCGCTGAATCGATTTTGATGAAGTTTTCAGGAAAACTCTAGAATTGTCTATAGCGTGTTCATGTGAAGTTAGGTCCCGATCGGACTAAAAATAAAAACATTTTTCATCATTTAATCTTATTGATATCAGAATGCCTGTGGCTAGTACTAATCTAGCCACTAATGTTCTTATCTAGATTGGATTACCTGTGATTATTCAGTGATTGAATTTAAAGTGGATGTATGCTTGTGTGTAGGTGTGTATGTTCCCTATGGACACCGAAACCGCTGAGTCGATTTTGATGAAATTTTCAGAAAAACTCTAGCATAATCTGGAGCGTGTTCCTGTGAAGTCTAGTGCCGATAAAAATTGGATTATTTTTTTGCGCGTGCCGGGTATCGCTAGTTACATATAAAAATAGAAATATAGTAAAGAAAACCGACCGATATCCCAATCATGTTTATATAAATCTGTGGCGTCAACAACTATACCGCTTACAGGTACCATTAAGTTTCTGGAACATTATAATTAGAAGGTAAGATATTAGTGAACTAAATACCATGAATTGGTAAACATTCTTTGTAATAGCTAAGGTCAAATAATAAAGGAATCACCTTTATAAATTTAAAATCAATGTTGTTCTGTATACGGTACATTGTACAAGCAACGCGCTTATAATCAGTGCCACTGATGATAACAAAATAATTGTCGAAATACATATTCAGATTTTTGTTCAATTTTATGGTAACGCTGTGTATTTGGTGTTAGTGTTCAGCCAAAGTCTCCGATTTAAATGATAATAATTCATAAGAAAATTATTCGATAATAAATGTAAACGAGTATTAGATTACTAATCTAATACACTCATAAATAATGGTTTGCTTAACTAGCTATTAGGTACTATACAGGCTGATTCATTTTCGGTCCTCACCATGGGGATCTAGCTTATTATTGGATATATAGTACAGATTTAAATTGGGCGAAGTTATTAAATTTGGTGATTGTTATGAATCCGTAAAGAAAATGGACCTGTGACAAAAGATATTTGTGTTTTGAAAAAAAAAACGTGAAACCCCCAATTTGTGATTTTACCTCTACCACCTACATTTGGCCTTGTAGGGGAAAAATAAAAACACATTCTTATGGCCACTTTTAAACCTCTATCCAATGGTGTAATCGAAACTTATATATGACGTTTCGTTTCTTTCTTTAATTTTTTATAAGCGCCATATTGGATTTACTCACCCTCAGAAAGAGTTTCTTTTTCTAATTTAAAACCATGTACTACATGTTCACAAAAGTTTTTGAAACAAAATGTACCATAAAAAAATTTCGAGCACACCACTGGATAGAGGTTTAAAAGTGGCTATAAGAATGTGTTTTTATTTTTTCTCTACAAGGCCAAATGTAGGTGTTACAGGTAAAAGAACAAAATGGAGTTTTTGCGTTCTTTTTACAAACACGAACGTTATTTTTCACAAGTCCATTTTCTTTACGGATTCATAACAAATACAAAGTTTAACAACTTCGCCAAATTTAAACCTACACTCTATATCTAATAATAAGCTAGTGATGAGGGCCGAAAATGAATCATCCTGTATTTTAAGAAAATTTACGTAATGTTTGATAGTTCAAATAAATCTAATATAAAATCTGCAATCCAATAATATCTTACAACACACCATAATAAAAAAGGAAATAACCTGTTTGCATATCCGGTTAATTTGATGAATTTTCGCTATACAAATGGATTTTTCATTGTTTGCTTGTATCTTCTTCAAGCACTTCTGTCAGTTTCGGCAAAAATCTCACTATATCCATTTAGTACGTCCCTGTAAATAAATAAAGACATTAAGAAATGTTAACAATAATAATCGCAATTAGTTCTTATCAGAAACCACAATTTTACTTCAAGAAAAAACAAAGTATTTGGAAAGTTACGTCAGAATTGATCCAGCGTTACTGCTCTTGCGAAGTTTAGGAAACTCAAAACGGTTTCCAAAATACTTTTTCCAGAGGTCATAAGCGTTTTTATGGTACAGTTAATCTAAGTTTTTTTAATTATTAATCATTTAAGTTCTACAAGAGGAGTTTGGGAATACCTGTGACTATTGGTGACAATTATTTTGAAAATACACTATAGCCTATTTTTTAATTAGGAGGAGTGTTTTTAAATTGAAGCGCTAAAAAGGACGCTTGCTATTTGCCAGTTTTCGGGAAAAATTACAGTATGGTAATTTGACATGTTTACGGCCGCCATACTGTTACAACAAGCCAGCTGTTGTCGTATACATCGTTTATTTTTGTCAGTGCGTTTCTGTTAAATTTTTTACGTTCAATTTACGTTATAAGAGCAAAATAGTTCTTTTAAGAATGAATCGATTGATATACTCTCCGTGTAAAACATTTTCATAGCGTTTTTCTTGGATATGGAGGAAGTAGCAAGCACTTCTGGAACGCAAATATTCCCGTTGAGAAGGCGAAAATTTTTGATCTTAGGACATCTATCTGTTGTTGAGAAGCTGAATATAGAAAATATATTCAAAATTTACGTGCTGATAACCCCAGAATGAGGATAACTGCTATTGTCGCAAGAATATCGAGTATGATAGGTTACTATTAAAATACATTATCATCATTAGGTATATATTATTATGTTATCTTATTTTTAGGTGTGGCATGGTCTACTGTCTATCGTACCATAAAAGAATATAAGGAGAAAGGGCAAGTTATCCCACCCAAGCAAAGTTCTGGAAGACACTCTTTGTTGTTTGTGGGTGAACTAATATGTCAACAGTGCCATAAACAATACTACAAGAAATAAATGCCTCAAAAATTAATAAGGGTGAGTTGTTACGTTTTTTTTTTTGGTTGTATTTTACCCTTTTAATGGTTTATTTTAGTGACGGAATATGTATTTAGTTTTGATTAAATTTGTGTCATCTTCCTACTATTACTGCCATCTGGCGTGGGAGTGCTTAAGATTCCTGTTTCACGCGTCTGCCTTGCTGCAGGTGTGTGTAACGTATACGGGCATTGTTGGTTGGAGTTAATACGAGAGGAACACGTGCTAGTAATTTTCCAACGTCCAGGAATTGTGGTTAGATCTTGTGGTGAGGGCACATTTAAGGTGCAGTTTATTGGTACACTGTAGCCTTCGAACGCTATCACTTGAGGTGTCGTAAACCCAAGATAGGAGGGCATATACCTGGTATCGTGTGGATCCGAAGGATTTGTCGTGTTTGGAAGCTGTGGATGTGATGTTTTAAGGTATTGTGTCTGTGTGAATCTTTCTCTGATATTATCCAGAGGGTAGAATTTAATTGACTTAGCAGTTTGACAAAATTTGTGTCAATAACGTACAATTTGAACAGTGAATTTCAATTTTCCGGCCTAATTAATCAAATAAGTAATCGTAAATTCTTAATCTAACTTCTTATGGCCTGTGAGCCTTTATGTTTTTTGATTTAATTAATTTAACGTAGTTATTAACAATAGTGACCCCATTTGGAGGTTACTTTGACATTTTTGGAGACGTTACGTAGCCATTTTTATTTTTGGATTTAGAAATTGAATTAAATTTTGGATGTGTGTGGCAGTGTGGCCTCACAGCGAACTTGTGTAAATTCGTAGATAATTTTTGATGCATTTAATCAATGTTTGTAATTTAATTTTGGTGTAATTCCGTAAGGAATTAATGAATTTTATTTAATTGCATATTCTACTTGTAAAGCATAGTTAACTAGCGCTATTTCTTTATAGAATTAGATATTTTACAACTATAAGTCTGATTTCTAACGTCGAATAGATTGTCGAATGCCTCTGGTATACAGAGTGTTTCATTTTGGTTGACGTGTTGCATTATACGAGCAAACTGTTCGACTTTAGAGGGACTTTTGGCAAATTGCCTTGTAACTGTGTACTTGTAAGAATATTGTTGGTGAATCAATGTTAGTTTATAAGTTGTTCTTGTGCTCACCTTTTAACTTCTTTTAATTGAACTTCTAAAATTTGTAATATTACGACACTGAATTTGCAACGGAGTTGCGTGTGTGTTTCACTTCATTGTTTTTTTCCTGCCTTGATCTAGTTACCTCGTGGAAGTTAGAGATTGTATATATAGCCGTATTTTTTTTTTGTACAAGTACTGGAAATACGCTGTTGAATCTGAGAACTAATTTTAATAAACTGTTTGTTAAGTTGAATGAGTGTGTATTGGTCTTATTTACTTATCACTTGGGGGTTTTATAGTGGATCTGGTCCGGGGTCTGAATATCTGTTGGGCTCAGCACATTATTACGGATAGGCGCCCTGACATCATAACCTTCGACTTAGTACGGTGTTCGAACTCGCCCTCCCCGACTGTAGCTGGAGGCAGTGCTGACTCCCATATTTAACATCGACCCTTGGGGAAGTAAGAGGTAAGACTGGGTGGTATAAGTTGGTGATTAATTAATAGACAAGCGTCCTTTGAAATTTTAAAAAGAAGGTTAGTTACCGTGGTGGTGCTTAATTCACTACCTTCTTTGAATTTAATTACAAGAGGGTAGCAAGGATTTTTAGCGCCCAACGTGTGGGGCCTTAGAAAAGGGTTTTAGCGGCTGTTGTTTTTGATAAATCAAGAATTTTAGATTTTGGGAATTTTCAGAAAACTTTTGAATCATCTTCAGGAATTAATTAATTTTAGCATTGGAGACCTTGTCATATTTTTTTTTGTTTTGAGTAAAAGTAAAGTATATCCCAGCTTATATCACAGTTACGTCTTACGTTGTATGTGTGGATGATGTATGTTTGATGTTTTTATAGCACCGATTGGACTTAGGGGAAATTTTCGACCTTTTGATATTTCTTGGGGAATAATTTCTTTTCCGTAGTCAATTCATTTCCGTATATTGTATAGTATCGTATTGTTCTCCAAGAATTTTTGATTATCTTATACTGAATTTTGATTTTTCCCTCGGTATAGTAATTTCGGGTGTTACAAGTAATTTGGATAATAGAAGTACAGTAGACATTGGTGTATCAATTGTATGTATAGGTTCACGTGAAGAAGTGGAAGTAATTTTGATTTGTGTCAGTCAGTTTAAGATTGAATCTTTGACGTCTTAAATTAAATTCAATAACGTTGCCACATTGTATTCTAATTGTGGGAAGGAATTTATAGCGGAGTATTCACTTGCCGGGTATTCATTGTAGAATTTTAAATTTCGATTACGTCATTATGGATCTTAAGATAGAAATTAACAGACTGAATAAAGATGAGTTAGAGTACGAGTTAGCGAGATACGGTTCAACGAGTGGGGGTACGGTCGAGGAGTTGCGTCGCTCCTTAAGAGTTATGCAACGTTTTTGTAAGGATCCTGAAACTTTAGTACCGGTGTATCCGTTTACATTCACTCAAGATGCTGATGCCCTTAAGGCAAAAATTGATGTTATCACGACAACCTTGGCTACTTTTTCGGATACGCGGACTTCATCGGCGTACAAGAAGTTGTCGACTTCTTTGGCTTGTGCTTTCGGTCGTGCGCAACGTAGTAAACCAATAACGGAAACAGAAATTGAACAACGTGCACAACTTGTGTCTCAAATTTGTACTCTGGGGGTGCGATTAACCATTAAGGCTAGAGCGGCTCGCAAAAGCACTATGCTTGGACAGAGCACAATTTTAGATTTAACCACCGGAGGACCGTTAGTAAATTTCGAGTCCGAAGAGTCATCTAGTGATGGGGAATCCGAACCTGTTGTGGCCAATCCGGTTTCGCCTTTGAGACCTGTTCCTGTCGCGACGTGGGGACTAAAATTTTCGGGAAACCCTCGCGAAATGTCTGTGAACGCTTTCATTGAACGTGTGAACGAACTTAAGGTCGCGCGTCATTCAACTGACGAAATTTTATTCAATTCTGCTATAGATATTTTTACGGGAGATGCCTTGATTTGGTATCGTGCTAATAAAGATTCCTTCTTTAATTGGTCTGATGTATTGGATGGTTTGAGGACTGAATTTTTGGCTCCCGATTATGATGATCGATTATTTGACGAGATTAAGCATCGAACTCAGGGTTCTCTTGAGTCGATTGGCATCTATGTTTCCATGATGAAAAATCTATTCTCACGTCTATGTACTAATGTTCCTGAAGCCACTCAGCTTAAGATTATGCTGAAAAATCTTTTGCCATTTTATCAGACACAGTTTGGTTTAGTTGAAATCACGTCTATCGCCCAACTCTTAAAATATGGTAAACAACTTGAAGCTCGCAGAATTTCAGTCGAAGCTTATGTTCCTCCTCCTACTCGTGGCAAATCACTTGAGCCAGACCTTGCTTGTGTGTCGGCACCTAAGGTTCCTGTGAAATGCAATGTCATGGAGGCTGGTACTTCTAAGACTTCCTTGCCCTTCAAGTGTTGGAATTGTGGAGTTGTGGGTCATCGTTCGGGTCAATGCTCACGACCTCGTAAGAAACATTGCTACCGTTGTGGCAAACCAAATGTGACTGTTCCGTCTTGTCCTTCATGTTCGGGAAACGCTCGTCGGACGTCCTAAGTCGTCGTTTGGGACGCCGTTTTGATAATTCGACGAATAGTAGACATAAGAATCAGATAGATTTTATTCTCGCGAACGCTCGTGGTGACGAACGTCCTTATTTAAACGTGTCAATCTTTAATCGGTCATTTTTGGGTCTTCTTGACTCTGGCGCCTCACGCACTATTTTAGGGGGTCCTGGTTGGAATACTTTACGTTCCATGAATATTCCATTGAAGTCTAAAATTACGGTATGTACTGTAGCAAATGGACAGAAGTGTCGATCTTTGGGTGAAATCTCAGTGCCTATGGGTCTTCGTGATCAAATTAGCGTTATAGATATTTTGGTTGTCCCTTCTTTACCGCATACGTTGATCTTGGGCGCGGATTTCTGGAAAATTATGGGTATTGTCCCTGACCTTCGACGTGGTGAATGGGTATTTTCGTCTGAACCTGCTTCGGTTAATACGATAGGAATTGAACATGTTCTTTCTGACGTTCAGCAACAACAATTAGATCAACTCATTAACAATCATTTTTCGAAATCGACTAAAGAATTAGGTTGTACTAATTTAGTGGAACATCGTATTGTTGTCCATGGTCCGCCTATTAAACAAAGATATTACCCTATTTCTCCTGCTATGCAGAAAATCGTCGATAAAGAGTTGAATCGCATGTTAGAACTGGGTGTTGTTGAAAAATCTAATAGTCCTTGGTCGTCTCCTATTTTATTAGTTCCGAAGAAAGATAAAACCTATAGATTTTGCATTGACTATAGGAAGCTCAATAAAGTTACGGAACGTGATGCCTACCCTTTGCCTTATGTCACGAATACCTTGGATAAACTTCGTGATGCTAAGTTCTTGACTTCCTTGGACATTAAATCCGCCTATTGGCAAATCCCTATTGAGGAGTCGTCTCGACCTTATACCGCCTTTACTGTCCCTAATCGGGGTTTGTTCCAGTGTCGTCGCTTGCCTTTTGGTCTCTCAAATTCTCCTGCCGTCTGGATGCGCTTCATTGATCAGGTTTTAGGTCCTGAATTTGAACCGCATGTCTTCGTCTACTTGGATGATATCATCATTGTTACGTCCACTTTCGAAAAACATTTAGAAATTTTAAGTGAAGTTCTTTCCCGTATAGAGACTGCTGGTCTCACTCTAAATCGTGAGAAATGTTTATTTTGCCGTGATGAGCTGAAATATTTGGGTTACGTAATTAATAAACAGGGTTTGTTGGTTGATCCTGACAAAGTTAAAGCCATTCTTGAAATTCCGACACCAACTTCAGTATCTGGCGTTAGACGTATTGTTGGTATGGCGTCTTGGTATCGTCGGTTCATACCAAATTTTTCTTCTCTCGTTGGTCCTTTAACAAATTTGTTACGTAAAAATCAACCTTTCCGTTGGGATCAGTTCTGTGACGAGGCATGGTCAAAAATCCGTCAACATTTAATCACAGCTCCTATTTTGTCTTGTCCTGACTTTAGCAAAGAGTTCACGATACAAACTGACGCCTCTAATTTTGGGTTGGGTGCTGTTTTAACTCAAAGTATCGATAACGAGGAAAGAGTAATCTGCTATCTTAGTCGTTCGCTTACTGGTGCGGAAAGGAACTTTTCGACTACCGAGAAAGAGTGCTTAGCAGTTTTGTGGTCGATTGAGAAGTTGCGTCCATACATAGAGGGTTCGCACTTCCGCGTCATTACGGACCATTATTCCTTATGTTGGTTAAGTAAGTTACAATCTCCTAGTGGTCGACTCGCGCGATGGGCTGTACGACTGCAGCAATATGATTTCGACATAATTCATCGTAAAGGTAAGGATCATGTTGTACCTGATGCTCTCTCTCGATCGGTTCCTGTCGTTGATTCTATTTCGATTTCCGTCATATCAACCGATAAGTGGTATCACAGACTACTTAGAGCAGTCAAAACGAATCCGGAGAAATACCCTACATTCCAGATAGCCAATGGCCAACTTTGTAAATTTGTACGTCCTTCTAACAAATATTTTGACAATGAGGATGAGGATTGGAAGATAGTAGTTCCTAAAGAACGTCGTTCTGAGATCATTTCGTCCTGCCATGATGTACCAACTTCTGGTCATCTAGGTATCTTCAAAACTCTTCATCGTCTTTACCAAAAATATTTCTGGCCTGGAATGGTTCATGATGTAATCCGTTATGTACGTCGTTGTCCTACTTGCCTCAAAACTAAACCTGAACAACGAAAACCTGCTGGTCGTATGGGAGGTCATTCTCTCATTGACAGACCTTGGGACGTTTTGAGTGTGGATATTGTGGGTCCGTTACCGAGAACCAAACGTGGTTTTAGTTATATTCTTGTCGTATCTGACTGTTTCAGTAAGTTTGTTTTAACGTGTGCTTTGCGGAAAGCCTCGACTAATAAGATCATAGAATTCTTAGAAAATCATGTATTTTTACTTTTTGGAACTCCTCGTAAGGTGATTAGCGATAATGGTGTTCAGTTTCGTTCTAGGGAATATCGTCAATTTTTAGAGAAATACAAGGTTAGTCCTTCGTATACGTCGTACTATCACCCTCAAACAAATCCCGTTGAACGCATTAATCGTGTTATTAAGACTATGTTGGTATCGTATGTGTCCGATAATCATCGTGACTGGGACCTATTCCTTCCGAAAATATCTTGTGCTATTCGCACGGCAAAACATGAGGTTCTTGGTCATACTCCTTATTTCGTAAATTTTGGCAGAGAAATGTATCTTACTGGTGAACGTAACTTCCATACTCCTGTGGATGACGAAAATGCCGTCGAAACGTGTCAAAGAAATCCGGAAGATTTTATGTGTCGATCTTCTAATTTTTCGAGACTCTATAGTGACATTAAGAACCGTCTACAGAAAGCATATGAGAAGTCTAAAGTTCGCTACGATCTTAGACATCGTCCTGTCTCCTTCCTGCCTAATCAGTTGGTTTGGCGTAGGAATTTTGTTTTGTCCGATGCTGCGAAATTTTATTCTGCGAAGTTAGCAGATAAGTATATTGGTCCGTTCATGATCCATCGCCGTATGTCTAATAACTCTTATGAACTTAAAAATTGTGATGGTGATGTGCTTCCGGGTACATGGAGTGTTGAACATCTTAAAGCACAACCTAACGACGATTAATCTTTGCAAGTCTTCGGTTTGCAGGTAGGCCTAACGAATATACCTGTGGGTTTAATGCCTGGGCGTAAAAGGCGTCCCAAAAATTCTCAGTTTCCCCCGTTTCTTTTAACATCTTCAATTTTAGTTGTCGTGGGTTCGACGTATTTCCTTATGTGTTCTGAATTGGGATGTTCCCCCTATGTTTTGTCGATAGCCCACACAGCGACGATTGATTTGGGTGGATTAATTTCGTGTAACTCTGTATGTTACCTTGAGTACCGCATAACTTACGTTAGTTAAGTTATTTCCGACTTCCGTATATCTTTGATAGTTATGTATTTTGTACCGATTCTGACTTTTGTTCCGATTTCGACTCTTCCGTACTGATATGACGTTCCGTACCGAATATGACTTCGTATCGTTTACGATTAAGTAATAACGATTTTATGACTTCGTACCGTATAGCAGTTCTAGAACCTTTACCATTTTGGGATTATGTTACTTATCGTATGGTCTAGAATTTGCAATTGATAGTTATTCTATCGTGTTGGATATGTCGTATTGACATTCTCTTCCTGATTAGACGTTTATTTGCGAAGGTATAAAGAAGAACAGTCTTTATTTGATAGTTCTCAGCCTTCCAAGGGTCGTGTCCTGGCGATCTATTTGCTATTGTTATTGTCAAAATGTTACCTCCAGGATTTGATATTGACTTTCGCCTTATGGCTTATCGCTCGCCTTCAGCGTTTCAGTCGGGACAACGCCGGTCCAGACTTTAAACTCCTTTTGCTATGTCCTTTTTTTTTTGTTTTTGTTTGGCGATCTTCGTTGTTGTGTTTCCGGAATATACGTTGTCGCGTGGACGTGCCGTCTGTGTCTTTAGTAGATTCACCATTCTGCGCTACCCTATCCTTAAATACCTCTCCTTATTCCGCTTTGCATCCCGTGTCTGTAGTAATAAACCCATTTTTAGTTCACCTTTTTATTTTGTTTGTTTTGAGATACCGAGGGCCTCACCCAAAGTTCTCTTTTACCGTCGCGTGTCTGCAGAGTGTCGTTCCGGGGGTTGCCTTTCCCGCATCTTGGTCTATTGGTAGTATCTATTCCTATTTCCTGTGCCTTCGACCGTCGTAAGGATCACCGCCGGCCGGGCACACCGTAACGTAACCCGTCTACTCCATTTCCTTTTTGATGCTATCAGTGGTACTGGGCTGTCGGTTGGTCAGGTCTCGGGGCGCGTCTGTGCAGAATCTCGACACCCATGTTTTTTATTTATCCCTCGTTAATTCCCCGTACCGGCTGAATGCCGAAGGACCGCGTGGTGGTTTTGGTCAAGCGTTTGGTGATGCTGCGGTTTGCTGTCGGACATGGTCGCGCACATTCGTCTTTTTTTTTGCCTAGTCGTTGTCGATCTTTAACTTGGTTCCTTGTTTCGTATGTTATATGTGGTGTTACGCACAGTCCAGTTCCTGGTTTCATAACTCTTGGCTTAACGGTAATTTACAAGTAAATAACCTTTTGTGGTAAGGGAGGAATTGTTACGTTTTTTTTTTTGGTTGTATTTTACCCTTTTAATGGTTTATTTTAGTGACGGAATATGTATTTAGTTTTGATTAAATTTGTGTCATCTTCCTACTATTACTGCCATCTGGCGTGGGAGTGCTTAAGATTCCTGTTTCACGCGTCTGCCTTGCTGCAGGTGTGTGTAACGTATACGGGCATTGTTGGGTAGATGGCGTCTGTGGTTAATTTAATTAATTTGTTACTTTTATTTTTGACTAACTCGTTTTTTTTTTGGACTTCTTGGGCCCAGAGTTATGCAACAAATTATTAATAATTATTTCCATTTTTCTATGGTTAATTGAACCTGTATTTTGTCGTACGTTTAAAGTATTAGTTGGATCGTTCGCTCTTTTAGCACAATTGTCGTTGTGGGTTTCATAGTCAGGCTTGGCATATTAGGCTTTTGCTCTTTGATTTGTAACGGTCGTTGAGTAAGGTTGGACACGAGAGAGCAGAATCTTTTCCCTTAGCTGCCTTGAGAATATGGAAAGTTAAGTTTTATCGTCGATAATCGCTTACAAAAGCGGATTTTATTGTGATTCTCGAGGTTTATTGGTAAATTTTTGACGTTTATTTGAGTCTTACAAGGATATTTCTTCTGCTTGGGAATTGTTTAAGCTGCTGTAAGTATATTTTTCCACGTGTCTAATCGATCCTAATTTGTGTCGTTTCTATATTTAAATTTAGCTGCTGGTGTTAGGCCTGATTGAAACCTCATTTGAGCATTGTTGGTTGGAGTTAATACGAGAGGAACACGTGCTAGTAATTTTCCAACGTCCAGGAATTGTGGTTAGATCTTGTGGTGAGGGCACATTTAAGGTGCAGTTTATTGGTACACTGTAGCCTTCGAACGCTATCACTTGAGGTGTCGTAAACCCAAGATAGGAGGGCATATACCTGGTATCGTGTGGATCCGAAGGATTTGTCGTGTTTGGAAGCTGTGGATGTGATGTTTTAAGGTATTGTGTCTGTGTGAATCTTTCTCTGATATTATCCAGAGGGTAGAATTTAATTGACTTAGCAGTTTGACAAAATTTGTGTCAATAACGTACAATTTGAACAGTGAATTTCAATTTTCCGGCCTAATTAATCAAATAAGTAATCGTAAATTCTTAATCTAACTTCTTATGGCCTGTGAGCCTTTATGTTTTTTGATTTAATTAATTTAACGTAGTTATTAACAATAGTGACCCCATTTGGAGGTTACTTTGACATTTTTGGAGACGTTACGTAGCCATTTTTATTTTTGGATTTAGAAATTGAATTAAATTTTGGATGTGTGTGGCAGTGTGGCCTCACAGCGAACTTGTGTAAATTCGTAGATAATTTTTGATGCATTTAATCAATGTTTGTAATTTAATTTTGGTGTAATTCCGTAAGGAATTAATGAATTTTATTTAATTGCATATTCTACTTGTAAAGCATAGTTAACTAGCGCTATTTCTTTATAGAATTAGATATTTTACAACTATAAGTCTGATTTCTAACGTCGAATAGATTGTCGAATGCCTCTGGTATACAGAGTGTTTCATTTTGGTTGACGTGTTGCATTATACGAGCAAACTGTTCGACTTTAGAGGGACTTTTGGCAAATTGCCTTGTAACTGTGTACTTGTAAGAATATTGTTGGTGAATCAATGTTAGTTTATAAGTTGTTCTTGTGCTCACCTTTTAACTTCTTTTAATTGAACTTCTAAAATTTGTAATATTACGACACTGAATTTGCAACGGAGTTGCGTGTGTGTTTCACTTCATTGTTTTTTTCCTGCCTTGATCTAGTTACCTCGTGGAAGTTAGAGATTGTATATATAGCCGTATTTTTTTTTTGTACAAGTACTGGAAATACGCTGTTGAATCTGAGAACTAATTTTAATAAACTGTTTGTTAAGTTGAATGAGTGTGTATTGGTCTTATTTACTTATCACTTGGGGGTTTTATAGTGGATCTGGTCCGGGGTCTGAATATCTGTTGGGCTCAGCACATTATTACGGATAGGCGCCCTGACATCATAACCTTCGACTTAGTACGGTGTTCGAACTCGCCCTCCCCGACTGTAGCTGGAGGCAGTGCTGACTCCCATATTTAACATCGACCCTTGGGGAAGTAAGAGGTAAGACTGGGTGGTATAAGTTGGTGATTAATTAATAGACAAGCGTCCTTTGAAATTTTAAAAAGAAGGTTAGTTACCGTGGTGGTGCTTAATTCACTACCTTCTTTGAATTTAATTACAAGAGGGTAGCAGAGTGACTTGCCAGCTGAAGAACAATGTTTGCTAAAGTTAAGAATTTCTAAATAAATTACTAATATTTGCCATTACTACCAAGATAAATATTTAGACAAATATAACCAGATTTTTGGGAAAAAATTTTGTGACCCAGTTGGTACTCACAAAGAACCAGTTAAAAATAGTTTGCATAAAATACTAATTAAACACCTTTCCAAGAATAAAAATGTCGATATTAACCTAATTCTTGGACAAGCTCTATGTCCAACTTGTGCATCCAGAATATTTGTAGGGAAACCAGTTGAAGAAGTGGCAAATAGTGTTGAAATTAGTCTGAATTTCTTCCTGGGTCTTTTGAATTAGTTGAGGATAACCCTTCAATACTTTTTACAAACGTATGAACTTTTAAAAATAATGACTTTCTTGTTTATATATATGACGAAAAGTGGTGGCTTGGGAAAATTGAAGACAAAAGTGAAAATAACAATGATGTTTTGGTCCATTTCTTTCACCCTTCTGGACCAAAAACTGCCTTTCAACATTCCAAAAATGATATTGCTTGGGTGCCTGCAAAGAAAATAGTACGAAAAGTGACACCATTGGGACTCACAACAGTGTCTAGTAGAACACACAACATAACTGATAAACTATGCAATGAAATATCGTGTTTGTTTAACTCTCTAATGAAAATTGCAGCTGGCAAGTTGTGGCAGCTAAAGTTTTAAATCTAAATACATAGAGAAACATTATTGTGTGTATACTGTACGCAAGTGTATCGGTATAAGTTAAGTTTAAGAATTAGAACTCTTACATATTGTTATCACTGCCCATTGTTATTTAAAAGTAGAAATATTTGATCATTTGTTGTTTGTAATGATTTAAACATCATTCGACCAATGTCAATTGTAATAATTTCAAGCCCTTGTTTGCTAACTTGTTACTGCACGAGCGTGTGAAAGTGTAGCGTTTTTACTGAAATTCACTGCACTATTACTCTAAATGTAGTTGAGCCTCTGTCATAATTTTTTTATGAGATATTATATTATATACATAAAGAACATACTGTAAAATTTTCACTTGTTTTCATTCAGTCCCTTTTTAAATATTGACCTGAGGCAACTGATGTTAAACGGCTTTCGGTCATTTTTGAAAAGCTCTAGAAAAGAAGGAGTGCATTCTCAGGACTAAAACTTATACTGCAGGTAGTTATGTAAGCATTCAACACAGCAGTAACAGATTATTAGTGAATCTCTCTTCTTTCATAAAAATTTACGGTCTTAAAAAGTAATGATTGATAATTTTTTTCGGAGTTTTATAGACAGAGTTTGACAGACTTTCTTGCACGATAGAAAAATTAAAAAAAATTATGCGTGAAGTTCATTTCATGCTGAACACACTGGTTTTTGAACGATTCTGATATCTTTTAAAATCGCTTAGCAGTTAAACTTTCCGCAAACCACGTTTTTCTTAAACATTTGCCCAACCGCCATTTTGAAAATGGCAGCCAGAAAAAACTATGGCTTATAAAAATGTTTCAAACAGTGTTTTGTGACCGTCTACCTATAAGGAGCTCATGATAAAAAAAAGTGAGGAAAATAAAAAATTTTGAGCAACAAATTTTATATTGGGTGATTTGAAATGGATTGACCCTCACGGTGTTGCCATGTTTATTATTATGTCTGTTTTCGGACTACCCAAAGTAACACAAAGCATTAAATAAAAAAAATTGTAGATTAAATTATAAAATTCACCATTACGATTACCAAATTCCACCGCTGTATGTGAGGTAGATTAGTCTGGATATCGCGCATACGCACACAAACACTCCCTTTTACAAGTATAGAAGATTATTACCTATGATCACATTACTTATTCTATTATTAGAAACCTTTGTAATACTGTGTATGTGTTAAATCAATGTAGTTTCGTTTGATTATTAAAGAGGAAAATTATTCGACAAATTGTGAAAATGTTTTGACAAAAGGGAAATGCATTTGATACAAATGTAATATGCGTTGCCCTGTGGGAATTACATTTGATAAATCCTAAAACACAACTAATAAACAAACGGTGAAAAGCAATTAATTGGAAAATCCCGTATACAAACTGTCAACTATGTAATATTTATTTTATGAGTGATTGCCGAGCACCGAAACCGAATCCTCACCAACGAGAATTAATGATAAATTCAATTCAATCTCTATATTTATCTTCAGTAAATCAAGGCGCGACAATTGTAATACATAAATATTAGATAGTAATTGCATTCGATTAATTATGAGCCTGATATATACGTTCACCTTATTACAAATTTCATGTAACGGTACAGCCAAATCAAAAAATTTTAAAATTTTAAATATGAATATAAATTATTTTTCAAAGCATATGTGTTAGACACCGACGATAAATTTCTTTGAACTCTTTATTCTAAATATATATCAACCCATGTATGAGTTAAGCATTATTTAGATAAGCCAATGTTTGTATTATATTTAATATTTGAGACGCCGAGTGTTTGTGTTTATCGCCGGTTAAACGTGAGAATATTCATGTGAATTATAACGACTATAAATATGAAGAGAGAAGAGGGTTGTCATGTGCGTCCCCGAGAATAAAGCCCGATTGATGAGGAAGTCGACCACGAGCCCTCAAGAAAAGAAGTCGACAGGGAGAACCTTCCAACATAGCGGTCGACGGCATATTAGACTGTCTTAATTAGATCGTTATAAGTATATAGAAGGTTCTCTATATACATATATAAGTAAGTCGACTCAAACATAGCGGTCGACTGTGTATTAGACTGTCGTCTCCTCATAAATAATATAAAAGATTCTCTATTTTGTAATGCAGTGGTTTATTTATAAATAATTACTGATAATTATTTTTCGGTATTTATTTATCGGAACCACCACACACCAAGAAAAATCTATTTTCTTTTAAAATATTATATTATAAATGACTGATAGCAGTTTCTCATCCAAGTACGGGTGCACGTTGGGTAGCCTATACTTACATCAAGCTCTGTTACGTATCCACGGGTTAATGTCGGTATGCGTGCCATCTTTCAGAAAGGTAGGGATACGCCAAAAGAAAATTTAAAATGACTTCTCGTGCTACTGAATGAAAAGTGACTATGTGAATCCAAATTGCGTATCACGGTCTAGCTCTCGTCGTGCGTTTATTTATATGGGTACGTATTGCTTTGTTTCCTCATGTTTTAATACACTTACGTTAAAGTTAAGACAGATGTTTGTTTATCTTTGAAATGCATGAATTAAATTAACCTATCGACATATCATACAACAGACAGATTTTACATTATTGTGTTTATTGTAAACAAAACTATATATACAGATACATCAATATATTTACACAAATTATATGCCTACGACGTAACAATAAAGTAAAACAAATTAAATCGAAACATTAGAGTCGCAGTCAACGATCTATAAATAAAATATTTATTTTATAACCTAAAATTACATCCGTGTTTCTAATTTTACAATGATATGAAATACAACAGGTCTTGCTATGCTAGGAATAATTTTATTTTATCTTTAGTGTTTTCAAAAAAAAAGAAATAATTATTACTTTCAATACGTTGTCAGGAATTTGCTAACGCTTGACGGTGAAATTTATCGATTATCGCGAAATGTGCGGTCGGTCGAAATTATAGCGAGAAGGTACAACGTTTACTTCGCGATGACGCGTGACATGTACTTAAGCTCGGAGATTTGTAAAATTTTATTTACGTGCGAGAGTTTATGATTTACTATGACGTTACGCGGATCTGGAAAAGAATTTAAATTATTTAATTCAGTCTGCGGTTTTCGGAATATTCTAATTGAAATATGACAATAGGCCTACTTCAATTAAAAAGGTTGTAGGTTCTTAATTAAAGCATGACAATGGGCCTGCTCTAATTAAAAGAAAGGTCACGGATTCTTAATCAAAGCACGACAATGGGCCTGCTTCAATTAAAAAAGGTTATGGATCTTTGATCAAAGCACGACGATGGGCCTGCTTCAATTAAATAAAAAGGTTACGGATTAAAGCATGACAATGGGCCTGCTTTAATTGAAAAGGTTACGGATCTTTAATCAAAGCACGACGATGGGCCTGCTTTAATTAAAGAAGACGGTGTCAGAACACTCACGACAAATAGGTCTAAGTGCTCTGGTCGGGAACAGGTCGGAAGGAAGAATCTCTCTATCTATTTCTTGGCCGTTGACGGCTCTTTTATATGGTCGCTTCGCCATGAAAAACAAGTATGCAGAGTGGGATTCTCATACGTAGACGTGACGTAGCAACGCGCGGAAAATAATCGTAACGTCTTCGGATAACTTAAGAGCGCGAACGACAAAGAAATGAATAGATGAAATAGCATACTAATTACAAAAATATTTATAACATGATAAACAATGATTAATGATCGGTTGAATAAAATATCAAACATATATAATTTGAAAATTGCAATTCAAAGTAGATATGAACGTGAATAAATGATATTTTACTCAATTAACGAAGGAGCTTCGTTACAATTTATATAAAGAGGTCGACCGACTAATAAGTGTTAAATGTGTAAAGTTTGATATATGTTTATATAAGAAGTTGAATATGTGCAAGGTCACCCATACAAAAAGGAACAGGGGCTTATAGCAAACCGTCAACGAGATCTTCTATTTCAACGAAGATAGAAGAAAAGAAGACGGAAATATATAAAAGTTTACCTAGCACACGCAAGGTAAACTAAAATGTTAAAATTTGTTGTATGTTTAAATCTAACCATAATTTGTTTTCTAATCTAGGCCTATGTTGTTTGTATTGATACAGATATGGAGAGGCACCGAAAAACAAATAATGTTTAATGTTTGCTGATATTCTGTACACGACATCAAAACCAATACCAGGTATAAGAGATTAACTCTCTCATGCATAAATTTTGTTTTGTTGTGCGGTACTTTTTTGTTTAAAATAATAATGCTATCACAAAAACAAAAAACAAATTTTTTTACACATGATTTAAGTAAAAATATAAAGTGTGAAAACGGAGTTCGTTGCAAACATGAATAACATGATAATTAATTAGGATTACTTTTATTTTATTCAGTACAAAAGTGTCATCATAAAAAGAAGACCATCATATTTTTGATTCATTATGAAAATCATAGACGCACGTTTTGGCTAAAAATTACACAAACTCAGATTACATTTGGTACAAAATTATCGTTTCATATGTGCATTTTGGGAACTATTGTACTGTTTTTTGCCAGATCGGTCTCGTAAAATGCACCAGTGACCCATTTGGTCAAAATGGACATCTGTAGTTGGTAGGTACGCTTTTTTGGTCGGTAATAGAGAAGGTCTTGGTGAAGATGAGGCAGATGATGGTCGACCAACGTTTCTTTTTCATGGCACAATTTCATGGTTACAGAGTTATTCTGCTACTTCGGTTCTGAAAACTGGTAGCTCCACTTTTGCTGATTCAGTTTGAATTCTATGGTACAGAATGTCGGCATTCGCCATTGCTACAAAACCAGCTGTAGCTGTTACTTCATTTTTCTGGACCAATTTGTTTAAAATTGTCGACCAATTCGCCGTGATGTTTCTGATCAAGCTGCAGGTAAGGTAGTATATACCAAACAGGCCGATGATCAGTCATTTTGATTAATTCTTGTTCACACGCACCTGCTTTTGCTAATAGTATTATTGCAATTCGGGGAATTAAATGGTTGACGATGTTCGTTCTTTTAAAGTCAAATCCAGCTTTTTCAACAATATTTTTTGTCTACTTGGCTATTTTGTTGATACCAGTAAGGCCATTATATCATTCTGAAGTTTTTCATAATTCATCCTCTGTTAAGAAGAGACTATTGGTTTTTATGTTAGATCCACTCTTTTCTAACATTTTCCTTAAAGGTCTGTAAAAAAAATTAAATGCGTTAAACTAATAATGCAATTTCTTAAAATATTCCTCAGTGCTTTTCAATCGATGTGCAGGAAAAGGATCTTGCACATTTGGAATTAACATTTTACTGAAGCAAACTAGCTGAGATTCTACTGAGATTTCTACTGCTATTCTGAATGTGTTTCCTCAATTCAGACGATAATAATTTATGATTCTGATAGGTAATTACCGCAGAACTAACCTCTATCTTTTCAGTAATCCGTTGAAGCTGTTTTCGTTCTCATCTCGTGCAGTCCTTGCAGATTTACATTCAATTCAATAAGAGGGAATGTATTTATCTTGACGCCAAACAAATTTAAATATAAATCTTATTGAAGGTCGGTAGTTGTTATTCAGAAGGTTTTCACATTGGTATCCTTGAAGTCATCACCATCATGTTCTCTCGTATTCAAAGCGTAATCTAACGATATTTTTTCACTTCAAAAGGTGAAGCTGTCAGATTTAACAACATTTAACAAACCGTTTCCAGTTTGATTTCTGGCATCTTTTGATGTTACTGGAAGAAAAAGACACTACTTCTACCTGAATTGTATACAAATCTGTCCTATCAAAATGACTAATTACCACAAAAATTAAGGAAATTGAAGATTCATGTAAAAAATCATAGTGAGTCGACATGATTGTTATAGCAACTAGTTCACACCCGGAGTCTAGAAAATGACATTGAAAATTAACTTTATTTCAAAATGAGTATTCTTGTTTCGTTAAATTATTCTCCGAATACATCTCTTGCTGTATTCATTACTCTTACAGTATTTGAAAAATAATTACTTGCTCTTTGCGTTCGTAATTATTTTCGTCACAATAGCCGCTCGTATTCAGAAAGATAAATTTTGTACGCAATATATAAAGCGCTTGTTGTGTTATATATGATGATTAATACCCGTACTAAAACTAATCATTTTTACGGACTACTGTATATAATGGTGCAAGTAATTTTGAAATGATATATTTTTATTATAACGCCTTTTTACTGTAGTTTAGATCAATCTATTAGACTAATAATTGCAACATTGTAAATATTTATGACAAAATCCTTATTTAAATAACTGCCTGAACTAACTTATTTGACATGGATACTCCTATTGTTACCTATAAACGTGTACGGTTGTCTAATCCTTGGATGATGGACAATATAAATATTTAATTAACGATAACGCCCTTACAGAATATAAAAAAAAACGGCTTGGCGGTTGATTGAGATGCATAATTAGTTTTCTTCTTATTACAGAAAGTGAATAGTATTGTGATTAATATATTGTAACGTTTTCGGGTTCCAATAAACAACTCGTGCAATTATTTTGAAGAATTTTCAATTTCTTCCGCTATTACGCTTAAACTACTACGATTTAACTTAATTACACATGTATTTATTTCTATTACTAATATTTAAGTCCGTCTATTTATGTAACACTTCTATTTATATAACACGTACCACTATATTTATTTTATACTACCTACTTATATTTATGTTTACTCTTCGGCTACCACTTCAAAGAACTTATATTTATTTATTTCTACGCGCGTCGACTACCTAAGGACTTTCTTATTCCCGAATTATTCATCCATCGGTGCAACTGCCTTTTTATATACGCGTTCGAAACATCTGGAACACACCAGATAAACGCCAGTATTCTTCTCGATTTTTGTAGAACATACAAGAGACATTCTGTCTCTTTACAGTACAACGCAAATGGATGATTTATTGCTTTATGATGTTTACCGGTCGCGTCGAGATGATTTACAACCTTTTTTTATTTACGCTCGGAAGTGTGCCTTTCTTTTGTTGTCGCCCGGATGTCTACTGGTTTCGTTACAATATTTTGGGTTTTTATAATAATCAGAGTAGACGTGGAGGTGAGATATGTTTTTTTATTACTTACTGATCTTTATATGTCAATAATACCGTAGTCACGGTAACCATTATGACATTCATAATTCCCTTGGGATTTTTTCTTTTTCCCTTGGGATATTAATTTTGACATGTTGATTCATTGATTTATTTATTTATAAAAGCTGGAAAATGGAAACATTTATTAATAATTGATTAAAAGAAACATAAAAAGAAATAACATAAGTACATAATATAACACAAATCAAAATTTTCTAACTAACAGAAATTAATTAATAATACCTATAGATATAAAGTGTCTAATTGTGTCTTTATTTGCAAAATTTTCAATGTTCTATTCAGGCTTTTCTTGATTGTAAAAGAAAAATGTGCAGTTCGTATAGTTTCCACTGAAATTGTAACCTGATTTTTCTATTGAATTGCAATTAGAAACTGTACTTGAAACTGATGTTGCTGTTGTCTCTAACAATCGTGCAGTTTTATGCTTTATCTCAATGCTATCTGCCAAATATGATTCCGCAACAGTACTGATCCGCCATCCGCCGTGTCTTTTCAAGGTTGTCATATTTGCACCCGTATTTGCTAAAACAGTTGCAGAACTTTGGCGTAGACAGTGCCTCCCCCCCTCCCCCCTTATAAGAATTTGCTGCACTGTGCAACGCTTCTCGCGATATGTTAGAAAAAATCTTTCAACGCCTGCCTGGCGGTCGTAACGACATATAATTTCTGACCAGAGGCAATGCAGAAAACTCATTTTCTTCCTCAATTTTAAACAGTCTTCGAATACCCGTTTTACTAGTTGAAATATTAACAACCATAACGGAGTCCCTATCATCAATATCTCCAACCTACATATTCAGGAGCTCCTGGCTTCGACATCCTTCAAAATGATAAAAACATACCATATCTTGAAAATATGCCAGTAATATGGTTCCATCTATATTTTTGCTTCCTGGTTGGTTCACCTTTAGCCACTCATGAAATTTGGTATATTCATTTTTATAAGTATCTTGGGACTTCGTTGGCAGTAACGTAGCACGAGTTTTTTCGGCTTTTGCTACTAAATCTTGTAGTATTAGTATTTTTGGGTGTGGTGTTACTCATTTTGATAAAATGAACAAAATTGTATTTTCACCAAACAATTACAACCATGGCGACCGTACTCAGTTAACTGAGTTACCTTAATTTAGGATCAAATTTTAGGAAGGCAAAATATTTTGCTTTAAAATCAGTAAGAAATAAAATTATTTATTTATCACGAGAGTTATCAGGTGACAATAACCTTGGGCAACTAACTATCCCACGTGAGCAAGCTCTGTCGGGAAAGTAACCGCGTTGGCCGCGGCAATTATCATCCTTATAACTCCCTTGATACATAAATACTATAACGAAGTTTTGGAGGGGGATATTAAAATGATTTCCTCATATAATTTCATACTTCCATACATTATCAATCTTTGTTTATTTAATAGTGTTTTTCCTTCAATATTAAAGAAAGCTCACCTCATATCTGTTCCAAAGAGTAGAGACCCTAATGATTTTGCGGACATGCAACCAATAACTATTCTGTCAACTCTGTCAATGGTTTTGGAGAGGGTGGTGGAGCGCCAATAACCAATAGCGACTATATCTAAGTTTCATATTCTTCCATCATTTCCGTCTGGATTCCGACCAGGGTTTAGTTATGCCACAGCGTTAACTAAAATTGCCGATGATATTAGTTCAGCTAATTCTGCTAGCCAAACACCAAGTTTCACAGGTTGCAAAAACAATTCAACAAAAATACGAGAATTTTCACTACTCCACATCCGAGTATTTTGGGAATTGACGTATTCCGAAAGATGGAATTACGGTTCATCAGAGATAGATGTCAAATTCAGCAGATCATTAGCTTGCATTAAATTATTTGCAAACCACTGGCAGTAAGCAAGACGTCTAGGGTAGTCTACCGGCAAAATAGCCTGATGTGATTGCATCTTATACGGATGAATGTCTAAGTTTTTCTCTACAATTTTCTGGCATGTTCCATAAGAAAGTCCAATCTCTTGAAAAAGACGTTTCAGAACTTTTGTGGCATCATTTCCCCATATGTTGACGAACATCACTTATAACTTCTTCCGAACGAACAGTTCAGTACGTGATTTATGGCCCACAGAACCAGTCTCACAAAAACACTAACCCTATCAAACCTACGAAATCCAAACACGTATCTCAAGCAGCTGTTCTGCACTTTCTGAAAGGGCCATAGACTGCCACACAATAATTAAAGATAGACCAAAGGTTTCGCAAATAACGCCTTAGCTAGAAAGTTTTGAGAGTAGCATAAGCCAGCCCAATGAGTCTGGAGACGTAGTCCCTGTATCTAAATGTATTGTCAACTATTATGCCAAAATTTTTCAACGAAGCACGTTCACAGAAGCCCAGATGCCGCAATATTGCCAGGAGAACCCCAAAATAAATCGTGTCAAAAGCTTTGCTATAATCTAGGAGCACTAGGAGGGTAAGGTCACCACTCTGCCTCGCTCTGATGACATCATCAGTAACTCTCAACAAAGCAGTGACACAACCATTTATAATATCGCAATATTATCATCAGTGTATATATCAGTATAGTTGAAAGTCATATAGAATGTTTTATTGAAGCGAACTTATATACAAACTAGAACGTATTGTGATCGTTAGTGTGTATTAGTACTTAAAAGTCTTTAAAATTTAACTCAATTTATCAAAATCGTGTCGTCAATGTATCATTATTGAATAGCCAATGCAAATCGACCCCAAGCATTTTTTTATTTCCGTTATTAAAAGAAATTGTAACATACATTTATCGCATATATTTTACAGTGTAGCAATATCCCCCGCAATCATCTTTTGGCTCTTGTATTTCTAACAAAGACAATTGGATATTAATAGGTTATATCCTGCTAGTCAGTAGCTTCTCATTCACGGTATGTAATTCGAAATAAAACGGGCGAAGAAGATTATTATTGGTCATGATGTGTTTAACCATACGTTAAGTCAATTATATAGTAATTTCCAATAAGAATGGGTTGGCTGCGCTAACATTTAAAAAATATGTTTGAAACATATGTAGGTAGTCAAAAGAAAGCCTTTTAGGAATCAAAAGAATTTTTGTTTTTACTCTATATATTTTGTTTTATAATACTTTTAATTTACAAATTCTATTTTACATTATCCTCACCATTATCTCTACAAATCTTAATTTATAAAAAAAAAAATAAAAGAAATATATACTCAAATACACTATTATTATTCGACATTGTGATAGAGTTTGTTGTTACTTGTTGGAATTCCATTTAAATAAAATGCACAAAAACACTTGAAATAAAACAACGTGTTTTAATTTCCAAAAATTGTATTAATAAAAATACGACATGCTTCGCTCACACAGTGGCTATATCAAGAATATAATACTAACTAAAGTTAGGTGGTAGTTGAATTTTTAATAATAGCTTATTTAATAATAATTTTGGGTTTTTAAATTTGTTGATTTCTAAAATTACTAAATTATTTAAAAAGACACTTATTTTGTGTATGCAATACAATTTTAAAATTGTTGTCGAAATCGTGTCCACATTCGAACAAATGTGTTTCATAATGAGAGTTGGTAATTCTTAACTTTTCGAAAAAAGTCATATGAACACTTTTGTTATGCAATCGATCTTGCATCCGTCAATTCTTTTTTGGTTTTTACTACCGTACTCAGCGGAAAAACACTACAATATAACCGACTACGTAGCTCCTACAATAACGGAGATAGCAATGGTGAACACTTAATAATAACATAAAAATAATAATAATATTCTTTATTAGCAGTTGCTATTAAAATATACAAATATATTACTTAGAAACTAAAACTTTTTCTATAATATCATTATGGAGTAATTGTTCAAATATTCTAATGTTCTTAACACTCAAGAAACTACAATTTAATCATTACTGAGCAAAGCAATCCGACTTACAATCTAATTGTTACATATATTTTATCTGAGACGTCCTTGTTTACATATGTTAAGTCATTTTGCCTAATAATCGCGTTTAACACTTTTTCATTGTTTTCATCAATAAAATCTGCTTCAATATTTCTTAATTTCGGTTCAGAAACTACATACTTATTTCCAATTTCATTTATGACTTTTTCTCTTAATATTTCTTTAGAATTGCTATCACTGCAGTTAATAGCAATACCACCTTTTGCAACAGTTTTTATTGTTTCAATTCCAAGTGCTAGTTTACTTGCATCCACTTTATTTTCAATGTCCTTTTTTGTTTCGTGTGATTAACACATCATTTTTATTTTTCAAAAGATCACTACATCAATAGATCACTATATAATGTTTTCTTTTCTGCCTTATTTTTGGTGTTCGCAGTAAACTTTAAAATTTTATGAATCAATAAATTTTGTTCTGATATTGTTTGGAGACAATCAATAAGTTTTTGATCCATTTCCTTCATTGTTTGACACACTTTCATTTTACGACAAATATCGCATACATATATAATTATATCCGATCACTCAACTTCTTAGCTGTTTCGTCACTGACTGCAGCGCATTTACCATGTCTCTCTTCCTCACATAAGAAACACTTTACCGTTCTATCTGTTCTCCAACATTCCACTCGGCAAACAGAGCACTTATTGTATGACATATTTTTGTTGTTTTATATATGTTGAACCACATGACAAATGATTAATCATCAATTTGATTCATCGATGCAATTCACTAATAGTTTACATCATTACAATTTCATGTATGTCTCAATAATAAATAACAATGTTTTTCTTTTCGACACTGCACTATATGCAGAGCCGATAAAAATACGTCCTTGTTTTTTGAATATTAAACTACTATCAATTATAATTTAATTTGAATATTGCATAACAATGGAGAAATCGAAGAATATCGGACTAACGTTATACCTTGTATATCTCATTGCAAATATCAATAATAATAAAAAAAACACTTTGCAAAATACTCATCAAGCAATCGCTGTAGTTTAAATCATAATACTTATTAAGCTGTCTCTGGAAATAAGAGAAGTAAATATTGGCTTACGATTAATGAAATTTCATGATTATTGTTTTTAATAACAGTTGATGTGCCTGAAAAAGATGGTTCACCGTAATCTTTGTAGAGATAAAGATTAATTCTTTTCTCTTTTGCGTTGTTCACTGAATATCTTCATCATCAAAATTCGAAATTTAATTATAGTATTTTAAACATTTACATTTTTTTTAATTATTGTTGTCCACGTTATAAGCAAATGTATTATTGCCTAAATATACAAGAGCATAATATGTAAAACGCGCACTTTATTCCCTAAAAATAAGTTTATATACACATATTTGTTCACTTAATCACCAAGCTGTTGGTAGACCTGCATGCGTTACCTTTTATCAGTAGACCAAAGCAGTAGCAACTCCGGAATATGGTCCATCTAAATTGCAAATTACTACGAAAAATTCTCTAGAGAGCGGTGGCACACTCGGCCCAAGGGCATCAAACAAACATTAATGCAAATCAAAATCATCCATATTTCGTGGTTTGTCTCCGAAGCTGACCGTATCAAATTGCCAGAGAAGATGAGCTCTCGCAACGTCCACTACAAAAGAAGGACGAAGCCGTTGTAAATGATTTTGAGAGATTTCGCATGCAAAAGCTAAAGGAAAATGGTTCGTGGCTGCTATGTATTCTAATGCGGTAGTCAATGCCGGATTCTGTTGCAATTTCGGAAGCCTATCTGATAGAAATTGCTTTGAATATATAAAACCAGATGATAGTAAAGAGTTTATCTACATATATAGGTATTACATAATATAATATACGTTATATTGTTATATTACTTGGTATATACAGCATCAGTCAATAGGAGCGGCTTCTTCGATTGCTATTTTGTGTTTTAAATGAAATCAGAGAGATTCATGATGGTTGACAAACTTCGGATTTCACCGGAAATACGTGAAGCTTATTTTGTTTTTTAAATAAAACCCTATATATTTTCAGATTTTGAGATTTTCTAGTACTGTTTAAAATTACCTATTCAACAGTTTCTTCTTTTTCAAAATAAGTGTTTAAGTTTTTAAGTTATCTTTTAAAATTTTTGATCAAAACACGTGTTCGAAAAAAATCACAATCGCATTGATTTTAAAAGTAAAAACATTAATTTTGGTGGTGCGTGAAGCCAAGAAAATTGTGCGTCATATGGTATAAGTTGCAAAAGACCTTTTTGCGAAGCCTACTTCCCATAATTTTCACATACCGAAAACTTATTTTTGTTAAATGATATACGCGGTATTTTATTATGACATTTTTCCGTTCTACTTTCTTATACGTAGTATAAGGAAGTATTGTGATGACGAAAATTTTCGACCTCGAGATTTTTGCAGATGTCCACGTTTTGAAGTCCTCTGATACCAAAAAAAGAGGTTTTTAAAAAATGTCTGTGTCTCTCTCTCTCTGTGTGTGTGTCTCTGTGTGTGTGACCACGATAGCGGTCAAACCGCTGTAGATATCAATTCCAAATTTTGTATTTACGTGTATAATCACCCTCTTGAGATCTGATTAGTTTTTTAGTAAAATCGGTAGACCGGAAGTAGTAGTTTACTTCAGTAAAAAAAATCGAATTTTGTAAATATTTTGTCTACTAAGTTTAAACAAATTTATAAAGAATTCATATCTACTAAAAATTAAAACTAAAAACACCTTTATTTAAAAAGTTTTTTGAAATTCCTCCCAAAAGTAGGTCTTTTACTCTTATCAAAAATCAGTTTTTACGAATATTTCGCATCTCATGCTTTTTAGACAAGTACGTTATGGGTATAAAAGTATTCAGAATTTAATTTTCAACACTTTTTTATAAAAAAAATTTCAAAATTCGGACCGGAAGTATCACTTTCACTCTTACCGAATAGCGATTTTTTGCAAATATATCGTAAATTATGCATTCTATATATATTTATTAAGAGTACAAAAGTATATAGAGCTGGATTTGCAATAATTTTTGTATATATGAAATTTCAAAATTCGGGCCGGAAGTAACACTTTTACTCTTAGGGAGCAGCACTTTTTTCGAACATTTTGCAAAGTATGCATTCTATAGCGACTTATTAAGAAAATTGAAGTACTTAGAATAGGATTCTGAATGATTTTTGTATAAAAAAATTCTTAAAATTGTATAGTTTGAAACGCTCATACGTATAAGAAAGTCGTGTGGTGGCCACACCTCATTTTTTTATTTTATTTTATTTTTTTTACACCATATCGTATACCTAACTTATGTAATTTCTGATATAATCACTATAGAAGTAAATGAAGAACTATAAGCTCTGTTGTTCAATGCACCCAAATATTAATTCAATGGCAAGGCCAAATCGAGTCCGTACTACCTAAATCAACTGTCAAACAAAGTAAAGGTTAACCTAACTATTCCTAAAGTGATAATTTTATAGACTATTACATTTTCAGTTAATTTTTTAATTCCAGCAATGTTTACTTGCAATATTTCATCTTTTACGCTGTCAACAAAATAAAAGAGAGGTTTTACATATTTGAAGATGTCGCTGCATGGAACATGTTCCTTCTTCAATTTACTTCGTCTGGTTGCTTCTATGTATTCTTTCATTTGGTTGATGCTCTTCATAAGAAATAGCTGCAGCGTTTCAAAGTTATAAATTGACAACGGAAAAAATATACAGAAACGCAATTTAAATAACCTAAATAATTAATAATCATAGCAACAACAAACGAAAGTAAGATAAAAAAATTACATCAAATAACATGTCCAACATAACTACCATTCTGCGAAATGCAGATGGGTATATTATTTTCCAAAGAAATACTAACGTTTCGACTTATTCCTATAAACGCGTTTCTGATTATAATTTTCATGTCTTCTTTGGTAGTGGGCAGCTTTTGATAAACTAGATCTTTTACGTATCCCCATAGAAAGATATCAAATTTGATCAAAACCGGTGACTTTGCAGGCTATCGAACAGGACATCACCCCTCCCAATCCTGTTGATATGAAATTGATGATCCTTCAGATTGGTTGAACAAATAATTGGGTACATAGAACAACAGCGCTTGTAGTTCTTTATTTGACCACTGGTTGCTTCTGTAGTGATTATTACACTACAAACAGAAATATTCGTTCTTTTCTATTGCTGTTGTGTGTTCTAAGTCAATGTTGTGTCCTGTCACTAATCAGTGTTAGAATTTCTTTCCCTAGTAGAAAATTTCGGTGTTTGTCTCGCCGGATATTTGATGATTCGTCTGTTTGTCTGCCCGATGTAAAATAATTCGTAGTCACCGCATGTGGTATTTCGTATACTTCTTATTGATTCAGTGGAATATTTATCCTTAGTTTTAGGTAACATTTGGCTTACTTTTTTGACCAAATGTTATCTAACACTAAAGACAATATTCATCTAGAACAACAAGGAGTATACGAAATACCATGTGGTATCTACAAATTATCTTACACCGTTGATACAAATAGACGAATCTATATCCGGCACGACAAACACCCAAGTGCTCTATTAAGAAAAAAACCACATCTGCGTTGGCCCAACACAGATTAATGATAGGCCACAACATTGACTTCAAACACACAGAAGCAATAGCAAAGAGCAAAACCGGCTCACTCGAATAACAAGAGAAGTCATCGTAATTGAGAAGCGATCGCATAATATTACTAAACGGCATGACGCACAACGGTTACCCCAAACATGATAACCGATAATAACAAATATAACAAAAAGAACAGCCCGAATCAGAATCAAGCGCAGATAACAGGCACCCACAGCATTCAACGAAAAATTGATATAATTTCTCACACCACTACCGCACGCACACGAACGCTTTGATTGGTAGTTCACACAACGATCCAACATATATAAGTAGATTCACAAACAGCCATCTGCATTCTCGGATGCAAACCGAACTCGTCCATTTTATTTTGGTTTTCTGATTAAAATTGTGTGTTTCTTGATTTTTCCTATTTCAAAATTTGTAATGTTTCCTTCATCGCTTGCTCTTTGAATTAAAGGGCGTATGATGACCAACGCCTCTTGAGTGCTAATCTTATCTTAACGAAGACTGGTTTCTGCAAAATTATGTAGAATGAAATAAAAGTATTTTGCTCATTTGTTTGGTCAACGGCTCTGAGAAACTAATCCTGTCCTAACGTAAATTGGTATCTACAAAATTGGGTGGATTTTCATAATTGCATTAGAAAGAAATTAACGGGTTAATTCTTACAAAATTTCTGAAAAAAATGTTACTATGAATACAAGCATTTGCCATCTTCCCTTCAATATCTGTTTAACGGCACCTTGCTTGTTCGTAAAGGGTACACCTACTGATATAATGCTTGTAAAATAAATGTTATTACTTTCATTATATTTATTTGTATTTGTAAACTTGCCTAAACAATGAAAAATATTAAGCAGTAGTTTTAAAAGAAGAGGTGTCTACATACAGTAAAAAAATAGTGAAAATAGAACTACGGAACAGACAAAGCCACACAATAAGTAAACAATTAACGAGTTGACAATGACATTTTGTGAGTAACCAATTAATTTTCAACATAACAACTAACTTTAAAATATAAAATACACTATAAACCAGGGCGGCAGATTCAAATGCACTTTAGTACTAAAAATCTTTAATAGAATAACAAATATTTTAATATCAAATTATTCGTATATCTGAATATAAAGTTTAGTCAAATTTAAGAATATGTAAGTAAGTATATATTCGAAAAAATTGACGTAGTGTAGGTCGTGTAAGAGTTTACATTTTTTATCGTTTACACATTTAGTCTAGTAAATATAGAAAGAGGCTGTCACGATAAGATCAGAGACACAGAATTTATCTTTCTCACGCTCCCCCATCTTGTTTATATTTATCTGTCGCTCTTCGCGAATTTGCAGATCGTGCTCCCTACCTTCTTCCAAGAAGTTCACTATCTCTGTTTGCACAGACGGATACACAGTGCCGAGTTTCACTAAATTGCTCGACAGATTTTACTTCCCTTTTGTAGAGACAAAACGACCACCGAAAGGAAATTCTTACCTATCTGCAGTTTTGATACTTCAACTTCGTTCCGAAATTTACTGCGACCGGACGTGTCCCAGTTATGTGATTGTTGTAACTTGGTAATTTAGTGCTTACATCGTAAATATTCTAATTAAATATCGCCCACAACTTAATTATAAAGAATGTTTGTTATAAATATAGAGATAAATACATTATATTGTAATAATTATTATAAGAAACCAATACATGTACATGACAAAACGGCATAAGCGTTAATTTTTCAATTAGCAAACTTTTGGTATCATTCAATAGAGTTCAAAATTTTGTATTAACCTGTCGCTGTGGCACAAAAGGAAAAACATTATTGTAACGGGTGTCCCACAAATAACTGACACTTTAAATTTTGCCCCATTTCTTTCTCAGTAAAACTAGCATATTTATATGCTGTCATTAGTACCTATACATTAAGGTTAAGATATGGAAAGGTACACCATCGAACAACGGGTAGAGATTGTAAAAATTTACTTGAAACATGGTGAAATTTTTGGAGAAGCCGTTCGAAGATGTCGTACTCAATGAACCACAAACAACTGAGGACCACAAAGATGAAATTCGACGCAACATTACGAATACTTCCCAGAAATTATGTCAAAATGTAGTGAAAATTTTGTCAGATGTCTTGTATCACACTTTCTAAATCAATGAAAATATTATCAGTTATCAGATATAAAATGTGTTTTATTAAAAACTTAAAATGTCAGTTATTTTTGGGACACCTTTAGAAACAAGAGCGATATAAATTTGGCCCAAACGCCCTATCGTAATTATGCGCCTCTGGGATATTAACCAATTCCCATAATAAACGCCACTTCGCCGCTGTGCTACTGTCATTTAACTATATACTAAAATAACTGGAAAGAAAAGGCATGTAGCTAACGCTGAAGACGGTCGAGAAATATGCAACCCGCAGATGTTAAATATTTCTATCTTAAAATATACTGGTGGTTAGAATTAACGTGAATAAATTTATGTACCTTTCAAATTGTTAAAAACAGGATTCTTACAGTAGGTACTGTTTACCTAAAAAGCGATTGGCGTTTATTTAGCAGCTTATATAAATTTAAAAAGAAACGAGATAAATTTAAAAATTTTTAAGCATTATATTTTATTATTCACCTACATTATTTATTTATGTATTTACAAATTTTTAAACAAAACTGGTTTTGTTAATTTTTGTCAGGCACTTACTCCTTTACTTTATTCTACATTTTGGCATTATCGTTTAAATTCTGACTTTTTATTTTTATGGAAATACTCTCACACAAACACAAGTATCCACCTGCGGCCTTTCAAACTTTAGGTCATCCTTTTCTGTAGTACACTTTATTGTAGTATTTATTGCAGTATTCATATTTAATTTTGGAGTCTTTCCTCGAACATTGAGTACATAGTGTTTACCGTTAAATCAGAGTTAAGGTAATGATACTCTTTTGACGTATAGTGGGACTTTTTGACCGAAAATAACGCAGTATGTTAATGGATCCGCATTTTTTTCGTTGCAACCATAGTACTGGCCCTATCTTGTTTGCCTTTCTTGTCTGTAGGAGTAACACCGGCTTGCGACAATTGCTGAGTCCTTCGTAATCCTTTATTATTGATAGAGTGCAGACTTGAAAATGCATTCTTACAAATATGTTATCTTTCACTCTCTACTAGAACGAAATATTTGAAAATGGTATTACGAACATTTGCTTCCATGCCGTCTTGGATACGTGGACGACGTTGTTTTATCGTTTGTGTGTGAACAAACCCTTGCAAATACAAATCCTGTTGGCCTTTAGTTGCTAAATTACATAACCTGGAAAATATACCTAACAGCTTTAAGTTATTTATATTTTCAAAACATTTCAATTTGCAGCTACATAGATCTCCAATAGACTTAGTAGGCACAATATTACCATTATAGTTGGTGTACTGGTGTAGCCCTTTCATTCTAGAAAACCTAAATCTGATTTTTGATGAAAGAGCTACTTCCGGTACAAAATTTTTTCTCAAATTTAATTTTGAGTACATTTGAATTCCTTATAAATTTGTTTAAACTTAGTAGTTGACGAAATAATGGCAAAATTCGATTCTTTTACTGAAGTAACCTACTACCGTCGGTCTATCGATTTTACTGAAAATCTAATCAGATCTCAAAAGGGAGATTATACTCGTAAATACCAAATTTGGAAGTGATAGCTATAGCCGTTTGTCCGCTATCGTGGTAACACACACACACACACAGAGAGAGAGATTCATTAAAAACCACTTTTTCGGTATCAGGAGATTTCAAAACGTGGACATCTGCAAAAATCTCGAAGTCTAAAATTTTCATCATCACATTATTTCCTTATATTATGTATAAGAAAGTAAAAATAAAAATAATACACTCGTAAATACATAGAGAAGACTAAAAGGCATGTGCTCAGACTGATTAGGGAATTTGATCGTGTGTTATTCTGCACATGCCTTTTAATAATACAAATAATAAGAAAAAATGAAAGACCGAAACACGTATATTTTAGAATCGAGAACGTGTGAAAAAAATCATGGGAGCAGCTCCTGCAAATACTCCTTGTATTTCCTTTTAAAAGCATTACAACTGACGGCCCTGAACGACTCAGGTAAGGAATTCCAAAATTTGATAAAGCGCTACGAACAACCACGCTCAAAAGCGCACTGCTGGGGTGCGTTCAGAAAAGGAAAGAATGTTATCCAAGTGTCATTCCAATTTCACACTTGCCGTTCAGAAAGAAAAAGATGTCCTGAAAGTATGACGTCATTGCCGTTCAGAAATGATTGGTGCGACGCTCGGGGTGTACCTTCCATCACCCACCTATTTGTGATGGTTAATAGCGGGCGATTCATGCGCATTCGGGTCGGGGTATTTAAATGTGTGTTTTATGGAGTTTGAACAGTTTGTTTTTGGACAATTTTAATTTGATCCAAAAATTTTTATCGATTATGATCCATTGTTCTAATTAGTTTTAATATTCGACTTATTTCTTTGATGACTTTATTTTTTCACACATAACCTCTAACTCTGCAATGCTTAGCTTGGACCTTTGACTTTTGCCACAAACTAACTCGACTCACTCTACGGCGTTCAGAATTGTGAAACACCCCAAGTTTACCAAGTGGATGACGTCATAGAATATGACCTGACCATGCCAGTATCCTATCCAACATTTCTGAACGCACCCCTACTTTTGATCGTAGTTGACGAGCCGTCCTGTAGGTGATCTTATTGTATAATTGGGTAGATAAGCTGGCTGTTTACAATTAACAATCTTGTAAAACAAAACTTTAATAATACAGTTTTTTGTGCCATACTTGTATAGCACAGATAGTTTATTACGGAGTTTTATCGCTTGAATAACTACACCTATATGAATTTTGGCTGTTCTTGCTATATAACTATTACAAGAACTTCTTCAGAAACTTATTGCGCAGAAGATTGTACCATCTTAAAAAGGGACAAATTTGTTTATAAATTCAAGGGTAATAGATTATCAAAAAATAAGTGGTGGAAAAAACAGAAAGGTTTTGCTGCCTAAAAACTGAAGTATTAAAAATTTTATTATTATTAAATGATTACAAAAAAGACAGGGAAAATATATAAATATCTATTTAATAAAGAAATTGGACGGCAATAGATACATTGAAAGTCATTCTTGAGCTAAAAAGCAGAACAAATTTAATTTTTGCATTATTTTCCAATTTTATAGTCAATGAGGGTATGAAACCGATACCCTATATTTACTTTAATTTTAGATATTACCAATTTTCTTAGCTTAGAAGTGGATTCAGTAACGAATGTCATAAATATTCGATCCTCAAAAGTCTTTCGGACTTCTAAATCTAGTCACGTTGCCGCCACTTTAATTCAATAAATCAATATTACAAACATATTAAGTATTGCACTCCGATTTTTCAAACTTATATTACGACCTGTATACGTGTACTCAGCACGTGGATTCAAAAAATATTAAAATCGATACAGCAACAATGTAATCTCACCCATCCACTCTTACAAGCAACTAAAATTAATATCTTTTCAACAATAAGTAAGTAGTACGAGGTTAGATTTTACGGACGCTAAGAAATCAATTTCACCACCCGTCTAAAATGTGGGTTTTTATTATCTTGACGTACAGGATTGAACATTTTACTCAATGTTTGCTTTTAAAAAAACAGCTATACATCTGTATAATGAAATACGAGTTTAATAAATTGTAGTAATAGAAATTCTATCCGTTCAATTTAAGTATTGAAAATTCGCTGCTCTATCCATTACGATTTGAAATATATTGCGTTGTTCGAGAGGATAAACAGAAAGTGTTCAAATTACAAAAATTGATTATTATGAATTTTGATTTTAGAGCTATTTTAGGTATAAAATTATTCCAAAACTTTAAAATGTACAATTTTAAGCTATATGTAGATACTTTTTCAAATTTTAACAATTGTAGAAAGAGCATTTTTAATTTTATTTATATACACTAAAAGCTTAATAAAAGTAAAGTAAAAAGATGAGCAATATTATATTACTCCTCGCCAAACAACTTAATAGATATCGAAAGGATCTTACCCTGTTACTGGTATTAGTACTTCTACGTAACCACTAGCCCAAGAGTGTAGGTGTTTGAGCTAGTGGTTACTTAGAATTATTGGGTCCTGCGACACAACTTTCCAGAAATTGAGATTTATATAATTTTGCATGATATTGTATTTTAGTTTTCGAGGAAACAAATTTCTATGTGGCAAATAAATTCCAAGCAAAAGATAGGCTCATTTGGTAAAAAATTGTTACATTTTTTTTTGTTGTATTTTATCCTTTAATGGATTATTTAGTTTGTCGTGGAATACGTAATTTATTTTGGATTAAATTTATGTCATCTTCCTACTACTACTGCCATCTGGTGTAGATTTGCTTAAGATTCCTATTGCACGCGTTCTGCCTTATTGCAGGTGTGTGTGGCGTATACAGGCATTGACGGGTAGATGGCGCACGAGGTTTTATTTAATAGATTTGTTATTTTAATTTTTGTTAATTTAGTTTTAGAACTTCTTTTTGGGCTTAGAGTTATGTAACAAATTATTTATAATTATTCTCCATTTTTCTATTGTCATTTGAACCTGCATTTATGTCGTACGTTTAAAATATTAGATTGGATCGTTCGGTCTTTTAGAGCAATTGTCGTGTTCCGTTTGATGGTCGGGCTTTGACGGGTTAGAGTCTTTCTCTTGCACGTTAACAGTCATCGAGGAAGGTTTAAATACCACAAGAGCAGAAGCATTTTCCTGAGCCTACTTGAGAATGTGGTAGAGTTTTTGAAGTTTTATCGTTTGTAATCGCTTACAAAAGCGGATGTTATAGTACTTCTCAAGGGTTATTTTTGAAAATTTGGCGTTTGGTTGAATCTTGCGAGGATATTTTCTTCTTGGCTAGGAATTGTTTTAATTGCTGTAAGTATTTTTCCCACGTGTCTAATCGATTTTAATTTGTGTTGTTTCTATCTTCAAATATAGCGGTTAGTGTGGTGCAAGGCCTAGACCTCATTTGAGCACTTTTGTTGGGGTTAAGATTTAAGAACCACGTGCTTGGTTATCGTACGGTTCCAAGGAAATTGATTGCTGGATCTTGCGGTGAAGACATAATTAAGGTACAGATCAATGGGATACTGTAGCCTTCATACGCTAATTTTCTGAGATGTCGTTAGCCGAAGATAAGAGAGCAGATTTCTTGTAACGTGTGGATCCGTAGAGGTATCATGTTTGGTAGCTGTGGATGTGACTTCTTTAAGGTACTGTGACTGTGTAAATTTCTCTGAGATTACCCAGAGTGTAGAGTTTATTGATTAAACAGTCGTGGAAAAAAATTTATGTCAATATCGTGTACTTTGAACAGTAAATTTCAATTTTCCGGCCTAGCTAATTAATTAAGTCATCGTAATTTTCCTATTTTAACTTCTGGTGGCATGTGAGCCTTTATGTTTTGAATTAAATAAATTAACGTAGTTTTATAAATAATAGTGACTTCAATTTGGAGGTTACTTTGGCATTTTTGGAGACGTTACGTAGCCTTTTTATTTTTGGATTCAGAAATTGAACTAAATTTTGGATGTGTATGGGCAGTGTAGCCTCACATCTGTCTTGTGTAAATTCTTAGATGTTATTTAATGCAATTAGTCAACGATTGTAATTTATTTTGTATAATCTCGTAAGAAATTATTGAATTTAATCTAATCACATTTTCTTATGTAAAGCATAGTTAACTAGCGCTAATTTTTTAATAGAATTAGATATTTTACAACTTAGAGTCTGCACTCTAATGTCGAATAGATTGTCGGTTGCCTCTAATATACAGAGTGGTTTATCTTAGTTTTGACGTGTTGCAAATCACGATCAAACTGTTCGACTTTGGAGGGACTTTCGGCAAGTTGCCTTATAACTGTGTGCTTGTAAGAATATTGTTGGTTAATTAATTTTAATTTTAAGATTGTTTCTTGTGTTTACCATTTTTGAATTTTTAAAATTATGTAATTGTACGTCATTGATAAATTTTGAGTTGTGGATCACCTTGGGTGGCCATTTAATGTTAATTAACCCTTCAGGAATTAAATATTTGCAACCGAGTTGCGCTTGTGATTTACTTTCCATTGTTTTTTTTCCCTTCTTTTGCTTTAATTATCTCTTGAAGGCAGAGATCATATATTATAGCCGGTTATGTACGATATTGAAATGAACCGTTGAGAATTGAATTGAATTGTCAATAAACTGCTTGTTAAGTTTGAATGAACGTGTGTTGGTCTTATTTTCTTATCACCTGGGGAGTTTTATATTGGATCTGGTCCGGGGTCTGAATATCTGTTGGGCTTAGCATATTTTTACGGATAGGCGCCCTGACAGCTTAACCTTCGACTTAGTACGGTGTTCGAACTCGCCCTTCTCTGACTGCAGCTGGAGGCAGTGCTGACTCCCATATTTAACATCGACCCTTGGGGAAGTAAGAGGTAAGACTGAGTGTTATAAGTTGGTGATTAATTAAAAGACAAGCGTCCTCTTTAAAATTTAAATAGAAGGTTAATTACCGTGGTGGTGTCTAACTTACTACCTTCTTGGAATTTTGGGTACCGATTTTGTTTAGGGCCTTGGCCATTTTTAATTTAAATACAAGAGGGTAGCAAAATACAGGAGTTTTGAAAATTCGCAGTTTTCCTCACATTCATTACCTAAGCAATATACTAAACTTGAGACCTTGGCGGGTTGTCGCTGGATCCGCCATATTGGTAGATGGTGCCCAAAATACTGGTTTTTGACAATATCGCCCTTCCAGAACGTCCTAGACCAAAAAATTTCATTTAACTTCTACCCACGCCACCACGAGATTGAGTAGACGGCGGCCTAATCACATATGTATTTGCTGTAAGTTGATTGCTGTTTATATCCCCGTTCGTTTCGCACTCTGGAAGGACCAGGTGTGCTCTCGTCTATGTCCGAAGTGTTTGGCTATGTGTCGTCTACCTCGTCTGTAATCTCTTATTCATAATCCTTTTCCTTATTGTCTTCGTATGCTGACACTTTATTAAAGATCGATTCGATTTCTTCGAATTCTTCTTCGTCTTCGGAGTTGTTCAAACTTTCAGCATTTTCGCAGGAACTTTCGTTATAATAAATGCAAATGATGGCGCACTTTAAACCTGCTTTTCTGCTGCCACATGGTGAGCTGCATTATGTTTTAATTTACAGTACAAGAATTTGAGGCGTATTTCTTGGGCAGAAGCTTTAGATGTTTTGACATTAAGTAGAATTGATAGTAGGTTCGGAATGTCGGTATGGACCAGTTTTATAATCTTCATCTGCAAGGTTGCCAAAATACTACTCTACTTCTGCAATAACAACCTCGTCTGTTTTGAATTTTCTTCCGGCAACAAACAGCTTGAGTTTTGGGAAACAGGGAAAGTCTGGGAATAAGGTGTTTGGGGGAACGCACATGGGGATATTTGACCCAGAAAGCTGGTCAAAATTCGAAAAATACAAACGAGGTAATTCCAGGAAAAGGTGATTTAAAGTGATTTGCGATGTAAACTGCGTCCCTTTTTCTAATGGATTCTACTGACCCAGGTATGTATCATGTATAATAGCCTTGTTTTGCAATACCGTAGAAAATTAGCTAGAGATACTGTTGATTTACATACAGTTTAAAGAAAAGTGATTTTGTTATACTTCAGGGTGTGTCCGGGTTATTTTTTTAATTTATTTATTAAAATAATAATCCTATTTTTAACGTATTGCTGTGGTTACAATAATGCAACCAGAATTGTAACGTTGTAGTTTTAACGATACAAATTTGCATATCTATTCAATGAATGCTGAGATTGTATTAATATTATTAAAAATTCACCTATAAATTTATAAATCTAATCCCTATGCCCTATTAACATTTAATTTATTCTTGTGAGTTCTAGCAGTGATCTTTTCTCTTTTCCTCTGGTGTGTTTCTTACTTAAGTTTTTATTTGGATAAGGTTAATAATAAAATAAATTCTTAAATTTCATAAAATATTTATATTCATCTTTTAATTCAATAAACAACATCAAAAAAATTTATTAACAACATGTGGCTGTGTTAAGAATGTCTTCACAATTATAAAACATAGAAAATATAATTCCTTTTTTTATTACGATTCAAGAAAAATATTATTTTGCTATTTTTATCCTTTAATATAATATTTATAGATTCAAAAAAAATAACTTTTCCCATACGAAGCTAATTTTTATTTCAACATTCGCACATAGTGCCTCTGACGATATAAAACTCTGCAAAGAAGAAAATGACCTATACCAATCGTCGAATGTAAATATTCGCACATAGTACACCCAACAGATTGGTGCTTGTACCTCAAGAATATTCCTATCTATTCGTATTCATCTACTTGAAATTTTAATTAACTTTTACCACAACTATCGTTAATAATGCCTAGTGATACACAGAAAGCAAATATTTGCACATAGTACATCCAGTGCCCTCAACACTATTAACAATCTTCCCATAATTTACAGAAAAATTAATGTAATCCAGCAAAACAATATTTTATCTAAATATTGATGATGTTTAACGCTTTGCTAAAAGTAAACATTTTCACGTAGTACCCCTAGAGTACGTCTTACACCATCAATTATTCCAAAATGTATATTTATTTCAAAAACTTATTTACATTCCTCATACAAATCATCAAATTCTTTTTTATTAATGTCTACCATTTTGATATATTTGAAAATGAAATTATCAAATGTAGCAAATAATTAATAATAACAAAACTAAAAACTATTCTGGAATTCAGAAATAAACTTAATACATTTAAACTAATGTAATACAACGTAGTGTATCAAAACCCCTACTATCCTTAACCTTTTTTTTTGACCCGTTTCAAAAAAAAGGTTAAGGAAATGCTTGTTAATAGGGAGTGCTACACGATGGAAGAATTCCTGGCCACTTAAGACATCGATATTGACTGTATGTGCTTCGTTTTATGTCTTGTTAGTTCTTATTGTTGGTGTTTATCTTTGTATTACGATTTTATTATTTGTGTTTCTATATCTTTATATATCTATATATATTATTGACAGTTGTACGCTATGTACAAAAAAAAAAGAAAATGACATTTTCTGTAATGGTGTTATTACAAAAAATATACAATATACAATATACAATATTATTCGCAAACGATATCAAAAATTTTTACGTCTAGTAAATTCGAAAGTTCGGCTTCATCTCCCGGTATATCGTTCTTCGCGCTCTTTTATAACTTTTCCTTTTAAAACAAAAGACGGCTATCCACTTACAGCGCCACGAGTGCTACACTAACATTTATGTTGACATTGTCCAGTTCATATTTGTTTTCTATAAGTTTTTCTCAGTCACATATACCTATTCCACTTTTGACAGTTAATGAATACACAAAATGTCACCACTTACAAATTGTTTATTAATAGTTTATGCACACTTGAGATTCTTCATCTTCTGCAGGTATATTCTTCTTTCTTAATGCCATCCCTCATTATGCTTGTAAATGAATCTATTGCCTCTTTCATTATTAATTATATACTTCCTTTTCCTATTAATTAAAGTTATTCGTATTTTCTTCTTGTAGATACCTTTGTTGGTTATGATCGGAAATATATTGTACACCACTGGAATACTCTTCATTAAGACTGCATCACAAGGAATACCGACTTCTACAGCATCTCCTCTACTTTCTACCCAGTTCGTTTCGACTTCTTGTAAATTGATTTGCATACAGCTGTCAACAATGTTGATGTTATTTCTTCTTGCAGATTATTAAAACCACACAAGATTTATCCTGGTATCTTTGATGCCCTTACATTTATGCAAATAACATTCAAAGATGTGTTCCTACCCATACATCTTGTATATACATAAACTTATTAATGTATTGTCTCGGATAAAGAACACCTTTTGTATATATCCTTTAAAATGTCTTGAGATATAAGTATCAGGTATTTATTATACTCTTAAATATGATCATAAAATTCTTTTAGAAATTAAAATCATTGTACAAATTTAAAATCTATTTTTATTCATTTGAATAGACGTTTTCATAACAAGCATGCCGAATGTGACCTTGCTCGTACAATTTTACGGCATTTAAATGATTCACCCTCTTCACAGTTGCGTCTTTCAACATCACTCTCTCTCTGTTACTTATTTTAGTACATTTTTATTTTTGAATAGTGGTCCATTTCTTAGAATATTTAATGCTATTCTTACACATTGCAAAAAGTTTGGTTCTGTTTTTGTATACGCAAACCACACCTTGTGGTCGTCTTTTCTACAAAACACAGAATGCATAGATTTATTTTGTATTTTATTTTTATTCCTTTCTTAATATTTTTTAAACTTAAATTACTATATACATTTTTCATAATGACATTGCCCCTTAAAGGTTATGCAACTCATTATTCATCTACTAAATATGTGACTTATGATTATCTTACCTTAAACTATGTTTTTAAAATTAAAATTTTATGTTCTTATTCTAAATCTTAACTATTTAACAATTTTTCTAATTCTTAAACTATAAAGATCACGGCAGTACGTATAAATTAGCTGCCAAGATCTGCGTATGTACTTGTAATGTCTTGTTTTTTGACGAGAAATAATTCTTCTGTTCTGTGTTACTTTATGTAATATTTTTTCTTTCTGGATGAAATGGATTTATATAACGCGACAAAACAGTGCCATAAAAGGGATTTCTCAATAAAATTAGATTACGTTGAGACTGAAATAGTAAATACGTATCTTTTGACGAGGCACAAACACGGTTGTTTTTGCATAAATGTTAGTATATTAAATCCGAAATGAAATCGAGGTGACTCGCGGCTAACAGGACGCAACAAGTTTTCTTAAAAAAAAATCAGAATTAGTTACAAGATACAGAAGAAATTTCCGATAAGAAAAACGAAAATGTCGGTCGCCGATCGAACTTGTTTGAAGATTTAAGCGCTCGTAGTAAAAGAAAACTCAACTTTAAAGAGAGGATGATAATACAGCTGAAGAAGTTTTCTATGCTGGCGAAATGAATCTGCATAAATTTGAAAATCTTGAAGCAGCGAAAGTGGTTGTGGATATTACTAAAAGTCCGACACGAAGTGCAAAGTATCGGAAGGCTTTTAAAATCGCCCCACCACCAAGGAGACAATTTGCGACATAAAACTCTCTTTAAATTGTTAAATACTTAATTAATAATGCTAATTGCCAAATTAAAGTGCTCCCATCTATCAACGGATAACTAAACGTCTTTGTACAGTCTTAGGGATGTTTAACATCAGAGTGGTATTGTCGTCTATTAAATCTACAGTTGGTATTTGTCCACCTTCATTGTCTATATTTGACAGATAATTAGATATTAAACTTAAAACAATATGTGTAATGATAAAATCAAGTGTGTTAAGTGTCTAGTGAATATGAACTCTATCAACAGTAATGCTCAAATACGGGTAGTTCGGTTTGCGGAGAAAAAACTCTGGTTCGGTATGTTTTAGCATGTTTATTACTCTAATATTCATTTAATATTACCTTCGAGCATTAAGAGTAAAAGAAATCTTACTATGTCAATCTTTTTATTTACATATAACACATAAATTCAATTATACAAATTTAGTACATGTATTTACAAGAAGATCATAAAGTATTTGTTATATACAAAAGCAACTATAATTCTTATATTGAAATTAACTTTACATTTACTGACAAATTATTCGCAGTATGTCAACAAACATTTAACGGAATATTCAAACATTGAATATTAAAATATACCGTCATAAATATTTAGCAAATTGAGATATTTTATACATGATATTTACTTCGAGAAAGGTGATATTTACACAAGTCTAGCAAAAAAACGTTAATGCATCATGTGGTACTATTGAAGAGATATTCGACGAGAGTAATATATTTCTTTGAAATCTTACGTGAACCTAAAACTTACTTTGGTACATTTGAAATTAATAAAATCAATCCGATGTGATTATTTAAAATAAATGGAATAACCATATAAAGATTTACTCGGGACTTACGGGACGGAATTGTTTTCTTTCCACGATCTGCCTGGTAACAAAACAACTTACCGCCTTACTAGACTGCCAGAAAGACTAAGGGATAGGTACTAGGTACTCTCCAGACTGCCAGAGAGTTTGGTGAGAGTTCTCCTAGACTGCCAGGATAACTCTAACTTTACTAACAAAGTCGTCGTCTTATATAGGCCCGGACTTGCACAAATAAAAGCTAAAAACAGTGTTTTTCCGAAGTATCACGCGTAAAAAGCAAGAACTGTACTCAAACGCACGATATTATCACGCAAAAGTGCATTTAGAAAATTAACAAAAAGATCATCTTTCTCTTTACTGATTGACTTTAGACAAATTAAACATATTTTAGAATATTTGTATTAAATTATCGAACCCATTAATGCCAAAATCACATAAAAAGCATTAATACAATTTTATTCGACAATTTATACAATGACGGACAAAAGTCCGTCACAAATTAGCACCAAAACAAGCGTTAGCAATATTTATCGAAGCGTCTTTATCCCGGAAGCAGTATGAAATTATAAGAAGTAGTTATAAAAAGGTGTATCCATGTTATAGTCTCATACAAACATCCAATACGAGAAACATACCACGTAACTGCAATAACAACAACAACAACAACAATAATAATAATAATAATAATCTTTATTACCCAACAGAAACATCTATTTACAGGGTAAAACAAAAAAATTAACAAGTAACACCGAAGGCACAGGTACTGCAGACATCAGTGAAGAAAAAAGTAATATATACTCCAAATAAAAAAGGTTGGGAATGGTTATCAGATTAGATAATATGTGGGACATTTAAATATGTAATAGACATTTTTATTGCCCCTATTTAATGTTTTTACTATATTTTTTATTATTATTATTAGTTTATATAATAACTCTCTTAGTAGTGTTAATAAAGAGTATCTGCTATTATTTATTTTTCGATATTTCGTTGAATTAAGCTATATGAAAATTCAAAATGATCATATACATGGCTTTTGAGAATTAATAAATCAAATAAATCAATAAAATTATCCAACTTTTTAGGTCAAATATCCCTATGTGGGTTCCATTCAATATATGAAAATGGATAAGTGTTCTCTGCTGATATTATTATTAAAAAAATTTAAGAAATAGTAGAGAGTAATATAGATAAATAGTAAAATGAGAAATTTTGTATATAGTATTTAATGCATTACCTACCTTATTCAATTATATGGCAAAGAAAATTTTCAATTTATATTCAGTTTATACCTAAAAGGCGACTCCATTTAAAATACAATACTTTTCTAAATGTAATGCAATTCTACTTTTAAATGCAAAGAATGTTAGTGCAAAGACATTATTTTAAAAATATTGATTTTGCTGTATTGAAACTTTTACTCTTAGAACGACTTTCGGCACGTAGTTTTATAACTTCTCCGTTAGTGCCATTTTAATAGTAAATTTCGTACAGTGGTGAATTTCTTTTGAAACTTAATTATTGATGTAATATTGTATTAAGTAAATCTATTAAGAGATAGGTTTCTCATTTTTCAACGTCAATTGCGATACCCATTAGACGCCGAAACGAACAAAAGGCCAGTCTATTAAATAAGACAGCTTCCGAAAATAATGAAATGACAGCTTCTTTTATATCATCCTGAGAGTAGGTTTTTCAATATCTGCGGTATCAACTGCCCGCTTTTGCTGCGAAAAGGGGACGTATATTTCAATTTCTCTTGATTCAGACAAAGTGAGGGAACAAAGATAATGGACGATATCGTATATTTTTCCACTCAAACAAAGTTTAAAACTTCCACGGTTTCCCTCTCCGTGTCTGTTATACCTTCTCATTGTGAGAAAGATCGTAAAAAAACCAGGAAATATGTTCATTGCGTTTTCAAAGCAACATATTACAATTTGAATAAGTTGTCAGAAATTCATAAATCATAATTATAAATTTTGATAGGCCCAACAAAATTATCAGGTAAAATGAAAATATATTTCTATATTAAAAATAATAATAATAATCTTTATTACCCAACGGAAACTTCTATTTATAAGGTAGAACATAAAAACAAATAACAATGATTAACAATAATTGAATATATGTTACAATAATAATAGTTATTTATGTAACAAGTCAGTAAAGTGATACTTTATCGAACGAGTCTGATTTACGAGCCAAGCGAGTGAAGCGGGCGCGGCGAGTAACAGACGAGTTCGGTAAAGGTACTTTACTGACGTGGTGCATACAAAATTTTATCGCCAAACGTGAAAATTGTTAATTTAAGAAATAAAGATATAATAACTTTTGACAGTCTATGACAGTGACAAGCGATTTATGTTTAAAGTCATCTGTCATGGCTACACTGACAGATATTAGCGGCAGGTAAAGTACTTTTTAGTATGCATGCATCATAAACCAATCAAAACACACCCATAAGCGTGCATAATCGGGCCTTTATCGCACGGCGTGCGTATAAAGGTTGCTTGGTAACAGCCAATCCCAAGCGTTTAATAGTCCATTGAAATGTCAGGAAATGTCAAATGACAAGTCACTCGATAATATGTATTGAAATTATTGATTTGATTTCTTCTAATTAAAATTATTGTTGCATTTATACTAAAAAATATCGTATGACACAGTGCATAATTAGCTTTTAAAGCACTCGAAACGTTAAAGCCATGCACTAGTGTCATAATATACTATTTTCTATTCCGGTGCTATAAAGTTCACTTTACGACACCCGTTTTGGTTGCATAAAGTATTACTTTATCGCACGCTAATTTTATTTTTTTGAAGTTGGTAACAAAAAAAATGGAACCAAATCGTATTTAAATGTCAAAATATAAGCCTTTAAAGTAACAAAAATGTGAAATAAAAATTGTACAAAGAATAAAAAGCACACATGCTAACATTTCACTTACTATTTAGCAATATAAATTGTTAAGCAGAGTTGGATGATAAGTTTTCGGATGCTACTATTGACATTTACTTACCATGCTGAATAGTACAACTGTTATAAAAGTTTGTTTTGATAAATATGTAGAGAGTTTGTGGACGAAAGATTTTGTAAATTGTCTTCTGCTATTTTGCGAATCTCTGGGGGCGTACAGTTATTTATTTCGTCCTTTTTGTTGATAATTTGAAATAATTTATTGTATAAATCAGTCTGAATTTTTAACACAATTACATATAGCACCACCGACATTCAAATATTTAAAACGTTCTACTTAAAAATCAGAGTAACCAACTTCAAAAAAGCAAAATTTCTAAAATATTCGAACAAAACATGTCTCTTATTTTAAACTTTTTTGAACTTTTAATAACCGAAATAGAAAAAATAGTATAAAATACACGTTTCATAAGACATTTTGCGCACTTGTTCTTTAGAAAACTCGCCTAGCGGCTCGTTTTCTAAACTTGAACGCGTGCGCAAAAATCGTGTCTTATGAAACTTGTATTTTAATATACTATTATTGTACAGTACGATAAAGTGTTTCTTTACCTCCGTAAAACGCTATGGTAACGCATCACTTTACCGACGGTTGGCGATAAAATATATGATCTGTTGGCTCCTCTGCTTTCTTTGATAATACGGACGAAATTTCATATGTGCAGTTTTGCTAATTGGTCATGCTTAATGACCATTATTATAATAATAAAGAGTTAATTATTTATACGTTTTATCAGTGCTTCATTTAATCCCAATACAATTATAAATTACTATGACTATTTTCATAAATTACGCTTTCTTAAAAGAATGTGAATTTGAAAAATAATTATGCTCGACATTTAAAGTATTTTAAATTATAAACTTATAAAATTTAAGTGATAATATGTCTTAATTCTGTGTAGACAGACATTTTTTAATCTGTCAAGATAAAAATGCAAGCGGACATCTTTTGTATTTGAAATTTCGTCCGTAGTACCAGGGCAGCAGAAAAGCGACGAGGTTTATCAAATATATCAGGAGTAAAACTAATATATTGGAGCCATCTGCACAATAGTAGCTGGACTATATCCTAAATATAGCTACTATTGTGAATATAGAATTATATATTGTGTTACTCCTAATTGACTATAGAATTCTATATTCACGATATAGTGTGACTACTACTTTGAAGATGGCGCCACATTTATTGTGTTTTACTCCTAATGCATTTGATATACCTCCTCGCTTTTCTGCTACCCTGATACTACGGACGAAATTTCAAATGAATGTGCAGTGTTTTGGTTTTAGTTACTTGAAAATATTCTTTCTTGACAGACTAAAAAAAGTCTGTCTAGACAGAATTTAAGACATTATCTGCTGCCCGGATTCCGTTTATAATTTAAAATTACCTTAAACGCAGAGAATAATTATTTCTCAAATTTAAATTCTTTTATGAAACTTGTAATTTACGAAATTTATCTCGGTAATTAGTCTACATTTGAACTGGAGTAAAATTAAATATATTGGCGCCATCTGCACAATAGTAGGTGGACTATATCCTAAATATAACTACTATTGTGAATATAGAATTCTATGTTGTTTTACTCCTAATACATGTGAATATAGAATTCTATATTCACGATATAGTGTGGCTACTACTTTGAAGATGGCGCCACATTTATTGTGTTTTACTCCTAATACATTTGATATACGTCCTCGCTTTTCTGCTACCCTGATACTACGGACGAAATTTCAAATGAATGAGCAGTGTTTGGGCTTCAGTTACTTGAAATATTCTTTCTTGAAAGACTAGAAAAGTAGGACATTATCTGCCGTCCCGATTCCGTTTAGAATTAAAATTACCTTAAATGCAGAAAATAACTTTTTTTAAATTTAATTATTTTAAGGGAGTGTAATTTACGAAAATACTCTCAGTTAATACTTTAACAATATATGTATAATTGTAATAAAAAGAAAAATATTTTAAAGTTACTATAACCACCTGGTATGATATCTCAGCATTTAACAGGTGAAATTTCGTCCCTAGTATCAGGTAAGCTGAAAACGATGTGGTATATCAAATGTATCAGGAGTAAAATAAAATATATTATCTCCTCCCTCTTTTTCTTGCTAAATAAGGTCTGTCTAAACCTAATTAAGGTAGGCATTATCAGCCGCGATTCCGTTCATAATTAAAAATTACCTTAAGTACAGAGAATAATTATTTCTCAAATTTAAATTCTTTTACGAAACTGTAATTTACGAAATTTATGTCGGTAATTAGTATACATTTGAAATTTCGTCCGTAGCATCAGGGCAGCAGAAAAGGGAGGAGGTATATCAAATATATCAGGAGTAAAATTAAATATATTGGCGCCATCTGCACAATAGTAGCTGAACTATATCCTAAATATAGCTACTATTGTGAATATAGAATTCTATATTGTTTTACTCCTAATACATGTGAATATAGAATTCTATATTCACGATATAGTGTGGCTACTACTTTGAAGATGGCGCCACATTCATTGTGTTTTACTCGTAATACATTTGATATACCTCCTCGCTTTTCTGCTACCCTGATACTACGGACTAAATTTCAAATGAATGTGCAGTGTTTCGGCTTCAGTCACTTGAAATATTCTATCTTGACAGACTAAAAAAAGTCTGTCTAGACAATATTTAGACATTATCTGCCGCCCCGATTCCGTTTATAATTAAAATTACCTTAAATGCAGAGAATATTTTTTTTTAAATTTAATTCTTTTAAGAGAGTTAAGAATATATGTATAATTGCAATAAAAATAAAAATATTTTAAAGTTACTATAACCACGTATGATATCAGCATTTAACAGTTGAAATTACGCCCCTAGTATCAGGTAAGCTGAAAAACGAGGTGGTATATCAAATGTATCAGGGGTAAAATAATAGTTATTTATGTAAAGTGATATTTTATCGAACGAGTTTGATTTAGGAGCCAATCGAGTGAAGCGATCACGGCGAGTAACAGACGAGTTCGGTAAAGGTACTTTATTGACGTGGTGCATACAAAATTTTATCGCCAACCGTGAAAATTGTTAATTTAAGAAATAAAGATATAATACCTTATGACAGTTTATGACAGTGACAAACGATTTATTTTTAAAGTCATCAGTCATGGCTACGCTGACAGATATTAGCGGCAGGTAAGTACTTTATTGTACAGTACGATAAAGTGTTTCTTTACCTCCGTAAAATGCTATGGTAACGCATCACTTTACTGACGGTTGGCGATAAAAATAATAACAGGATATCTTAAATATATTATACAGAGAGATCATAAATGCTTGACCGTGCCGCTTCATCGATATATCAACTTTAGCACGAGTTTGCCACACGTTTATTGCTGTAGTATGAATATTTAGTTTGTATCTAACTTCGCTAAACTGGCTGTCACTCCAATATTCTGTTATTAATACCTATTTGTCAGTCATATAAGCTTCTTGTCGTTTCTTTTTCCCTTGGTTTACTGCGTTTAATTGATTATTAGAAACTGTCTGTCTCAGGACAATAAAAGGCACATTTCGTTGTTACTGTAAGTTATTTTTTTGTGTTTATACGAGTATCATTATCATTTTTGTTTAATTTTAAAGTTGAGTTGAAATCAACAGTGCCATTTACGGAAGAACAAGATAAGTTTATTGTGGAGGCTTATTTTCGTAGCGGGGAACTGTTACCGAATTCAGAGTGGAATTATTCTACTGATTCATGTAAACAACAGTTTCACACTCGATTCCCAGAAATGAAATTCCAACACGATATTTTTGCAAGATATGTCAACCGTCTTATTAGTCGTTTTCGAGAAACTGGCAGTATATCTAAGAAACACTCTTCTGGTAGACCTACTTTACTAACAGGAGAAGTGCTAGAAGATATTCAAAAAGAATAATAATCTCGCGGATGATAATTTGTAGGACATCACATTTTTCTCAGACGAGGACTGGTTTCATCTAAGTGGATATGTTAATTCCCAAAATTATCGACACTGGTCATCCGTAAACCCACATGTTTTTATTGAAACTGTCATGCATCCTATTAAAATAGGTGTTTGGTGTGCAATATCACGAAGAGGAATAATAGGGCCAATTTTCTTCCATGATACAATAAATGCAGAACGATATAGAACACCTCATTTAGAACCATTTATTAGACAATTTGACGATAATGAAAGACAATTTAGCTATTTTCACCAGGATCGTGCTACCGCTCACACTGCAGATGCTACAATTGAATTCCTCCAAAGATATTTTAATAATAACCGACTGATTGGCAGAAATAGATGGCCTCCTAGATCACCAGATACGACTCCTCTGGATTTTTTCCTATTTGGGTATTTAAAGAACGCGGTCTTCAAGACTCCACTACATACATTACCAGAAGTACAAGATGCTATTACAAATGCTGTTAACAGTGTAACAGAAGAAATGATTCAAAATGTTTTCAATTCTCTCAAAACACGCATAAATGTGTGTAATGTTACCTTATGCAATATCGATCTTTTATTAAATTATTTTTAATAAATATATTTTCAATTATTAAATGTATTTCTTGAGTTATTAAAACGAGTAAATTTAACAAAAATTCTTGAAAATAGTTCATAAGGAAAATAATAGATGTCGCACAAACGAAATACATACAATTCAGAATATGATATGTGTATTTATTAATATTATTTTACATATATTTTTTATAATTAAGCACATTTTAAAAACTATGGGTACGTAGAATGTATTCGCTGATATAGCAGAATACCTGGGCATTAAGAAATTGATTTGATAAAGAAGTGCAGATGCATCAGTGCCATTAGTAACAGGTTTCAGAATAGTAGCAAATGAAGCTTTATTAATGGGTTAAGAACAATGTTAATAAATAAGCATTAACATAACTAACATTCTTCATAACTTAACCCTCGCAAACGGGCACTTACTACGGTTATTCTCTCTAGTAAAGTTCACATTTTAAATACCTGCAACCTACGTTTTCCATCAAATGGATCGAGTCTTTATGGACAGACTGTATATTAAAACGCGTTTTTGTATACGCTTGAGCATAACAATGACAATTTCTTTGTAATGATGTTATTACGAAAGCTAAATATATTATTAATAATATAAGATGTTGGTATATGTAATGCGGAAATCATTGGAAAGTACAAATGAATAAAATAAAATCGATAATGTATTTAAGTTTTACACTGTCTATTGTAGGTTATAAGGAATTCCCGAGACTTCAATTAATATTACTGTACAAAAATATGAATGCTAGTTGGCTTAAAATACATGGATTTTTAACTTTGTCGTATGTAGTATAGGAAACAATTGCGACAACGCGATTTTGGCAGATGTCGACGTTTTGAACTCCTCTCATAAAAAGAAGCACTTTTTGCACTTGTAATCTCTCTCTCTCTCTCACTTCCTCTTTTTCTCTTCTCTCTCTCTCTCTTTATCCTTTCTCTCTTCTGTCTCTGTCTCTTTCTGTGTGTTACAGCTGCCAATATAAAATCCTTAATTTTAGAATAAAATGCTGGTATCTGAGTAGATTTTTAGTGAAATCGATGGAACGGAAATTAAAAAAAAAGCAAATTTTACTAACATTTATAATAATTAATAATTAACTACCTACCATAATACAGATTAGAAATTTACAGGTTATTAATGATATTTCATCATATTGGCATTGTTTATAGGTGCACGTAAGCGTGATCATATGATTATAAAATTAGGTTTATTTTGTAAATTAAATATTTAGGTACGACACTAGTGGAAAAAGATATGAAGGAAGACGCTTCCATGTTGACGATTTAATAACATGAATATTTCTAAATCGCAATGCATAAGTCCATTACAGGCACCCATTATTGTACATATTGCTGTTACCCCAATGATATCAATTAAAAATTAATAAATATATAAAATCGTATATTGAAAAATTCCATTCTTATTTTCAAAAATTTAAAATTTTGCTTCTACAATTATCATATGTATTATAATAATAATGTATTATATTAATATATGTAAATTTATAACACTTTGTATATGCTTTCACATTATTAAAACTTCAAGAAAATGTTATGTAACATATTACGCCTTAATTATTTTACAATATTTTGAAAAATATGCTTATAGGGGCTAATGAAAAATTCTTTAAATTAAATTTCTTTAGTAATTAATCACTGATTTTATATTAAAAACACTTAAAATAAAACCTACGTTTTTTTTATTTAATTATACTATTTTTATTATTAGTAATTTATTATTAAGGTATATATTTATTCCACAACCATGTAATTAAATGTCTATAAACCATGACTGAAAAGTATTTCATGTTAATTAAGTAGAATTCGAGTGTGTTTGTATAGTTACACATATGATTTGTATTACAGTTTTTGAATAGCAATATCGATCTTCTGTTATTTGCCTTTTTTAGAACAACTTCTAAGTTTTCAATTCTTGTTGTTTTTGTACATTTTGTTTTAACGTATTCTACAGGTTGTTTCCAGATAAGTGCGAAAGCTTTCAGAGGATTATTCCTTGTCAAAAATTAAAGGTGGTCTTTTATGTGAACAAAAGCTTGTCCTTGAAAAGTTACAGGCTTCCAAAAATGAGATATTTTTTTTCCCTCAGAACTGCTAAAGTGTTAAAGAAATGGCATCTTGTGGGCGTGTTGTACCAATAAAAAGGCTACCTATGAATATTTTTTAATTTTGTTGTGATATTTTAGAGGGGTGAAACATGCAACCCCTATTCCTTTTTTTACCAGACCTTTTTAATAAAATAAAATTTCTTGATTTAAAATATCAGTTGAAAAGAATGATTTAGTGCTAAACTCTTTTAACCCTTGTGTTTTTCTGTAAAAGCAATAGTTTCTTAATAAAAAAATAAAATACAATATCGCGCATGTACGTATCTTCTGTGAATGAAATCGAAAAAATCTAGTAGATACCAGCGCATTATAATAGTTACGCGTTTAATATAGTTTTGGCAAGTGATCTTGTAAACAAGATTCTTTCCAACTGGTTTCGCGAAGATAACAGAGGATAGGCGTCCACTTTACCGGTGTGCTTGAACCAGAGATGAAACAGTTATTCATGTTGTGCGAATCACTTGGTTAACCGATATACACCTGGACCAGCTTTTTGTTTATTAATATAGATTAATTTTTCATTATTTTAAAAACATTGACCTTATGTACATTTTTTAATAATATTATATTATGTATTTAATTTTCCGAACTTTGATATTTGAAATACTTATGTAACATTTACAAGTTTTTAATGTTCAAATCACTATTTAATTTGCTAAATAAGTCCTATATACAAGTGGTGGTTTGACATTTTGTGAATAAATTTTAACTATTATTCTGAATTATTTACTTTATTTAATCTTTACCTCATCTTAGTAATCAAAAAATTCATAAACAATTTGCGTCTGAGGGCACAAGTTCGGGGCAGCATTTTAAACGGTAAAAATTTATATGCATAATAAAGGGTAGATGTGTGTAAATCACTGCATAATCCACCTCTTGCAAAAATATCTGTGCAACTTAGTATATGTATTTAAATATTGCAGGGGTACAGCAATATGTTCTATATTTTATTTTACAAAGTTGATAATAGAAAAATAACTCAGAAGTCAAATTACATTTCTGGTATTAAAAAAATATTATCCCGTAATTTTTCCCAAACAATAGTACGTGTGTTTTCCGGGAAATGCATTTACTCTCAAACTACGTGATTCTAGGTAATACTAGTGATGGCAATATATACTGCGGAAAACAATGTCCAGCATGTTGTATATAGCCCGCGATAAATTTGATTATATGTCGTCAGAGTCGCGTCGGTTAGATTTAATTTTGGCAGTTGTTATTACTATAACACTGCTATTGTTTGTGATGTAACTTATGATTACCGCATTGTCACGGATGATTGTTTATTTATGTATATACATAGAAATTAAAATAGGTGGTTTACGTTGACTTGGAGCGAATATCGAATGCCAAATAATTTCATCATTGAAAAATTGAACTACCTCTTGAACAGACATTAACTGAAATTGTAAATTATTTGACAATTTTATACTAAAATTTCCACACAATTTGTGTAAGATTGGTGGTAAAACACGCAAATTGTTTTCGTACACAAATATCGAATAACGAAAACAATAAATAAAATCAAAAATAAAAATAAAACCAAAATAACCATACCTGGTAAATAGAAATGAAAATAGCGAAAATCATATACTACGTCTTCTTCTTCAAAAAAAAAAAAAAAGAATGACATGGGTACCACACGATTTTCTTATGCGTACGTCCGTACAAAAAATAAAAACTGAAAACACGAAAAATATATGACATTAAAACAAATAAAAAAACTTAAAAATGGAGATAACATCCCTCTTAACAATAGTACTGAATAAATACGTAAAAGAAAAATTGTTTCCTTAACATCTTAAATTAGCGAAGATACTTAGGACTTACAAAAAGGGGAATGCAAAAGACTGTAGCAATTATAGGCCTATTGCAATGTTGCCGGTGATGTCAAAAATTTTTGAGAGGATAATTGAAAATCTGACTGAATATCTTGAAAGAAAAAGGTTTATATCCAGTAATCCGCATGGGTATATTAAAAGAAATTCGACCTCTACGCCAATAATGGATATTATTAGAGCAGTCATAGAGTCGTATGATAGATGTGAATTAACATGTTGTGACTTAAGCAAGGCATTTCACATGGTAATCATGATGTGTTGCCATAAAAGCTTTATTAATATGGCATAAGTGGTATGCCATATAGCCTGATGTCTTCGAATCTTAAAGAGGGGTATCAGGTAGTCGATACTAAGAGTAGAAAATTCAGTCTACAATCTGTACTGAGAGGGTTGGGTTGGGTTGGGTTCTATATTGGGGCCCTTGCTCTTTGTGATATATATATATTGTTATAGGGGGGGGGGGGGATGTATAGGTGGGTAGGTACCCTTACAAATTCCCTAGTTGCGGTGCCAAAATGTAATGGGGGTCCTTAATTTACAATGACCTATGTTATAATAATGAATGGAGAGCTAATGAGACTTAGAGCGCTTAATTTACTTTATCCTAAAACAAAAACTACTAAACACAATAATCTATTGAACTATTAACTTTTCAATTTTAATTCTGCCGGCTAGCTAAAGGGGGTTGCATTCTACGAACACGGAGAGAAATTATCTATTTAGTTTATGTATCAATTAGTATCTCACAATTTTCCTAATAGATAACTACCGTTATTAATAATTCAAAAATTTCGCGGCATTTAACGTATGACTGCGCAAGATCGGGATATACTTTATCCAAGAGGTGGAACGAACACTGAAATTCGCGCGAAGACGCTATACTTAATGTGTACGAGTGGATAGATTAAGTAATCAAAAAGAAATTTAAAAGTTATGTGATTAACTAAGTGGGTGTTATTTAAGTGACTCTAATTGTGTTCTCTACAGGGCGTTACTGAGGTTCGAAATTTGATTTACCTTAGTCCGGTATACCATGCTTTCCAGTTGTCGTTTGACGATCTTGAAGAATCTAACCTAGAAAGTCAATTTGGAGAGACAGCTCTAATGCTGGAGCTTCAACAGAATATGTGTACCTCTTATGGTTGAAGAATGAGTTTCAACAGTGATGAAAACAAACACTTTATACAAGACAACAACAAATCTGAATTTATTTAAAACATAACACTGAATATCTACTACAATACAACAATGTCCATAAAATTTAGATATAAACAATACACTTTTGTCGTGTACAAGAACAACAGTTATTTAGGCAGAAGTTCTACAAATTTGAAATATTGAAAACAAGGCACAGTATACGAACTTGGCCCTTATGTACCAACTATAAAAATGGACTGCATGACAAATGAGATAGGATTAAATTTAACTGTAAGCAAATTCTGATATTTTTTTAAATAAGCATTATATTGTTTGAAATTTTAAATTGATTTTCCAAGTGTTTATATATGCTATGTATCTAGATTTGAATTTTATTAATTGATAGAGATGATCGAATTAAAAGACGTTACATAAATGTGACATAGATTTGGATTTGACCCACATTTGTGTCAAGGCAAAAAAAAACATATACTAATATTTGACTTGGTACCTTCTGTGTATTAATTCCTTATCTTGTTTAAGGACAGGTACTTGTTCCAATGGGGGTGCTTCTATGTGAAGGCAGCTCGCGTCCCAGCTGTCTGGTATCGGTGCTCGATGTGTCCTTGACCCAGTTCGGCTCGGTTTAAGGTCGACTTCTTCAATGGATGACCTTCTGACACGTGCGTGGGAATGATTCAGCAGACACCTTATAGCGTATTTGGGTGTATCAACTTTGACGGTGGCTGGATGTCGATATGGATTGATAATAAGTATTGATGCGTCAATCAACTCAATGAATGATCACACAAAAAATGAATGAATCGAAGTGAATGGCTCGTTAATGACGGTTCACAAAAAAAAATCAATCGATGAATAATCCGCTTGCATAACCATGAATGCTCACGAAACAATGAATAATTCTGAATAATGATCCTGAGTCTCGTCGGATGTGCCTTTTTATATGAATCTCTGTTGTGGATGTTGTAACCATGGCAATTTTATACAGTAGAATTTTACAAAGTCTTTTTACGGGCAAGTCTATTTTTGAATATTTGTGGAATCATGTTTTATCTTAGTTAAATTAAATTGTCTTTCAATCGGTACAATAAAATTACTTTAATTCGTTTTCTTTTAGAGAAACACATTTTTTTAAAAATTAAAGGGCAAATTTAGCATTTCGACAGTCATTTATTTGATGACGTCAATGACGCTAATAAAATAAATTTAAATATCAGAATTTTGGCTTAAAATGCCTTTTTAGTAGAACTTTACCTTTACAAATTAAACTTATAAATACATACAATATATTTTCGTCTTTTAATCCTTTTTAAAATCTTTCTTTATACAAAAAATTAGTGTGGTTAGTTTTTGAAGTGGAATAACTAAATGGTCTTTTACTTTATTTACGAATTACTGTTATAACATGAAACTATGACCTTTTCTTAATCTTTTACCACTTTTTTGAATTATCTAAATAGCTTGTACTTAATATTATAAATCTTTTCTTTTGCCTATGTTGACAACTGTCAAATTATTCAAAATGTTTATTTAAATATCTGGTCTCAACTTGTAAATATGACATTGAAAAATATTACATCGTAAATGCGTCTTGATAGACTTTGTAACTGCTTGAATGAATTTATAATTACTTTCATTACTTATAGGAAATATTTGAAATTTATTATGCCACTGTCAATATGGCGCGTCGAAATTTGAAAATTAAAATGATGCTTAACTTAAATGTGCGCAACTAAGAGTTTTATTGTTTGTTACCATGCTTGTAACTTGTAAACTAGTTTATGGTTTAAATGTTTTTTATGTTCACCATTAGTTTAATTTAGTTTTAAGCTATGCATTTTTAGATAACAATTTGTCATGTATGTGCAATACTTTTGCCCAAGTTTGAGATGATGCTTTCGATACTATCAACCTTGCTTTAACCTTGAACCTTTAACTTTTTGTGACATTTTACTCTTGAGAAATCACACTATAAAATGGTACTCAATTATATGCTCATAGTGTGGTAATAAATGTTGAAATTTGTAATTTAAAATTGTCCATTTGTAATGGCTGTCAGATTCATTTTATATAATTACTTTGCCTATATAACTTTTAACTAATTATTGTTGTATTGTGGAAATTTGCTAAATATAAGTATAAAAATAAGACTAATGTGTATTTTAAACTAATCAGGTATTTAAATCCAATTTTAAGTATTTAATACGGGGGTTTCAGTTGGGGTTCCTGAAAAGAGTAGTCATTGGTTTGGTTTTCTAAATTTGGGGGTGAATTTCTTTCTAATATTTACAATTTGATGGGGTTCTCAGAATTTACTAGATTTGTTAGTAAAATCTGTGTTAATTTTTAGGAATTTTTACCTGTACTCTTATACAAGGGTCCAAACATAATGCATCGCCGATGTATATATGGTTGCCTGTATTCAAGGGGTTTTAAAGGGTGACTGTATGTGTTTGTGGGTATTTGACTGGTGTTGTCACATAATCAACACCAGTTCAACTTGCCCCTTAACGAAGGTAGTTTTTTATGTATATAAAAAAATTCGTTCGTTATAAATAAACCTTATACTGTAATTGTAATAATTAACTAACTTATATATTTTAAGTGACAAAATTTTTCTTTAACAAACTGATATATTTATTTTGTATTATACTAAGGGCTTAATTATCTGAGTTTTTGTATTTGTAGTTTTGTCATATGTCTGTAATATAAGTTGTATGTGTGTATGGAAATTTTCCTAACAAAATTTAATTTTTAACAATATTTATTTAATGACTTGTCCCTGTATATGGGTATTAGTGTAAGATGCTATGTATATGTTATGTATTTGTGTAACTATATTTTTATCGATAAATATGAACACTAGTTCATCTTTGTATGTGCGCGTATGTTTTCCTTCTTGAATTTTTCTATGGATGTTGCCTTTATAAAGTTTTATTATGTACCAATTATGCTTCTTTTGTTTATACTGCTTCTTTTACCTATAGTGTCTCGGATTCAAATTCTATACTGTGATAATAGTGGCCTATTTTAATATACCTTGAGTGTATTTACACTTAAATTAACTTTGTTGCTTCAACTAATTATTCTTGTTACCTATTATATATGACATTTTGTCATGTAATCATCTTCCTATTTGCGGAACATATTTTCACTTAATATCGCACTTTTTCGTGCTGATGTACCCATTTTAGGTTGTACATCACCTTTTGTCTTCCCATAACACCATATCTTCTCATGGGTTTACTTATGAGGTAAATTCTAATTATATTTATTTTTCTTCCACGATACCATATCTTTTCATGGGTTTCTTCGTGGATCCATTTTTTTTTTTTTATTTATAAAAGCGTTATTTTCGCTCCATGGTATATTTTAATTCTTAGGCCCTTTCTTCATATTTAAATATTTTCTTTTCCTTCATATTTTGGTCAATTCTTCTTGAATCCTTTTTTGTTCTGTAGGTGAATATGTTTCTTGATTGGTTTTTGACTTGTAACCTTATTTTTGTATTTTATATAAAGGCATTGATGTAATTTTTCTTTCTTCTAAAGGTAGTGGTTCCATACGCTTTGTTATATGTTTTCTTTCAAAGATTTGTTCTTCCTAGTGTTTCTTATTTCTTTTCCATAACATGTTTGCATCATCTTGCTGTGTATTTGTACCTTTTCTTTATTCTGACTGAAGTGTTCCAGACATTTTCCAACTTATATTACCTCCTTATGCGTTGCTACTTGCTTGATATAGGAATGGGAAAAACTAACAATTATTTACTATGTGTCTTAAAATTATTCATGGATGAACTTCTCATCTTCTATAGGTGAACTCTTATAATATTAAATTCCGGGTGTATTTACATCTTTGGATATACAGATTGGGCTCGTCTGTTGTGGTTATGGGATGATTCCGCTATCATCGGGTTGGGTTCGTCCGATGTAGAGCATTTTGTTTATCTTCCTGGCTCTTTTTGGTTTGGGCTCGACCAAATGACTCCTGGGGTGTCGGGACTCGTGGTGCCCCTATATTGATCTATGGGGTGGATAGGCCTTTGTACTTTGGGGTCGCTCAGGTAGGAGTGGGGTCGCTATCCCATCGAAGGTCGCCTGTAATCATCCCTTCGCCTTGCTCCGCTATATTTAGGCTTTTGCTTCTTTGTGTTGCTCAGGTAGGAGTGGGGTCGCTATCCCATCGAAGGTCGCCTGTACATCCCTTCGCCTTGCTCCGATATATTTAGGCTATGATTCTTGGTGTTGCTCAGGTAGGAGTGGGGTCGCTATCCCATCGAAGGTCGCCTGTATATCCCTTCGCCTTGCTCCGTTATATTTATTAGGCTTTCGTTACTTGATACTGCTCAGGTAGGAGTGGGGTCGCTATCCCATCGAAGGTCGCCTGTAAATCCCTTCGCCTTGCTCCGGTATATTTATTTAAAATTTCTACTCGTCAACCATGTCTTCGGCTAAATAGTCGTGTAGCATGGAAACGTGATAGGTGCCTTTGATATTCCCAGTTTCCTCGTCTATTAATTCGTAGGTGTTCAATCCTAACTTCCTATGAATGAGAAACGGTCCAATAAATGGGCGTGTTAGTTTTGCGATTATATTGTTTTTCCTATCGGTGACTTTGAGTGCACGTACGATGACCTTGTCGTTTAATTGATAATTTTTAAATCTTTTCTGCTGCTCTCTCTGTTTGGTTTCCCATTTGTTTTTCTTTTCTAGGAGTTTCCGTCTTACTATTTCATATTGTTCTCCTAGATCTGCTATTTCATCGCTTATCCATGGTCTCTGCGGTGGCTGTCCAGTGAATATAGTGATGGGGCATGCTTCATGTACAGTGCTGGGAGTGTTGTTCATGACCAACTCTATATGTCTAATATGTTTGGCCCATTTATGGTGGCAGTCGACTAACAAAATTCGGAGGTATTTTAGTACTTCTTTTATATATCTTTCAGAAGGGTTTGCTTGCGGGTGTCTGATTGAAGTGTGATATGATTTGATCTGTCTGTCATCTAAAAATTCTTGATATCGCTGGTTAGTGAAGTATGTGGCGTGATCTGACAGTATGATGCTGGGAGTTCCGTATTCTGTGATATACTCTTGTATTGCCTGTAGTACGGTTTCAGTGTTGCATTTTTGAGTCGGGATTAAACGTACATGTTTGGAGAAAATGTCACATATGACAAGAATATTTCTATATCTTCTTGTGCTTGGAATAAGATTTGAAATGAAATCGATGGCTACTAATTGTAGTGGTTCGGTTGCGATTATGCTCTGGCTTATGTTTTGGTTAGTAAAGTTCTTCTCCTTGGCTATCTCACATGTTCGGCATTGTCGGATTAAATTTTTAATTATCTTCTCATCGTTTTTACAGTAGTAGGCCTCCCGGAAAATCAACATTTTCTGGCTCCTATGTGGGTATACTTTTCGTGTATATTTTGTATGATCTCGATTGTGTGTTTTTCGTCTGTGACGTATACTTCTGTTCTCCCTATCTTCTTGATTATGACGTCCTCTTGCATTTTCATCCCTTTATATTCCTGCACTTCTTGTAATTTCTCTTTAATTTCCCTTAACACTGGTGTTTCTTGTGCTTCTTTTATTCGGTTTAGTGAAAAAGTACCTTCTTGAGCTAGCATTACTAGGTTTATTTGAACATTTGAAGTCTTGGTCTCCCCATGCTTACGACTCAGGATGTCTGCAGCGATCATCTCTTTCCCTGGTTTGTATCGAATCTCCATGTCGTATTGTTGTATGAGTAGTGTCCAGCGGTAGATACGGTTGTTGTTTAATTTGGTCGTCATAATGTTGAGTAGAGCTTTGTGATCCGATTCGAGGATGAACTTCTTTCCTATTAGATAGTATCTGAGCTTGGTCAATGCGAAGATGACGGCTAACATTTCGAGCTCTGAGATGGCATATCGGGTCTCGCATGGCCTTAACGTCCGTGATGCGAAGTAAATCGGAATTTCCATGTTGTCTTTTATCTGTACCAGTTCTGCGGCGATAGCGTTGTTGGATGCGTCCGTTCTGACGATGAATTCTGAGCTGAAATCGGGGTGATATAATTTAAGGTTCTCAACAAAGTTGTTCTTCAAATTTTGAAAGCATTCTTCGCATTCGGGTGTCCATCTCCATTTGGTTCCTTTCTTCAGTAGCGCTAATAAAGTGTTGGTCTTCTGGCTGTAGTTCGAAACGAATTTTCGGTAATAGTTCAATAAACCGAGAAAACCTCTCAACATTTTTAATTTGGTCGGACGTGGGTAGTTTTGGATCTCTTCAAGCCTTTGTGGATCTAACAAGATGTTCTGTTCATTTACGACGTATCCTAGGTAATTGACTTCTTTTCGGCAGAATTGGCATTTCGCGAGATTCAACTTCATTCCATTTGTTTGTAGAGTATGAATGATAGTTTCTATATGGTTCAAATGAGACTCGATGTCATCGGAAAAAACAATGATGTCGTCCAAATAATGTAATGCGAATTTCTCGTACTTATCCAATATCTGGTGTAGAAATCTGATTAAACCTGCGGGAGAACTGCGGACTCCGAAGGGACAAACAGTGAAGTTGTAGGTGACCCCGTTCACGTTGAAGCCACAATATTTCCTTGAGGACTCTTCCAAACGTATCAGCCAAAAAGCATTCTTTAAATCTAGTTTTGTGTACCATCTTTTGTTACCGCATTTTGTGAGTAAAACGTCGATATTCTGAGGCATCTCGTACTCAGGTTTGATCCTCTGGTTAAGCAAGCGAGCGTCAATGCAGATGCGGATGGAGTCGTCTTTCTTCTTTACCAAAACCACTGGGTTTATAAAATAAGTGTTGGACCTCTCGATAATGTCAGCCTCCTCTAATTTAAGCAGTTCCTCATTAACTCTCTGTTGAAAATGATAAGGGATGGGGTAGTTCTTGCAGGGCAGCGGTGTGTCATCGTCAATAAGTAATTTGTGCTCGTAATCTTTAGCGAATACTACCTCATCGTTAATTAACCGTATATTCTTAGAAAGTATGTCTAAAAGATTTTCTAATATCCAAGGTTCCTTTAACTCTTGATCTGCTAGGATTTCCTGTATGTCGGCTTCATTTCTTATGATTTTGTTGTTAGATGACTCTTCTTTTATCCCTGTTTCTGCGTATGTTTTCTCCCTTCCTTCTTTTGGTAGTTCAAACATAGCCTCTTCTAAATCTTCTTGCGTATTTCCATTATCTTCTCTATCTGCTATAATAACGTTATTAATATCGTAATTAATCTCCTCCTTGTATTGTAAGTAAGCGTTTATTTCCTTGAGGTCTTCTAAAGTGTCCATTTGTACTTCATTTTTCCCAATTGTCGCTTTTTCTTTCTCGAAATTCAAATTCATCTTTAGGTATCGCATATTGTCCACTCCCAAGATGCAATCATAGAATAAATTGCTTAGCACGTAGAATTGCATTGTGTAAATATGTCCGTTAATGTCCACTTCCATGGATATTCGTTTATTGATTTGTCCCATTTTTCTTCTATTGGCCGACATCAAGTTTGTGCATTTGATTTCAATTATGTTTTGTAAATAGTTCGGTAGTTGTTCTACCATGTTCTCTTTGATTAAAGAGATTTCTGCCCCGGAATCTAGTAAAGCCTTAAATGTTATGTTTCCTATAATTAATGTGATAAATGGTAACGTTTCTAAATTGGATACTATTTTTCCTACGTCTTCAGTGTCTGATTGTTTCCCCAAACCTATATCTAAACTTAATTTATTCAAAAACTTACGACTAATGTGGGCATCCGGTGGAGTTAATTTAAGTCCCTGGATGAGCATGGTTTCGGATTTATTTCCGTCATTTGGGCTCCTGAATCCATCGAAGTTTTTTTTTTCAGCTCGCTGTTGTCAATAGGTGTGTCCCATTCTATATTGTACCTGTTATCTCCAGCGATGGCGTTTATCTGCCTATTATTCGAGTTTCCGTAGTATCTCTGGTTTTGATCCTGATAGCTATTTCTAGGCGCATTTGTATTATACGGCCGCTGGTCCGGTCTCGCAGAGTTATTATTCCTCTGAGTGTTGTACCCATTTCCGTTGGTTGTACCATTATTTCGCCACTGGTTTGGGTTCCTGTTTGGTGGAAACATATTTGGTCTTCCCTGATCGTTACGAGGGTGATTGTTGTAAGGACGAGGCTGGCTTTGATAGTTATTGTTAGGAGGCTGATTGAAATTTCTGTTTGGTGGCGGTGGTGTTCGTGGAGGGTTTCTATTTATTTCTGCTGTTGGTCTGTCAGGATAAACATTTCGACGGGCTTCTGTCTGTGTATGATCGTTTCGGGGATTGTTGCGGTACTCTTTGTTCATGTTGGTGCTGTCTGAATAGTCGTCTAACCTTCTGAGAATGTCCACCAGACTATCCATGTTAGTCACGTTCTGGCAGATGATCGCGTGCGTATCCGTGTGTATAAAATGCCGCAACAACTGTTGTGAAATGGTTAGCTCGTCCATGTTGTCTATGTGCTTACTGTAGTTGTATATCTTCAGGGCATATGCTTCGCGAGAGAGCTTACCTGGTCGAAATTTCCCTGTAAGTAAACGAATACGAGCTCGGTTTTGTTGTGTTTCGCTCCAGAAGTTTCTTCTGAAAATCTCAGCGAATTGTCCTAAGTCCTCACAACTATCCTCTATTCTTTCAAACCAATCCGCCGCTCCATTGGTGAGTGTCGCTCTGATAATGTTAAATTGCTGTTTAAAATCAGGTACGTCTTCGGTATATTTGAGGACATTGTTTAAATATGCCATCGGGTGCATAGACATGTTGTCGCCGTTGAAATGTGCTACGTTTTCAATACGTAGTCCTGCATTAAAGCATGTTGGTGTAGGCATTTGGATATTGTTAGTCCTGATATTTTGTACCTTTAGTGTCAACCTTTTCAGTTCTTCTTTGTTTCTTTCCAGTTCCTGCAGCGCATTCCTGACGTCTTTGTCCTGTTCTTTGTTCACCTGCTTAACCCTCGTAATTTCTTTCAAACATGTCTCTTCGGTTGAAACTATTTGTCCAGTAAGTTTCGTTTCTATGCGAACTTCCATTTCTGATGTGCCCCTATTTACTTGATCAATTTCCGTCCTGATTCTTTCCGCCAACTCCTTGTGTTCCTTTTCGTTTTTATCTTTTAATTTCGTGAGATCTCCTTCTATTTCCACGACTTTCTTGTCCACAACTTTTATTGCAGAATCAATATTTGATACAACCTCTGTCCGAAGTTGTTGAACCTTCACATCCACCTCTCCTAGTATTATTGTCTTATTCGCCTCCGTTCTTAGTGCTAAACTCTCTTCAAGGTCTTTCTTCAAATCTTCCAAGTTTTTCTTATTTTCTAGTCTGTCCTCTTCTCTATGTTTCAGGTTATCCGCTTTGTCTTCTTTTCTATTGTTGTCGATTTTATCATTTGTGCTGTCTATTTTGTTCTCTAATCCCTCCTTTAGTTTCTCCAATAGCAATTCGAACTGGTTTATTGACAACGTTGGTTCGGATGTTGCGGGAGTGATTTTCACAGTGGTACCCTTTTCTACTTGAGCGGTATCACCTTGTTCTGTAGGCGTCGCTGTAATTTGGGTGTTATCACCTTGATTTTGTGGAGATGCATCTTCGCCTTCGCTGGATGATTCCTGATGGACATTAGAAACGCTTCTGGATCTTGTATTCATTTTGCAGGTTTTATATTTTACAAATACACACAATAATAATAAACATTTTATAATACTTTATGCTAAGACCCTTGTATAACGTATTGTACCTACTATGTGAATAATAAAAATACCTGTATTTGATTCTGCTATTTTTAATAAAGACAAATAAATGATTTTACTTTTGTCAGTGTTTGTTTGTTTACCATCACTTTATAGAAGTACACATATATAAGAAATAAAGAAAATATTAAAAACACATGTTGCTTTTTATATTTTTATTGTACAATTATTATTTTTTTTTTTTTTAATTTATAAGAATCCTCTGCTTCTGGTGATCTTCTAGTCTTCTGGAGTGAGCTGAAAAATACAGTAAGTACCCGGCTAAAGTTTAATAATCGGCCCCAAATCGTTGGTGCGCCAAAATGTTATAGGGGGGGGGTGGATGTATAGGTGGGTAGGTACCCTTACAAATTCCCTAGTTGCGGTGCCAAAATGTAATGGGGGTCCTTAATTTACAATGACCTATGTTATAATAATGAATGGAGAGCTAATGAGACTTAGAGCGCTTAATTTACTTTATCCTAAAACAAAAACTACTAAACACAATAATCTATTGAACTATTAACTTTTCAATTTTAATTCTGCCGGCTAGCTAAAGGGGGTTGCATTCTACGAACACGGAGAGAAATTATCTATTTAGTTTATGTATCAATTAGTATCTCACAATTTTCCTAATAGATAACTACCGTTATTAATAATTCAAAAATTTCGCGGCATTTAACGTATGACTGCGCAAGATCGGGATATACTTTATCCAAGAGGTGGAACGAACACTGAAATTCGCGCGAAGACGCTATACTTAATGTGTACGAGTGGATAGATTAAGTAATCAAAAAGAAATTTAAAAGTTATGTGATTAACTAAGTGGGTGTTATTTAAGTGACTCTAATTGTGTTCTCTACAGGGCGTTACTGAGGTTCGAAATTTGATTTACCTTAGTCCGGTATACCATGCTTTCCAGTTGTCGTTTGACGATCTTGAAGAATCTAACCTAGAAAGTCAATTTGGAGAGACAGCTCTAATGCTGGAGCTTCAACAGAATATGTGTACCTCTTATGGTTGAAGAATGAGTTTCAACAGTGATGAAAACAAACACTTTATACAAGACAACAACAAATCTGAATTTATTTAAAACATAACACTGAATATCTACTACAATACAACAATGTCCATAAAATTTAGATATAAACAATACACTTTTGTCGTGTACAAGAACAACAGTTATTTAGGCAGAAGTTCTACAAATTTGAAATATTGAAAACAAGGCACAGTATACGAACTTGGCCCTTATGTACCAACTATAAAAATGGACTGCATGACAAATGAGATAGGATTAAATTTAACTGTAAGCAAATTCTGATATTTTTTTAAATAAGCATTATATTGTTTGAAATTTTAAATTGATTTTCCAAGTGTTTATATATGCTATGTATCTAGATTTGAATTTTATTAATTGATAGAGATGATCGAATTAAAAGACGTTACATAAATGTGACATAGATTTGGATTTGACCCACATTTGTGTCAAGGCAAAAAAAAACATATACTAATATTTGACTTGGTACCTTCTGTGTATTAATTCCTTATCTTGTTTAAGGACAGGTACTTGTTCCAATGGGGGTGCTTCTATGTGAAGGCAGCTCGCGTCCCAGCTGTCTGGTATCGGTGCTCGATGTGTCCTTGACCCAGTTCGGCTCGGTTTAAGGTCGACTTCTTCAATGGATGACCTTCTGACACGTGCGTGGGAATGATTCAGCAGACACCTTATAGCGTATTTGGGTGTATCAACTTTGACGGTGGCTGGATGTCGATATGGATTGATAATAAGTATTGATGCGTCAATCAACTCAATGAATGATCACACAAAAAATGAATGAATCGAAGTGAATGGCTCGTTAATGACGGTTCACAAAAAAAAATCAATCGATGAATAATCCGCTTGCATAACCATGAATGCTCACGAAACAATGAATAATTCTGAATAATGATCCTGAGTCTCGTCGGATGTGCCTTTTTATATGAATCTCTGTTGTGGATGTTGTAACCATGGCAATTTTATACAGTAGAATTTTACAAAGTCTTTTTACGGGCAAGTCTATTTTTGAATATTTGTGGAATCATGTTTTATCTTAGTTAAATTAAATTGTCTTTCAATCGGTACAATAAAATTACTTTAATTCGTTTTCTTTTAGAAAAACACATTTTTTTAAAAATTAAAGGGCAAATTTAGCATTTCGACAGTCATTTATTTGATGACGTCAATGACGCTAATAAAATAAATTTAAATATCAGAATTTTGGCTTAAAATGCCTTTTTAGTAGAACTTTACCTTTACAAATTAAACTTATAAATACATACAATATATTTTCGTCTTTTAATCCTTTTTAAAATCTTTCTTTATACAAAAAATTAGTGTGGTTAGTTTTTGAAGTGGAATAACTAAATGGTCTTTTACTTTATTTACGAATTACTGTTATAACATGAAACTATGACCTTTTTTTAATCTTTTACCACTTTTTTGAATTATCTAAATAGTTTGTACTTAATATTATAAATCTTTTCTTTTGCCTATGTTGACAACTGTCAAATTATTCAAAATGCTTATTTAAATATCTGGTCTCAACTTGTAAATATGACATTGAAAAATATTACATCGTAAATGCGTCTTGATAGACTTTGTAACTGCTTGAATGAATTTATAATTACTTTCATTACTTATAGGAAATATTTGAAATTTATTATGCCACTGTCAATATGGCGCGTCGAAATTTGAAAATTAAAATGATGCTTAACTTAAATGTGCGCAACTAAGAGTTTTATTGTTTGTTACCATGCTTGTAACTTGTAAACTAGTTTATGGTTTAAATGTTTTTTATGTTCACCATTAGTTTAATTTAGTTTTAAGCTATGCATTTTTAGATAACAATTTGTCATGTATGTGCAATACTTTTGCCCAAGTTTGAGATGATGCTTTCGATACTATCAACCTTGCTTTAACCTTGAACCTTTAACTTTTTGTGACATTTTACTCTTGAGAAATCACACTATAAAATGGTACTCAATTATATGCTCATAGTGTGGTAATAAATGTTGAAATTTGTAATTTAAAATTGTCCATTTGTAATGGCTGTCAGATTCATTTTATATAATTACTTTGCCTATATAACTTTTAACTAATTATTGTTGTATTGTGGAAATTTGCTAAATATAAGTATAAAAATAAGACTAATGTGTATTTTAAACTAATCAGGTATTTAAATCCAATTTTAAGTATTTAATACGGGGGTTTCAGTTGGGGTTCCTGAAAAGAGTAGTCATTGGTTTGGTTTTCTAAATTTGGGGGTGAATTTCTTTCTAATATTTACAATTTGATGGGGTTCTCAGAATTTACTAGATTTGTTAGTAAAATCTGTGTTAATTTTTAGGAATTTTTACCTGTACTCTTATACAAGGGTCCAAACATAATGCATCGCCGATGTATATATGGTTGCCTGTATTCAAGGGGTTTTAAAGGGTGACTGTATGTGTTTGTGGGTATTTGACTGGTGTTGTCACATAATCAACACCAGTTCAATATATATATATATATACATGATACAGATACATAAACTAATACAGTCTTAAGGGAAGCAAATGCATGGTTTCAAGAAAACGAAATAAAACTGAATGGAGAGATGACACAACATCTAAAATTCGATGCAAAAAACGAACAATCTTCGGAAAGTGTGGGATACTTAGGATTACTAACTATTGATTGCAAACTAACCTAGAGCTGTCATGCATTTGTGATAAAAATTTCTACATATGAAACAATCAGGGCAGCTTAGTTCTCTAACTTTGACAGCAATATCATGTATAGAATTCTGGTTTGGGAAGCATCTCCACCTACAGAAAAGATCTTCCTACTCTAGCAGAAGGCACTAAAAGTACTTTATGATCTCGAGCGTGATAAGAAGTAGACAGTTTTTTGTGAATTAAATTTTTAACTTAATTTAAGATGGCCAACAATCAAATTGACCGCTACATGCGACAATGTACTTAGATAAACCGTACAGTGTTACACACAAGTGAAGTTTGCCGATAGCAAATGTAATAAACAAAATGAGTAAGAGACACATACAAGACAGGTCCAGAACATAATACATGAACTAAATGTGATAATTACTGAAATAATAACCACAGCGTTAATTGACAAAATAAAAGATTGAGAAAAAAATCACGATGTAAAAGTTCTAACTGGATCTAACACATCAATAATTAGGTATGCTGATTAAGAGTCGGCAGCTTAAGTTTCAAGACATCCAAAAATGTGTATTAGTGTTAAACTCAAAATGAATAGTTGTAAATAACTGAATTAAAAACCCAACTGTTCAGACCGACAGCTTTGAACAGGTGTCCTGTTCAGACCAACAGCGTTGAACAGATATCAAACTGGTCTGAACAGGTGCTGTTTGAAATCTGTTGGTCTGAACAGGTACACCTGTTCACCTGCCTGTGCGGATTGTTACACTTGCCTCGTTCACGAAAGTGATTACACTCTGTATAAATTTCAAATGACCTTGAATTGCAAAATGAACCTCCACAAGAAATAACATGGGATTTTGCGCTGGAATCCGCATTGTATTACAACTGTTCAGACCAACAGATTTAAACAGGTGTCCTGTTCAGACCAACAGCGTTGAACAGATATCAAACTGGTCTGAACAGGTGCTGTTTGAAAGCTGTTGGTCTGAACATGTACACCTGTTCACCTGCCTGTGCGGATTGTTACACTTGCCTCGTTCACGAAAGTGATTACACCCTGTATAAATTTCAAATGACCTTGAATTGCAAAATGAACCTCCACAAGAAATAACATGGGATTTTGCGCTGGAATCCGCATTGTATTACTACTACAAATACCGCATAGTTAATTATGGTTGTAGCTAGAAATAACAAACAGCCACAATGGGCCGTATGCATGAAAAGAAGTGTTAGCTGTTATTCCTTCAAACTGATGCAAAAACTTCAGTTTCAATGCATAAAAAAAGTTGAGCGAAAGCTTGCATTTGCAAGTGAAAGCGATCGCTCCTGTGAACAAGCTTTCACTTTTTCTGTATGCATAAAGAAAGAGTTCACTGACAAAAAAAAGATTTTGCTCCAGAAAACATGCATCTAGTCGAAAACAGCTCGTTGTATAGAAGTGAAGTATATTCGATTGTGCAAGAAAAAGTGGCGTGTCTTGACTATGATAGGTGGGGCGCTATCACAATCCAAAACATAAAGATCTTCCTTCGTTTTCTTGCCGACCCCGCATTCCAGTCTAGGGATTGGAGAAGAATTGGGTAGACGTCAGAGCAGTGTATCTTGCACTATTACATATTTTCTGAACTGTGTTTTGAGGAAAGGGAACGTATGAATCAGATTCCTTGATACCCAAGAAAGTATAATGCAAACCAAAGAAGAGTGGCGCAAGAAATACCGCTTCCCAACTGCTATTGGCGTTCTCGACTGTACCCATATGCGCATTGAGAAGCCAGGCGATCATGGTGACAAATATATTAATTTAGAAGGAGTGCCAACCATAAATATCCAGGCAACGTGCAACCAGAACTATGTTTTTACAAGTATTGAAGCCAGGTGGCCCGGGTCTGTGCATGATTCTCGTATTTGGAGAAATTCACCTGTTCGGCAATTGATGCAACGGACAACACACACAGTTCTTCTTGGAGATAGCGGTTATGGCATACAGCCATGGCTAAAGACTCGGTTTGCAAATCTAATAAATAATACGCAAAGAATTTCGATACCTTAGTGACAAGGGAAAGAGTCATCGTTGAGTGTTCCTTTGGACAGATAAAATCCGATTTCCTGTTCTGCAGTATACGTTTATAGTGCAACTTTAAAAAAATCCGAAAATGGTGGTCGCGTCTACAGTTCTACACAATGTTGCATAATATCTCGGGGACGAGGACATTCCAGAAGCGGATGATCAGACAGTTTTACACCAGTGACCCGGTTCTGTGCATGATTCTCGCATTTGAAGAAATTCGTCAGTTCGAAAATTAATACAGTAGACAACACGCAGCGGTTATGGCAGACAGTCATGACTAATAACACCGTTTGCGAATCAGTAACTGATGCGCAGAAGAATTTCAATACTTTACTGACAAGGGCAAGAGGCATCATTGAGTTATGCAGTTAAGTTTTCGATTGCACCTAAGAAAATCACAAAACTCACTCATAACCCCACCTACCGGAGAGGACAGAACAACATCTGTCGTTACAAAATAAATACATACAATATCTGTTTCTTTTTATCCGTTTTTGTTTTCAATCGAGATTTGATGTTCTTCAATTTCTTCTGAAATCCTTTCGCTGTCATCTCTTAACTTGACTTAACTGACTTATGTATTGTGCCACGATTCTCTCTAGCGCAGCTCTCTTGTTCTTCTTGGTCGATGGGACTTGCAACTTGCTGAGAATTTCAGGATTATCCCTAGCCTTCTCGACAATGAAATATAAACCGCTGACATTTCCGGACACATCAACAGCATCTTCAAAGTCTGACTCTGACATATTTTACTTTTAATGACGCATTTTAATTATTAAAATTAAGAAGAGCTCGCGAATAGTACTCAAATATAACGCATAACTTAAATGCACGTTGTGTACCTTGTTGTGTATCTGTTGTTTGTCACAAACGTTCGCTTCTCTTAGGTGAAGTGTTTACTTGGAAGGGAAAGCAAAAGACTTTTGCACACGTAAACAAGCTTTCACTTCTACTTTTATCTTCAAAGCAATCGCTTCCACATCCAACTTTTTTTTCATACGGGTCAATTAACTGAAAATTTTCAAACAGACAAATATTCGGTTACAACGCCGATTCAATTAAATAAAAATGCTTATTAAAAACATAAATGAATTCTTAAAACGTAATAATATCTTCTTGGAAATTGTTTACAAGCGAGTTAATATTAACACTAAAATTTAACGCGTAGCTTAATACATAGTCCACATATAAAACACAAACAAACCGTTTATTCAGTAATTTAATTGGCACAACTGAGAAATATTATTATACACGAGCGGCACTTGACGCATTGCGACCGTACTATGACTTTTTAGATATTTCGCCATGTCTTCACGGGGTTAAAGTAAAGGGTGCGATGAGTTTAGGAGCAGCGGTCAGTAGCAATACCAACAGCAAACACAATTACCTACTTCGAGTTTATCGTTATTGTTAAGTCGGGCCTGAGGTTGCTGTTAGCTTTTCGTGCTTGCTGAGATGAAGCGACTTGTAAACATACGTAAGCGGTAAATAGTGTTACCGTTCTGGCGTTATGGAAATGTCGAAGAAGTTAAATAGTTGACAAGTTGATATTATATTAAGCCCGGGATAGTTATTGTTTGGCAGAATTAATTAAACTGATATTGCCCTCTCTGCTATCAAATCTATATATTACAAATTTAATGCAATAATAACACTAACTAACATTCTAAAATTTTAGTCTTTTTGCATTATTTTAAGCATAAAAACTGTATTCTGGCATGACGTATCACGTCACATTTTTAAAATAAATTTTTCCTGTTTTCACAAAGATTAAGATAAAATTTTAAATTAAAAAAGCATTGTAACAAGCTCGAGCATGTTCGCGACTATACTGTGAAGGGCAACGGCAATTAAAAAAGATGACGACGTCACGCATTCCAGAGAGAAGCAGAGAATACATTAGTCATCGCGAAACATACTAAATTGAAAACTTCTGGAATTAATACGTGCATATATGAAGGTTGCAGCAGGCGTAGTGATTCTTTTATTGGTTAGTTGTTGACGCCGTCTCACAAAAGATACACGAAATGTCACTGAATAGTCACTTAGTTAAAAAAGTTTGAAGCAGTGTTCAACAAGTTGTGTGGCGCGTGATTTTCAAGAATGGAAAACGGTGTAAGAGGCTGAAAAAAATCAACGGACAGTGTTGTAATGTTTATGGATTATATGTCCCAATATCGCAAAAGAAGCCTTTAAATGAATGAATTCAAAAATGATATGAACAATATTGTGGCTTCAAAATTAAAAATCAAGACAAAACATGTGTACGCATATATTATACTGTATTTCGTGTTATTTTTATTATTATAAATTAACTCAATGGAATGAAAACAAGAATTCTTCTGAAGTCCTGTCAAAAAGGCCAATGATTGGCGTGAACCAGCAATACACGTCACGGACCGTTACTTCTCTCTTGAAAAAATTGAAGGGTTTTCAAAAGGAAATAAATACAAAATAATGTATCCAGACATTCCTTCTGTAAGCAAACCGTTGAAAAGAACTGATTGTGAATTTCCAACTCCAATGCATTCAAATTCTTCTACAAATTCCACGAACGCGGAATATATAAGTGATGTTTTAAATGTGTCATTTTCAAGTGATCTGACGTATGTTCCTTTTGACGAACCACATCCCATTACTCAATCAAATCTGAATGATTTGATACGGGTTTTGGGTTTAATCACAAACTTTGGGATCTCGATTAAAAGAACGGAATATTTTACATTCCACTACAAGAATCTGTGTATTGAAGAATCGTCACGAAAAGTGAGTTCATTTTACAAAGTTGAAAGAAATTTCGTTTACTGTACTGACGTAAATCAACCTTTGTGAGAACGGTGTATTGAATATAACTGCAGAATGGCAATTGTTTACCTACACGTCGAAAACAAGTCTTAAAGTTGTGTTACTCTATAATGGTAACTCGAAACCATCAATTCCAATGGCTCATTCTACAAACACAAAAGAAGCGTATGACAATATGTCAACTATATTAAATCTGATTCCATATTCAAATCATCTTTGGCCAATCTGTGGTGACCTTCAGGTATTTCCTTATTACTGAGACAACAAGAATGGTTTACCAAATATTGTTGTTTTTTGTGTCTGTGGTATTGCCGAGCAGTTGAGTATCATTACCAAATAAAATAATGACGACCACGAACCAGCATTATTCCTGGAGAATTTAATATAAAATGTTTAGTTTCCAAACCTGAAGCGAAATTTCGAGAAGGAATATTTGTTAATCCACAAGATAGGAAGCTGTTGAAAGATGAAAATTTTGAACGTACCATGTGTGATTTAGAGCTGGAAGCATGAACTTAAAAATGTTACCAAGATTTCGTGGCTAATTTGCTAAAAACTATAAAAAAAATTAGGGTGCCGAATGTCTAATTTAGGAAAGACGAGTGATGAACATCAAGAGATTGCAGAAATGTAGAAACGATATCAAGGTATTATTGTTTCTTGCTCTATATATGAATGTTTTTCTTTATTTTTATGTGTTATTATATTTTTGTAATGTATGTTTCATTTTTGTTAACTTTTAATTATATTGTCAGTTAATGTATTTTTTACTTACAAATATTGTGAGCATACTGATGCGGAGCAGCTGTCGTACATATACAGTCTCAGCGGCCGAGTTTATTGTCTGCCGGCCCGAGTACACGACTATACACCGAAGGCGATGCAAGGCCTCCCATGTATACGTACGGACGGCAGTGTCTGGCATGTGCGTATATGTAGGGGCCATATAGGTTCCCGAGCGATTCACATGTATATATGCTGTATATCTTATGTTCAAAGTAGAGCGGCTCCGATATCTCGGCGCACACCGAAAATAAATAAATGTGTATTTGAAGTGATATTGAGTTTCATTTATGGTACTTTCAAAATAGGAAGTTTCCTTAACACTTAAATATATCAGAAATTTTCCTTTTCGTGCAGTTAAGTGTTTTTTATTCTTGATACTAATTAAACATTCAAGTATCTGTTATGTCAAGATTTTTATACTTATCTATTTTTTCTTATAACTTCTGTATAACAAATTTTCTAAATACAATATTATTGTTTATTTACTAGCGGAGTATGATTATAACTCTAAAACTAGACGTGGTGGAAAAATTCGGTTTTTGGTTATGCCTTCAGTTAAAGAATTTAAGAACTGTCCACAAATTTTTACAACAGTTATAAAAAAATGGTCGGCTAGTGTAATAGTAATAATGATTATGTGTACTCTAAATACTTTCACATTTTTTTACGGTTTATAACAATCAATAAGATCCACAGTTATATAAAATATCAGTCCTAAGCTATCGCTAAAATGCAAAGTTTGCAGATTAGTAAATAATTTGCTCAGTGTTATGTATGCAGCAGTATGTATTATTACATAAATCAACTGGATGTTAACAAATTTGTGTGATACCAACTTGGTGACATCAAGAGCAAGGTCTTGTTTCTTTACACATCCAATAAATATAATACATCTTGCCTCTGTCGACTTAGTAAGGTACTCTAATTAAGTAGTGTAAATAGTTATTAAGATTATTAGATAAGTCACTATGGGTAAGAGTCTTAGATTAGAGTAAGTTTGAGTATTGGTAATAACAGCATTAGTTTTTAGGGTAACAAAAAAATAATTAAAAATTCCATATCTCACAGTTTCATTTAAATTTTTGTAATACATTTTATGTTTATAAAATGTATTACAAAATTTGTGTGATACCAACTTCGTGACATCAAGAGCAAGGTCTTGTTTCTTTACACATCCAATAAATATAATACATCTTGCCTCTGTCGACTTAGTAAGGTACTCTAATTAAGTAGTGTAAATAGTTATTAAGATTATTAGATAAGTCACTATGGGTAAGAGTCTTAGATTAGAGTAAGTTTGAGTATTGGTAATAACAGCATTAGTTTTTAGGGTAACAAAAAAATAATTAAAAATTCCATATCTCACAGTTTCATTTAAATTTTTGTAATACATTTTATGTTTATAAAATGTATTACAAAATTTGTGTGATACCAACTTCGTGACATCAAGAGCAAGGTCTTGTTTCTTTACACATCCAATAAATATAATACATCTTGCCTCTGTCGACTTAGTAAGGTACTCTAATTAAGTAGTATAAATAGTTATTAAGATTATTAGATAAGTCACTATGAGTAAGAGTCTTAGATTAGAGTAAGTTTGAGTATTGGTAATAACAGCATTAGTTTTTAGGGTAACAAAAAAATAATTAAAAATTCCATGATATCTCATAGTTTCATTTAAATTTTTGTAATACATTTTATGTTTAATAAAATGTTTAATATGTTTCTGTAACATATCCCAAAACTGAGACCGTAACAATATAAAGCCGGCAAACATTAAATTTGTTTGTTTCTTTATAACAGTTTTTAAACAACTTGAACTCATAGCATAGGGCGGAGTGGTTGGCCGTTTAGCAAGTGGTTCGTCGAGCTCCGTAATAAAATCCATCTATTGGATCATTACGAGCGGAACTACATACGAAATAGATTAAAAAGTATAAATAAAGTGTTAAATTAGTATTGGAAAAGTGATTGTGTATATTAACAAGCAAACGATGTAAAAATCATCACATTTATATTAAAATAAAAATACTGAAGTTATGCGGCGGGCGAGATGAAGTAATCGGCTTTCTGCGGATTGACCGGGGTCAGATTTCCAACTCGCTCGCGGAATGGGCAAACAAATTACATGGATTACATATATCAAATGTTGCATATACAATCGATAAATGTAACATATATAAACAAATAAAAAATACAAAGGGTTGTACTTCTTGGTTGATATTTGCAATTTAATATAAAAGAATTGAGATGACTACACAACAGATGAAGGGAAAAAGATAAAAGAAGATTTTCTTAAAAGCTGAAAGAAAACCGATCATAATATAAAAGATTCCCCCACAATAAGCAAAGAGATAAACAAATATTATGCTCTAATTAAAAACCTGTCAGAGAGTATACAGCATATAAAAGAAAAACAAGTCACTAGCAACAAAGGACCAAAAATACTTCAAAAGGAAATAAGAATCCCGAGTGCAAAACGAAAAGAATTTAAGAATGAAATTAAACAATTATAGGATATAAACGAGAAGGTCATAGAAGAACTCGAAAACTTAAAAAAAAAGGTCAAGACATCATATAAGAAAATAGAGAAATTAGAAAGGGAACACAGAGGAAAAAATATTACCCTCCAAGGTCTAAAAATGGACACAAACAACCCCAGAGTATTAAAGAAAAATATTGAAGATTTTATAAAAGTGGAACTGAGCGTAGATGTGAAGGTGGAATCAACAAAAGAGCTGGGAGAAAAAAACCTGTTTTGTTGAGCTAAACAACAAAGAGATATATTCATTATTCTGAATAACAAAAGCTGGTTACAAAAACATAGAGATCTATATAAATGATGATCTGAATAAAAATGAGAGAGATGATTTGAATAAAAATGAGAGAGATGTACTAACAAAAATCAGGAAAACCGCAAAAGCAGAACTATTTAAAGGAAATTTTGTCAAAGTGGCCTTACAAACTAATAATCAATGAAGAAATCTGGACTTGGAATAAGGAGATTGAGAAGTTGAAAAACTCAACACGGTGCAAAAAGCTAGTAATCACAGACCACACAAATATATCGATCCAGCGGAGATTAGGTACGGGAACAGTGCATAGAAAAGCGAGTCTAGACATCACTGAGAAAACCAAATTAAAGAAGGGCCAGATAAACATAATAGACATACCGAAGCAGGGAACCAAAGTAAATATCAGGATCAGTACTTGAAATGATAAAGGTATAAATTGGGGGAAAAAACGAAATTGTCGAAAGTATGAAGTTAAGCAATTTAGAATATTTAGGCCTAACTAATGGTGGAATTCTGTAACTTTCTCGGAAGCTCCGGCTATCGTAGGCCCTGGCAACGAAGTGACGTTGCGATGACGATTTCAGAATTTTTGCAGTTAGTGACGTAGAAGTGTCAATTTACGATTTTTTGTACATAACCTTTATGTTTAACATGTAAACAGACATATCATATACCAAAATATTTCAATTTAAAATTTTAACTAATACGAAAATTGTTTGAAATATAATATAGCGATTGCTAACATTTTTTTTTAAAGAAAATGTACGGAACATTTTGTAATGCCAAGACATAGTATAAACATATGTTTATACTGCTGCCAAGATAGCACGAAACACTTTGGAAAATTTCAACAAGAACTGTTATCATTAGGAGAGTTTCAAAGGACGTAGTATCGCACTAGTGTATAGTGAATTTGCCGATAAATGTCTTTTCAGGCACATTTATGAATGATGAAATGTGATTTTTTTATAAAGCCAACAAGGACAGGTATCCCTATAAAGTGGACATTGTTTTTCTTACAAGAGTACCTAAAGACAAAAAAATACATAAACCTAGCAGACAATATCCACACAACATGAAGCATGTGAAATGTGCACAAACTAAATGTTCGAAAAAGTCTATTATGGTATCGTGTTCACAATAACTTCACAATTTAAAGTTGACTTTTTCATAAGATTTTCTAATAATAAAACTACATCAAATTGAGAGGATGTTAAACTTTATATTATGTTGAAGAAAATAAGAGGAAATTTACCTGGTTAGTCAATGACTTTCTTTATTTGTAAGTCAAACCGCAAAGATTTTATCAATGTGTAACTATATTGAACGATTAATGTTTTAGGATCCAAAAAGGTAACATTAAGTTTTAATAGCATAGGCCAAAGTATATAAATGGTTGAAGGATATCGATGATTTTGTATTTAGAAAATCGACCAATCCTGTTATGTATTGTTGTATTTGGTACACCAAATCATTCGATATTATTGCAGGATTTTGTTGTCGAGCCTCTGAAATTATAGTAATATAAAGTTCTCTTTATTTGCAGTTTTTACAGGAGAGTAATATTCATTAGGCTGAAATTTGCACTTTTTCAACTCAAAAGAATGTAAAAAATTATTGTTTAATAAATTTACCAGCAAGTATTATAAAACAATAGATGACATTTGACTCGGATAATTATACTAATATTGGATATGAATTATATGTTTACTATTAAATCTTAACAATAAAGATCAAAAAGAAAAATAATAATACTGAACTAGAAATGTGAACTTTGAATAATAGGTCCTCAAATAGAGATTGTTTGTATAAATATTCAAAAATAAAACACATTTTATTGTCAAATATATTTTCTTTTATTAACCTTACCATAAAAGTAGTGCTGAAATTTAGAAAAAAAATTACAGTATGTGAATAGAAAAAATATATATATACAAAAGGAGAGTGTTCTTCATCGGCTAAAAGTGGAGCAAGTATATCAACATGTGTGCCATCAATTACACCTACATCTCGTGCACCCCATTTTTCATAAAAACTATACAGAAGAATAATTTTTAGAACGTTTAGCAAAGATACCCTTAATTACCCTTGGTAAATATATGAACTGGGAGCTATCGATTAAACAAAATACATCTCCGGTCTCCCATTTTTTATCATAAAAACAAAATAAAGAATTATTTTTAGAATATTTTGATACAACATAAATACCCTTGCTTGACACGATTCTTCGATTCACAATCACTGGGAAATTTTATACATTCAGGGAATAAATTGTTTGATATTACAAGACAGACCTGATGAACTATTCGACTTACTGAACTCTGACTGAGAGAAACAAAGCTATTAATACCAACACTATTCTGATAGCTGTCTGATGCTACGAAATTTAATGTTGTTAAGACCTGTAACAAATATATAATGTGCACTATAAAGTTAATATGCATTTCAAGTGATGTTTATGATAATAACCTTCAAATGTAATGGTATATTTGTTTGTTCAATATGTCCATCCAATAACTGGATCAGGTTTTGAACAGTGTCCTTATTCAGTCTAAACATTTGTTTAAAATGCCTGTTTGGTATTTCAAAAGGATTTCCGTGATCTCTTAAACGTTTGCGGAATATACGCATATAATTTCTAAAATAAAGAAAATAGAGAATATTATGTATACTCTATATATTTTATATTATCGATTACCTACCTGTTGTGATCTTCATCTAATAATAATGCTATAAAGCCATTCATATTTCCAAATATAAAACAATAATAATTATAACAAATAAACTAACAGAAACTATAAATATAACAACAGGAACAGTATATTAACAATAGTTATATAATAATAATATAACCACAATATAACCAACAACATCTTTACTCACGAACGTTTTGACAGTTCTACGTCACTAACTCTCAATATTCTGAAATCGTCATCGCAACGTCACTTCGTTGCCAGGGCCTACGATAGCCGGAGCTTCCGAGAAAGTTACAGAATTCCACCATAAAACTAAAAAGATACGTAGGTAAAGGAGTGACACAACGAAGGATGAGTATTGATTATACTGGTCGGGGATGGATACAAACAAATGGGGAGAAGAAGGCGATAGTAAGACCAGATAGAGTAGAAAATCTATAGAAGGAAAAATATGTAAATTAAAAAATATTAACAATGAGAGAAATCTGGACAGTATAAGTATCCTCATCCTTATCATTGCTCATGGTTCAAATGAGAACGTAAAGTAATTGGATAAGACAATTATTTTGAAATCTTACAAACAGAATTAGACTATGAAGGAAATATTATACTAATGGGAAATATGAATAGCAGAGTCGAGAAAGACAATACAGGAACTGAAAGTTGCTTTAGACATTTGGAGAACCTGTAAAAAACAACAATGAAAAAAGATTATTAAACCTCTGCAAACGACCTGATCATAACAAATTCAAAATTGAATATAAAGAGAACCACAAATTTGCAAGAGAAGTGCAATCATAGACGATTTCATAGTTAATAGGGAAAACCAACAGTCGGTAAAAGCTGTCAGGGTATACAGAGAAGCAGAAATTGGCAGTGATCACTACCTGATAACAATGCAAACGAGAACAAACAATAACAATATCAAAGTTGACAAAAGGGAAAAAATATTTAAAGCAAAAATAAGAAGCCATAAATTTAAAGATGCTGAAACCAAATAAAAAAGAGTCTAAAAGAAATTAGCCGAAAGATTCGGAGAACACTAATGCACATAGGATAATGAAAATAACATGGGAATACTTTAGGCGGACAATCCCGACCACAGCTAAAGAAGTATGTGGAACATCAAGATCCTCAAATATATATTCAAATGAAAGTAGATGGTGATTAAAAGAAATACAATTAAAAGTTAAAGAAAAGAATAACAAATCAATCAGATGTTTGCACTCAAACACAGAAAATGACCTCTAAGAGTATACAATTGCACGCACTAAAGTGAAACACCTAATAAAAAAAAACTAAAAAAAACTGATCTGGGAAGAGTTCCGACGTGGAATGAAAAAAAAATGTTTTATGGCGCATTAAAACAATTAAGACAGAAGAAAACTCCTACACTAAAAAATCTACTACACAAAGAAAATTACAAAAATTATAAATAAGCAAAGCCCCAGAATACGATGATATCACATGTGAAATTATAAATTAAATGGGAGAAAAGGCAAAAGAAGAACTCGATGTAATACTGAATAAAATATTATACCCAAGGATTTGAACACAGATACAATAATACCATTGTACAAGAAATTACATACAAGAATTTGCACTAATTATAACGGCATCACTTTAACTAGAATACCTAGTGACGTTTTCATTAGAGGAATAGAAAACAAATTAAGACAGAAGCTAGAGACATAATTGATTAAATAATTAAAATAACTTTAATTCATTCGCATTTATTTATAATTTTTTCTCATCTTATACTTTATTTATATTTTGTTTTTTCTTATCTTTCTTTTGTTGTTTATACACTTTCATTACTTTTCTCATCTCACAGCAGCACTATCCGAGGGAACTTTCACAGATTTGTTAAATCATCATCTTTCTTATTTCTGCCTGGTAATGCTTTTTTCTTTCTTTTTTTTCTATGTACATCTAATTTCGCTAATAATCTCGTTTTCCCTTTCCTTCCTTTTGTATCGACTAACAAGGGAGGTTTGGGTATAATGGGAATCCCGGATTCTTTCATTAAGAACGGACAACCTCAAGCGCCATTCGGCCAGCAAAGATCCAACATTGCTTTCGCCGTGTCACAACGAAATGGGAAAATATATTTCATTTGGAGCTTATTTCACGAAACTCTTTTACGGACTATGTGAAAGGCTTAGCCGTATAATATTAGGTATGGCTATATGCGTACGCAGTGGCTATATAACGAGGCAGTTACCTTTTTTCATAATTAATCCTAACCGGGGATCTTTCTGTAGCTTTATATTATTCACATTCGTGTAAAATTTCTAACGAAATAAATAATTTAAAGTCAGACAAAGCCTAACTTATACAATGTTGCACACGAGATAAATAAATCTTTAATCATTCTACAACAGTGTGAACATTCATTAGTTTAATGAACCTTTTAAGTGAAAATAAATTTATTATAGGGTAAAGTTGGGTTTTAAAAGTTGTAATTAAATTCTGAATTATTGATTAATAAATATACCGAAACCAACGAGTAGCTCTAATAATTAAATAATATTAGATATTTAGGCAAACCATTTTTTTAAAAGTAATTATAATAATGAACTTTTAAATGTCAAACAAATTAGTATCCTTGCAAAGGACAATTAACATCCATACAGATCTTGTAAGAAACCTACATACACCAAAAAATACTAAGTCAATTTGATTTAATAGTTAATAGGCGTCTAAAACATCTAACATGCGATCGAAATTGAATGACATAATTTTATTTTACTTTTCGGGACTTGTCATCAATATCTACATCCTTTTTTTAATTGTGAAATTAGCGTTTTGAGGAAATTTTTGTTATTTCTAATTAAATTTATGAGATTCCCCCCATATTTTCTTGTATTTATTATTTTTCATATAATTGTCATATTGACAAGTGTTGTTATAAGAAATAACATATTGATTAAACGGCAGAGACATATTGCTGTAAATTAATTATATAAATTAAGAACTTAATGCGCGTGCAAATGTCTATAGGGCAAGCCCATATTTAGTGAATTAAACCTAATTTTGATAATTTTATCTATGTATGATATTGTAACGAAATAATTCCACAAAAAAAAGCAAAGTAAACATCGGCGCGGCGACGTTAAAAACCCACTGTAAACAAGTTGTAAATCATACACGCAGTACGACGTAGACCGGCAAAAAAAGGCCTGGATCTTCTCTAGTATATCCCCGACTCATCGAGAAGAAAGAGATAATTTTCTCGTATATTACTAGACTATTATATGCCGATATAAAAGCGGCCAGTGTCCAGAAAGAATTAATTCATTCAGTAGTATTCGTACAGTGCAAATAAACATAAATATAGTAGATGGTGCAGTGTTATTATAGTTCAAGAAGTAAATAAATATTACAGACATAAATAATAGTGATAGAAATAAATACGTGTGTTAATTTAAGTGCGTTACATTTATTTTATATTTTTATATTGTGATTAGTTTTAAGTGTGTAAATATACAGACTGTTTCAAAACATTTGCACGAGTTGTTTATTTCAACCCCGAAAACGCAACAATATTTATACATATTTGTGTGAAATTTTAGAACATTCAGTATACGTATGCTTTTATCTCATTTAATTCACAACATGTGTCATGCATTATTGCTTATTTAGTTGTTTTACTCATATTAGCCTTACAAACGTTCATGTAGGACAGGTTACCTAATAATGATGCTATGTAGGCAATTTGTATTTATTTGCGTTGTGTGTCTAATAATCTAATCAAACAGAATAGGCAGGTTGTGGGTTATGCTTTTTGAGGGCAGTGTAATCCGAGTTACTTATCTTGTTGCTGCATGTATGTTTTGTATGGGTATAGTAAGACCAAGTACCAGGTTTATTGAAAAGTAGTTTTTATGTAAAATGGTCTTGTATAAAAAGTTTTTTTTATTTTATTTTCTTAGAACAATTCAATATGTGTTTGTTGATATATTCAGTTTATTTCTCGTATATGCAATTCCAGTTTTCTTATCGTTTATTTTTATAAGGACAGCAAACAGACTTTTTAGTTTAAGAAATGCTTCACAGCAATAAAGTTTATTTATTGAAAAACATGAAATAGTAATAGAAAACGTATCTTCTAAAATATTCTATATGATATTCTATATTAATTATTATTAATAACTATATCTACTTACAGTATTTAATTATTTAATTGCTTTTCTTTTAGTTTTCCAGATTATAATAAAAATTATACGTATTTCTTGGTTTGCAAATATTTTAACCGGTCAATCATGACGCCATTTTATTGGAATGCCGTAACTGGTAATTGAAGTTGCCACTGGGACCGCTACGTTGATATATTTCCATTATAGGGAAGGAAATATATAAACGAAAATTCAATTTTATTTAAACGTTTTATATTAAAAAAAAATCTTTAACGGTTGTGCACGCAGATTTTGAAGATCTTTGTTGAGAGCAATACAGAAAATTAGAACATAAAAACTAGAGAAGAAGTATATCAGCTTTACATAATCCTACACTAATAATAAATAGCGCATATACGGAAACTACCCGAAAAGTTATTGTATAGTGACATTAAAATTATGTGTAATAGTTTATAGGTTAGCGTTATTTAATTAATAAAAATTAAGTGTTCAATATGCATACATGAAAGTTTGATAAGATGTATGAAAATACAAGGTATTTATTTCTTTAAAATTAATAATTTAGGGCAATATTATCATTCTAAATAAATATTTACGCATAACTGCTTTGGGCAAGCACTCGTTTACTACATCGATTGATGACAAGTAGGTAAAAACTGAGCAGTTGTTCTGTCAATAAGAGTATTATGTGTTCCAGGGATATCATTGATTTAGCGTTTGAAAGCATGGTTATGCAATTAATACAAGGACATGTGAATAGGTGTGCCTTTTTCATTTAGCTTTCGCATGTGACTGAGTGAATAAAATTTGTGCTTACTGAATTCACAAAATAGTCTATATAGAGGGTAGGCGTCTAATTTATCCGTGAGCTTTATCCAGGGATAAGACTGTTTGTTGTTCATGTTGTGTGAGTGACTTGGGTAACCGGAGTAACACCTGAGCCAAAGCTATTGTTTTACTAATTATTATCTACAATAAATACTTGTGACTCATATGTCAAGCTAATTGTATCTGTGTATCAAATTTTGAAAGTTACTTTGCATCTAAAATCTTACGAGCTTATATGTAATATAATTGTTGTTTTTTGTATATAATTTTGCCTTTTCATTTACTAATTTGTCAATAAATCTGAAATTTTTCAAATATCTTCTATTTTACCCTACCCAAAAATCAAGGAATGTTTTAAACAGTGAAAGTACATAATGTATCTGCAACACATCAAGGCCACACATCACAAAATAATAACCTGAATAGAAAAAGAGGTAGAAAAATGTATACCAATGCAAAACCCACCACATGCAGTAATATCTGTGCGACCGGGTGCATTGTGTCTCATGTATTAGCAAAAAGGATTGCAAACTTTGCAATAGTTAGGGACACAGCAATATACATAACAATAACGTTTGTTTTTGATAAGACAAGAGCCCACGTTCGTAACGGCTAACGAAATGAACAAGGAACATGGAAATACTCTGTAAAATTAGGTGTTGATGAAGATCTAATTTGTATCTTAAGAACTCACAAATCGTTTTTGAGAAACAACAGACAGCATCTTGTATGTTGCATTATAGTATATTATGCAATGAGTATTTAATGATAGCTATTAAGACACGAGTAAGAAAATTACAATACGAGACGAAGCCGAGTATTGTAATGAATACGAGTGTCTTAATAGCCATTAAATGCGAGTTGCATACACTATTTTCTCTACGACCCCATAATAGAACATTATTTTTTGAACATTCCATTTCATAAATTGAGGTTAAAATTTTCCATGTACCTTTGCGAATTTAGCTGGTAATAAATTGTTCATGGTTACTAAGGTTTCTTCCATAATTTCTGGTGGACTCAAATGTTATATTTCACTGTCATTATACCTCATTTTTACCGTTTATATTTTCAAAAAAGCACAAATTTTAAGTACTTACTTGTAAATTGCAGAGAACTGTCACATTTATTTAATTTGTATATTTGTCAGATATGCAGTCACCATATTGAATATTATTTGAATATTGGAATGTCGCATTCCTATTGGATATAAACTTGTATCGTAATGAAAAATCTGTATTCCTATTATGTATAAACTTGTATCATTGTGAAAATCTGTATCGTAATGGACATCATTAAAGTACAGGTTTGGCATATTTAATAATACAATTAAAGTATGGGAGTAGAAAAAATACATTTATTATCTGACAGAAGCATACTTAAATTATAAACTCTGAATTATACGAAATGTAGTTACATTCTATAAAGATAAGATAAAATATCAACAAAGTTTATTAAAAAATATTTAAGTGATTGAGAAAAAACGAGAATCGTGAAGATCCTATTTCTAGAAATCAAAGATTAGATATGACATGCTATAAGTGCTAAATAAGTTTCAATTCCGCTATATACAAATATAATCAACAGCCAGGAAGTGAAATAAAATGTCTTATAAATGAATCCAAGAATTTGGGGTTGCTTTGTATATTATTCATCAATTTAATAGCAAGAATTCAAACTAATATGAAATTTAATTAAATCACAGGTAGTACAAGTATACACCCCATAATTAATAGAATCCCTAAAAAGGAGGGTACAAAGCTTTCGTGTATAAAAATATAAACAAACGTTCAGTAAGCGTTAATTAAGAATTCACAAAAATTTATAAAAAAAAATTTTATATTTTCAAAGTCCTGGAATCTGCTCTCAAACGACTTCCAATCTTTGAGTGGGAAGAAAGGTCAATATTTTCGTTAACTAAATTAATTAAAAATTAGCTTTGAATCCGCTTATCAAAGTAAACATAGTCGGAAGTAAACAATATTTGTCTTGTAATTTGTGGTTTAAAATATTGAGGTAATTAGTAATGTCAATAAGAAATGCAAGATCACTCAACCAGGATTTATTTTTCAGTAAATCAGTTTGACACCTACTCTCTCAGTTGAAGAAATGCTTCAACATGCTGCCCCCTGAAAGCCATCGCGCAGCGCAATACAATTGCCAACAACTTCTTCAAATAAAACCTTGAATTAATGTCTGTAAAGAGCTTTCGCACGTATGTAATTTATACAGCGTACTACCGGGTCCATAATATAATCCAATTTTATGTCCTTTACACACAACGCTTTCTGGTAGATGATGCATTAGTGTAGACATATTTTTGTTCCAAGTAATTTTGTAACAAAGCGACGCAACCATTGTTCTTCCCGGTCATTACAGGTGCGTCATCAGTGCAAACAGATTTCGTTATGTCCCATGGTAAAGCTTTTCTTTAACGCGTATTCTCCAATTTTCCTAAATATATCTTTTCCTTGGGTTGTAGTTTCCAGTTGATATATTTCTAGTAAATCTTAAAATACATTCCAATGTTCATCAATGCAACGAACAAAAAAATTCAACTGAGATCTACTCGTTAAATCGCAAGTATTTGCACTTTATTACGATCTCTTGGATCTGGTCGCTGATATCAACTGACATGTCGTCTCTAGCTTTGACGTTTTGGTCATTACTCTTTTGTGCAAATATTGTTAACGCCTTTTTAACAATTTCTCCATCAGAAAAAAGCTTCTTCTTGTTATAAGATGTTTTGATCAAAGATTCAAGTTCGTCGTGAAATACACGGTAAAAACTTTTGAAACACCATTCAAATAAAGTTTAATTTTTTTGAATACGCAAGAGTTTATATACCCGCAATGGGGCCTGCCTATTCGAATAAATCGTTATTTCAAGTCATAAACACGTATTGAACACGTGAACATCCAGCATTATCGAACATTTAGCATACATCACGTGAACAAATCACGACTTTGGCCCATCAAATTAATTAAATTTTTCGCGAAGAAAAATGTATACATTTAACATTTTATATAAATTACTTTAAGAAGAACATATAATTGCGGAAATGTAATTATTTAGAAATGGCCAACTTATTAAGACAACTTGATATTTGTATTTAATGACTACATTTTGACATTTCAATACATAGATAGACAAAACTTCGTTACATAGTGAAATAGATTTAGAGACAGTAACTGCATAATAAATCAATTAAATACGGGGGGTTCAAGAAATAGCATATAAAACCACACTTTGTCAATATAAATAATTAAAGGATGACAACGACAAATAGCGCAAAATGTTCCAAATGGAAAATAATAAATAGTTAATCAGTAAGGTGAAATTAAAACTAAAATTTAATATTTATTTATAAATTTATTTACCGCCATGGCAGTTGACAAAGTTCTTCGACCTAGCATTTTGGCAAGAATAAGAGAGCGTCGAGCCTTTCAACTATATATGAACGCGTTTTCGAGAAATCAGCGTTAACTACATAGGAACCGCTTTATTCAAGCTTCTGTTTCATCCAATAGATTTTTAAAAATTGCAGGTAACTATTATTAGTGTCACTCCAAACAAAAATAACAATACTAAAACTTTGTCGGTGCTATCCGCAAATTATATTTTATTTTATGCCAGCACAACATAATAAAAAGAAACACAAAGTCTTCAGCTGAATTAATATAACCAGTACAGCTTTTTCTACTCTACGGGAGATTATGATCCAAATGTGCAAAAAAATAAAGAAGATATAAAGGTATATGTTGAAGGAAAAACCTACCTAAGTTACATGACATTACCTATTATTATTGTTTTCGCAAATGTATCTTGAGATTTTTAACTTCTCCAAGTTTGTTGAAGAAGATCTGATTTGAATGTTCAATTGTGTGCTTAAATATACATATCCTGTTTATGCACCATAAATTAAGAAAAAGAAGGCTTTAACCCAATTATATGTCTCATTTTCTCATTCAGTAAGTGCTTCTATCAATAATAACAAGGCAAAGGACTATGGTTTTACAAGCTTTGTATTCCTTGAGTGTATGCGTGCAAAATTCTAATGTCTTGCTAAGTCATTTAACGCAATGGACTACCGATACGTGACGACGGATTTAGGGAAATCTTCCCGCGTTCATAGCGGTTTAAAGCGGTTTGAAGTGGGGAGCGGACTTGTAACGAGTTGCGAGATTAAGTATTAAGTTTCCAGCAGGGGTTTTCGCGGTGGAAAGTAGAGCGAATAAAATTGCCTGAAATCTGATCTTGTATTTTAAGGCAAGCACGTAAAACTACTGCGTATTTAGTTATTAAAATTTGAAGTGTTTAAGAAGGTAAAATTGCAAAATATTTTGTTAACTTCTACCGAGTCTAAAAATATTTAATGGGGAAGTTTTATATTTATTACATGAATACAATTCAACACAGAGAACGAAGTACCCTTTGGAATGGTATAAATAAATGAAATAAATATATTAAGCAGATAATACTAATTAATTAATTCGCACTGAATACAGATATAATTTTATGTAATTGTTTACCCGTGCGTGGATCACAGGGGGAAATCTTAGCATCCAATAATTAATTATTAATGTAACTTCAGATTACGAGGCACCCATTCAGCGACCAGCGAATGAGCTTGAGTACCATGTAAATGACGTCTTTTATATAAAACATCAGTCTAATTAATTATAAATGTTATTAGCGAATTATCTCATGATTTTATTGATGACTGGTTTACAAATACTCATAACAGAGATGCCTAGTTAAGTATTTTTAAATCATTTAATTTGAAACCTTTGGAAAATGAACAGCTAAAATAAACTATAACAATTCTAAGCTACCACTGTTACTTCTTAGCTATAATAAATTTTATATGTGTATCAAATATACAGGGTATGGAGAAAAAACTATTTTTTTTAGAATGCCTCTTACTGGACGGAGACTATGGTTTTGTGTATTTAAATAAGACTTGGCTTAAACAGTGCAAGACTGAATCATTTAAATGGCTTAACTTTAAACTCGTAACCGCTTTCTGTCGCAAAATATACATTAACGCTGTTCTACTTGGGTTCGGAAAAACTCTCTCAATACTGCTGTGAAATGAACCTTGAAGTGTGTGGTGTTAAAAGATTTCATAGGAATACCTCTTAGTATATACAACAATTAAATGAAATTTTAATCGCTAAATATCCCATCCGAGTATGTGGTGATTTCTATACTAATTTAAATGAAAATCGTGGCAATAAAGAAACAACTGTCAACCGGTTAGCTATCTTTGGCTTAATGCCTACTGTTAATGTTTACACTAGAATAACAAGCATGACTGCAATTCTAACAGATATTCGGTCAAAATTAAAGAAGGCAGCTCTTATTCCAATACTCCCAAAAGGCAACAAAACTATGATTAGTAATTATCTTCCTATTTAACTGCTGTCAGTATTTTTAAACATTTTCGAATGTGCTATGCTAACTCTTTTAAATGAGAAGAGTTCAATATCCTGTCACCGAACAGGTATGGTTTCCAAAAGAATAAATCTACCACAACAGCTCCATATGACTTCTTCAGGTTTGTACTTCGGGAAATGGACGACAAACTTAGTCCTTTTGGTTTATACTGTGACTTTACTAAAGCTTTTTATTGTGTACAACTCTTAATCAAATTGAACCATACGCATTCTACCAGTGTTAGAAACAATTACCATTCTACTGAAGTGCTTCTCAATATTGGTGTTCCTTAGGCATCCATATTACATACAATACTTTTGAGCATTTACATTGATGATCTGTGGTCTTTCCTAGCAAACATTGTACCCATCTTGACATCAAGTTCTTCACTTACAGACACAATGGATGCCACCGAATCCATTATTCAAAATCTATATAACTGGTTTAATGCCAACAAATTATGTCAAATTGTTTATGTAAATTTTACACCATATTTCATCCAAGAGAGCGCGCAATTACGAATATTCCATCTCAACCACGAAACGTCACTCATAAAGATTCAGTCAAGTTCTTAGATCTTTCGATAATCTTAGACTGGTCTGTTCACTGCGTTGAACGTGTCAATAAAACTGCATAAACAGGTCTCCATTTAATATATTACTTAATGTATATTGTGCAGAAATACAGTCTTACCTGTCATATGGGAAACACAGCCTACTTAATGGACTTGTGGCCTACTTCAGCAGTATCTTTGGTACCCCCTCTTCTGTTGCAGACCTTCCCACTGTGCAGAATTGCAACTGCAATATTCATTTTGATTGCTTCTCGGAGGATACTATTCTCAGTGCTATTAATAGCTTGAAAAATGATTTAACCTGTGAACATGACCGTATTCCTGCTTTCTTAAAACCCATTTATGCCTAGTGTTCTATATGTAGTACGGCTAAATCGTGTTTCAACTTGCAAAATCTGTTTTGTCTATTGACGACACAGTTTGTGTTTGAGTTTAGTACTGCGCTAGCTTTTGTATGAAGTAGATGGCAAAGTGAACACAATCCTTTCAAGTGTTTTATAAACATATAAGTTTGTGTATTTTCACAAGATGGAAGATTGCGGCGTACGATTTGTAGGGTATGTAATTATTTCATCTATAAAAGAATATTTGCTTTTACTTTTCTTTATAATAAGTTAGATAAATGATGTATGTTATAGAGTCATTTATTTCTTTTACTTACGTTTACTGTAAATACCTTTATTTTTCCGTCAAACGTAGGCGTCCTACATATAGTACTCTAGGCATGTAAGATCTAAGTCTCTTTTTATTTTAGAGGACTTACTCTTCAGGAAGCACTGACTATGATTGAAGATGATGAAGACTTTTGTAGAAATACGGAAGAAATAATTTTATATCCTCCAGTAAATGCATGTGAAGATCAAACAGATGAGGATTCCGGAGACGAATTTGATTTTTCTCTCAATAATTTGCCGGGATCTCAACTTGGTGCCGCATCTGATGTAAAATTTCATTCTGACGATGATAAAAAATATAAAATTTCTTCTGATGATGATGTACCCTTATCTACTTTTATAAAATCTTCCAAACATGTTAGAAATAATAATGCTAAGGATAAGAAAAAATATGACTGGGAACATATTGACTTGACTCCTGAGACGTCCACTTTTGAAAATGAAACTATAGTAGCCAATAGAATGACACCAATCGATTTATTTTCTTTATTTTTTGATCATACTTTACTTCAACTAATATTGGACAAAACTCAGTATTATGCTCAAACAAAAAACCGTACACAACTCATAGAAATGTCCGAGCTAAAAGCTTTTCTTGGCGTGTTAATCCTCAGTGGATACGTACAACTTCCGAGACGTAGAATGTTTAGGGAACGAGAAAAAGACGCTCACAATAGCTTAGTGAGCGATGCAATTACGCGAGACAAGTTCGAATATATTTTATCAAACTTTCATATTGTTGATAACGCTGCCTTGAACCAACAAGATAAGTTTGCCAAACTGAGACCTCTTTTTGAACATCTGAATAAAAAATTTTTAGAGCTAGCTCCTTTTGAACAAGATCATTCTGCCGATGAAGCCATGGTGCCGTATTACGGCCGTCATGGGTGTAAGCAATACATCCACGGAAAGCCGATAAGATACGGTTACAAGCTTTGGGCAGGAACGACCAGATTAGGGTATGTCGTATGGTTTGACCCATATCAAGGAGCTTCTATAGAGAAAACTTCAGACTTTGGCGTTGGAGCAACAGTAGTTCTCAACTACGCCAATGTCTTACAAGAACGGTGGCCTAATACCGCTTTTCACTTGTATTTTGATAACTATTTTACCTCTGTACCTTTATTAGAGGAATTGTCGAAGCGTAAATTATTTGGTACAGGTACTGTTAGAGAGAATCGTCTCCCAGGGAAGCCAAGTAGAGGCTTCCCTGGGAGACGTAAAGTAATGAAAAAGCAAAACCGGGGTTACTTCGACTACCAAAAAATTAAAGGCTCCAACATCATTGCCTTGAAGTGGAATGACAATAATATAGTATGTTGTTTGTCAAACGAAGCAGGCGTAAATCCTATTCATTCTACTAAACGATATTCCAGGAAAGATAAAAAAATTGTTCAAATCTCTCAACCGCATGTGATTTCTCTATATAATAGAAATATGGGCGGGGTTGACAGGTCCGATGAAAATATTGCCAAATATAGAATTTCAATTAGAGGCAAGAAGTGGTATTTTAGTCTTGTTTCTCACTGCATCGACTTAGCCATAAATAATGCTTGGCTACTTCATAGAGTTTGGGGCGGTGAACATGATCTTTTGAAGTTCCGACGCAGCATTGCCATTACAATGTTATCTCAACATAAAAAACGGAAGAACTACAATAGAAGCCACGCTTCCGCTACGGGTAACTAAAGTATATTTATCATTTGATTCTTGAATAATTCTAGACATTGCAGCTATTCGGAACGACGCACTAAGGTACGATGCTATTGAGCATTATGTTATTCCACAAGAAAAACAAACGAGATGCGCTGAATGCCATACGAAAACAACTACACGTTGTAGGAAATGTGACATTGGGTTACATGTCAAATGCTTTGTTATTTTTCACACTAATCGTTAAGCTTTATATTTTTATATTCTTCTAATTAAAACTAGTTCAAACAATGTTCATACCTTTTATGCCTAGTGTCCTATATTTAGTACACCATTTTCCACCCAGTTTTCCCTTAGCTAGAAAATACATTTCCGGTTTACATGCTAACATGTAAGCCTATATTGCGATATTGTTTAGTAAAAACTATAATTTCGTGACCGATGAGTTTTAGGCATAAATGGGTTAAGAACTACAAGTTTGTCTTCGTGAGGCCGCTACTCAAAATATTTCAACTCTCTTTGAGTTCCTCTACCTTTCCTGACGTCTGGAAAATTGCCAGAATTACGCCCGTCTTCAATACTGGTGATCAGACAGTTATCACAAACTGCAGGACCATTGCAATCCTTTCAAATTTTTCGAACATTTTTGAACTCTATTTTGATTCAGATCTTTATCCATTTGTTAGACGGAATTTGTCACCGTATCAGCATAGTTTTTTGTTTAAAAGCATAGCTGATATTCTTCCCACAGAATCATATAAACCACATTGCAAGCGGCACAGAATTTTAACACTGCGCAAAAATTTTTTTACATTTTAGTTAACGCCATCTAGCGGCGACGGCAAAACTCTAGGATACAAATGCAAAAAAGCAGTTTTATGGCAAATAAAATTCTTTTAAATGAGATCAAGTTTGTTTAAATTTGTTGTGTCAAACCGGAGTAATTGTTATTTACTAAGTAGTAAAAAATATGAAAAAATATGTAAGAAATTAATCTGGTATTGATCATGTTTGTTACGCCTCCTAGCGGACATTTTACAAATTACAAAATAATTTCTGGCATTTCTTTGACCTTAAAAATTTTTTACTTGAACGTAATCTGACTACTAGTTTTTGAGATATTGCCGGCAGCTATTCTTCGTTGGCCACCCGGCACAAGCAGTGCAGCACACTATATGTTAGTCTAAAACACTAAATACGATCGTTCCTTTAATGATAAAAAAAAAATAAGGCCAGCATATATCTGTCCGTACGTGAAGACAACAATTCAAAACCATGCCGTTCCAGCAAATCTCAGCAAGCAGAATCAATTTTATAAGATACAGATTTTAAAAATTTCTTTATATACGTTCAACACTATCAATTTGAACACCGTAGAATGGATACCGAACCACAGAAGTGTATTCTCGATAGATTTGCAGACGATGTAATATCTGAAATATTATTCGAGAAACTAAGTTTCTCATCGAAGGTAACACTCAGATCTCTCACGGCAGATAGATTGGCTATGTGAGTACCACCAATCTATTCTATAACATCTATGAGTGTAGGATGTATAACAACACTTATTAATATTCAGCTTATTAGTAAAACACCATTCGTGAGTTATATCCAAGTTTGACTGCAGGTAGCGAATATCGGAGCAGTCCCTTATTCTAATTCTATGATAGATCTTGAGATCGTCAGCATAGGCCACCACCAAATATTTCAAGAAAGTAATCAAATCATTTATAAATGTGTTAAATAAAACTGGGCCAAGGTTTGATCCCTAAGCACACCAGATGCAGCGATATAAAACTCAGACTTACAGCCATTGTAGTATACATATTTCAATCTGTTTGATGTATATGAGTGGAATAACCTAATCACAGAAGGACTAAATCCAAACTTCTGAATCGAAATTAGAATACATAACCTGAAAATTAATAAAGGAGGTATATCGATATAATAATTCATAATTGTATACTTACCAGCAATATAATAATATTGTTATTATATAAAGTACTAGTTGAATTTTCAATCTCTTCGAGCTTGAATCGCTTAAAACGCGAGCATCGCCTTGATGCTCTTTATAATGCCCGGTTTCCTAAACTTTTGACGTTCCTTGTATATACGTCTAATTTAAGTTTTTGCTCAAATTGTCATTGCGTCTGAAATTAGTTGACGTTTAACCGTCATTGTTGATATAAGTAAATATGGCTATTGGTTGTTGTTTTTTTTTTGTATTAAAAAGCATTTTTATTATATTAAAAACTCGCTACTGTCTCTATTGTACTTACATGTGATAGCTGAAATCCAATTTTCGTATGATTATCCTCGAAAATCAAACTACAGTCGTATGTTTGAAGTTTCTTGCATTACTTCTGATTAGTTGGTGCCAACCCGCAGTCGCATACTTTAAGTGCTTGCTTTTATAACTGCATTGGTAAACGAAATTACATAAATGCTAATGAGAATTTTATTTGATGTGTTTATTTTATTTCGAAGTAAATAGGATATGAAATACTTGAATGTGTGACGTACATTAACGGATAATAATTATCACAAATATACATATATCCATTTATACGTAAACGTATATGAATATATGTACGTGTAGAGATACACAGCATACACTTAGGTGTCATTACCAACAGCGAACGCACAGACACCGGTGTTTCGGCCTTTGAGGCCTCTTCAGTGTACGTGGTGCTGCTGGTAATGATCCACAACTAAGACCGTGCCTTATGTCCGTTGAATCGCAGAAGTGCCTATGAGAATATCTCAGCGACATCTGCCATCCAAGCGCGACACCGAACACGACAGTTTCATCTTGCACACTGTGCTAAAGACAAAACCTGTACGCTAAATGTGTATCTCTGTATATAAGGCCAATAGGTGGCACCGCCATATCACAAATAAATAGGATATGAAATACTTGAATGTGTGACGTACATTAACGGATAATAATTATCACAAATATACATATATCCATTTATACGTAAACGTATATGAATATATGTACGTGTAGAGATACACAGCATACACTTAGGTGTCATTACCAACAGCGAACGCACAGACACCGGTGTTTCGGCCTTTGAGGCCTCTTCAGTGTACGTGGTGCTGCTGGTAATGATCCACAACTAAGACCGTGCCTTATGTCCGTTGAATCGCAGAAGTGCCTATGAGAATATCTCAGCGACATCTGCCATCCAAGCGCGACACCGAACACGACAGTTTCATCTTGCACACTGTGCTAAAGACAAAACCTGTACGCTAAATGTGTATCTCTGTATATAAGGCCAATAGGTGGCACCGCCATATCACAAATAAATAGGATATGAAATACTTGAATGTGTGACGTACATTAACGGATAATAATTATCACAAATATACATATATCCATTTATACGTAAACGTATATGAATATATGTACGTGTAGAGATACACAGCATACACTTAGGTGTCATTACCAACAGCGAACGCACAGACACCGGTGTTTCGGCCTTTGAGGCCTCTTCAGTGTACGTGGTGCTGCTGGTAATGATCCACAACTAAGACCGTGCCTTATGTCCGTTGAATCGCAGAAGTGCCTATGAGAATATCTCAGCGACATCTGCCATCCAAGCGCGACACCGAACACGACAGTTTCATCTTGCACACTGTGCTAAAGACAAAACCTGTACGCTAAATGTGTATCTCTGTATATAAGGCCAATAGGTGGCACCGCCATATCACAAATAAATAGGATATGAAATACTTGAATGTGTGACGTACATTAACGGGTTTTGTCTTTAGCACAGTGTGCAAGATGAAACTGTCGTGTTCGGTGTCGCGCTTGGATGGCAGATGTCGCTGAGATATTCTCATAGGCACTTCTGCGATTCAACGGACATAAGGCACGGTCTTAGTTGTGGATCATTACCAGCAGCACCACGTACACTGAAGAGGCCTCAAAGGCCGAAACACCGGTGTCTGTGCGTTCGCTGTTGGTAATGACACCTAAGTGTATGCTGTGTATCTCTACACGTACATATATTCATATACGTTTACGTATAAATGGATATATGTATATTTGTGATAATTATTATCCGTTAATGTACGTCACACATTCAAGTATTTCATATCCTATTTATTTGTGATATGGCGGTGCCACCTATTGGCCTTATATACAGAGATACACATTTAGCGTACAGGTTTTGTCTTTAGCACAGTGTGCAAGATGAAACTGTCGTGTTCGGTGTCGCGCTTGGATGGCAGATGTCGCTGAGATATTCTCATAGGCACTTCTGCGATTCAACGGACATAAGGCACGGTCTTAGTTGTGGATCATTACCAGCAGCACCACGTACACTGAAGAGGCCTCAAAGGCCGAAACACCGGTGTCTGTGCGTTCGCTGTTGGTAATGACACCTAAGTGTATGCTGTGTATCTCTACACGTACATATATTCATATACGTTTACGTATAAATGGATATATGTATATTTGTGATAATTATTATCCGTTAATGTACGTCACACATTCAAGTATTTCATATCCTATTTATTTGTGATATGGCGGTGCCACCTATTGGCCTTATATACAGAGATACACATTTAGCGTACAGGTTTTGTCTTTAGCACAGTGTGCAAGATGAAACTGTCGTGTTCGGTGTCGCGCTTGGATGGCAGATGTCGCTGAGATATTCTCATAGGCACTTCTGCGATTCAACGGACATAAGGCACGGTCTTAGTTGTGGATCATTACCAGCAGCACCACGTACACTGAAGAGGCCTCAAAGGCCGAAACACCGGTGTCTGTGCGTTCGCTGTTGGTAATGACACCTAAGTGTATGCTGTGTATCTCTACACGTACATATATTCATATACGTTTACGTATAAATGGATATATGTATATTTGTGATAATTATTATCCGTTAATGTACGTCACACATTCAAGTATTTCATATCCTATTTATTTGTGATATGGCGGTGCCACCTATTGGCCTTATATACAGAGATACACATTTAGCGTACAGGTTTTGTCTTTAGCACAGTGTGCAAGATGAAACTGTCGTGTTCGGTGTCGCGCTTGGATGGCAGATGTCGCTGAGATATTCTCATAGGCACTTCTGCGATTCAACGGACATAAGGCACGGTCTTAGTTGTGGATCATTACCAGCAGCACCACGTACACTGAAGAGGCCTCAAAGGCCGAAACACCGGTGTCTGTGCGTTCGCTGTTGGTAATGACACCTAAGTGTATGCTGTGTATCTCTACACGTACATATATTCATATACGTTTACGTATAAATGGATATATGTATATTTGTGATAATTATTATCCGTTAATGTACGTCACACATTCAAGTATTTCATATCCTATTTATTTGTGATATGGCGGTGCCACCTATTGGCCTTATATACAGAGATACACATTTAGCGTACAGGTTTTGTCTTTAGCACAGTGTGCAAGATGAAACTGTCGTGTTCGGTGTCGCGCTTGGATGGCAGATGTCGCTGAGATATTCTCATAGGCACTTCTGCGATTCAACGGACATAAGGCACGGTCTTAGTTGTGGATCATTACCAGCAGCACCACGTACACTGAAGAGGCCTCAAAGGCCGAAACACCGGTGTCTGTGCGTTCGCTGTTGGTAATGACACCTAAGTGTATGCTGTGTATCTCTACACGTACATATATTCATATACGTTTACGTATAAATGGATATATGTATATTTGTGATAATTATTATCCGTTAATGTACGTCACACATTCAAGTATTTCATATCCTATTTATTTGTGATATGGCGGTGCCACCTATTGGCCTTATATACAGAGATACACATTTAGCGTACAGGTTTTGTCTTTAGCACAGTGTGCAAGATGAAACTGTCGTGTTCGGTGTCGCGCTTGGATGGCAGATGTCGCTGAGATATTCTCATAGGCACTTCTGCGATTCAACGGACATAAGGCACGGTCTTAGTTGTGGATCATTACCAGCAGCACCACGTACACTGAAGAGGCCTCAAAGGCCGAAACACCGGTGTCTGTGCGTTCGCTGTTGGTAATGACACCTAAGTGTATGCTGTGTATCTCTACACGTACATATATTCATATACGTTTACGTATAAATGGATATATGTATATTTGTGATAATTATTATCCGTTAATGTACGTCACACATTCAAGTATTTCATATCCTATTTATTTGTGATATGGCGGTGCCACCTATTGGCCTTATATACAGAGATACACATTTAGCGTACAGGTTTTGTCTTTAGCACAGTGTGCAAGATGAAACTGTCGTGTTCGGTGTCGCGCTTGGATGGCAGATGTCGCTGAGATATTCTCATAGGCACTTCTGCGATTCAACGGACATAAGGCACGGTCTTAGTTGTGGATCATTACCAGCAGCACCACGTACACTGAAGAGGCCTCAAAGGCCGAAACACCGGTGTCTGTGCGTTCGCTGTTGGTAATGACACCTAAGTGTATGCTGTGTATCTCTACACGTACATATATTCATATACGTTTACGTATAAATGGATATATGTATATTTGTGATAATTATTATCCGTTAATGTACGTCACACATTCAAGTATTTCATATCCTATTTATTTGTGATATGGCGGTGCCACCTATTGGCCTTATATACAGAGATACACATTTAGCGTACAGGTTTTGTCTTTAGCACAGTGTGCAAGATGAAACTGTCGTGTTCGGTGTCGCGCTTGGATGGCAGATGTCGCTGAGATATTCTCATAGGCACTTCTGCGATTCAACGGACATAAGGCACGGTCTTAGTTGTGGATCATTACCAGCAGCACCACGTACACTGAAGAGGCCTCAAAGGCCGAAACACCGGTGTCTGTGCGTTCGCTGTTGGTAATGACACCTAAGTGTATGCTGTGTATCTCTACACGTACATATATTCATATACGTTTACGTATAAATGGATATATGTATATTTGTGATAATTATTATCCGTTAATGTACGTCACACATTCAAGTATTTCATATCCTATTTATTTGTGATATGGCGGTGCCACCTATTGGCCTTATATACAGAGATACACATTTAGCGTACAGGTTTTGTCTTTAGCACAGTGTGCAAGATGAAACTGTCGTGTTCGGTGTCGCGCTTGGATGGCAGATGTCGCTGAGATATTCTCATAGGCACTTCTGCGATTCAACGGACATAAGGCACGGTCTTAGTTGTGGATCATTACCAGCAGCACCACGTACACTGAAGAGGCCTCAAAGGCCGAAACACCGGTGTCTGTGCGTTCGCTGTTGGTAATGACACCTAAGTGTATGCTGTGTATCTCTACACGTACATATATTCATATACGTTTACGTATAAATGGATATATGTATATTTGTGATAATTATTATCCGTTAATGTACGTCACACATTCAAGTATTTCATATCCTATTTATTTGTGATATGGCGGTGCCACCTATTGGCCTTATATACAGAGATACACATTTAGCGTACAGGTTTTGTCTTTAGCACAGTGTGCAAGATGAAACTGTCGTGTTCGGTGTCGCGCTTGGATGGCAGATGTCGCTGAGATATTCTCATAGGCACTTCTGCGATTCAACGGACATAAGGCACGGTCTTAGTTGTGGATCATTACCAGCAGCACCACGTACACTGAAGAGGCCTCAAAGGCCGAAACACCGGTGTCTGTGCGTTCGCTGTTGGTAATGACACCTAAGTGTATGCTGTGTATCTCTACACGTACATATATTCATATACGTTTACGTATAAATGGATATATGTATATTTGTGATAATTATTATCCGTTAATGTACGTCACACATTCAAGTATTTCATATCCTATTTATTTGTGATATGGCGGTGCCACCTATTGGCCTTATATACAGAGATACACATTTAGCGTACAGGTTTTGTCTTTAGCACAGTGTGCAAGAGGAAACTGTCGTGTTCGGTGTCGCGCTTGGATGGCAGATGTCGCTGAGATATTCTCATAGGCACTTCTGCGATTCAACGGACATAAGGCACGGTCTTAGTTGTGGATCATTACCAGCAGCACCACGTACACTGAAGAGGCCTCAAAGGCCGAAACACCGGTGTCTGTGCGTTCGCTGTTGGTAATGACACCTAAGTGTATGCTGTGTATCTCTACACGTACATATATTCATATACGTTTACGTATAAATGGATATATGTATATTTGTGATAATTATTATCCGTTAATGTACGTCACACATTCAAGTATTTCATATCCTATTTATTTGTGATATGGCGGTGCCACCTATTGGCCTTATATACAGAGATACACATTTAGCGTACAGGTTTTGTCTTTAGCACAGTGTGCAAGATGAAACTGTCGTGTTCGGTGTCGCGCTTGGATGGCAGATGTCGCTGAGATATTCTCATAGGCACTTCTGCGATTCAACGGACATAAGGCACGGTCTTAGTTGTGGATCATTACCAGCAGCACCACGTACACTGAAGAGGCCTCAAAGGCCGAAACACCGGTGTCTGTGCGTTCGCTGTTGGTAATGACACCTAAGTGTATGCTGTGTATCTCTACACGTACATATATTCATATACGTTTACGTATAAATGGATATATGTATATTTGTGATAATTATTATCCGTTAATGTACGTCACACATTCAAGTATTTCATATCCTATTTATTTGTGATATGGCGGTGCCACCTATTGGCCTTATATACAGAGATACACATTTAGCGTACAGGTTTTGTCTTTAGCACAGTGTGCAAGATGAAACTGTCGTGTTCGGTGTCGCGCTTGGATGGCAGATGTCGCTGAGATATTCTCATAGGCACTTCTGCGATTCAACGGACATAAGGCACGGTCTTAGTTGTGGATCATTACCAGCAGCACCACGTACACTGAAGAGGCCTCAAAGGCCGAAACACCGGTGTCTGTGCGTTCGCTGTTGGTAATGACACCTAAGTGTATGCTGTGTATCTCTACACGTACATATATTCATATACGTTTACGTATAAATGGATATATGTATATTTGTGATAATTATTATCCGTTAATGTACGTCACACATTCAAGTATTTCATATCCTATTTATTTGTGATATGGCGGTGCCACCTATTGGCCTTATATACAGAGATACACATTTAGCGTACAGGTTTTGTCTTTAGCACAGTGTGCAAGATGAAACTGTCGTGTTCGGTGTCGCGCTTGGATGGCAGATGTCGCTGAGATATTCTCATAGGCACTTCTGCGATTCAACGGACATAAGGCACGGTCTTAGTTGTGGATCATTACCAGCAGCACCACGTACACTGAAGAGGCCTCAAAGGCCGAAACACCGGTGTCTGTGCGTTCGCTGTTGGTAATGACACCTAAGTGTATGCTGTGTATCTCTACACGTACATATATTCATATACGTTTACGTATAAATGGATATATGTATATTTGTGATAATTATTATCCGTTAATGTACGTCACACATTCAAGTATTTCATATCCTATTTATTTGTGATATGGCGGTGCCACCTATTGGCCTTATATACAGAGATACACATTTAGCGTACAGGTTTTGTCTTTAGCACAGTGTGCAAGATGAAACTGTCGTGTTCGGTGTCGCGCTTGGATGGCAGATGTCGCTGAGATATTCTCATAGGCACTTCTGCGATTCAACGGACATAAGGCACGGTCTTAGTTGTGGATCATTACCAGCAGCACCACGTACACTGAAGAGGCCTCAAAGGCCGAAACACCGGTGTCTGTGCGTTCGCTGTTGGTAATGACACCTAAGTGTATGCTGTGTATCTCTACACGTACATATATTCATATACGTTTACGTATAAATGGATATATGTATATTTGTGATAATTATTATCCGTTAATGTACGTCACACATTCAAGTATTTCATATCCTATTTATTTGTGATATGGCGGTGCCACTTATTGGCCTTATATACAGAGATACACATTTAGCGTACAGGTTTTGTCTTTAGCACAGTGTGCAAGATGAAACTGTCGTGTTCGGTGTCGCGCTTGGATGGCAGATGTCGCTGAGATATTCTCATAGGCACTTCTGCGATTCAACGGACATAAGGCACGGTCTTAGTTGTGGATCATTACCAGCAGCACCACGTACACTGAAGAGGCCTCAAAGGCCGAAACACCGGTGTCTGTGCGTTCGCTGTTGGTAATGACACCTAAGTGTATGCTGTGTATCTCTACACGTACATATATTCATATACGTTTACGTATAAATGGATATATGTATATTTGTGATAATTATTATCCGTTAATGTACGTCACACATTCAAGTATTTCATATCCTATTTATTTGTGATATGGCGGTGCCACCTATTGGCCTTATATACAGAGATACACATTTAGCGTACAGGTTTTGTCTTTAGCACAGTGTGCAAGATGAAACTGTCGTGTTCGGTGTCGCGCTTGGATGGCAGATGTCGCTGAGATATTCTCATAGGCACTTCTGCGATTCAACGGACATAAGGCACGGTCTTAGTTGTGGATCATTACCAGCAGCACCACGTACACTGAAGAGGCCTCAAAGGCCGAAACACCGGTGTCTGTGCGTTCGCTGTTGGTAATGACACCTAAGTGTATGCTGTGTATCTCTACACGTACATATATTCATATACGTTTACGTATAAATGGATATATGTATATTTGTGATAATTATTATCCGTTAATGTACGTCACACATTCAAGTATTTCATATCCTATTTATTTGTGATATGGCGGTGCCACCTATTGGCCTTATATACAGAGATACACATTTAGCGTACAGGTTTTGTCTTTAGCACAGTGTGCAAGATGAAACTGTCGTGTTCGGTGTCGCGCTTGGATGGCAGATGTCGCTGAGATATTCTCATAGGCACTTCTGCGATTCAACGGACATAAGGCACGGTCTTAGTTGTGGATCATTACCAGCAGCACCACGTACACTGAAGAGGCCTCAAAGGCCGAAACACCGGTGTCTGTGCGTTCGCTGTTGGTAATGACACCTAAGTGTATGCTGTGTATCTCTACACGTACATATATTCATATACGTTTACGTATAAATGGATATATGTATATTTGTGATAATTATTATCCGTTAATGTACGTCACACATTCAAGTATTTCATATCCTATTTATTTGTGATATGGCGGTGCCACCTATTGGCCTTATATACAGAGATACACATTTAGCGTACAGGTTTTGTCTTTAGCACAGTGTGCAAGATGAAACTGTCGTGTTCGGTGTCGCGCTTGGATGGCAGATGTCGCTGAGATATTCTCATAGGCACTTCTGCGATTCAACGGACATAAGGCACGGTCTTAGTTGTGGATCATTACCAGCAGCACCACGTACACTGAAGAGGCCTCAAAGGCCGAAACACCGGTGTCTGTGCGTTCGCTGTTGGTAATGACACCTAAGTGTATGCTGTGTATCTCTACACGTACATATATTCATATACGTTTACGTATAAATGGATATATGTATATTTGTGATAATTATTATCCGTTAATGTACGTCACACATTCAAGTATTTCATATCCTATTTATTTGTGATATGGCGGTGCCACCTATTGGCCTTATATACAGAGATACACATTTAGCGTACAGGTTTTGTCTTTAGCACAGTGTGCAAGATGAAACTGTCGTGTTCGGTGTCGCGCTTGGATGGCAGATGTCGCTGAGATATTCTCATAGGCACTTCTGCGATTCAACGGACATAAGGCACGGTCTTAGTTGTGGATCATTACCAGCAGCACCACGTACACTGAAGAGGCCTCAAAGGCCGAAACACCGGTGTCTGTGCGTTCGCTGTTGGTAATGACACCTAAGTGTATGCTGTGTATCTCTACACGTACATATATTCATATACGTTTACGTATAAATGGATATATGTATATTTGTGATAATTATTATCCGTTAATGTACGTCACACATTCAAGTATTTCATATCCTATTTATTTGTGATATGGCGGTGCCACCTATTGGCCTTATATACAGAGATACACATTTAGCGTACAGGTTTTGTCTTTAGCACAGTGTGCAAGATGAAACTGTCGTGTTCGGTGTCGCGCTTGGATGGCAGATGTCGCTGAGATATTCTCATAGGCACTTCTGCGATTCAACGGACATAAGGCACGGTCTTAGTTGTGGATCATTACCAGCAGCACCACGTACACTGAAGAGGCCTCAAAGGCCGAAACACCGGTGTCTGTGCGTTCGCTGTTGGTAATGACACCTAAGTGTATGCTGTGTATCTCTACACGTACATATATTCATATACGTTTACGTATAAATGGATATATGTATATTTGTGATAATTATTATCCGTTAATGTACGTCACACATTCAAGTATTTCATATCCTATTTATTTGTGATATGGCGGTGCCACCTATTGGCCTTATATACAGAGATACACATTTAGCGTACAGGTTTTGTCTTTAGCACAGTGTGCAAGATGAAACTGTCGTGTTCGGTGTCGCGCTTGGATGGCAGATGTCGCTGAGATATTCTCATAGGCACTTCTGCGATTCAACGGACATAAGGCACGGTCTTAGTTGTGGATCATTACCAGCAGCACCACGTACACTGAAGAGGCCTCAAAGGCCGAAACACCGGTGTCTGTGCGTTCGCTGTTGGTAATGACACCTAAGTGTATGCTGTGTATCTCTACACGTACATATATTCATATACGTTTACGTATAAATGGATATATGTATATTTGTGATAATTATTTCGAAGTGTTTGGGACACATCTGACAAATAAAGAAAACTCACCCTATTATTTGTATGTAGAAAGATCGATGAGAAATGGCTTAAATTTATATAATTACATCTAGAACACTGATATATTGTCGCGAATCAACACTCTGTATAAAAGAAAGAGATTTCGAAGAGAAAAAAAATTCATAAGTAATCTTCCGATAGGAGGATCACTTGTGATCCTTCATTAATTTGTCATCTAGTTGTTATTAGTGTTTAATAAATAAATGTGTTACACTTAGTGTTTTATTGAAACGACTCAATCTCCTAGTCACTTGAGACTGAAGCCAGGCGTAGAATTAAAGGTAGGTGCCTTTTGCTTTCCTATTTTTATAATAACACTGGGCAACAAATTTTCGAAAAGTTCATGCTTCCAAGCTGAAAATAGTCATTTCTTAATGAATTCAATGTGCTGAACACGAAAATGACCAAGAAAAAGCTGAATTGGCTACGGGTTTTCTGTAATATGTACTCATATTTCAGAAAAAGTGTACTTATGTCAATATTATAATACATGGTAAGAAAACATTTACGCATATTTCAGAAAAAGTGTACTTATATCAATATTATAATACATCAGAGCAGGGCATTCTCTACTTTAAAAACTAAATTAATAAGTGCGCCAGTCTTAGCACATTTTTCACCAACTGCAGAAACGGAGCTACACGTTGATGCGAGTGGTATTGGGATAGGAGCTATTTTATTACAAAAAGACGCAATAACACAAAAATTTCATCCTATTTCTTATATATCTCGAACTTTAACAAAATCAGAACAAAAATATACCATTTCAGAATTAGAATGTTTAAGTGCGGTATGGAGTGTTCAATATTTTAGGTCTTATTTGTGGGGATTGAATCATTTTGTTATTCTAACCGATCACCATTCGCTTTGCTGGTTAAACTCAATTAAAAACCCTAGTAGTATATTAGCAAGGTGGTCCTTGAAGTTAATGGAATATAAATATTCGGTACATCACAAAAAAGGATCGGCAAATAAAGATGCTGATGCTTTATCTAGATACCCCTGCAGAATAGCAACGCAGGAGGATGAAGAACAAGCGATAACAGTACCTACATTTATCGCAACAGAAGCAGATATAATCGCAATGCAGAAATCGGATTCCATGATTCAAAAAATTATACACACAATTAGAAATCCAGACAGCGGTACCCCGGCCGTACGAAGGAATGCTAAAAACTTTGACATTATAAATAACATACTCTATAAGCGAAATTCAGACAAAACAAGTGACATAAAGTTATTGGTAATCCCCCAACAAATTATTCCTGAAATTTTGTATTCATATCATAATCAACCATTAAGCGGTCACTTAGGCTTTTCAAAAACATTAAATAAAATCAAAAAGCGTTATTTCTGGCAAGGTATGATTAAGGATATACGGAGATACATTCGAGGTTGTCCCGACTGTCAAGTGAGAAAGGGTCCAACTAATGTCAAACCGGCGGGATTGTTACATCCAATATCCGTAGAGACACCCTTCGAAATGATTGGAATAGACTTATTGGGTCCATTTAGAAAGTCAAGTAAAGGTAAAACTTTCATTGTAGTGGCAACGGACTATGCAACTCGTTGGGCTGAAGCGAAAGCGTTACCTAATGGAAAGGCGGAAGGAATAGCAAATTTCCTTCTGGAACAAATCATTTGTAGACATGGATCACCGAAAAAAATGCTGAGCGATAGAGGTGCTGTTTTTCAGTCTCAGATAGTAACGGAACTACTACGGTTAATGGGAACCTCGAGCACTTTTACAACCTCTTATAAGCCGTCGACTAATGGCCTAACTGAGAGATTAAATAAAACTATAGCTGACATGATTAGTAAATATACTAGTACGTCACAGAATGATTGGGATCAATGCCTGCCTCATGTCATATTCGCGTACAATACCGCGGTTCAAGAAAGCACTAAGTATTCACCGTTTGAACTAGTATATGGCAGAGAAGCAGTACTCCCCTCGGACGCGGAGCTGTCCCTCATTCCTACAACGGAGTACGCAATTAAATCAAAAGAACGATTATTAGAAATAAGGGAGAAAGCAAGAAATAATATTCACCAAAGCCAAAGAAAGGACAAAGAAAGGTACGACGAAAAGCATAGAAACGTCAGTTACAATGTAGGGGATAAGGTTAAGGTACGCACACCCTTACGACAAATAGGGAAAAGTGATAAGCTACAGCCCAAATATTTCGGTCCCTATACAATTATTGAAAAAAAAAACGATCTCAATTACGTGATTAAGTCAATAAATACGAGAAAACCAAAAATAGACACTGTGCATGTGTCACGCTTAGCACCATACTACGACCAATGGTCACTAAACTTGTCTAATGAGTAATTGTTTTATTTTACAGATGATTGCTATTATTCTAATATCCATACTGTCCATACTTGTTCATGGGTTAGCACAAGAATTAAAAGCACCCTCCCCGTTAACGATAGAAGCATTAGAATATTCTGCAGGTCTTATATATGAAAATGTAGGTATAATACATATTCCTAATAATTACTGGAAAATAGTGTCATATATTAGGCTTGATAATTATTATAAAAAATTTAATCAAATTCATAATTACACCGAAGCTACAGGAGATATTTGCAAGGAAGACGCTTCTTTAAATAAAACATGCGAACAGTTTCTAATCAAAGTTCAAGAAGTTTTAAATAAAATAAATTTAGAAGCCCATCTAATACCTTCCTTACTTAGTCACCATAGAGTTAGAAGAGGATATTTTAATATAATAGGTGATATTTTAAAAACGTTATTCGGTACATTAAACGATAAAGATGCATCTCACTTCGAATCATCAATAGATACATTAAATAAGAAAACAAACACTTTAACAAATTTATTCCACAAACAAACATCCGTAGTTAAATCAACGTTAGAAAATATGAATGCAACAGTAGGTCAGTTACAGCATAATGAAAAATTACTATCTACACAATTAAATAAAATAACAGTCGCAATGACACTTGCTTTAGGAAAAATTAAAAATTCTAGTATAATTGAAAATGAAATCCAAAATCATATCTCCCTACTATCTTTAATTATTAGTCAATATGAACTGGAAACACATACTCTTATTGACATCATTTTAAGTGCAAAAAAGGGCATTTTACACCCATTACTAGTAACACCTACAGCAGTGATAGAGGAATTATCAAAAATAGTGTCATATGTACCTGAAGGATTGAAATTACCGATAGAGTTAGAAAAACACTCTACCAATCTATTGCTAAATATTATCAAGCCAATATTTTATTTTCAAAATAATAAATTAATTTGTATCTTAAATATTCCATTAATACAGTCATCTCCCTTTCAATTGTTTAAACTTACCCCGATATCAATTCAAGCTCATGAAGTAAAATTTGTAATGTTAAACATAAAACACCAGTATATTGCAGTAAATGAAGGGAAAAGTAGTCACATAACACTAAAATCAGACGATTTAAAGTTATTAATACATCTAAACAATCATGAATTTATATATGAAAATAGCAATCAAATCATATCAATTTCAGGAGATGATTGTGAAATGTCAATATTAAATGCAATAGACAGATTGCCTAAAAACTGTGAACGGCAGTTAATAACGATAAATTCAACAAAGTTCCAGAAACTTGTAGAAGAAAACACATGGTTATTTGTAGCGCCATTTAAAGAAAATTTAACGATATCATGTAATAATTCTAATTATATTGAGAAAAAATCTATTATAGGTACAGGTAAAATACATTTGTAAAATCATTGTCATTTTTTTACAAAATCATTTATTATTTCGTCTAGAAATACATATATGAGTAAAACATTTAAAAGTTATATACCAAAACTAGCACCAATAAACATTAATATCTCCGCGGTGCAATTGGATAAACCAATCTTAGATAATATCCCGGCATTAAAATTAAATTTGATAAACCACTCCAAAGCACTAAAGGCTAACGATCAATTAGAAAATGTATTAGAACAAATTGAGGTTATGCAAAATGATGAACGTTTTAAGTTAAAAGCAGAAATACACAGTTACGTTTTGTATGGAATAATTACACTAACTATAATAATAGTTACAGTTTTTATTGTAAAAAGAAAATGTAGAAATAATCCATGTATAAGAACACAAAATAATGAAATGTCTTTAAATAGTGTTAGTACAGGCACCTTTATATTGCCTGATGGAAGAAGATGTAAAGTTAATTTAAGAGCCGCTCAAACACAAGAAAGCGAACCTGTTTAAATATTAACTAATTCCAGAAACTTAAAAATTGTGTAAAAAGCGAACAGAAATGTTATTTATGTACAATAAAGAAAAAAAATATATTAGTAGATTAAAATTTGTGTAATATAGACATTTCATTATTATTATTAAGATGTGTTGATAACATAGCTTAGAAGAATGAGTATAGATATGCTTCCTGTAGTACGATGCATGTCAATGTAATATGAAATGCAGAAATTCGTTATTTATCACGTATTACGGGGCATTGTCGTATATACAAAACATTAACATTATGCCTGACTTAGCTCACTTATGTTATGAAATGCAATAGGTAAGCAAGGTCGCAGCCTCTTCAAGGAAGCAGAAGAAAATGCAGATTCTTAGTTTAAGATATATGTAATAAGCGTTTTCGTAATTTTAATTAGATTATAATTTCACAAACATATATATGTATATACGTAATGGTAATTTTGCAACTCTCTTTTTAACAAATATCATCTTAGAATATGTAGAAACTTTATGTTAAAAAAACATGTTTTTTAGTATTATATGTAATTTAGTCAAATTATACTGCGAGATATTTTATTGTTACATGTACTACCATCGCTCGGGAGGAGATTCATTCATCAGTACCAAGGGCAAATCGTTCCTGGACGACTAGTGAAGGCAATTAAGCTACTATAAATGGTAACAAGGAAATAAAAACGACTTCGACAGCTGGAAGAAGACTATAAAATCGGCAGCAAATGGAGTGAGAACGGTTGGCAGTTAAATGTGCACTAACATAAGTAGTCAAAGTATTAAGAAGCCCAAAAATGCAATGGCACACGCAATAAAAGCGTGAAAGGGTTCTAAAAGTATACTTGTCTAAATAATAAAATTATGAAGAGGTCCTAAAAATGGAATGGCACACGTACTGAAAGCGTTAAAAGGCCCAAGAAGTGCAATAGTATAAGTAAGAAGTGTATGAATAGGTCCTAAAAATGCAATGGCACACGCAATCAAAGCGTGAAAGGGTCCTAAAAGTGCACTAGTATAAGAAATAAATATGTATGATATGATCCTATGACTAAAGATATGGGACAATGAAGCACTCCATGTTGCAACATGAAGCCAAAGTTATTATCCGATGGTCCTGAAGGGTGTCCAAAACCGGTGGAGGAAAGGTCATTCAAAGGCTCAACTCCTGAGGCCATATTCTCTTGCTGCATTGAAGGATAAGAAATCTCACAAGAAGAAAGGAATCAGAAACGCAACAATTCAGTACAGTTCAAGAAGAAGGTCGAAGTTAAAGATATTCCTAACAGCCAACAGCTAAATTAAACTAGTCGTGCTAGGAACAGCCAAGATGTTCTGATGAAGAAACCAGTGTAGTGAATCCAATAACAAAAAGGCGACTGTGAATAATTAGGGACAATTAAGAGTGTAGAAATTAAGGTAGAATTATAATCTAGTATAAGTTTAGTTGTACGACAAAGTGTTGATTTGCGACCCCCAAAGTTTTATTGATTGTGTATATGCCGGTGGCATATAAACCGGAGGAGGGGGAGATGTCGCGAATCAACACTCTGTATAGTACTAGAAGTATTGCCGCGGTAACCTGAGTCGGTACTTACTTAGCATCCTGTCTGTCCGTTCGATCAACTTCCGTTGAACCCATCGAACGGACAGGAATGTGCGATTCAGCGAGGTAAGGACGGACTCGGCGTTACCAAGTTTATAAAAGAAAGAGATTTCGAAGAGAAAAAAAATTCATAAGTAATCTTCCGATAGGAGGATCACTTGTGATCCTTCATTAATTTGTCATCTAGTTGTTATTAGTGTTTAATAAATATATGTGTTACACTGAGTGTTTTATTGAAACGACTCAATCTCCTCGTCACTTGAGACTGAAGCCAGGCGTAGAATTAAAGGTAGGTGCCTTTTGCTTTCCTATTTTTATAATAATAATATAAGCGAGTGCTCGCCCCTGAGCAACCCCTCGTCACGGGATTAGCGGCCTTTGCGACCGTAACGCTAAAGGCGCCGTGACATTGTGGTGGAGGCCGCCGATACGATTTAAAACAAAAAAATATATGTGACAATATTTCCAACATTCTGTTGACATTTAGCGTGTGCATCTAACGTAATTTGGCTGGCCCAAAACACTTTATTTAGTCTTTCTTCATGTTCTTCGTTGTATGAAATTGGCCTGACTTTTTTGCGTCGTTTCAAGCAAAATTATAGCCCGTACTTCTCTCACGAGCTGTCATCGTGACGACATTTCGATGACATACATAACATATAGAGTGTCTTTGTGTTTAATATATCTTAATAAAATATAGAAAAATCGTAATACATATTTATTACTGTACTTACGTGCGATAATACACTTTAAGTTTATTTTATCATATCCGTCGGCATTGTTCATATATTCATATAGAAAAGAAATAGTAACAATTAATAATAATAACACTAATATGTATCTGAAAGGTACCACATTTCAATTAAAAATGCACCTTTCCTTCGTAATCTCTTTATTTGTCGGCCTTCTGATATTTAAACTTGACAACCGATCGATGAATGGGAATATATAGTCATTATGTGGTGTATTGCACGACTGGTGCTATATGCTTTCCTCCAATTTTGACGTTTCCCGGAAAATGCCATATCGCGAACTCAAACTGATAGACGGTTTTGATAATTTATAACCTGAAATTGAATTTTTCGTTCGTTTAACTTAACCTTATCCCAACTTTGAGGTTTCACGGTCATCTGTGCCGATCCACCGCCATTTTAAAATCGAACTTAGTCCACGATAATATATTCTAAACGTAGGCCTTATGACAAAATGCTATGATGCACAGTCTTTTTCTGCACGTACTAAAATTTCTATGAACGCTTCAGAGGCGACACTAATACAATAGTGACTTCTTGTGTCTTTTGTTAGATGTATTTATACTCATAGTATTATTGTACATATTTGATGTTAGTTATCTTTATTCGTACCTCCATTTTTGAATCAAATTAGAATATAGTATTGTATTTACATGCATAATCTCATAAATTATGTGCTTTTAGTAGGGCATCAAATATATGATGACTGGTTATTAATTGCATTAGCTTTTTAAGTGCGTTACTGCATTTCCGTCTTTCATCATTTCATTAACTTTCCAATGTTTAATGTACTGCTTTAAAACGTGCACTCAAACAACCACATAGGTACTGAAAGTTAAAACTTTGATGTTTAATTAGCAGTCTCTCTCTAACATGCATTTTCAGAGAATTAAAAAAAGCGTGCTTTCGGGAAAACCAGTACGATTAAATCAGTCGGAGTACTAAAAAATTAAGAGAAAACGTCACGTATAGCGAGTAATTCTGTTTCCAACAACTAAAATAGAGATAGAAACGAGGCACGAGTGGAAGGACTATGCTCGCGTCACTGCATACAAAATGCATTTTTGGCCTAGATTGAATCACGTCTATATCTGAAACTCGAACACTTCTTCCGCTGGATTTTCTGTGTTGCTACTAATAGATATTCAAGGAGAAATAGCATTTCCTCTGTGTTTGTTAAGTAGAATATAATATAATTAGCGGTGTTTTGTAAATATTTCGCAATTATGCGTTCTATAAAGATTTATTAATAATATATTGTATTAGTAATACAGGTGGGTTTTATTATCAACACTTAGTTTTCTAATAATGCCCCATGTTCGGGCGCTAAATGAATTAATAATTGAGGGTTAAAATATTTTTAACAACCTTTATTATAAATAATATAAATGTTCCACGTTCTGGGCGATCAAATGTATTAGTAATTGCTAAGTGTTGTTTTCAACACTTAATATTATTTTTTGTAATAGTACCCCAAGTTCGGCTGTCCAAATGTATTAGTATTTGAGCTGAGATATATTTTTAATATCACCAAAACCCCATGTCGGGCCAGCCAAATGAACTTGATATTGGACTAGAATATCTATATAAGATTACCTAAACTCTGTATTCAAATAATAAATAAATTAATATTTTCCTCTATAATAAATGCAAACTATGATTACTATTTTTTATACCTCTGGCTATACTCAAATAAAACAAATCATAATATTTTTTCCCTTTCCTTATTTTTTTATTAAACTGGTAGGACTATATTTTTTAAAAAGTATACCAGTATATTTCAAACGTGGAAGGGGTTCTTCACGTTCAATGTCATAGATTCTTAACCTTATTTATAAATCGTTTACTACTGATTTGTTTTACAAAATTCTTTATGTAATATTTCTATTAATCTCATAAGGGGGTGTATGTGGTTCGCTGTATCTGATTATTTGCTAGCAGATAATATGATTCCAACTGTACAATTAACAGCGGGAATCTTAATTCAAATTAGTTTACACTCTAAATCAATTAGTTTCGTCTATTATACTTGTCATATCATCGTTAATTAAACAATTTTTTCATATTTGGTAACAATACTAATATTTTTTTTAATTTCTTCCCAACAGATTCTAAAAATATAACATAGAAGAAAGAAAACCTTATTGTTCCACTACTGTACATGGTGAACCAAGAAATCTCATCACATATTGACCATTACATTAAGTAACTTTCTAAATAATAAATTCTACATCAACACTAAAAACATTATTTTAAGAATTGAAAAATCATCAAGTTCAAATCAATTAACATTTAGATATATGGCATGGTTATTTAAACATATATATAATAAAAGTACTTGGGATAAATTTCGTATTAAAGAATTCTCAAAATTTGGACCGGAAGTAAAACTTTTTAGTAAGAAGGTACAGAATTTAAAACTCAATTTAGAACAACTTTTGTACACACATTTCAGGAGGCAGATATTGCTGTAGTCCGCAACATTATGAAATTTATTAGTAAAAATGAAAATTTTATATGATTTATATTTTCTCACAAGAAACACCATTGTTTGTAATATTATTTGATATTTATTTGAATAAACTGCTATTATCTATTTACGTGCATATTTGGGACACTTTATCTATGGCAGTATAATTGAGAAAAACATGTAAATATTTTCATGTAGTTTTGTATTATTTACGAATTTAGATATTTTTAATATCTTAATTTTGTGCTTATTTTGTGAAATAATAATTATTTGTGCTAGTGTCTGGTTAACGTACACCCAGTATACTTCAAAAATGATAATGGGTGTATAGCAAATTCACTAGCCAGTGTAATAATTAAGATTCTACTTTGTGAAAACTTTGTATCTATTATCATGTGTGATCTCAGGTCATGTGATATGAGTTGCCTATATAACATTTTGTATATATATTCTAATATGCTTATAAAATTGAAGTTATATAGCGAAACTTATATTTAAGTTCTAGTAAAAAGATATTTATTAATTATACGTTTATTTCTATTTGTTTTAACAATGTATTTCATCTTCATATTTGCAGTTGAAAATCATTGTCAAACATTGATAAAGTTGATGTTATACTTTCACTTTACGTTTTGTTATTTCTTTCACTCTGGGCGTATCTAAAATAGATTGAGCCTCATAGTAAGTTGTATTTACTCTATAAGAAACCTTAGACAGTGCTTTTTATATATTTCATAAGGGGGTGTCATTTTAGCTTCCAAGCATTTTTGAATGGTTTACGTGTTCCAACCAGGGATATTCAGAGTTCATTTCTTGCTACAGAATGGTTCAATATTCAGAATGCAGACCTGAAGTAAGTAACACTTTTATTCTTATTGAATAACAGTTTCTGCGAATATCTCGCAAATTATGCTTTCTATATATGTAGAATTAGGAAGAACACAAAAGTATTTAATGTTTCTATAAAAATAATTTCAAAATTCAGACCGGAAGTAACGCTTTTACTCTTATCGAATAGCAGTTTTATGCAAATATTTTTCAAGTCATGCATTCTATAGAGATTTATTAAGCAAATTAAAGTACAATAAAATGGATTTGGGATAATTTCTGTATACAAAAATTTGGACCCAAGAAACAGCTTTATTGCCAAATAGTTTACAATCAGACAATTTATTATAATAGGCGAGTATGTAATCAAACAAGTACATGAAATAGACCTAGTATATCCTTATAACGTTAGGAAAAGTTAATCTTAAAGATAAAGTGAAAGTGGTACAAAAAGAAAAGAAAAAATCAACAATATAGCATGCAATACCAACGCATATTAATAATAGCTGTTGAAGTGTTCAGCGATTACTGCCCTCACGAATTCAATACTGGAAAAGTTGATATCACAGTATGAACTGATTTTGTTAAAATTGGAGCACAATGCTTATTGTTATATTGCTTACACATTTCTTAATACCTCTTATCTTACACATTGTTTTGCAATCTAGTAAAATAAAGTGGTGGTGCATTTGCTTTTGTACACTCTAGTCCTGCTGTCGCCGCTAGAGGGCGTTAACTGAAATGTAAGTAAATATTAAAACTGTTGTGGAAAAATGTTAAGTGCAAAGATACATTTCTATTTTTCCATGAGATTATAAGGAATTAAAGCCTCAATGTTTCGGTAAGAAACCAAAGTTGTATTAGATTAGAATATGATTACTAACTGATGTGTATATCTTCATGTTGAAATGTAAGTCAATATTAAAACTGTTTTGGGAAAATATTAAGTGCAAAGATAAATTTCTATTTTTCGATAAGATAATAAAGAATTAAAGTCTCAATGTTTCGGTAAAAAAACAAAGTTGTATTAGATTACAATATGATTATTAACTGATGCGTATACCTTCATATTGTATATAAATACTAAAAGGCTGATTTCCGAAATCTGAGTTTTACAGGTACGAGGTAAGTAATTCATTTTGCGCGCAAGAATCTTCTCATAATCACATTCTACGGAATTTATCTTATAATAAGTGAATTACATAGTTACATAGGTTAAATTATGGAAGAAGATACTCAAGGGAACAAGGCAGGACCCGAAGTTAATTTAGAATAGTTTACCTGAAACGGCGACTACATCGGAGAGGCCAATGAAATGTTTATGAGAAAGAATTCATATTTATTTGGCGTACACACAAAAGAAGCAACTGGTAATAATTAAAAATCCTCTTCTATACACGTAAAGTCATGGCTTTTTAGTGATTCTACCTTTTACCTCTTCCTCTAATAAAACAAATACTTATTGTATATACAGTGTGGAAATAAAGTAACGGATAAAGACATTAACTTCGTTAACTTTAATTTTTTAAAAAATATCTCGAAGGGATATAACGATTTTAACTAAGGGGAATATTTACATCGCATTTTCAGTTTCTTACGTCGTTTGTTTTTCATATTATGACGTTACCGACTTTTTTTAAATGACAATATAATTTTTTTAATTGATTTCGATAGTACTTTCACTTCCCTATCCAATGGTATAAAACTTTTAATATATTACATTTGAAAAAAAATAAGAAAAAGAGTCTTAAAATTCAAATATTAAAAATTCATTATATTGGCAAAATGGTTTAGTTACCGGTGCATAAAACAAAAAGCATTAGTTACGGCTGTCAGAATAATAAATTAATTTGTCAATCTCACAATAAAATAAGTATTATTTCCTTTAGTAAATTAGAATAATTTACCTTTTGCAAACTATTTTATTGATAAAAATGATACTATAGAGCAATAACCTTAGAAAGTTAAGGTAAGGGCAGGAATTATTGGTGACAGAATTCTAAGTCCATTCTAAGTCCATTCTTTTTTGCTAACAATTTTACTGGGGAAAGATACTTGCAATTTCTACAGTTCGAATTGATGCCTCCATTAGCTGTATTATTTCCTAATGCAAACAGCCCTAACCTACAAAATAATAGTATACTGTTACAACATGATGGTGCTCCCCCTCATTACGCAATTAATGTGGAAGATGGATAGGAAGAAGAGGTCAGACGGAATGGCCGGCTTGGTCTTCTGATCTAAGGCCATTAGACTTCTTTCTATGATGGTACTTAATACGTAAATTGTATAAAATCGCCCAAATAATTTAGAAGATCTCGCGTACAGAATTCAATATAAAATTGGACTAATATCAGCTCAAACTATTCAGAATGTGAGAAATCAGTTTTGTAATCTTCTTGTGTATTGTCAATAGGTACAGGGTCGTCATTTTGAACACTTAGTGTAAATGTAACTTAAAAATTGTTATTTCTGTGCTTATTTTTGTGTTTGACGTTATTGTTAGCTTTTTTTTCTGGTTAATCAATTTAGTTTTAATGTAATTATTAACTTTGAATGAAGTAGATAGTAAAGTAATAGTTTATAGATAGATTTTTTAACATTTTTATAATTTTATAATAAAAACGAATGTGCCTTCAATCTTTCGATTAATTTTATGCGACTAGATTTGTTTAATGAATTTTTAATATTTCAACTTCAAGACTTTTTTCTCAATTTTTTTCAAATGTAATATTTTAAAAGGATAGGGAATTGAAAGTACTATCGAAATCAATTACGAAAATTATAGATTGTTATTTACAAAAAAAATCGGTGACATCATAACATGAAAAACATGTGACGTAAGAAACTGAAAATGCAATGAAAATATTCCCCTTAATTAATATCGCTACAAGCCTTCGAGATTTTTTTCAAAAAAGGAATATTAACGAGGTTAATGCCTTTATCCGTTACTTTATTTCCACACTGTATAACCTTGGGAGCTGCAAGGTCAATACAAAATTTAACGCATATAATTGTTGTACAAAGTTGGTAATACAGTAGAATATGTATTATTTTTTATATGATACGCACATATACCACATACACCCACCAAAGTGAAAGTAATAATAGTTTATAAAAATTGGTGAAGGCGCCGGGTAAATATAATAAAATGTAATATCACTCACTACAAATACATTCAAACATACCGTCAATAAATGATGGTTCTCATAGTTGTTTCCTCTATGTATTAAGCCATTTATTCGACACATGTAAGAATTACATAAATGTACTAAATGAGTATTTGTAAGGACCTTTCTAGTTCCAAATAACTTTTGCTCTGTGTACATTATAATTACTAAAATTAAAAATATCTTATTATATATCAATATTGCCAGGATTATCGCAATCGTTATTTAATAAATATAAATTAGTTAAATGCAGGGTCAATTCAATATTTAATATAAATAATTGTTTTACAACATTTATAGTATAAGGCAAGTATGATACTAACTTTTACGATAGCTCTCTATATATACACAATACATATCTACCGAAATGACATTTTTGTTCATAAAATTGATGGAGGTGCCGGATAAGTCAAATCAAATTAATAATGAAATGCAAATAGATTCAAATGAACCCTAAATAAGTCATGATTTTCATAGTTAATAAACCATTTACTAGCGACGCAGTAAGTAATTGTACTAGATGGCGTAGATGTGCATGTACAAGAGCCTTCTTTGTTTCAGTACTTTTCTATAAATTTGTTAAAGGCAAAGTCAAGCCGACATTCACTACATATAATTTTTTCGCAAAATTTTAGTATAAGGTTAGTATGCTCTTTATTTTTGTGGTATTTATATATACACCTATAGTTAGTTTCTAAAAATTGGTGGAGGCGCCGCATATATAAATGATGTTTCTGCATGTGGATTGCAAATAGGCTCTAAATTTAAATTACCTAATAGAAATATGTAATTCTCTATCAAACGCTATAGAAACTTTGGTCAAGACATCGCAGAGCAAGGATAATTTGTGGTTACTTTTTAGAAAAAGTATACTATTCGTTAGAAACAACTGAATATTGTCTGTAAATGACCACAAACAAATAAGTTACTTTTAGTAAGAGTAAAAATAAATAGGCAGCACTCTTTCCCATAAAATACCTGCCCAATGGACATATTGGTTAGGATGTATTGAACTAGTCGCCAATACGCCATATCTAATGTGCATTTTCATAAGCTTTTCAACTGTTTTAAGTACGAAAAACATAAGACTAACGTGGGCATCACCTTCTCGTGTTCTATACAAACTTTACCCTAATACTTCTCCAAATCTTTGGATGTGACCAAAGGCTATGCTGCTATTTAAACTATCGCAGAATATCCTGTGCATATGGTCAATTTCGTTTTGTAAAGTATATAATGCATCATGTTAAATATAGCTAAATATTTGTATGGGTTAAACGTGCTTACAGCTTATGTTATATACTCAACTTTATATAAATGTCAAATATTACCAAACTGACAAGTACAGTTCTAGAGTAAATGAACTCACAATTATTAAAGATAACTCTCTACATTAGAGACAAATCAAAAGGTACATTACAAATAATAAAAGACAGTAGGTAATGAATTGTCAGTGCATATTTGCTAATGTAATAGTAGTATGTAACCATTACCTGTACTTTCAAATTAATAAACGCAATTTTGCAGAGTATAACTACCAATCTTTTCATGTGAATGCTGTTTCTAGGTAATTACAGAGGGAATGCGAACGCAGAATAACGATTTTAAATGGCATGGGGTCAAAAACCATACAAAGAAGAGCAATGTAAAAAATTTTATTTAATATTTACGTAACAGAATACAGCATGTGGTGTACTTTTATGCAAGTGTAGGTTTATTAATTAAAATACTATATGGATGAACGCGTTTTTTTTTGAAAGATAGAAATTGTTGACTATACCGAAATAGGCGATTGTTTCTTATTGTTGCACAAAAAACAGTTTTGTTTATTCCGTTGGGGACAATATTTTACGATGCGTTGATTTGCGTTTTACATGTTCATGTTTAAATTTGAAATAGTCAATAAACATTAGGTATATTTTTTTTGGAGGAATTATTTCAGTTTATACAGGTTGTCCAAGAAATAAAAATACGGAATAGCAGAAATCGGAAGCTATATTGTGTAAAAACGTACCCTCAAAATATCAAGTCTTTATTCATGCGCAGACGGCAGAAAAAAAATAATAAAGAATTCAATTGGCCTTACGCCGACGCTGGACTAAATATCCACCAGCTTCACTTTCACAATCGGTCCTTTTCAGGACCAGCATATTACTTGTGTTAAAAAAAGGGTGGAGGAATAGATACTTCATAATAAATATAAACAATTAATTACTTTAATTTTACACCTGCTATAAAAAAATAATTACATTCTTGATATTTACTGTACAAAGAGCAACAACCTTCCTATTTTAAAAATAAAAACAATCTTTTATTGTCTGCAATAAAGTAGGTCACCCATCTGGGTCAACAACCGACTACATAGCTGCGTTATCTAGACGCATCGGGCAAAAAATATGTTTTATATGAATGAGTACCATTTAACGTTTTTTTCCCGTTTTATACAAATAAAAGCGTATTTTTCTATGAATGCGTGTTGGTTTCTATTTACAAATGAGCATTCTTACGTGTATTTATAAACATACATTCTGTGCCAGGTCCGTAATGTAATTTTTTTATCTTAAAAACAACATAGAAAATTAAATTTTTAATTTCATTGTTATTGCGGTATATTTGAGCCTGTTTCTGTCCGGACTTTACATACCTGCTACACCGCCTTTTTATTTTTGCGACACCCTGTATAGTTTTTATCTTATTTTATATTTTCTCAATTTGGAATAACAACATGAATAAGTGTAAGCTTGAAAACATAGAAATTCTTTTTCAAAATAATCAAATAGATATTTTGGTGGTGGTCTGCTATATGAATTTGAATATTAATGAATAAATTTGGCAGAGCGGACAGTACAGATCGTGACGGCGCACAGTGGTTAAAACCGACAGAAACGTGACCGTAATTAAAAAAGTTTAAAATTTTTGATAATGCTCTAACTTGTGTATTTGTCTGTACGTGTCATCATACAACTTTTCAGCAAGAATTGCTGTTTTATCTTTGTTAAAACCAGAGAAATTAATTATCAAAAATATTTCTATAGGGTATATTTTAGTACCCGAAACTTAAATTGTGTTTGTTATTACGTGAGCCAGGTATTTTGGTCGATTTACAGGTAATTATTATAGGTGAAAGTATTTAATTTAAGGATTCAAAGCGCATCATTACTTTCTAGTAAGCTGTTTTTATTTCCGGTAAAAACGACTGCCAATAAAATGGATGAATTGGCACTACATAGTGATACTGAAGAAATTGACGTGGTTTGTATTACGGGGCATCGGCTGACAGAATGGGCTGTTTTGTTTTGAAATTTGCAAATTATAATATAGTAGATACATATTGTAAAAATAAATCGAAACATGGAGGAGCAATGATATTGATAAAGCAGGTGTATGTCGCAAATAAGATACCAATAATTAAAAGACTGACGGTAGATAAAGAAATAGAGGCGACTGGTGTGCACCTAAAACATTTGAAAATCGTAATTGTAGCAATATACAGGCCACCAAAAGGTAATAATGTTTTATACATACAACAATTAAACAAAATGCTTATATATATTTTTGAGAATTACTCTAATTCTAGAATTGTAATTGCAGGCGATTTCAATTCTTAGCCAACAGTATTGAACAATCTACAATTTGCAACAGCTTCCTGTCTTTCAATTTAAGGCCACTTTTTAACGAACCATCGAGGATACAAGGGAACGCTGCTACATGTATTGACCAGATTTTTGCAAATTTTTCGAAAGACGCTCTTCTGGTTCGGACAATTACTTACTGTTGAACTTTCTAACTGTTTAAACCTAGAAAAGAAAACCTCTTTGAAAGTAAGGAAAATAAGCGACTTAAATATATATTCATTACGAGAAAGATTAAGAAAAGAATGTTGGTACGATATACATACACAAGTACCTAAATCGTTAAATTTAAATTGTTTAAAAAAAAATTATAATTATTTCAAAGAAAATTGGATAGAATTCTGGATTATGTTGTACCAATTAGCAGTCTAAAGGAACTAAAAATAGAAAAGATGCATTAGAAAAAGGATTGGATTTCATTTGAATAAGTTAGTTTAAAATTCTATGACATAATTATTAAACTTAATAGAAAAGAAAGTTTCATTAGTTTTGTATACAGGCTGTCCAGACCATGCGAGGACAGAAGATTACGGCTTTATTATTAAAGTTAAAGAAAAGTGTTTTAGACAAAAGTTGTAGCCACTCCTAAAATACACATTCTAAAATTGTCTTCAACTATACAGAGTGTTGCGTAAGTAAGTGACGATATAAACTTGTGTTATTTTAAATGGAATACCCCATATATTTTGGCATATTTAGATGCTACTCTTAAAAAGAAGGAATGGATATAAACAAGTGTAGAGGTATCTCTTACAGTTGTAGCTTTATTCGCAATTTTGTGTCTCAACATGTCCAACTTTGTGGAGACTCCGAGAAGAAACCTGAAAGAATTTTTGAGATCTGTATAGGCAAGAAGTGTTCCACTTTCGTCAAATATAATAATCTATAATCAATTTATTTATTTTTAATTAAATGAATTTGCAGGAATAACAAACGCAAAATTAACATTTACGCTTTTTTTTTTCAAGTAGAACACCCGGTATATTTTTCTTCTAAAGTACATTATTTTTCATAAGCTAAAGAAAAATAAGTACCAGAAGTGTAATTTTTGTTTTAATAACTTGTGTGAAGAACGATGGATTGGTCGGGAGGGTCCTATAGCTTGGCCTTCAAGGTCTCCTGATTTAACTCCTATTAATTTTTTTCTTTGGGGACATGTTAAAGAACAGGTTTATCGAAACATTCCAACTACACCTAATGGCATGAAACAACGTATAATGGCCATTTTTGAAAATATTGGACAGCAAATGCTTACTGATGTTAACAACAATTTTCGCCGCCGCCTCGAATTGTGCAACCAACAAGGTGGTGGAATTTTTGAGCATCTGCTATAAATAAGGTATACCTTTGCATTTTATTTATTTATTTAAGATATTGAATTAATCTAATAAATATTACTTTTTGTTTCCCATTATGTTGTAGTAATTTGTTATTATTAATAATTAAAGCTGACAGCAACTTAAATTCTTTTTTTTTTCGTTTAAATTTAGAATCTATCAATAATAAGAGTTAATAAGTTATTAAATACTAAATGTGGATAGGGAAAACTTGGTATCATTAAAAAGCTTATAAAAATACTGTACTTTATAAGAAAAATATACAGGGTGTTCTATTTAAAAAAAAGCGTAAATGTTAATTTTGCGTTTGTTATTCCTGCAAATTCATTTATTTAAAAATAAATAAATTGATTGTATATTATTAAACTTGACGAAAGTCGAAACTTTTTGCCTATACAGATCTCTAAAACTCTTTCAGATTTCGTCTCGGAGTCTCCACAAAGTTGGACATGTTGAGACACAAAATTGCCAATAAGGCTACAACGGTAAGAGACACCCCTATATATGTTTATATCCATGTGCTTCTTTTTAAGAGTAGCATCTAAATATGCCAAAATATATGGGATGTTCCATTAAAAAAATAAAAGTTTGTATCGTCACTCACTTACGCAACACTCTGTATAGTTGAAAATAATTTTATAATGTGTATTTTAGGAGTGGCTACAACTTTTATCTAAAACACTTTTCTTTCACTTTAATAATAAAGCCGTAATCTTCCGTCCTCGCATGGTCTGGACGGACACCTGTATATATTTTATTAATTTATATTTATATAAAAAATATATGAAATTTATTTAAAATAATAGTAATTCTACCTACCTTTGAAATTATATGTTGAATTCTAACATTTTATAATATAACTTATGCACCAAATTTAAAAACAATAATTATACGTATTTTCTTCAAATACTGCATTTTTTTGTGTTTATTCACAAGTAAATATTACACTTGTTTAGTGTTCAGTTTAAATTAAATAGTCGTACTTCAAAATTTTAATGAACTTATCATGAGATTTAAAATCTTTATAACATTATTAAAAAGCTAGACCGAAGCAAAGTTGATTAAAATTGAATTAAAAAGGATACAATCTGTAGATAGTCAAATATTTGAAAATAAAATGATTATCCAGCAATATTCAATTTAATTTTGTACATATTAAAGATAAATTGAATTAAAATTTTATGAATGATCTCGACAAAATGGAAAAGAACTTTTAAGTCCAATTAAAAGAAATCACGTAAGTACAAAGAGTAGTAAAATACTATTGTGTAAAATGAAAGCATAACTAAATTGTATTTAATAAATAACAATAGCATGGAGAACAAAAATATCCAACGTCTATCACGATACGCACGTCTTCTCCATCTTACATAGTTACTAAATGAGAAAACCTGTCATCTTTATATAAACGTCACAGTTTAGCAGAGCGTTAAGGATGACATCTTTCGTGTAATATATGAAATGATAAAACCTTTGCGCCGCACTCAGATGCTGGTACGTAACGTGAGAGAATTCAATTTGACCTGTCTGAAATCGGGGCGCCTCTTAGCTGTAAAAAGATATCCCTCATATAGAGCAACATAAACCCTGCTAGTAGTCCAAAAAGCATTCTTGTTTTCTGTAAGCGAAGTAGAGTCTTTCCGTTTTCTTTTTAAGGGCGCTATAGTATTTATGTACTGATAAAATTCGTGTAGAAATTTGACGTGGGTCTTATTAAGTTGCCTCCTTTTTCTCTTTCAGAGTACGATTACGTGAGTTTCTCGACTGCAGTTTGAAGGTTTGCGATTTTATAATTGGAATTTTATATTTTCAATTTCGCAATATACACTCACTGGCAAAATAATCGATCCACTCAAAAAATTGATGAAGTTTGTTCATTAATAAGTTTGTTATTTTAAATTCGATTTGATTCATTTTTTTGCATATTGTAGGTAAATTTAAATGTAATCTATCACATCTTTGGAATTTTAAGAAAATTTGTCGTACATCATTTTATACAGGGTGACACAAAGTCTGTTTTTTTAAATCAACTTTAAAACCACATATGGATTGTCAAAGTTGCTCCACCTTGTATTTTCTTATTTTGTTAACAAGACACATCATTTCTTTACAATTTCTCTTTTTATTTATTACAATGGCTTAATTTTTGTAAAAGATACAAGGGTTTAAGAAAAGTTTTACATTTTTACATTTTTCTTATGGTACTAACAATAAGTTTACGAATTTAACTTATCACCGAATATAATGAAAAGGAAATGAAAAGAAAATGAAAAACATAAAAGACTTAATACGAAGTGTTTCCTCCACGTGCACGGATAACAGCTGCAATTCGTCTTGGCATGCTCTCAATTAAGTTTTAAATGTAAGCCTGGTTGATTTGATTCCATTCTTCAGTTAGAACGTCACTAAGCTGCTGTAAATTTGCAGGCGTTGGTACACGAGATCGTATTTTCCTCCCAAGTGCATCCCAAACATGCTCAATTGGGTTTAGGTCTGGGCTTAGAGCAGGCCAATTTACTACTGGGATTTCAACCTCGGCTAAATACTCGCGTCCAATTCTGGCAACATGCGGTCGGGCATTATCATGCATCAGCATGAAATCATCTCCGATGAACGGTGCAAAAGGAACAATATGTGGCTCTAAAACTTCTCTTATGTATCTATCGGCTGTCATGGCTCCCCCGTTCATTATAACCAAGTCCGTCCGAGCTTCAAAATTTATGCCACCCCACACCATTACCGAACCGCCTCCATAACTTACTCTAGGAAAAAAATGGTTTTGAAAGAAACGTTCACCAGTTCTCCGGTAAATTCTTTCACGTCCATCTGGTGTTCTAAGACAAAATCTTGACTCATTCGTGAATAAGATGCTGCTCCATTCTTCGTTACCCCAATTTACATGTTTCCTACCAAATCTAAGGCGTTCAACTCGATGGTGTCTCAATAACTCTAGACCAGTTGCAGGTCTCCTAGAACGCAGTCCAATATCAAACAACCGCCTTCTTATTGTTCTATCACTTACTTGAACTTGCCTTACGTCCTCTAACCTGTTTTTCATTTGCACAGAAGTACCTTTTCTGTCCCTCAAAACATTTAACGGTATAAAGTGATTATCTCGCTCACTAGTAGATTCCTTTCGACCACAATGATTTCTTCTTGTGTATACACCAAATTCATTAAACCGTTTAACAGCTCTTTGAACTTTACATCTTGAAACTCCCAACACTCTGGCCACATAATACTGTGACCTACCATCCTGAGTCAAAGCAACAGCTCTCGCTGCGTCGGTTACAGAAAGATCAATATTTTAAATTACTATTCGACAAGAAACACGTTCAAAAACGTAATTGACAAGTTTTAGATTTCACAACTGACAGTATTTCAATAGCCCTCTATGCAAAAACTATAAATTCGTAAACTTATTATTAGTACCATAGGAAAAATGTAAAAATGTAAGATTTTTCTTAAACCCTTGTATCTTTTACAAAAATTAAGCTATTGTAATAAATAAAAAAAGACATTTTAAAGAAATGATGTGTCTTGCTAACAAAATAAGAAAATACAAGATGGAGCAACTTTGACAATCCATATGTGGTTTTAAAGTTGATTTAAAAAAACAGACTTTGTGTCACCCTGTATAAAATGATGTACTCCAAATTTTCTTAAAATTCCAAAGATGTGATAGATTACATTTAAATTTACCTACAATATGCAAAAAAAAATGAATCAAGTCGAATTTAAAATAACAAACTTATTAAGGAACAAACTTCATCAATTTTTTGAGTGGATCGATTATTTTGCCGGTGAGTGTATTATTATTTCATATACCGGGTGTCAACGAGGTCATGTATCAGCACGCCATTTATTTATTAGCTAAAATAAAACTTTGAAATTCGGACCGTATATATGAGTGATTGGTGGGTTTCTTCAGGTACACTCAGTTTTTATATAGCACTTCCGGTCAAATCAGAAGTGACGTTAATTTTGAATTTTTAAATACAACATTTATTATTTCTCTTCATATTCTTGCAGGTTAACTTTTGATATTTCTGTCAAAGATAGCGGTATCTGTTAAATTTATCCATTAAAGTCAAACTGCTTCGCAACAATTGTCGAAATGTAACAACCATCAAAGTTAGCTTTAAAATCAATTAAGAAACGTATTTTTCACATTTACACGCATTGGCGAAGGAAACATGTATTTCACGTTGAAATTACTACAGAAAATAAGATTTTTATTTCCTATGATAACTGTGTTGTTTTCATTTGAAATGTAATTGTTCTGTTGCTTTGGAATTAGACTACTTTTAAAACATTTTATATTTTGTACTACCTGTCTACCACTAAACCACAGCATATTTTATATCACTTGAAAGCTAAAAATTATGCCAATATGGCACTGCAATAAAAAATAGGTGTTACTATTTAAAAAAAACGAGTACCTGTCATTTGAAAATGAAAAAAAAAATTTTTCTTTAGTAATTTCAACGTGAAATACATGTTTCCTTCGCCAATGCGTGTAAATGTGAAAAATACGTTTCTTAGTGGTTTTTGCATTTCGACAATTGTTGCGAAGCAGTTTCACTCTAATGGATAATTTTAACAGATATCGCTATCTTTGACAGAAATGTCAAAAGTTAACCGGCACTAGATGGAAATTTTCAGAAGAAACAGAATATGAACAGAAATAATAAATGTTGTATTTAAAAATTCAAAATTAAAGTCATGACCGAAAGTGCTATAGAAAAACTGAGTGTACCTGAAGAAGCCCACCAATCACTCATATATACGGTCCGAATTTCAAAGTTATATTTTAACTAATAAATAAATGGCGAGCTGATACATGATCTCGTTGACACCCGGTGTAGTACAGGTGTTATTTCTAAATTTAATTGCATTGTTTTTTGTAAATTTGATTAACAATTGCTAATTCATTAAGTGTGTGGTAGTGTTGATAATGCTGTATATTGCGTTAAAAATTGTTTTTCTAAATTGATTGTAGAAGCTGTCGATGAAGTATACAATATACCGGGTGACCCAAATTTACCTGCAAAATGTTTAAAATGTGCCAGTGGCAAAAAACAAAAGAGTAAGACAAATTTTCATTTTTGGAATCGACTTTCTTTCTCTATTATGATGCAGATACTTTTTAAAACATATTTACCTAAATTAAAATCAAAAAATTTAGCTTAGTGTCCTTTAAATTTGAAATTTAGTGGAAAGTATTTAAATTCCATTTATAATTAAAAACCTTGAATTTTATTGGAAGATATACCCCTCGACATCAGAAATGAATTGTGTTTCCAACAAAATGGGGTACCCCCGCATTTTAGCCACATGGCGAGGGTAAAATTGCAAGAAAAATTCGGAGAAAGATGAGTAAGCCGAGGAGGATTCATTCTCTGGCCAGCGAGGTTCCCGGAAAATTTACCAAGGTGATATCCGTACCCACTCCTCCCAATTCTTACCCAGGTGCGCCACTACTACGCTACCTGGGTAGTGAGTTCGAGTCTTCTTAATCGTCTTGAAACATCATACAACATATTTTGCCGGTAGTACGGACAAATGTGTAAATTTTAAATAACTTTAAAATTCGTCTAAATGTCTAATATGATTTTTCTAATTTGGACTGAGTAATTAATAGGAGGCGGACGTCTCCGGTTTAAACTACGACGGAGTTATAATAGAGCAAAGAAATAATGTAAACCACACACATTTACTGAATAGCATTATTCATGTATTATTCATATGGTGATATGGTGAACTGCAACATCTGTTATTGACTCACATGTTGACGGGAAAACGACACAAAAAAAGTCCACTTAACTCGTAAATATCCTATTTTCATCGGCGTAGATACAGGAGCGTCAGAGGTTTTTAAAATGTATTATATTTATCTTATATTTGGCATGATAAATAGTTATATATGTGTATACCTATTCATACTTACGTTAGTTTCGTTTTTTTCATTATTTTGACTGTTAATTACGTACTTCGTAATTTATGTAATAGTTCCTATTTAATCCCGTTTCATTGAATCGACTTCTCCCAATTATCTAGACGTAAGTGTGCACTGGATTTCGTTTAGATTAAATAACATACGCGTACATTTTTAGTTATTTATTTAGATCCAGAACATTGTTTATGTTACTTTTTCAGATATGATATGGAAGAACGTCGAGAAATACATCGTGAAACAATGGCGTGTTGGATTGAGAGTCATACTGATGGTATGACCATTGTCAGTGATTCCGATATTTATTGCAAAGTCTGTAAAATATCATTACAGAATGCCAAAATATCGCACGTTCGTCACTTAGCTTTGCTAAAACATACACAGAAATGGTTTTTATGCAGAGAATTTGATAGTTTACAAAATTTTGTTACATGTTTAAATGACGATGCTCGAAGTATTTCTGAGTGCAAGGAACTAACACAAATCCCAAATTTAAAAAACCAGTCATTATTCCTTCAGGAACACTTTGGAAATTTGCCTAAACTAATCACATATTTTGAAAATCGAAATCTCAAATTCAAAGATGGATTAACCACGTTAGACGTGGGCCATTAATAATTTCAAAGGTATTCCAAGTGACTTCGGATGTGGCCTTCGTCAAAAGTTAGACGCAGTTTTTAATAGAAATCCAGATTTAATAACATTGCGGCAATTGTGTATGCTAAATACGCTGAAATAAAAGAATATTTCCAGTACGCACCTATAACTAGTTGCGGTGTAGAAAGGACGTTTTTCATTTACAAAGATGTACTTAATTCAAAGAGAACAAGTCTTACAGAAGAGAAAATGCACAAATAATAAGTTATTTTGGATTTTTAGATCACCAGCCACTTGTTATCCAATTATACAAATAAAATTAAAACCTCTTTAAAATTAGAAAATTTCAGTAGTGCGCCCGTGGGCGATGAGTCATCGACCGCTCGTGTCTGCCCCCTAGTAATTAATTAAGTAAATTTTCATTACAAAAATTTACCCACAGTGAGATTCAAACCCAATCCTCCCAGTTGTTAGTCAGGTGTGCTACCACTACGTTAAGTGGGCAGTGAGCATTTCAACGCTGAAAAAATCGAATTTTAACATTATTTAAAATTTACCATTTGTCCGTACTGTCGGCAAAATATATAATTGTTATATATTTGTGGCTTTTTTACAAGTCATCAGGATAAAATCACAGGTGTTAGTAAAACCTGATCTCAAGGATATACTAGAGAAACCCTAGGAAAAAACAATTAAAACATTAAGTGACAAACCTTATATTTTATTTGTGTTTTTAGAAAGAGGAAATTTAAAAGTTTTTTCTTAACTTAGAATGTATAACTTGTATATCGCCATTTTCAAAATTTTGGTTCGAGGTTTCACAGTTGGCACAATAAACACGATTTGTATAGAATTTTAGTACTTTAAAGATAAAAAGTGAAGAATATCCCAATACATTTGCGTATAGCACCAAATAAACATAAGCGATATTCAATAATATTTGTTTACATAGTTAAATTACCAAATATTACATACAGAAAGGAATAACTTCATCTTGCAATACATAGTAGTAATTCGTTTTTACGTAATATATTCATAAATATAAGTATAAATTAAATGTCATTAATATCGTGTGTTGGTGTATGATCTTTATCGTTAGTAATAAAATCAATCAAGTTAATTACACGTATATTAAATAATCACTCGATACCTGCATGGTTCATAAGGTGTTCAATGCATGTTTATGCATTGGTGGAGTTAAGCGAGTTCCTATATAAACTACTGAAAAACCTATATCGAGATAGTTCGTCATCAGTTCATCAGCGTGAAAAGTTACAACTACCATCCCTGTGTTACATTAGTCTGTGTAAAAACCAGTCGGTAAATGTAGTTCCTTGATGATGGACATAAATAAAAGAACATTTTTTTAAATTTATTTATATACAGGGTGGGTTTTTTTCCATTATTTGTATGGGGATCTCGAAAACCATAAGAGGTACGCATTAGGTTAAATAGAGAAAAATTTTCATCTTTATAAGCCTCATCCAGATACGTTTTTGTCCATTTAAGAAAATGCATGGTTTACTAGATGTTTGCAAAAAATGGAAATCCTCCAAAACCTTTTCAGTGCAAATTAGCGACCGCCGCCGCAGAAAATCTTCTGCCTAACAAGTCAAAGAGTAAATACGATGCGGTGTACAAAAGCTTCATAGATTGGCAACTGGTGCAGAAAACATCGTCATTTTTCGAAAACGTTATCCTAGTGTAGTGTTGAACTTGCAAAGAAATACAAGTCGTCGTCATTGTGGACATACTATTCTATTCTTAAAAGCACGTTGAATATCTATCATAATATCCACCTAGAAACTTATATGAAATTACAGGCATGTTTAAAACGTCAGTCCGACGGCTATCAACCGAAAAAATCAAAAATTTTTAATGCAGAAGAAATCAATAAATTTATTAAAGAAGCGCCAAATCATACTGATCTAATGACAAAAGTAACCTTAACCATGGGACTATTGGGAGCTTGTAGATCTAATGAATTATATTTTATGAAAATTGAATATATAGAGGATTCTAATGGAGTTCTTATAGTGAAAATACCTTTCACAAAAACAAAGAATCCTAGATAATTTACTGTATCGGTTGAATTTTACGAAATTTACAAAAAATATATAGGTCTTCGCCCATCTCATGCTAAATGCTCATCACTATTTTTAAATTATCAGAATGGCAAATGTAATACTCAAAGAGTAGGTATTAATAAATTAGCTTTAATGGGAAAGCAAGTTGCTGCCTATTTAAAATTAAAAAACCCCGAATTTTACACAGGACATTCCTTCCAAAGATCAACTGCAACCATTTGCGTTAGCGGAGGAGGTGACATTACAACAGTAAAATAGTTAGGGGGATGAAAATCAACCACAATTGCCGAAGGTTACATAGACGACAACGTAACTAATGAAATAAAAAGAGGAAATCGAATTTTAATTGAAATTAACAAAAATGAACATTGTCCCATTTACAGTAACATTCAACCAGACTCAGAGGACTGACGAAAAAATTCACGGCAAGAATTTTAACAATTGTAATGTAACGAATAATAATTATTATAAAATAAAACGTCACTATTAATAAATAATTTTTTTTATCTTTTGCATTTTTGATCAAACATATATAGTTGTGAATCAAGGCCAACTGTATCTGATATCGCTGCGCGATATAAAGCCGTGACAGAACTCGATTTTTCCGATTCTAATAACCTCAAAATATTGATACTTATCTGGCGCCATCTATCCTAGGCATAATAAACTGCTTGGTAATCGCTGGGCATTTTTAAAATCACGTGCTAAAAATATACAATATGATTGGATTATATCAAAGCTTACTGATATTTTTCTGATTTGACATTTATTTCGTGTATTCCATATTTTTTCTACTTAGATTATTCTATTACTACACATATTCAGTCGTTACATTTAATGTGTGCTACATATTTACTATATTTTGGAAGTTACGTCGCGTACCAATAGAAAACTATATACAGCATGTGTCAATTTTCATTAGCCATAGGCGATTAATTCATGCAATTCGTGACAACATGGCACCCCTACTTTCCTCTCCAATGCCAGCGCGACCGATACAAGCTCAAGTTAGCAGTAGCTGTTGGACCATTGACTTGGGTGTTTGTAATGCGTTCAAAAATAATATTTACGCGTTGCAAGGATTTGTTTTTCTTTTTTCTTTCAGTAAATGCAGAGAATTATTAAGCTGCATGACACAAACAAAAGCGTAATTCTAATAAAATTAAAAATAAGGTAAATAAGAAAGGATTCTGAAAATAATAATAAACTACTCGATCAGGAGATCGCGGCGGCCATTTGATGTTTCCCGTTCCAGTAATAAGACGGCTTTTATTGCAGACTAGATCGCAACGTGTTCGCAGCTAAAGATTGAATGTAAAATCTGGTGGGGAGATCGGGGAAAACCGTTGTGATGTCGATTGTTGCCGAGATTAGTGACGGACTGTAGGGGTAACACGTTGCCAAGTATTATTTGTATACGTATAAATCGCACGTAAACATTGAATCCCTATACCTAATGAAAATTGACACATACGGTATGTAGTTGCCTCACAGAAAAAACTTGGCTGTTCTGGGTCATTTAGTTCTTACCAAAATAGTCTGCGCAATGCAAGTAATTCGCAAGGTACTTTCGAAAATGAAAATTGATTATTCGAAATGTAGTATAGGGAGAATTCTTGGTAATTAGCTATAATTTTTTTTTGCATTTTTAGGTTAATATATCTCAATATTTGTAGATGTACAAAATTCAAATGGAAAAATTACTGGGCTAAAGTAAAGCAGCTTTGCTAGACGTTATTAGGTCACTAATATTAACAATATATCTAAATATGTGAACTCTAATTTTAAAAAGAATGCAAGTGGATTTATTATGAATACTTTAACATTGTCAATTTTTGTCCTGTAATTAGATTTGTATCTGTTGTATAAATAAAGATGCTATAGTAATTTTTAAAATGCTCCAATTATTATCAATAATGCACCTTGTTTTTATCGCCAGAGTGACTGAATATCTTATGAGGTAAATATTGCGATATGGAATAATAAAGCTTCAAAATCTTCCAACACAGTTGAAAGCGTTAATTACGTTAGTACCGCAATATTTTTTAAAATCCAAGTATTCATGTACAAAGTCCAAACAAACACTTTACAACGTAATTGAACCCTAATTAGTGTTTTCTTTTGTATTTTTATAAAAACTTCGAAATATAAGTAAAATTGTTGTTCTTGACACTACCCAACAACTTCATTTTTCACAACATTTTTTTACTTTTATTTTGTTTTATTACATTATTTTAAAATTATTAATATTAATTGTTGTAAAGTTAATGTTTAAAGTGTTCTTTTAAAGTTTATTTCAATAAAAATTCAGAAATTATTTCTTCGAGGTACTACTAGATGGAACCACATAAGGATCAATATTTTGATGTTACAAGAATCAAAATCATCTATGTAAATCGAAGTTATGTGACGGGCTTATATCACGCAGCGATATTGATACAGTTGGCCTTGTGTGAATATGCGGTATACATAAAATCGCATTTTTTTTTGAAGTTTACCGTGTCAAAATGTCAACTTTTGACAGCGTTTGTAGAAAGAAATATTGTTCTTTATCTTTCGTATTTTTTGAACAACATTTAAGTTGTGGATAAAGTATAGTATTTAACTCGCGTATAATGGTTATTACCCACTCAGATGTTACAACATTCGCTTGACCGTTCGTATTGCAATTTCATCTTGGTGGGTAATAGCCATCATTACACGCTTGTTGAATAATATACTATTATCCATATAGGAAGCTACATCACTTTATACATTGTATATAGCAAAGTAGGTGTTTAGGTTTTAACCAATGATGAAATAATAAATAAATAAATATAATTACTCCTATTATGGAGAAATTATTTTTGCTAAGATGACGTGGTATTACATTTATTACAGATAAATGTTAATGTTAATATACTCTGGTATAAAATTTATTTTTTTAAAAAAATGCAGGCGTAACGCAACGACATTTTGTTAATAAATTATAGACTAAAAAAAATTACCACAATAATTATACTGCAACGTTTTCGGGTTCCAATAAACAACTCGTGCAATTATTTATTTAAAACAGTCTGTATATTTATATAACTTAAAATTTATATACAGTATAAAAATATAAAACCAATGTATCAGACTTAAACAACTATTGATAAATTAAAATTAACACATGTATTTATTTAGTTCTATTACTAATATCTCTGTCCGTACTTATGTAACACTTCTATTTATATAACACGCACCACTATATTTATTTCTACCGTACGACTTATATTTATTTCTTATATATTTATTTCTACCGTACGACTTATATTTATTTATTTCTAGGCGCGTCGGCTACTTCTTACGGACTTTCTTAATCCCGAATTATTCCGCAATTACGTCCTCCATCGGTGACCCAGTCGTCTTATATACACCTACGAAACATCTCGAAGCATTCGCGTAAAACTCCATCCTTCTCTCGATGTTTGTAGAATATTCCATAGACATTCTGTCTCCGCTGGACTATGCCGTACGGCGTGGAGATTGATTTATGGTGGTGTGTAAATAAGAGCGTTTTTATACGTCGCCCGGTCTACCTCTTTTTTTACGTGTGACAATTTCGTTTTTATCGCGCCGAGAGGTCTGATTCTTTTATTTAATGTAAACTCATTTCGTTACAATGCGATATTATTTTAGATATATTGTTTTGTCTTTTCAAAATTTTGCACAAGGTCTAAAATATATTCACAATTGTTCCTACTTTATCATTTTTTAAAATAATATACATATATAATCCATTTTTTAACACACAAGAGACTTGTAAAATACGAAAAGTCATTTAAATTGTCTTCTCTGTTGAAATAATAGTAATAATAACGTTAGTATTTATATAACTAATTGCTACTGTTTGCTTCATTCAAACGATTTTGTATTTACAAATGTTACCCAGTAATCTGTTCAAGACAAAATCTATCAAATTTCAATCAACGACATACTTGGCTATCAATTCGAGAATTTCATTCATTGAATTATTTTGCGACGGTAAACAACTATGAGAAGACGGCGATCTTTCATCTAAGCTTTCAATAGCCCGCAGAGTTCATTCAAATCATTTTTGAATACGGAGAATATCCATCAGTTTTCCATTAGGACAGCAACACTTACCGGGGGCCGGTTTACTTTGCCTCCGTTTTCAACCTTCTTTTCTACAGCTTCTTTCCACATTTTTTTTTTTATTTAACAAAAGCTTCGGCGATTCATCGAAGCAAAACGTTTTTACACTCGAAGGACGACGGTCATTGTTCGACCTCATAAAGTTCCGTTTGCGTCATACTCAATCGGTTGTCAGGTTGGTCATTTCAATGTCGCCCCTGGAATACCCCTCGATATCTTTGCAGTCCTCTGTTGTGCAACCCCAATGGACGATTAATCATTTTGTCTGATGGCTGTTCGAAGCGCTTTGGAGACCAGTGAGTGTCATGATGTCTTGTTGTTTATTGCTTTAATCGCTTTTGTCACTTAAATGAAACGTTATAATAGGATTTATTGTTTATTAAAAGACAAACAAATTAGATCTAATAATAAGTTTTAAGAAATAGGTACAATATAATGAATGTTTGGCTACTTCATTTAGCCTAGCTGTCATGTAAACAGTTTTATTGACTAATATAGACAGAATGCAAATGCGATCTGATTAAAAAATAAAAATATGAACAATTAGGTATAGAATAGCCGCTACTATTTACGGAGTTCTATTAAAAGGTCTATATCAATCACAGACATGCGTTTAATTCCATTACACAAATAATATCGACACTAATTGCGTAACTAAAACAGTAGTTAACAGAACTGTATAGATAGTAGCGGCTGTTCTATGCATAATTGTTTACATTTTCAATTTTTCCATATTTCGCTTTTGCATCCTATCTATGTTAGCCAATGAAACTTTTTATATGACAGCTTGCTTTTCAATTGTCATTTTGTTATTAATTACTACAGACCGAACACGAAAGGTTGATGACTCATCGCCTATGGGCGCACTATTGAAATTTTCTATTTGTTGTTATTTGTTCATTTTGTAGTTCAAGTCGAGTAAAGAAGTGTTAATATTTACTAGCAATACTTTCACAAGGTTGTCCTCTGTAAGATTTGTTCTATTTGAATGAAGTATATCCTTGTAGATAGAAAACGTCCTTTCCAAATCGCACCTGGTTGTAGGTGCGTACTGGAAATATTCTTTTATTTCAGCGTATTCAGCAGTTAGATTTTGTGTCATTGTCCCCATACACAATTGCCGCAATGTTATTAAATCTGGATTTCTATTAAATACTGTGTGTATCTTTTGCCGGAGGCCACATCCGAAGTCACTTGGTATACTTTTGAAATTATTAATAACCACATGTAATGTGGTTAATGCATCTTTTAATTTGAGATTTGGATTTTCAAAATATGTGATTAGTTTAGGCAAGTTTCCAAAGTGTTCCTGAAGGAATAACAACTGATTTTTGAATTTAGGATTTGTGTTAGTTCCTTGCATTCAAAAATACTTCTAGCATCGTCATTTAAATATGTAACGAAATTTTGTAAACTATCGAAATTCTCTGCACAAAAACTAGTAGCTTCCAGTCATGTTCCCCATCTAGTTATTACTGGCAAGTATGTTTTTGGAGACATGTTTTGAAAGTGGAATTGTCAAGTATATTTAATGGGATATTAGCCGTCATTAAAGCTTCAAAGTGTGCTTCGTTAAAATTGTCAGCTTCCAACGGGTCCAATGTCTGTGTATGTTTTAGCGATGCTAAGTGACGTTGAACGTGCGATTTTTGGGCATTCTCTAACGATATTTTACAGATTTTGTAATAAATGTCGTAATCACTGACAATGGACATACAATCAGTTTGACCCTTAATCCAACTCGCCATTGTTTCACGATGCCATTCTCGTCATTATTCCATATCATAGTAATTAATATAAACAATGATCTAGATCTAAATAAAGAATAACTGAAAATGTATGCGTATGTTGTTGAAACTTAACGAAATCCAGTGCACACTTACGTCAGGATAATTGGGAAAAGTAGATTCAACGAAACGGTATTAAACAGGAATTATTACAAAAATTACGAAGTATGTAATTAACAGTCAAAACAATGAAAAAACGAAACTAACATAAGTATGAATAGGTATATACATATATAACTTTATTTATCTTACAAAATATAAGGTAAATATAATAAATTTTAAAAACTCGTCACCCTTCTACCTACGCCGATGAAGAAAGAAATTTTGGGGTAAAATGGACTATTTTTGTTGTCGTTTTCGCGTCAACAACATGTGTTGCAGTTCACCATATGAATAGTGCTATTCAGTAACTGCGTGTTGTTTACATTATTTCTTTGCTCCGTCGTAATTTAAACTTGGCACGTCCGGTGCATATTAATTACTATTGAATCACCTTGCCGCTACAACAAGGTGACTAATTACTTTTAATATTTTTTTGCATACTTCAGCAAAGAATAATAATAATAATAGACATTTATTCTCCAACAAGTATTTACAAATTTTGTGTAAAGTAGTATTTTCACTTATTTCCACTTAGTTTGCTGTAAGGAGAATCCTCAGGACAATTTCAGAAAGCGGCACCCAAGGGTACCACACTGATTTTCAAACTTCCCTGAATAATGAGTCACATTAATTTTATAGCTTGCCTATACTAACTAAATCTAACTTAAACTAACTCTGTGAAATGATATCTAAGAATTAAGAAAGTGAATAAAGACAGTGAGAAATTAATCATGCAAATGCAAAGCAAGTAATAGGTAATATATGAACTTATAGTAGCTAGTGATACTCAAATTTCAATGTAAATGTAAAAGTAAAAATAGGAATTCAAAAAAAGAATTAATAGTAGTCCATCTGCACATGCACAAGAGACCCCGCCAATGCAAACAGAGCGAATTTTAATATATTTACTAATTGCCTAGCTGAGAATTTGCATTTACACAATACTGATTACATTACTAACCACTATTGTTTTACACTATGGACATCGATGGATTTGACATTCTTAAGGTAATACTATACATATTATATGAACCGTCTTAGTTATGTCACAATAAAGTAACCAAACACATATTTACACTTTCATGTTTGATTTACACAATTTGATATTATATATCTTGACACATAGTCAATAGTATTTGTGTGATTAGATTGGATGTTCGTATATGATAAATCTAGACCTCCTGATTAATCCGCATACTCTATGCAACAGCCCCTAATTTTTACAATTAACCACCTACTCCTTCTGTTAGTAATTACTATTGAATTACGTTGCCGCTACACTAAGATGACTGATTACTTTTAATACATTTCCTGTAGACAATGCCAGCCTATGCGAAAATGACACATAAGTAACAAATATAGAAATTCATAATGTGAAAATGTGTGATGTAAAAAATAAAAACGGAAACTATTAAGTGTGAGTGGTTACTATAGACACACATCAGACTCTCAGTTATCTTCAGTACAGCTCGGCCAAAGTGTGTGTTGAATGATAATAATATTTGAAATATAAATATTACCTTTGAGTATCCCAAACTTTGATGTCAAGTGTAAGATTTTATATTACACATATTGCTAGCATTGTCTGCCATGAAGTGAATTTGTTTCTTTTTGTCTAAAATAAATTGTAAACCTATCGACAGAAGGTACAGATTGGCTCTTGCTTTTCCTCATTTGGTAATTAGTTTGCTATGTCTTTCAACACAGTCTTTACGTCAAAATGACAAATACCACACTTCGTTGCTATTCATTACACAAATAGTTCTTTTGAAGATACAGAAAAAAATATTAATTTAATCTGCTCTTTAATTTGGATATCAGCAACCCGGAGAAAAGTTCTGCAATTTAAAATTCCAAAGTGTTTATTATAAGAGTAAATTAGTTTAACTTGACGATAGTTTTTTATGAAGAAATACCAATTACAATTGAATTATTCATAGGGAAAATTGCTCAAACGAGGGGTGCTAATAAGAATCGTAATTTTGTGTAACAGGTCGCCACATGAATGCGCGAATGTATCGTTAATTATTTTCAGTCTTCTCAATTTTTTTTTTATATTCATTCATTTCACTATTTTGTTTTTAAAGAGCTAATCAGCCAATTGCATGATACCACATTTTTTTATTCAAATTTACAATATTTATTAATACTTTCTCTCATTATTTAGCGATAGAATATTCAAGATATTCTATTTTTAAATTATTTTTGCGATCATATATTGTTGGCTTTACTCTTTAATTGTACGTCTTTTTATAATTCACCGATTTTACGAGATTCACTGCTGTCTTTGTGTAGTACAGCAGTAAATCTCGTAAACGCAGTGAACGTGTTGTTTTGCAAGATGATTTTCATGTTGTCAATTTATGACCGCTAATGAGAGGTAAAATTGTAAACATTTGTCCAAGAAACATCTCATTAAAGTGGCGGTTATTAGAGGTGGCCGATAGTAAAAAGTATCCGTAAGAAAAGGTTTACTGTAATAGCAGCCACAAGTGAAGCAACAAATATCTTTAATTACATTTTAATACTAATTTTAATACTTAACTATTAGTGTAAGAAGGAACTAATTTGGTTTTACCTACGCCTATGTGCTTCTAAGAATGATTCCATTCTAGACCGTTAAAAAATATAACAGTTCATGAGGTATCACAAGCCAATCACAAATCTATTATTGCTAGCTTTTGAACGAAAACCGAAAAAAGAGGAAGAGGTAAAGTTGACGAAGAAAAGAGACAAAAACGGTCATTTCGTTTAAAAACTTCGACGATACAGTCGTTAAATTGAAGTTAAGGGACCCATCCTCGAATAGAAAACAATCACCAACGAACGTCCTGATGTCGAAAGGAGAAAACCTTAAGGACGAGATCCCATGATTTCCTTTTAAACGCGCTGAAACTTCGTTTTGCTTTTTTTACATTTATTTGCAGAGGGAAAGTTACGCCATACCGAAACTTTATGAGCAATTAGATGGTATAGGGAATGGCTCTTTTAGAACTTTTTAATTTTATTTCCATACATTTCGCTTCCAGGGTGGTAGCAGAGTATCAGTGAAGGGAAATTCGCTAACGGAAACACGTTGTAGTATTAATATCGATAATGAGAATTTTATTATGAATAACTGATAAAAAGAAATAAGAGGTAAATAGTACTTGTAAAAGATATTTAATATTACAGCCGTACAATTTGTAATAATCACACATAATGACTAACGTATGCAAGCAAATATCCACTGAAAATTAAAGCAATATGCACTTATATATTAAATGCCCTTAATTTAACTTTCTCTGTGAACACTTACATTATAAAATCAAACCTGTTTTCAATATATATTGTATTGATAAAAAGCACAATATTCACGTTTTATTGGAACTTAGATGTAGATATAAATAACTTGTCCCTTAAAAGTAAACAACAGTAAGAAATATGTTTGAGTTTAAAAACACAACATTTATCTAACGTTACTTTTGATATTTTTTTTATACAAAAATTATTCAAAATCCTACTCTAAGTACTTCTATTCTCTTAATAAATTTCTATAGAATACATACTTTGGAAGATATTCGAAAAATGTTCTGCTCGCTAAGAGTAAAAGTGTTACTTCCGGTCCGAATTTTGACATTTCATATATACAAAAAAATATTGCAAATCCAGCTCTAAATACTTTTGTACTCTTGACAAAATATATACAGAATACATAATTTAGGATATATTTGTAAAAAATCACTATTCGATAAGAGTAAAAGTGTGTTCCGGTACGAATTTTAAATTTTTTTTATACAAAATGTTTTGAAAATTAAGTTCTAACTACTTTTACACTCGTAACGCACCTGTCTAAAAAAACATGACTTGCGAAATATTCAAAAAAAAAATGATTTTTGATAAGAGTAAAAGACCTACTTCCGGTAGGAATTTCGAAAATTTTGAGTACATATGAATTCTTTATAAATTTGTTTAAACTTAGTGGTTGACGAAATATTGGCAACATTTTTTTCACTGATATAAACTACTACTTCCGGTCTGACGATTATACTGAAATATATAATCAGATCTCAAAAGACAGATTCTACTCGTAAATACAAAATTTGAAATTGATGTTTATAGCGGTTTGATCGCTATCGTGGTCACACACACACATACATACTGACACAGACAGACAAACATTTTTTAAAAAACACTTTTTCGGTATCAGGGGACTTCAAAACTTGGACATTTGCAAAAATCTCGAGGTCGAAAATTCTCATCATCGCAATGCTTCCTTATACTACGTATAAGAAAGTAATGAATTGCTGTTCGTTGATGATACGCTTCACTTGAGAACGGCTAATTTATTTTTTTTTAAATAATCCAAATAAGATTTTCAGGGAAAAAAATGGAAAAGTTGCCCGGAAAATTGGAAAACTCAAGATAACTGAAAGTGCTTTTTTCTATAAGATTTTTGTATGAACTCAAGACCATAAGACACGATTCTAAAGATGATTATGTGTAATTCTTTGTTGTTTTGTTCGTTATTATTAAGACAAATACAAAGGAAAATCGCAAAATTCGGACAAACTACAAAAATCAACATTTTTGTATGCGTTCTGGATCATAACTGACGATGGGATATTTTTGTTGATTCTAAATTTAGAGAAAACCTTTCAACGTCAACTTATGAAGAATTTAGTAATCTGCTCCGCTGAAGAATCAAATTTAGAAAAAAATTATCGGATTAAAGAAAATTAATTAATATGTCAAAATATCAAAAACAAGTTTTCCCAAAAATCCTTCGGAGGAGATTTGTTTGCTTGGGTTCACGTTATAAATTGAATAAAAAGCTATCCCGCTCTGCACTTATTTTTTTAAGTGAATATAAAATAAATTAAAATTAGGCAACCCACATTACAATGAATTGTTATTCTAGTAAAAATCTTTCCCGCGTATACAAATGTGTAAATATTTGGTCTTAATGAATTTTTATTCGCTTAGATATTGAGTTATTGTTTCAAATATTTATTATATATTCCCTATGTGTAATAAGTACTCGGACATCCTTGGCTTATTAAATTATGTGCTATGCAACCAATATTACATTCCCGATCCACTATATAGGACCCTTAAGTTATATCATTAAGTGTCATACTGTCAGTTATATTAATGACAGTATGACACTTAATGATAGCAAACAAATCTCCTCCGAAGGATTTTTGAGAAAACTTGTTCTTAATATTTTGACATATTAATTAATTTTCTTTAATCCGATAATTTTTTTCTAAATTTGATTTTTCGACGGGGTAGATTACTAAATTCTTCATAAATTGACGTTGAAAGGTTTTCTCCAAATTTAAAATCAACAAAAATATCTTGCATCTAAAATCTGCTATTTTTCCATTGTTGACAGATCCACTATATAGGACCCTTAAGACAGACGTTTTACATTCCATGGCAAACCTTTATCAATATAATTTTTGATCTCGAGGCACTAAAATGGATACATTTAATTTTAACTCCCACTATCCTCTCCTATCAATAGGCTTTCGTAATTCAAGTTGTTTATCTGTATATTTCTTTGCATTTTAATTTATTATATATGCCCAAATCTGTATGCGTAATTCAATAAATTCTTATTTTTAATTTCGTTAGTAAGGTGACGTCATTCGCAAAATCTAGACACTAATATTTTTTCATGAATTTTGATTCCAAAACTTTTAATAACTTCGACAACCAAGATGACGAATTCTAGTAACTATAAACCACTGCTTAAGTCTTTTATTTACTTCTCTTCTTATATTCTAAAAAAAATTACTTTTATATGGCTTCCATTTGAACTAACTAGCAGATTAATGTTATGTAATCTAAAAACAACTAGCTGCATGATGTTTTCACAAAGTTTTTCAGTATAAATGTTAAACATACGTCTTAATGTTATACTTCGGTCCCCTTTATGATGTCTATAAACCAGAAGAAGTACATCTTATATTTATGAGTGTACGAATTGCTTTGCAAAAAGATCTATCACTTTTTTTTCGTATGTAACGTAAATAAAATCCAATAGAAATTCATAAAATGCGCTTGAAGAATTATGTGTATAGGGGGGCGATGAAAGATAGGAATTTTTTCAAACAAAATAAAAAAGTGTGTTATTCTGCATTAACGGTTCAACTTTTACGGAAATCCGAAAGTTAAACACGAGATAAAACAAAAATCGGAAATTTATAAAATCACATGTGGAAAACGTGACAAAATCTATATTGAAAACACTAGAGGTTGCCGTTTACAGAAGGTTTAAATATCACTTAGCTCGTTATCGATATAACCGGATATTTAATTTTAGGGTGGCTTATACCTTCTACGTGTATGTATTGAACTCGAAGCACTACACTAAACTTAATCTATTTTTGGTTAAACTTTGTATAAAATCGAAAATTAGATTGGTATTATAAACCGATATGATTTTATAAGTTTTCATATGTGTATTGTATTAAATTAATACTCAATTGAGAAACAAATAGCAAATATACACGTGTTATACAAGGAGAGGATTCTCTTGAATAGCACCGTTCAAAATACTTGTGTGCAATAAACTTCAGAAACTCGATCATTATTACGTAACATAATAGAAAATCGTTAAAATACTATTTGTATTGCTCTCTAACGTAAATCACTTATACTCCATTCGTCCCTGAGAAGGTAGTATAGATCTTATTGCTATCTCGTTTCGTTTACATATATAAAGTAGTTACTTCTCGTAGTAACTCTTGCACAATGCTGTAGAAGTTAGTTTAATAATAACAAATTGAACGGGAAGTTACCTGCTGAAACACCATTAGAATAAATAATAATCGTCAAATAGCTTCAAATAATTTTTGTTGTTTACTACTACAATATTGTTTCGCCAAACTTTAGCTTCATCAGGTGATGACGGAGTAATACTTACAAAATCATTACAGCGTTATATATTTTACATAAGTGTCGGGGTTCAAAGAGGGTGTGTTTTTACAAATTTAGAAAGGCAAGTACAGGGGAGTGATTTAAATCAGTTTGTTCGTTTAGTGTTAAAGCTATTTCTTCTATATTAAGATATCGACTCCTGAGTTTCATTTTCTTTCTCTTTTGACTTTGTCATTCCTAATGTATTTTTGTAGCGAGTTGTTTATTTTAAATGATATGAATTCTTTGTTGCATTTTTACTTTCTTATACGTAGTATAAGGAAGTATTGTGATGATGAAAACTTTCGACTGATACCGAAAAAGTGGTTTTTAAAAATGTCTGTGTGTTTGTGTGTGACCACGATAGCGGTCAAACCACTATAGCTATCAATTCCAAATTTTGCATTTAGCAATATGATCTTCCTCTTGAGAACTGATTAGATTTTCAGTAAAATCGGCAGACCGGAAGTAGTAGTTTACTTCAGTGAAAAAATCGAATTTTGCCAATATTTCGTCAACTACTAAGTTTAAACAAATTTATAAAAAAATCATATGTACTTAAAATTGAAAGTGTGAATAATTTTATTAAAAAAGTTTTTCGAAATTCCTACCGGAAGTAGGTCTTTTACTCTTATCGAAAATCAGTTTTTTGCAAATATTGTGCAAGTCATGCTTTTTAGACAGGTAAGTTACGAGTATAAAAGTATTTAGAACTTAATTTTCAATACCTTTTGTATAAAAAAAAAAATCAAAATTCGGACCGAAACTAACGCTTTTACTCTTAGCGAGTAGTGCTTTATTTTGAATATCTCGCAAAGTATACATTCCATAGAGACTTGTTAAGACAATAAAAGTATTTATAATAGGATTTTGAATAATTTTTATATAAAAAAATTCTATCATTTTAAACTTTCATACGTATAAGAAAGTCGTGTGGTGGCCACACCTTATTTTTTAATTAGATTTCCGATCTTGACTGATATTTGTTATAAATATGTGATTGAATTACATTGGTGTTTATTATTGTTGGTAACTTTAGGATAAATTAGGGATATAATTTGCGATCTTTGTTTTTGTGTTAGAATTTTGTTTATTAAATTAATTTTATATCCATTATTATTGACTGCTATATTGTATATTCTATTTAGTTCTATGTTAAAGTTATGGTTGTTGAAAGAATAATAAATGTACCTTTAACAATCGTAACTTTAACATAGAACTAAATAGAATATACAATATAGCTGTCAATAATGGATATACAATAAATTTAATAAACAAAATTCTAACGCAAAAACAAAGTTCGCAAACTATATCCCCAATATCTCTTAAAGGTACCAACAATAATAAATACCGTAATAACTCAATCACATATTTTTAAAAAATATCAGTCAAGATCGGAAATATAATAAAAAAATTCAGCAATGGATTCATATTATTTAAAACAAAGAACTAACTACAAAAATACATTAGGAATGACAAAGACAAAATAGAATGAAAGTATAATGCTGTTATATGACGAGAAGGGGTTATAAGATGTAATACGAAGATTGATATTATGAACATCGGTCCTGGAAGTGATTCTATTGTAGAGGTAAGATGGTGATATCAAGTTAATAATTTTATGAAACGAACAACAAGATTGCAATAAGATGGTTCGCTTCTTCATGTTTAGCCAACGGATATCTTTCAGTTTATGCGTCACACAGTAATATTTTCTAAGACAAAAAATAAAGCAAAGGCAAGCATTATGAACTCATCAGATGAAACTAAGCATAGTCATGCAGAAAATGTGAATAGCGAAAGAACCAGACTTTGACATAGCAATGTTTTTAAACCAAAAGGGAAAAGTGTTTCTGTAAGAATACAAAAATGTTAAGTTGCAATATGCAGGTCTAATTAAATTTGAAATGTGAGCTTTAAATCGGAGAGTATTGTTGTGTTCCATATCTAAGTACTCAGTCAACAATCTGAATGCTAGTGTCATTAGTATTAAATTTAATTTGACTAGTCAAGACTTCACGCCATTTAGGATTTCCGAATAACATTGACAGTGTTTTACCAGGATTCAGCGCAAGATTATGCTGCTCCAAGAAGCGAATGATCTTCACAATGTCAGACTGAACCCCCCGAATAGCACCCGCCCACTCACCGGGATAAACAAAGTATGAATCTGAGTGTCATCAGCATACATTTCAATTACAGGTCTCTTGACCGCATCTGGAAAAACGATGTGTAAATGCAAAATAATAGTGGTCCTAAAATTGAACCTTGCGGCACACTTCTAGAAATCGCAAGACATTCAGATTTACACTCATCAATGGATACGCACTGAACCCTGCCCGACAAATAAGATCGCAACAAAGTTATCAAGAAATATGTAATATTAAACAAAGACATACTTTTCAATTCTTCTAAGTTAATAATAATAATAATAATAATAATATACTTTATTCTCCAACGATTTTCCATTTACAGGACAAAAAAAATACACACAAATTTTAATAAAAACCATACAAAAAATGAAATTACCAATTAATATAAATGAACAAAAAGCAGTATTTGAAAACATAAAAATAAATTACATTATTTACAAAAAAAATGTCACTAAAGTGAAGATCTGCGGCTCTGTACATAACTGTGAAGGGAGAGTGCATAAGAAAACTTGTTCTCGGGAAAGGTAAGGAAAATGTTGTAGTCGAAAGAGTGGCTGGTCTGGGAACACGGAACAACAAACCAGAAAGGAGACCCGCACAATTGATCGAACCACGAACAAGCTTCAACACAAATCGGGCACCATGCTCTTCACGACGACCACTCAAGGACTGGACACCATACCTCTCCAAAAGCGCACCATAGTCGATGTTACTCCACTAATTTTAAAGGACAGGAACTTTAAAAATCGGCGCTGCACCCTCTCAATACTCAGCCTCAAGTAAATATAATGAGGAAACCACACATTAGAGGCATACTCTAGCTTACTAGCTACAAAACTGAAGTAGAGAACTTTCAAAAGTGTTATATTTGAGACATATTTCGAGATATGCATTAAAAATCCTAAGGTTCTCGAAGCGGCGAGACAAGTGCTCGTGATGTGAGGTATGAAACTCAAAGTAGAGTCAAAGACAACCCCAAGATCAGTAATACGTTCAACTTTGCTCAGTGGTCGATCACTTATATCATAAGTAGAAGGTAATGGATGGACTCTCCTCGTGTAGGACACAAAGAAACATTTATCAACATTGAGTCTGAGTTTATAATCTGAACACCAATTAGTTAAAACATTCAAATTTTGCAGTAGGTGTTCTATGTCATTGAAAGTGTTAATACTTCCGTATATTTTTAGGTCGTCCGCATATGCAAGAACTGGACAATTCAATGACTCAGTTAAATCATTAATAAATAATACAAAAAGCACTGGGCCCAGCTGTGATCCATGAGGAACACCAGATGTTGGACAAAATGTACTGGATTTAAAACCATTGTAAAACACATAATTACGCCTGCTACACAAGTAAGATTGCAGTAAATTTAATAAGGAAGGACTGAGACCAAACGGCGAGAGTGTTTGGATCAATAATCCATAGTCAATGGCATCGAAAGCACTACTGAAATCCGTGTACACAACATCAACTTGATCACGCACGTCAAGCTCCCTGCTACTATATTCTGTAATGGTCACAAGATTTGTGACAGTAATTCTGCTATGAACAAATCCATGTTGGTACTCAGAAATACACTCACCGGCAAAATAATCGATCCACTCAAAAAATTGATGAAGTTTGTTCGTTAATAAGGTTGTTATTTTAAATTCGATTTGATTCATTTTTTTGCATATTGTAGGAAATTTAAATGTAATCTATCACATCTTTGGAATTTTTAGAAATTTTTTTTATTTTATACAGGGTGACACAAAGTCTGTTCTTTTAAATCAACTTTAAAACCGTATATGGATTGTCAAAGTTGCCCCACCTTGTATTTTCTTATTTTGTTAACAAGACACATCATTTCTTTACAATTTCTTTTTTTATTTATTACAGTAGCTTAATTTTTGTAAAAGATACAAGGGTTTAAGAAAAATCTTACATTTTTACATTTTTCCTATGGTACTAACAATAAGTTTACGAAATTAACTTAACACCGAATATAATGAAAAGGAAATGAAAAGAAAATGAAAAACAAAAGACTTTATACGAAGTGTTTCCTCCACGTGCACGGATAACAGCTGCAATTCGTCTTGGCATGCTCTCAATTAAGTTTTGAATGTATGCCTGGTTGATTTGATTCCATTCTTCAGTTAGAACGTCAATAAGCTGCTGTAAATTTGCAGGCGTTGGTACACGAGATCGTATTTTCCTCCCAAGTGCATCCCAAACATGCTCAATTGGGTTTAGGTCTGGGCTTAGAGCAGGACAATTTACTACTGAGATTTCAACCTCGGCTAAATACTCGCGTACAATTCTGGCAACATGCGATCGGGCATTATCCTGCATCAGCATGAAATCATCTCCGATGAACGGTGCAAAAGGAACAATATATGGCTCTAAAACTTCTCTTATGTATCTATCGGCTGTCATGGCTCCCCCGTTCATTACAACCAAGTCCGTCCGAGCTTCAAAATTTATGCCACCCCACACCATTACCGAACCGCCTCCATAACTTACTCTAGGAAAAAAATGGTTTTGAAAGAAACGTTCACCAGTTCTCCGGTAAATTCTTTTACGTCCATCTGGTGTTCTAAGACAAAATTTTGACTCATCCGTGAATAGGCTGTTGCTCCATTCTTCGTTACCCCAATTTACATGTTCCCTAGCAAATCTAAGGCGTTCAACTCGATGGTGTCTCAATAACTCTAGACCAGTTGCAGGTCTCCTAGAACGCAGTCCATTATCAAACAGCCGCCTTCTTATTGTTCTATCACTTACTTGAACTTGCCTTACGTCCTCTAATCTGTTTTTCATTTGCACAGAAGTAACTTTTTTGTCCCTCAAAACATTTAACGTTATAAAGCGATTATCTCGCTCACTAGTAGATTTCTTTCGACCACAATGATTTCTTCTTGTGTATACACCAAATTCATTAAACCGTTTAACAGCTCTTTGAACTTTACATCTTGAAACTCCCAACACTCTGGCCACATAATACTGTGACCTACCATCCTGAATCAAAGCAACAGCTCTCGCTGCGTCCGTTACAGAAAGATCCATATTTTAAATTACTATTCGACAAGAAACACGGAAAAAAACGTAATTGACAAGTTTTAGATTTCACAACTGACAGTATTTCAATAGCCCTCTATGCAAAAAGGTTTTTCTTAAACCCTTGTGTCTTTTACAAAAATTAAGCTATTGTAATAAATAAAAAAAGAAATTGTAAAGAAATGATGTGTCCTGTTAACAAAATAAGAAAATACAAGGTGGAGCAACTTTGACAATCCATATGTGGTTTTAAAGTTGATTTAAAAAAACAGTCTTTGTGTCACCCTGTATAAAATGATGTACGCCAAATTTTCTTAAAATTCCAAAGATGTGATAGATTACATTTAAATTTACCTACAATATGCAAAAAAAATTAATCAAATCGAATTTAAAATAACAAACTTATTAACGAACAAACTTCATCAATTTTTTGAGTGGATCGATTATTTTGCCGGTGAGTGTATAAGATTTCGTATTGCAATATAGGCATGAATAAATGACAATTTCATATACCTTGGCAAAATTTGATATAATAGATATGGGTCTGCTGTTCCTAATATTTGATTTATCCACCTTCTTGAAGACCGGACTAATTCTCGCACATTTCCACAAATCAGGAAAAGTAGAGGTTCTAATAGACAAGTTTATAAGAGATGTTAATGGCCCAGCCAAAGCACAACGTGCATTCTTTAAAATAAAATTAGGAATTAGATCATCACCAGCAGTATTATTACAAGGAAAAGTAGCCATGTAAGAGACTACCTCATCTTTGTTCACAGGGAATAAAGTAAACGGCACATAGTCAACTGGAGAAATGCCAAAACTGAAAGTGGAGCTATTTTGAAGTACTGAAGAAAAAGTATCAGCAAAAGCATCAACAATTGATTGCGGAGAATCAATAAGAACCTCATTCTGATACGTGGCATTGGGAATTTTAGTAGAACCCAGCTTAGAATGTACATACTTAAAAACTTGTCTAGGATTAGAAATAATGGCTCTATAAATCTCTTGAAGATATGCAGAATAAGCCGAATTTATCTGAAATTTACACAATGTACGAAGTCGTCGAAATTCATTGTAGAAAAATGTGTTATGTAAACTTTTCCATTTATGTCGATAATATTCTTTTAATTTTAGATTGGAGATGATATCTTTCGAGAACCAGTAAGGATATTTGGATTTTGAATTAATTCTGTTACAGCAGATGAGCTTCTTTTATAAATTAAAATCATCATAAATTGGTTTTTAAATGATTAATCTACTTTGTTGCCTGTAGAGTGTCTGAAATTCCCATGTAGAACAGGTAATTTAGAACACGCTCTATATTCAAAAGAAACTAATTCTCCATCTGTACATTAAGAAAACGCATCGTACATTACAGGGGTAATTACACTGCCTAGGCCGTTCGTAGAGAATTTCTTGTGTGGGACGTCAGTGCTTGAAGCAGTAAACGCGTATGGACCGTTTCTCTCCGTATAGGTAGGCATCCAATAACCATTATGTTTGACGTTTCCCCCAGAGAATCCACCACTTCTGACGTTCTGAAAGCGGCGGACTCAGTTATCTTAGACCATCAAATTTATAATTAGGTGGGTCTAGGGTAAGCAATCATTCCGGGTATAATGGATAATAAACATTGAGAGTATAGTTTCAAGCAGAACGGGAGATGAGTGAAATAGGTTCTGCTCTTAAATGTCAGAATATATTATTCTCAATTGAAAAATGGGTGTATAATGTATAATAACTATTTTTTTGTTATATCTTGCAAAGTTCATATTATACTGATGTATTTAAACTGTGTCCTCATCTTTTTCAAATTGTATTTCTTCATCTGATGATTGTACCGCTGAATAAATTTTAAATTTTTCATTTTACTTTATTAAATATGACAATAATATGTTCAGTTATGGTTTATATCTTTAATATTAATAATAAAAATAAGTTCCTCGGGCTTAGGAGAAAAAAACAAAATAATAAATATGGTGGTGGTATCTTTTTTCTTTGGTTGTTACTAAAAAATCGACATATTTGACAATTTTTATTATTATATTATTAAATTAACAGTCATTTATACGAATGCTAAATTAATTATTTGAACATGAATCAATATACCTATGCATATATACAAAGTGACTGGTTTTTAAACCTACATATTAAAGGACGTACTAGTACAGCCCATTTGCAATAGATTTAGCAAAATTTGCTTTATACAAAAGCCAATAGTTTTCGAGATATGCATTTCTTGGTGTTTTCTTTAAAATCTATTACTTACGCATGCACTAAACACACATTATCTATCATATATATATAATCGTATCCCTTATACCCATTTCGGGTGTCGGGTCTTCATTCCAATTTACCCATACACAAATTGACGCCATTTCTTTCTATCCAGGGCCATCTTTTTCGCTGCACTCCATGTTTTGCCTCTTTACGTCAGCATTTTTCCGACTACGTTATCCCACATTTGTCTCGGCCTGCCTCTAGTTCCTCTACCAGGACTTCTTGCTTCCCATACTGCCTTGACTGGAACACTTTTCTCCATTCTTTGTAGGTGACCCCACAAACTTAATTGCCTTTGTTCAATAAAATCGAACACCGAGATTATTTCCAACTCTGCCCTGATTATTTCATTTCTAATTCTATTTCTTCGTGTTACACCCGTGACTCATCTAAGATATCTCATCTCTGCCGCCTGCAACATGCTCTTCTGTCTTGCGGATAGTACCCAGGATTCACACCCATATGTGAGTATAGGCCTGAATATTGTTTTGTACACTTTCATTTTTGTTTGTGTAGTTATTTCTTTCTTATTGATAAATCTTCTACTCATAGCGTAATACATCTTATTAGCTTTTTGAATTCTTTGATTAATCTCAGAGTAAGAGAGTTAAATACCTTGTAAAAGAAGCAAAACAAAAGTCGTGGGCCAAATTCGGGGAAAAACTAGAAAGAGATAGTAAAGGGAATCAGAAACTATTCTATAAGGTCCTAAAAAAATGTGCGGAGCAGTAAAGAACTCGAAACAATGGCAATTAAAAAAGCAGACGGTACATTGATAACTGAAGAAACGCAAGTGATGAATAGGCGGAAAGAATACTTTGAAAGTCTATTAAACCCAGAAAGATTACTAAAATACCGAATTGAGGAAAACGACAAAACTATAAACCCTATAAATGAGACACATGATGAAGCCATAGATAAAGAAGAACTGAAAGAAGGAATTAGGAATTTAAGAAATGGAAAAACTCCAGGGCACGACAAAATATCAGCAGAGATGCTTAAGAATATGGGAGATCTTGAGGTGGATCTGCTTTTGGAGATCTATAATAGGGTTTGGAAGGAAGAAAGAGTGCCTAGGGATTGGACGATTAGTGTTATAATACCAATTTACAAACTCGGAGACAAAAAATATTGCAACAATTACAGAGGGATAACAATTTTAAATACAGTGGTAAAAGTGTATGAACAGATTCTGGAAAGAAAACTTAGAAAATTGGTGGAACCAACACTTAACAATGTACAAAGTGGGTTTAGAAAAGGAAGAAGTGCCCAAGAACATATATTCACAATTAAAGAAATAACGAGTAGAAGGCTAATTAAAGGTAAAGAAACCTACTTGGCTTTTATGGATATGGAAAAAGCGTTTGACAGCATACCTAGGGAAAGCATATGGAAAAGCCTGGAGGAAAGAAACATTAGTAATGAACTAGTAAAAGCAATAAAGTGCCTATATGAGGAAACTAATAACTACGTAATTAAGAATAACCTCAAATCAGATGTATTTAGGACAAGAGGAGGAGTTAGGCAAGGTGGAGGACTCAGCCCATTACTGTTCATAAATTATATGGATGACATCATCAAGGAGACCATACAACTGACCAAGTCAATGTTTATAGGCTATAGAGAGTTGAATAGTGTAGAGATCACAGACTGTGTTTTTGCCGATGATGTGGTAATTATTTCAGATAGCGAAAAGAAATTGAAAGAGAATATAGAAGTATGGAATGATGTATTGGAGAGAAAAGGAATGAAATTAAATAAGATGAAAACAAAGGTAATGAAGGTAGCAAGAGAAAGAGATAATATGAATATAAGTATAGATGGGATAAAACTGGAACAGATGGACACATTCAAATATTTAGGTGCGGTAGTAGAAGACAATGGGAATAACGATGTAGAGATTATCTATCATAAGTTTTGTAAAATGCCCCAAAGAAATAAAAATAGGGAAGCTAAAACTTCCACTTATCAAGCAAAATTTTTAGGAGTTTGTATGTAGCCAGGTATTTATGTCTAAATTTTCATAATACATTAAGCATACAAATGGTTTTTAAAAATTATTTGTTATAATATCTTTGGAATGATGTATAAATAACCACCATTAGCGTCGAAATCAATTAGTAACGTATTAAAATAGGTGCGAGTACCTACCTCAAAAGAATATTTACTTACTTAGTATTGGACACCTATCGCCATATTTCACATGAATATCACAGCAAACTTGCGCTTTTCGATTTTCTGCTTTTAAAGATGTTTGTGTGTCCTTGGTGTTCTATGTCTTAGTGTTTAAGATGGCAAGGTTTACAAATGTTGAATATGCGGATATCTTGTTCAATTACAGTTTTTGTAATGGGGGCACAAGAAGATTCAGTTGGAATATCAACGTCGTCATCCAAATTGACGTGTTCCTGACGTAAGTGTATTGAGAGAAACACATCGACGCCTGACTGAGACTGTCACCTAAAAAAAGCTGAACATGCAGGACCTGTTAAACTTCATCTAGATATTACGGGAGAAATTGTGCGTAGAGTCGAAGAAGACCCAACGCTTAGTACGTGGTGATTAGCTGTTAATACGGATGTGTCACAGTTAGGAAGATTTGGACAACTATGCGTAAAATTTGTTTACATCCATACCATTACACCTCTGTCCAAGGGCCACCCTAAGGTGACAGATAAAATTTTGTCCGTTAATTTATCATCTAATGGTCTTGGCATTCAAAATAATATTACTTATGTGGAATTGAATGCATGTCTCAAATAAATCAAGACCATTTGATGAAACTGCGTGAAAAATAGTGATAACTCTATACTGAATTGTTCACATTTTCATTTCTAGTTTACATTATATCTTGCTAGCCATTGACAATTTTTAGACGACAGCTTGCTGTTAAATTGTCATTTTATTATTGTTGATTGTCTTTGTATTGACGCTGCGCCAAGCTAACTCATTGCTTTTAATAAATTTTTGTATACTTCGGCAAAGAATTTTGATATGTTTATAATATAAATATATATAAAAAATATATTAAAATTCTTAGCCGATATACAAGAAGCGTATTTACATTAATCTATCATTATGACTTCGTGACTATGTTGATTAATAAATAACAAAAATGGTTATAAGAAAACTGTCATCCAGACAGTTTTATTGTAGTTAACATTGATTAATAATAGCAAATAATAACAACAATGACCATTAGGAATTAAGTATTAAGTAGAATCATTGAAAAATCCTTGATTTATTAAAAACCTATGTGTTTTATTGACAAACGCAAGATGCAAAGGCGAATTGTGTAATTTATCGATCAACATAGCCACTAAGACATAATGACAGATTCAGTTATTTATATACGAGGTAGGCGCTAGAAATTCTCGGCCTGATATACAAAAAAGAAACTTGGAACAATATAAGAAGTTTTATTTTTCAATGTAATCTCCCCTAACTTCTATACATTTATTACAACGATTAATTAATAATTCGATACCCTTGTAAAAATAATCTGAAGTTTTTCCGTCAAAATGTTCTATAACAGCTGCTTGCAAATCACTGTCGTCCTTAAAACTACGTCCCTTAAGGTCTTTTTTAAATTAGAAAACAAAAAAAAGCATAAGGAGCCATATCTGGACTATATAGCGAATGTTCCAATTCTTGAAACCCGCATTCGCGGATGGCAGCTTGTGAAATAGCAACAGTATGGACTGGAACATTGTCGTGCTATAATCGTTCACCTTTTGTCAATTTTGCACGACGTTTTGCACGAATATTATTTCTTAATTTATGCAAAAAGACGCATAATATGTGCCGTTCACACTTGTATTGCGCTCTTTAAAGTCAATTACCAAAATGCCCTCACAATCCCAGAATATTGTGGCCATTACCTTTTTCGTTGATTGAACGACTTTCGCCTTTTCTGGGACGAGGTTCATCAGGTCACCGCCATTCCATGAACTCCCTTCTCGATAGAGGATCGTAAAAGAGAACCATTGTTTCATTCCATATGAGAATGGACTCAAAAATCGGTTTTGGGTCGTCTCCACACATGTTTCAAAATGACTTCGCACATTCGACTAAGTGTTCAAGTTGGAGAGCAGAAAAAAGTCGCGGTACCCATCTAGCACTAATTTATTCATACCCAAATGGTCATGGAGAATTCGGCGAATACTTGTTTCGGAAATGTTTGTTATCACTGCTAATTCCTTCACTTTCAAACGGCGATCTTCTAGTACTAAATGTTCAAGAATTGAAATTTGTTGAGGGGTTATCACTTCAATAGGTCGACCCGACCGATCAGCATCTTCCAGGAATTCTTGACCCAAACGGAAAAATTTTGCCCACTTTTTTACAGTTGAATACGATGGAGATGAATCACCGTAAACGCCGTCTAAACGTTGTTTAATGCGATAAGGTGTATGCCCTTCTTGTGTTAAAAATTTAATGACAGCTCGGTACTCAATTTTCATTACTTCAGACATTTTCGTGCGCTAGTCACGTTGGTTGGCTGGTTACTAAAAGCTACTAGGCTTCGAACCGTCATATTTATAGTGTACACTTCGCATATGTGCATGCATGACGTGACGGAGTTTGAACGCGTTTGAACCTGTATAAACCTGTCAGGCCGAGAATTTATGGCACCTAGCTCGTACGTAAGCCACAAAAGTAATACAGTGCACTCGCGATAATATTAACACCCTAATAAATGAACACCCCAAAATATGAACACTTTTTCTCTGCCATTGACTACTCCAAAATATGAACTTTGTACAAAAGCTTTAAAATATGAAAATTTATTTTTTTTATTTTGAAACGGATTTCAGCTACATAATATGTATAAAAATTAGGGGAAACCCCGAGTTATTAACATTTGAATGCCAAATGTCAATGGTCAAACAAACAACTGCACTTTTTAGTTAGTTTTTACATGTATGCAAACGCAAACGCATGTTTGGTTTTTAAGTGTTAATTAAAAGTGAATAATTTGTAAAATATGCATACAAAAAAACATAAATTTCTAACTTTAAAGGAAAAATATGAAATTTTGGAGAATTTACAAAAAGGTGCAAATGTTACTAATTTAGCGAAGAAATATGGAGTGACAAAGTCCACAGTATCTGGAATAAAAAAGAATAAAAATGCAATTTCAAAATGTGTCAACAATACATTCATCGGACCTGGAAAAAGAAAAACTATGCGACCGTCGGAGTACCCAAAAATGGAAAAATCATTGTATACATGGTTTATGCGTATGAGGGATAAGAAATTCCCCATCAGTGGACTAATGTTGAAAGAAAATGCTAAGGAGCTTCATTATAATATTAAGGAAAATAACTCTGACTTCAACGCGAGTGACGGATGGCTGCAGAATTTCAAAAAGAGATTCGGCGTAAGATTGCTCCAAATTTCTGGAGAGATTGAAGAGCTTGGATTAAGTAATGATCAACTTTATAACGCCGATGAATCGGGTTTATTTTGGAAAATTTTACCAACCAAAACATACGTGTCGTCTCAGGAAAAATCAGCCCTAGGTACAAAGACTGAAAAACAAAGAGTTACTTTCCTGTGCTGTGCAAATGCTACGGGATCTCATCAGCTCAAACTGCTTGTTGTCGGCAAGTCAAAAAAACCCCGTTGTTTCCAGAATTTTGATTGCCCTGTTCACTATCGTCATTCTAAATTAGCGTGGATGACTGGTAACATTTTTAAAGACTGGTTTCATCGCTCATTTGTTCCAGAGGTAAAAGTTTTTATATTGACATTAATCGACACATACCTATTCATTTTAAAATATTTTTTACATAATTCAGGTGGAACAATTTTTAACCAAAAAAGGGCTTCCAGTGAAAGCTATTCTCTTAATAGATAATGCCCCATCTCACCCACCTGAAGACGAATTAAAATCTGAAAACGGCTCTATTTTTGTGATGTTTATGCCACCGAACGTGACCCCACTCATCCAGCCCATGGACCAAAATGCTATAAGGACCACAAAGCTGTATTACAGAAATAGCCTTTTGGTTTCCATTGCTGCTAAAGGGGGTGGTTTGATAGAAACTATGAAGCAAACTACATTGAAGGAAGCTATCATTATTTTGGAATCAGCTTGGAGAAGAGTGGATTCAGCTGTGTTATCCAAATGCTGGAACAACAATTTAAATATAGTAGTGAATCAAGATGATCCCGAAGATGAAATTCCTCTAAGTGTTGTTAGAGAAAATTTGCAAATGAATTTACGTGAATTGGAAGAAAGCGCCGCCAATGTTTTATGCGCCTTACTACCCGAGGTTTGTATTCTCTGAAATGTACTTAAAATTGTGTGTTATTCTATATTTTTTCATAGGTTGAATATACGACCTCGAACGTTAAAGATTGGAATGAAGATGCTATTGAATGTGAAGATAATGAAGTAGAAGCCATATCCGATGAAGATGATTGTGTGGAGGAACCAAAGAGGACGATTAAAGCCGGGAGGCTGTCGATATTTTCAATAAGGCGTTGGATTGGGCTGAAGGTGAAATGGTTGAACAGCGAGTTTTAAATGTTTTAAGAGACTTACGTGAGAAGGCAGTTTTAAAAGTTCTCGACCAAAAGAATGGCAAAAGAAGATAACCGACTTTTTTGAACATTAGCTTTATATTTCTACGGGCTTATTCAAAAAAACTATACAACGTTTATTAAGCTCTTATTTGACATATTTCTGTGAAACATTTGTCATATAAGAGCTTATTAAACATTGCATAATTTTTATGAATAAGCCCGCTAGCATTTATGTATATGAATATGTATAGAAATAAGTATATTTTTGTTTGCTGCAAACAAACTTATGAAAAAGTTCCTTTTATGTTTTAAAATAAAACAAAAATTTAAACTATTTAAAATAAACTTTCATTTATACAGGAAAGAACTTTAGGTGGTAAGTAAATGACTTGGTTTTATTAAAATTTTGTGCCATTTGTAAATATGAACAATCCCAAAAATTTGAACTGCCCTTGTTTTCATTAGTTCATATTATCGCGAGTGCACTGTATTACGATATTTAAATTAAAATAGAATGTTTAATAAGATAATATAGCTATCAATATAAACTATGTTTTGTTGTTGGAAATATGCTGATATTTTTGTATGCACTGCATCATACCATAATTATTGTTTTCTCTTGTAAATGGATTCTGTCTGTTGGACAATAAAGTTTATTGTTATTATTATCAAACATAACTTATTTTCAAACTGCAAAATAAACAATTGTTACAGAATGCATGAAATTAAAATAATTTTCTTTAATATCATGGGTGACCCAGCGAAGTGATAAAGCCTTTTATCGGTATGTAATAGTGCAGATAGCAAATAAACACCATAATACAAACACGGGAGATAATGATATTTCATTTATATTATATAAAGTGTTCGAGAATGACAAACCAACAATATATTTTTTTAAATGGGAACGTTAAATATTTTATTACATCTTATGATTAAATTTACAAGCATTTGTTAGTGTTAGTTAGTCGATTATTAACTATTTTTGAGATACAGTTATTTTTTGGAAAAATCGTAGAACTTTTAGTAAATTCCGATTGAAAACAAAGATAATCGTTGAAAGAACTAATATGGGTTCAGTTAGTAGATATTTCACCACTTAAATATAACGTTTGTTTCGTTCATACAACGTATATTCTTTCAAATTACATAGCATTCTCTCTATAAATATTAACTAATCAAATATTATAATGGACATAAAAGACAGTTTTCAAACCAATGCTGCCTTATCGATCTCAAAGGCGTCAACCAGAAAAGCCTCCGAGCTGGCTATAGTGGGCCACAGAACGACACTTTATAAGCGTGGAACACTACTTCTCCTCTAATAAATAAATTATGTGTACTCCATATAATCCAGAACGAGTTATTATTATTAATTATTATTTGTGGTTGTTATTGTTACGTGACAATAATAATTATTACCACTGTCACTGTACACATAATACATAGCTAGTCAAAGAGAATTGTCATGAATTCAAGACTTAGATATGTAAATATATGAAATACATATTCAGTTACCCAAGATTCGAATATACAAAGTAGCTTTGTGTATACAATCGTGAATAATTTCTCTGGCACTGAACCGTCGCGTGAGCGCAATTAGGGTAAAACCCCTTTATGTTTTACTGTCTGGAAGCAACCAATTAACATTATTTTCACACTATTGCTCCCAAACTTATTGGTCGTACTTTTGACAATGTTCAAGCATAATGTAACTTTAGTGTGCAATAATTAATAATGCCATGTAGTGGTCATAATAATAATAATAACAATATTAATCTCATATTAAATCAGAAAGCCAAGGTTAAGTTAAATAATATCATCAATATGTTAAAAAATAATGAGGCGTGGCCACCACACGACTTTCTTATATGTATGAGAGTTTCAAATTATAAAATTTTAAGAATTTTTTATATAAAAATAATTGAAAATCCTATTATAAATACTTCTATTCTCTTAATAAATCACTAAAGAATGCACAGTTTGCGAGATATTCGAAAGAACGTACTACTCGCTAAGAGTAAAAGTGTTACTTCTAACTAAATACTTTTGTACTCTTGATAAATATATATAGAATGCATAATTTATGACATATTTGCAAAAAATCGCTTTTCGTTAAGAGAAAAAGTGTTTGTTCCGGTCCGAATTTTGAATCTTTTTTTATATAAAAGGTATTGAAAATTAAGTTCTAAATACACTTATACCCGAAACGTACCTGTCTAAAAAGCATGACCTGCAAAATAATTGCAAAAAACTGATTTTCGATAAGAGTAAAAGACCTACTTCCGCTAGGAATTTCGAAAAACTTTTTAAATAAAATTATTCTCAATTTTAATTTTAAGGCACATATGAATTATTTATAAATTTGTTTAAACTTAGTAGATGATGAAATATTGCCGATTTTACTGAAAATCCAATCTCAAGGGAGAGATTATACTAGTAAATGCAAAATTTGGAATTGATAGCTATAGCGGTTTGACCGCTATCGTGGTCACACACAGACACACTGACACACAGCTACACATACACAAAGAGAGGAACATTTTTTAAAAACCACTTTTTCGGGATAAGAGGACTTCAAAACGTGGACATTTGCAAAAATCTCGTGGTCAAAGATTTTCATCATCACAATACTTCCCTATACTACGTATAAGAAAGTAAGAAGTTGTGAAAAATTTGGATTAATATTTTAAATAACCTTTGCCTTAATAACTTCTTCCATACCTTATCATCTCGTTGACAATATTATCCCTTACCCCAGTTTTGTTCCTTTTAAACTGTGGTATTACTTCGTTAAAATCTTCCTCTGTTGGTATGTTCAATTCTTCCTCTTTTGTGTTATTTTCTAGGTTTTCTCTTTCTGTCACCATATTCCTGCCTGTTAGTAATTCCTTAAAATGATTTCTCCATTCCATATCGCTTATGTTTGTTGTATGTCTTTTCATATTTTGTTTTTTAATGTATCTATATAGTTTCGTTTTATTTTATTATCATTCGCAATTGCATCCATTGCTTCCTTCTATTTTCTGATTTCTTAGTACTTCTTATGGTCTACTTCATTTCCTATTTTTAAGCATTTTTTCTCCCGTAACTATTAATCTAAAATTCATCTTTTGGCAGTATTTTGGTACTTATTTGTTATATATCTACATCTCAACTTTAGAGGTGCTTTTATTTTATGCATATCACAGCAATATGTCATTTTTTAGTGAAAATATTACATTAAATCAAAATTGGAAGGAAAAACAAATTTGTACGATAGCGAGAGAAGTGATAAAACGAAATGAAGTTTATCATGCCAGTAATTTTCCACTTCGGCAGTTACAAGACGAAGTAGAGGTAACGAATTTCTTAGTAAAGAAGAATTTTCCTTTTTTTTTCATCCCGTATAATATTTTTTGACGCAACTTCATCTTCATCCAGCTGCATCATATTATCGCTAAATGTAATTAATGAACGTGGCTTGGTTACGTCCGAGATTAAAAGTTAAATTTTCATTTCTAGAGGCGAATTTCTAAACTATCAGAGCACAATTTACTCTTATTTGCGGGAGCGGTCGACAGACAGAGAGAAGATAGTTAACTGCGAGGGCAACTCTAACATAAAAATTCCTGAGAATAAATTGCCTGACGCTTTCGACTGGAACACACGAGTTTAATAAGGAACGTAATTTTAAGTGAATTTTGTGTGCTTTCGAACGAGAATTTGAATAATTTTAGTTTGGGTATTCTAATATTTACTCAAATAATAACATTATCGCTACATTCTCGTTTCATTTAAATATGACGAGCGAAATTTTATAAATATGCTGTCGTTTAAAAGGAATTTGAAAAGCACGAATACCTTTAAACGACTGTTCGTCAAAGGTTTTATTTCAGTCATATCTAATAGCAGTCTTTTTGCAAATATCTCGTATTTTATACATTCTATACGTCAAAGTATATAGAGTTGTATTTAGAGTAATTTTACGGATAACGACTAATTCGATTTCAGCCACTTTCAACTCCATAGTGGATGAAATAAGTACTTAAAGATGGCATGATCTCAACGCTCGTTACTTTCTGACTTATTTAGCACATAAGTATTCGTTTATTAATAAATACCTACTAATAGTTAGTTAATAATAATAATATATCTTTATTAGCAATACGCTATTTACATACACTTAGATTATTTATATACATTTCTCTAAAATATATAATGACAGTTGTCTCTTAAACCTATTTATATTATTACAATGTTTTATGTCATACGGCAGGCTGTTAAACATTTTTAGACCATTAATAAAAACATTATTAGCTGTTGATGATCTATTTACTTTTTTTATAAAGAAATCATTGATGATTCTTGTATTATATTTATGCGTTTCATGCACATAAATCAATTTCTGATTAATATACGATGGCGCAACACCTTGTTTGCTGTTGTAAATGAATAACATTGTTTTGTATATTATTCTTTGTCGCACATTCATTAATTTCCATGTACTCAGCATTAATGCAACTGGTATATATTTGTTACACTTTAAAATTGCTCTCATAGCCCTATTTTGTATTTTTTGCATTTGCTGAGTTTCGTAATTATTTAACATAAATAGAAGACTTGTGCAGTATTCCATGTGTATCAAAATTAGCGATTTACATAAATTCAGCTTAATATATGTTGACATATTTTGACCTATTTTATTTAAATAACCTACTTTTGTAGACATTTTATTTAGAATATGCTTTGTATTTTCTTTAAAATTTAAATGCTGATCTATAATTATCCATGAATATTTTATACTATTTCCTCTTTCTAAATAATTATTATCTATTTTTATATTAATACTTTCATAATTAATTGTGTTTAATTTATATGCAATACCAATGATTATAAGTTTAGATTTACTTATATTAATACTTAAACTATTGGTTATAAAGAGATAGAATAGCTGTTGTAAGGGGGAGGGTATGGTTGACTTTTTTTATTGCAAGTACATATTATAGAAACTATTTCCGGAATACATATAGCCAAGACAAGACAGACACAAAACCAATATTACATATAATGATATTAATATAACTATCAAGAAATCGAAACTATTTAATTCCATCGGATACTTTTTCAAATTTTGATATCATGAATTAACTTGCCAAATTTATGTAAGATATACCAATTCAGCACTTAACAACGAATGGACAATGGTCATCAATTTGTGAACTAATCGTCTGACCATTACATCTTTTGGAAATTCTAAACAGAGCAACCAGACAAAGCCGATAGAGGGACACCATAGAAGCTGCTGAGTATGAATTAAACGATTTCGAAGCAAAATACGTTCATCACGATGTACGAAGCCGACCGCTAATTTACTGCATCGTCAGAAAGGACATTTTCGCCAGCGGCAATCCCGGACTGTTCCACAATTACAGAGCAGAAAGATTATTGCACGATAGATGGTGTTTGACTGAAATATCTGAGTATAAAATACTACAGAACCGGGTAGGAGAACTCTAAGTGGCAAACCACCCTTCGTTGTCATTAATTAGGTATAAATTTCGAACATTAGGCCTACGTCTTGGTTTCATTTACTATTTATGTCTTCTGCACGGAATGATATTCATTACGTATATATTTTAATGTCGGAGACTCGCTTTGCACTTGTCTTACGCATATTGAATGATGGATTTAAACAATTTGAAACAGGGCAGAGTAATTTAAATTTTAGGTGTAATAATTAATATCACCACCATTTTCAGCTTATTCAAATTTACAGAAAAAGCAAAAGTAGTAAATTAAAGCTCATTATAAATATAGGGATTCTACCTGGTCTCCATTATTTATTAATACGTTTCACGGAGACTATTATAATAAAGAATTTGTTACAAATTATTTGTTTTTAATTTTTATTATTACTCTCATTTTCTTTTGCTTTTCCGCTTTTGTCAATTGCATTTCTCTATTTTTCAAATGACTTTCCATATTTTTAAACGTCAGCTGAGTTTGTCAAATGAAATTCCTTTTTGTCAAATTACTTTCATTTTATATTAGTTGCTTTTCTTGTTTATATGTAGGTATGTATACCTCTTACATTTTATCAAAAAAATACAGCAATTTACACATTAAGGGGATATTAAAGTCGAATTTGCTAAAATTGGAGTGAGAAGAGAATAAGTGAAATAAAATACTGCAGACTACCGCAAACACTTCGGAGAGACCCATATGCGGGGCCAAGAAGTAGGTAGAAGGCGCTGTCAAAATACAAATAATTCAGTACCGCACCATTCCGGAATTTCTTAATTTAATTACTCAAATTAAACTTTTTTCCGCAATTCAAAAAGCTATATCTCACAAGAAAACATTGGTCTTCACGCAAATTACATCCGTTTTGATCAATTTCATTTAATTATTTCAGATTTTGACCGAGAAGCACACGAACATTTTACTCTAATTTGGAATAAAAAAAATAGATGGTTGTGACAAAAAATTACATAATCTGACAACCTTTCCGTGTACTCATATCTATATTGAAGTTGTACAAAAAATTTCACATTTCTATCTTGAACAATAGTAAAAAAAAATTGATAAATTCGATACCTTGCTTTCTCGACAGCTTTAATATCCCCTTAAAGTGAAAATTTTATTTTGATTTAGATACAAACGCAGTGCAATAAAAACATAACTTAATTAAAGATATCATTTCTTTGTAAACAGTTGTGTAAATATGTCTCCATGTGTTGAACATAATTCAAACAATTTTTTGATCAGATGCTTTGTGTAGTACCTCATGTAATTTATTTTCACTCGTTGGCTGTGTTCTTTTTATTATCTGATTCCCCTGATTGAATAACTCTTCCAATAGATTTAAAAAAACAGATATAAGCCGGAAGAAACACTGGAAAATGCCCATGGCCTCTGAGGATCAAGATTTCCTCACTTATACTGAATCTTACATTGTCCATAACAATATGAGCTCTTTCTACACCGTCACTATGTAAATGTTGAATTAACGTTATGAGAAATTCAGAAAAGTGCAGTACATTAAAGGGCACATCTTGAATTTGAAACAAATACAAGGAATTTTTGTTCGTTGCAGCGCCAATAAAATAACTGCGCCCTCTAAACTTTGCTTTTATTTTTTATTCTGGTATTTTTCACAAGTCTTCAGTATGAAACGCGAGAATATATTTGTATTCCTTATTCGTCAATCAAGAACATTTTTTCTCTTTCCAACATAATTTCTATTACTCCGTAATCAAAGCGAACTTGAATAATGTCCGGTGTATTTCTTCTTTCAGGAACAAATGACACTTTTTTAACAGAATAATGAAAGTTCTTAAATGCTCTATTAATCACGCAAGTATACATATACGTAAAAATTTTCCGTATATGAATAAATGTATGAATGCACATCTACCCTAAGCCGGCATTGCGAACAAACAACGTGCAGACAGCTGTTTCGACCTTACATTGGTCTCACCAGTGCACGAACGTGTTTGATCACAATCCCTCAAAAGCTTAGAAAACCTGATATTGTCAACTTACGTACCAGACGCCATGAGAGATTCTCAGCGGCATCTGTTACCCAAGTGCGACATCGCAAGGTAATGTTGCCCTCCGTAGTACAACTACTAATCAGGCAACTGTAGATATACGTGCATTCAATGAACACGCCATAGGTGGCGTACCTATTACAATACAATGTACTCGTAACAGTAATTCTTGGAGAGTAAGCGCTCTCACATTATTAAATCACGCAAGTATACACATACGAAAAAATTTTCCGTATATGCACGTTGTTTGTTCGCAATGCCGGCTTAGGATAGATGTGCATTCATACATTTATTCATATACGGAAAATTTTTTCGTATATGTATACTTGCGTGATTTAATAGTGTGAGAGCGCTTATTCTCCAAGAATTACTGTTACGGGTACATTGTATTGCTCTATTAATCGTAAGTAGTGATACTTGTTGAAGAAGTGGGCATTGCAGCACTTTTCATGCAACTAGCCTAGGGTTAAAGAAAAATTCAGGTCAATCCAGCTACAAATCTGTTCTTTTTGAGCTTTTATTAATTTTTGTTGCCGATATCCTGCACTTACTTTTGCAGTATTATTAGTTCTCCTGTATGTTGAATAAATTTTTCTAACTGTAACCGGAAAAACTCCAAACTGTTGTTCAACATTTATCGTCGTAGCGCCGTTATTCAAAGAATTAATGATTAATTCGCGTACTGCATTGCTTATCTTTTTATTATTTTTCCTTTGAAGACTATTGTTATTCTTGTCCATTGTAATAATGCAAATATTTGTGCACGAGAAACTAAATTGACAAATAAGGAAAACCATTTGATAGAAACGGAATTTACTTGATAAAGGAAGCCTACTATATAAAATAATTGGAAAATCATTTGACAAATAGTGAAACGCAAACGATAAAAGCGGAAAAGTAAAAGAAAATGACTGTATTATTATTTGTACATGTATATATTGTTTGAATAATATATCTTGAATACAATGTTAAATATTAGACATTCATAAACGGATATGTGAGTAAGAAAAATAATGGATATTTTTGTAATTTTATGGCGTGCTTATTTAACCATTTAACGGATTTCGCCGATACTAATCCATAAGCTTATCTCTTTAAACGCTACGTATGGAGTAAACGGAAGGGTTGAAAGTTAATAAATTTTCCCAACCTAGCCCCCTCAATTCGCTACACAACGAATCGCAAACATCAGCTTTAATTTTCAAAATGCCTCATTACGTTAAAATTTATTAAACTATATCAGCGCCACCACCATCGGCGTGCTGAGTTAGGCATTGAATTTTCCACACCAACAAATACGATATAGAAATTTATTATTTGCAGCGGACGTTCTCGGTTCTTCCGCCGCCGCCGTCCGGAGAACGGAACCTTTTGTTTGGTATCCGAATCCTTGGGGAATTTAATTTTTTTTTCGGAATGGATTCTGAAGCTTTGTTCTCGCCGGAATAATTTTCTGAAAGCGTCATCAATGAGTATCAATGATTTCGTCAATTATCGGTCGTTTGGATCTAGTGAAAAGTTTTCCATCTATTAACGTGTTTTATCATTCTCATACTAGAATCTCGCTTTTTCAGAGCTTAATATGAAATTAATACTTTGATACAAAAGGAATGATTCGAAAAATTATTGGTATATTGGAAATAGAGTTGTGCAAGAATTATGTTACCTATAAATACCGAATCGGTTCTTAAGGATATTCAAATAAAATATGGGTCCTTTGTCCACAACAAGCTGCATACCTGGAAAATATTTTTCAGTGATACACGATACATGGTTGGATAAAACTAAGGATATTGTGCATGCCTTTACTACTTCTTATAATCCTCCAAACTCCATATTTTGCCTCAAATGTTTTCTCAGTTTTCCTCTTTTTGCGTTCGCGTTTCACAGCAGGTGATGATTTTGTCGCAAATTTCCTGGTTAAAAACTTGAGATCGTACGTTACGGTATTTAATTTAACAATAAAAACTTTAATTTTCCCAGATCGATTAAAATGTATCAGAACTATTCTCGTTCTCAAGAAAGATGACAAATTACAGGTCTCTAATTGAAGACTATGCAGCAACAAGGAGGTATCTAAAATTTTTAAAAAATTTTGGGAGAGGAAAAAATATAAATAACTTTTGTGAAATTGTTTAAGACAATGAATGATTAATGGACAGTGGAAACTGAATTTACGTTTACGTACTAATGTCTATATTATAAAAAACTTGCAGATACCTCTATTTTTACACCAATAATCTGAAAAACACACAACAAATTTTTTTCACATCTATTTTTATCAAAACTAAATGGACGTATTCACCAAATTTGATACATATATTTTAAAATTGAAGACTATGCAGCAACAAGGAGGTATCTAAAATTTTTAAAAAATTTTGGGAGAGGAAAAAATATAAATAACTTTTGTGAAATTGTTTAAGACAATGAATGATTAATGGACAGTGGAAACTGAATTTAGGTTTACGTACTAATGTCTATATTATAAAAAACTTGCAGATACCTCTATTTTTACACCAATAATCTGAAAAACACACAACAAATTTTTTTCACATCTATTTTTATCAAAACTAAATGGACGTATTCACCAAATTTGATACATATATTTTAAAAATAAACATGCATCGGAAAATTCGCTATCATCAGTAACGTCAAAATCCTGATCAACCTGTTTTCTGACAATCCTGACCCGATACCAGTGAAGTATGCCAGGCAATATCTGCTTTGGACACGTATTTATCGGCAAAATACATCACATTATCATATTTTGTCTTTTTAAGTGCTAGAGGACGACCATATAATTCTTCATTCTTAATATCAGGGCACACTGATTAAGATGTTTTTAAATAATAAATTCTGAAACAACTGTAAATTTACTTATCACACTTCGTCATTTTTGTATCATGGTCATTAGAGTATTGGAGGTTCTAATATTGCAAAATTTTAAATTTATTTTTTTCTTCATTTTGAATACTTTTCTTAAAATATGTGCCAATGGTGTCGACAAAATTAAAGCTCATATGTTGTGTAACACGAATTACAATAAAATTTCTAGGGCTACTATCTTTACAATACTTGATATATTCTGATGGTAAAAGGATTCTATTTATTTTGGGAGCGTGCTTTTCGACTACCACAAAACATCTGTCACGCTTGAGAAAACTTTGCTCGGATTCAGAAAATTTATGTACAATGATTTCGAATCGATCTAGAGTGCATTTACTACGCCACCATCGCGTGTCGATAGTTTCAGACGGTTGGTGAAACAACAATATATGTGTAACAGATACACCCAGCTTGCGCCAAATGAAAGAGTAGGATATGTGTGTAAAATTGTTCTCTCACTTAAAAATATAGCGGTCAGAAAACTCCTTGTCAAACTAAACAATGAGACGAATTTATTTGCACCCGACAACGTACATAACTCGTTTTGGGGAAAAACACAGATATCTTCTTGTTGCTGCAAACTCTTGAATTATCGACCCATCGCCATTTGCACCAATTTTTCGAAAATTCTAGAACAGGTCTTTTACAGTTCAATATGCTTTAACATTTCCTCCTTTGTATCTCCTTTGCAACATGACTTAATGTCTGAAAGATTGGTAATAACAAATCTTTCACTTTCACACACAATGAACTCAGAATAAATAACAAATACTTCCCCCATAAATAGCAACACAACTATATCTTATGTGACAGTCAAGGCAAGAAATTAGTAATAGACTGCATCATTACCAATCGTAACTTCATGCCTTATCAAATTCTGGGCGTCGGAGTACTTACATCAGCCAACATTGGATGAACCATAGTCTTGTTCTAAGCAAACTAAGATTATCCACAGTTCCCAAAAAGACACAACCAGAGATCTACAAAGAGAAATTCAACATCGAAATTATTTTTCCGACTCGTTGCAATAAACACATCACACGAGGACACTAACTTGGGGTACCCCGACAATATTTGAAGTAACTGCGAGAGTTCGTTAAGATGTTCTACAAAGTAGTATCTATTGGTTAAGTAAAACATAAATTTTAAAACATCGTATATCTGGTGCAGAAATACTTTTTTAAATTTATATCACACACCCTTATGCTAGACTTTATGAAATGCATGTGCAAAGTCTAAAAACACAGTTGAGCAATATCTGTTTTTATTCAAATCATGGTTTACTTGCTTGAGCACCCTGTTAACCTGTTCCATGGTTCCATAATAACTTCTAAAACCGAATTGGTAATCAGGGATTTTTTTATGTTCGTCTAGGATAATTTTAATATTTCGTAAAAGTTTTTTTTTCTTTTTTGAACAGATCAGACATAATTGGAAAAAGTGGTAAAAATAAAAGGCGATAATTTTAAGTTTCAAAAGACATTTAATAGTAATAGTATCACCGTGTGACAAAACAATATTGTAGTATATAGAATTACTATTAAATTTATTTTGAAACTTAAAATTATCGCATTTTATTATTACTACGTTATGGAGTTTCTACAACTGTCTCCCTTATCAATTAATTAATTGGAAAAACATTAATCGGACTGTAGGAGGTAAGTTGCTCCATCGGTTTTCCAGGTTTTGGAATCAGAATTATTTGTGCAGTTTTCCACAGGCTTGATGCCGGATTTTCAAAATTACATTAAATATATGATTGATTGTGTTCAGTCTTCCTGTTTTGAAAGATTTGTATCGTTTTTCTTTCGCTTGGGTCTTCTTGTTTTAGAAGTAGTAAAGAATAACTCCTCACTGAATTTACGTTATACGTGGTTATTCACAAATGAAATAACACTACACTGTTATATACAACTTTATTTACAATTAAATAAAATAACAATGCGAATAAATGCAGACTTGTTGCATTGGGCAAGTTTATTTAGAGTGGGGTGGTAAGTTTACAAAACCGTACCTCCTCTATTGTTGTCTGGAAAAACCGAACATTAATGGGTTGTAAGTTTTATTAAAGGTTCTCGAAAGGAGCAAATAGCAATACAATTATCTAGATTTCTTTCTAGATTTAATTTAAAATATACATTATTTTACGATTATGAAGTAATAAAATGACTGTAAGCACTTATACTGAGAAATATACATTTACATAAATGAAAAATAATAATAATAAATGTCCTTAACAGATTGATTTAATAGCTTTTTCTGTCAATTCTTGTAAGACCTTCGTTGTAATTAAGTCGAAACCAGGTGCTTTCCTTGGGCTGATTTCGTTCTTTATAGCTTGTTTAACTTCTTATTAAGTGGTATTCTTTATAGATAAGGTAATCTGGTGTGGTATGTCAAATCTTTCCTAAATTGCTCTTTCTAGTTCTATAGTAGCTTTGCTAAGAAAAGGTTTGAAGACTTTAGATAAATATTCAGAAAATGTATCAGCTTTTTCTTTATTTGTCCTTGTCCACTCTCCTAGATTCCTTAATTGGTGGAATTTCTATTTGAAGTCTTTTTACTTTCTTGGTCGCTTTTCATAACGAATAATCATTTACTTCTGTCAGGGATATGGTAAGTTTGTATTGTTTCTTTTTGGTATTCTAGCATTAGTGTGTTCAGATCTTTGGTTACATTAATGAGTATTCTGTTATTATTTACTGTTCGATTTAACTGCCGTTGTTTTCTGATTCGTTTTTTTACAGAATTTCAGAAGTGTTAAAGAACAATTAGATTGTTGCGGTGTGTTTTCAGATATTAATCCTGTTTTCTAAGCTGCGTTTTGTATATTTGCTGTGAAATCTATAATTGCTCTTGTTAGTGATTTTATAAAATAATTTTCATTTGCTCGGTATATTTACTACTTTTGAGTATAATATCACTATAGTGATGAGTGGTCACCAACTACTTCTAAGCGCGACTGGATTTGTAAGTATTGTATATTATTTAAAAAATCTTTTAGTATTTCGCATAAGTATTTTTAATTAAAAAGAAAATGTTAACACAAAAACGAATAATCAAATGTAAAACAAATGTATAAAAAAATATATATTATATATAATATCATAATACAACAGCCTAAGTATAACTTGTAAAAATCAATATTTCAACTAATATCACATAAACGTTAGACATAATATGTAGGTCAGACTAACAGCGGGAGGGAAATACACACATACATTTAAGCTTTGTGTATTTTATACCTACAAACATCTAGTTTGTTCCGAGTCTCCAAATTTCGGCCTACATAATTCACTCGCTTGTGAAAAATATATTAGACAGGAATAAAAGCGTTAAAACACACATATATCAAGGGAAAAAACGATGAAATACCTTGTCACATTGTAACCTTATTTGATTTCTCAATCATAGTTAAGAATGAGATATTTTTTCAATAGTAAATAAATAATAATAATGATAATGATATTAAAAATGACATTTGGAATTACTAGAGTAATAGCACCTATTACCACTATACAATTTGCTAAGCGAACTTCTCGATATTATTATCAGAACATTTAATAAAATAATAATGAGCGCATGTGCAAATAAATATCTATTTGTTTATAAAAGTCTCAATTTTAAAATGTCTACACTAAAATTACAAAATAATATAACACTTTACTTGCAAACACCAATTTACACCAAACTACCACTTTTTAGTTTCTGTATGGCAGAATAATGAAATTTCATAAATAAACTTAATAATCGTACAAAAAACTAACGACCAAAAAAATTAAGTAAATACTACAGTCTTTAATACCCGTAAATAACTGAATTCGTATAATTCAGGAAAATAAAATTTATGGCATTACCAATTAATTTTTCAATATACGGGGGCAAAAAGAAAACAAAGAGTAAGAGTATCCAAGTTTACAAGTAATTTATGTAGAGTAGCAAAAATTTATTTTCAGAAAAATCTATAATTTATTTTTTAAAAGTATAATTGTTAGAGAAGTAACCTTAATTTTATAACAGATATACGAATTTATATTATTTAGTAAATTTTATTTACATGTTCACTGATCACTTAACAGTATGCAACCCGCCAAGGTTTTAACATTTTCACTCTACCCGTACCTCCACTAGGCTTTATTTAATTTGTCTAAAAAATAATATTATGGACTCGTAAATTACTATTTGTATTTGTTGTTGTTAGATTTATATTAAATAAACAGTTCCAATGCTCTCTATTAGTACCAGAATGTCTTTTCCAAAAAAAACGTAAAATTGCAGATTTTGAATTACCAGAATAATAGCACCTATTAGCACCATGCAATTTGCTAAACTAACTTTTCGATAATGTGAATATACTATCTGTCCATCGGATATTTTGCGTTACGTCATCAATTGCGTGGTGTTATCAAGGACATCGGCACCTAGAATGTATATATACTCAGAATGTATATATACTCATTTCTTTCCAATCTCAAAGACTAAATAAGGAGAGAAATTTTAATCTTTAACATGGGGTTGTCTTCCCCGTGAGAGTAATAAGACAGACAGAAAAAATTTACCGCCATGACACTCTGTTACTGCGTTAGTCAACCTATATGTTCTAACATGAATGGATAACAGACCCGTAAATTTTCTTCATAACCAGCGATTATTATTGTTTTATTAAATTTCATTATAATAGATATAGCTACTATTAAGCAATGAATAAAACATGTTACAAAATATAGAAAATATTAGATATAAGCATCATAAGCTCCTTATTTTTAAATATTTAATTCTATGTTGTAAGTAATGAATTTGAGCCAGAAATGTTGATTTAATTCATATGGATGAAAATCTATGACGAAATCCAAAATATTCGATGGACAGATAGTAAATAATAATTAATAAGTAAATAACACAAATTTTAGTTTCAAAAATATCTAATGTAGACACTACTTTATGCCGTGATCTTTATATATCAAGAATTATAACATTTATTAAATAGTTAAGTTATAGAATAAGAACATTAATTTTTCATTTAAAACGAAAACACTAATATAATAAGCATAGGTTAAAAGTATTACAACAAGTAAAAATGGGTTGCCTATCCTTTAAGGGGCAATGTCATAAAGAAAATAAATATATATAAATTAAGTTTAAATATTAAGAATTTAGGAATAAAAAACAAAAAAAATAGATATATGCATTCTATATTTTTATAGAAAAGACAAGCACAAGGTATGGTTTGAATATAGAAAAACAGAGCCAAATTTCTCACAAAGCGTTAGGGTGGCACTAAACATTTTAAGGAGTGGACCATTGTTCAAAAATAAGAATGTACTAAAAGTAAATAATAGAGAGAGAGTTATGTTAAAAGACGGAACAATAAAAAGAGTGAATCATTTGAATGCCATTAAATTGTATGAGCAAGGCCACATTCGGCATGCCCGAGACGAAAATACAAATTCAAATGTATAAAATGTAATCTCAGACATGTAGAGTAATCTCAATTCATGAGAGAGTTTTATGATCATATTTAAACGTGTAGTAAATACCTGATTCTTATATCTAAAAACATTAAAAGGATATATACGGAAAAGTACTCTTTATTCGAGACACATTGATAAGTTTTATGTGTTAATGAATACAGAAATCAAAATACATTTAAGAAGTTTTGTATGCATAGACACAAGGGCTTCAAAGATAGCAGATCATGTGTAGTTTTTGAAAACTGCATAGAAGAAATAACATTAATATAGTTTGTAGTTGTCTGCAAATCGACATTCTAGAAGCAAAGAGGAATTGGATGGAATTTGAAAGTAGCGCGGTGGATACGAGTACTCTTTGTAATACAGTTTTCATGGAGAAAATTCCAGTTATACATAACGTGTTCCCGATTGTATCCAACAAAGGTATCTACAAAAAGAAGATAAGAATAATATTAATCAATGGGAAAAGAAATATATATATCACAATGAGAGAGGCAATACATTCGTATACAAGTATAATGAAGGATGGTATTACGAAAAAAGAAGAACATACCCACAGAAGGCGAAGAATAGCAGGTGTGCGTGAACTTTCAATAGACAATTTTAAGTAACGACATTTGTAGATACATTAACTGTCAAATGTGGAATATGTATTTATGTGATTGAGAAAACTTAAGGGAAGCAAAAATGAACCAGACGATACCAACATAAATGTTAGTTGAAGAAACGTGGCGCTGTGAATAAGTAGCTATCTTTTGTTGTAAATTATGTAAGGCCGCGAAAATGAATGGAGAGGGAGATAGATGAATCCTGTCTTTTGAACTTGTTAGACGTACAAATTTTTGAGATCTTTTGCCATAGTAAAAAAGGAAAGTGTTGGGGTTTTATACACTACTACAAATTCATTATTAGTTTTCAATGTATTAAGTCTTTGTTTTTGAATTCAAGTTAAACTTTAGTTTTATTATTGTTAGTTAATTTTTTTAGCGATTTTTTTAGTCAGTCTTAATCAAAATTTTCAAATAAATAAATACGAATAGACGTTAAATGTACTATGTGCGAATATTTGCATTTAGCGATTGGTATGGGTTATTTTAAAGATATTCTCGTTCCGAAGTTTTAGATCATCAAAGGCTCTATGTGCGAATGTATGTCTTTGATGAAATAAAAATTAGCTTTGTCTTGGAAAAATTATTTTTTTTGAATCAATAAATATTGTTATATTAAAGGAATAAAATAGCAAGACAATATTTTTCTAATATCAGTATAAAAAGTTTATTTTTTATGTTCTTTTATTGTAAAAGAAAAATACTTGATATAGCCACATAATAACAATTTTTTTTGTGTTACTGTTTTTCTAAAAGAGAATTATAAATATTTTATGATATTTAAAACTTTATTTTTATTATTCACCTTATCCAAATATAAACAAAATAAGAGAGACGCCAGAGTAAAAGAAGTGAGATCACTGCAAGAAGTCACAGGAATAAATGAAATGCTGTTAAGGCTATACGCCCGGCCTCGAAATCGTTTTTCCCATTTCCTAATCGTATTTTTCATGAAAACCTTACCGAATTTACACGCTAATTTAAGAAAAAAATGCCTTTCAATGGATAAATCGTAATTTTTTCGAAATTGTCCAAAGGGCCCTAAATAAAAATAAAAATGTAAGAAATTTCAAAAAACAAGCCTTTATTAAAAATTATGTAACACTCAACAGCAATACATAAATTTTATTTTTTCTTAATTTTTAAAAATAAGGTCACGAAACGGAAAACAAAATTTTGAAATTTGGGCGAAATTCACTGAAATCAAATAGAGTATGTGGTACGCTCGCACATGGTGTCGAGAGGTAGCTCCGCCTACCATTTCGGGCAGTTTCTACGCAGTTTGTAAAATACTTCTGTGATAGGTGTATGTTAAGAAAGTAATCGTTACTCGGACATTATTTTATCGAAACCGTTGATATTTTCTTTACAATATAGTGTACATATAGTGTCAGCGTCACAATACTTCCTTATACTACGTATCAGAAAGTAAAAGCAATATCTCTTCCCGTCACTAACGGTATACCTGCTAGAAGCGCATGCTAGGACTCACACAGCTTGCGCGCAGGGAGTATAATTATTATATTTGACTCGCAATAATTTGCTTCTGAAACGATCTAGAAATTTATTTCTTGCACAAAAAATAATATTGGAATGTTGGCTTTATTTTGTTTCACATATATATGTATAAATTCTGAAAAATAAGATTAGTTACTCGATAGCTGAAAAATACCTTACACGAATTGGTGGTCTACTAAAACTTTTTTTTTTTATAAAATTTACACACCATAAAGAAAAATCGAAAACACTAGTATCATCCAAATACTTCAGGGTATAACCTTAAAAAAAACAGATCCCTAGCTCTCTGCATTGCTGAGATATCACGAGATAAGTATTAAAAATTGAAGAAAATGAAAATTTTAAAATTTACACAAAAAAACGATTTTTCGACCTTGTTGCGATTTCGATTTTATTTTCCAACTCAAAATTTGAATCCGGCAGGTGATTTTACATATTCAGCTTCACTTTTTTTGTGTGTTTGAGAAAATATAGATTGTCTAATTTAGGGGGGGTTGCTTCCCGACTGCCAAACATGTGGGCCAACCGGCGATTATCTGAGACCATAACGCAGCCATAAATTACAGGCAGATTAGATTAGGTGACAAGTTCTTTTCTCTATCTTTTTCCTCAGCATAAGACAGAGCACGCGGACCCTTAAACATTTGTCTTTTATTACATTTGCACGAAAAGCAGTGGTATGCCTATTTCAAATCGAACTCAGCTTGAAGCGGGCGTTCAGCCTTAAGGAATAGACTTATAGATAAAGATACAATAATTTTTAATGCATTCTCAGCATTCATTAAAAATATTTATGCAATTCTGGTAACGTAAAGATTACAGCAAATATTTTTATGGCTATGCCCAACGTGTGGCAATGCTACGATTATTCTAATATCAATGTTACAATTGTGGTTGTATTGTTGTAATCACAGCAATATGTTTCACTACACTGTGGCTTCATCAGGTAAAATTTGTGTTATCTACTTATTAATTATTAAAATGAAGTTTCAACAAGTAACTCTCCAATCAATCAGTTATATAGTAAATATCTATTTGTTTATAAAAGCCTCAATTTCAAAATGCTTATACTAACAATTACAAAATAATATAACACTTTACTTGTAAACACCAAATCCTACCATTTTGTTAAATTGTTTATATCTTTATTCAGTTATCCGCGATTTGCTCGTCAATTAGAAAGGTGTGGCGTACACTACAGGCATGGATTCCTTCGATCTGGTGCCTACTTGTCATCCAACCACGCTTGCATTGTAACGGTAAATTTTATAGTTATTATTTGCTTACGTATCTCGGGTTCGGCGACGGCGATGTCTGCGTCAAAGGACAATGGCGAAACGGAATATGTATATGGATGGTGAACAATGATTCAACGATAATGCCTCTGTTTTCCGGGTTTAGTTCTCTCGCACGAAAGTTAATGTCATTTAGATGCGTCCTTATTGTTTTGTTTTAATTACAATGCAGCTTCGAGTTTGTAACAGTAGAGATATATACGTGTAATATACGACGTTTTTTGAATAAGCTACCCGTTAGAAATTTTAGATGCTTCAATGACAACAAAGTCGTGAAGATCGGAAATACTCATCAAGTCAACAGTATTGCATGCTTTAATTTTAAATATGAATTCTAAATAAATAATCTGGAATTTAAAGGAAACAGTCTGTTCTATTATAGTTTACTATTGTTTTGTTTTTAACATACAGATTATGTTCAGATACTGATTCTATAAAAGTTCTTGCATTACATTCATTGGAAATATTTCTCATAATACAATAATATCGATTGTTAACTGACAAGCGGATGACATAAAGCAAGTAAACACAAATTCGATATTGCAGTACATTTATTTAATAGGAATAATAAAAAGATGCGTTATTTAAGTTCAACGATAAAATAGTATAACAACACAAACGTAGATATTAATTAAAAATATCAGAAGTCTTCCACAATCACCCTGAAAAACAAAGACAGAATATTTACAAAAGGAAGAATAATATTTTTGCCTATGACTAAACCTAGTTTAACGTGATATGATATGCAATACAAACAAATTACATATTGTATTCCAAACCAATACAATCGTACAATTAAGTTCATTTCAATATAGTATGCGCGGTACGTGCAATATAGGCGCCAAATGAATTATCCTTAAAACCCACTGGTACCGAATTATACACCCTGGCAGGAAAGAACACCCTCACAGAATGGCGCCAAACGCACGGGCGACGTAATGGCACCTCGAAGAAATCTTAAGTTTAAGTAATGCACATCGGTGCAAAAGAAAAATATGTCGTACAAATATTTAGATCCTTCCTATTAATTTATTGCATAATACAATTTAGAAGCTTGTAAAAGACTGCGGTTCTGCAAATTGAGCCATTTCTATACTGAAACCGCGGAGTTAGTTAACGCACCTAAGTAATTACGTATTTATGACGATCCATGACAACCTCACAACTTAAAATTTATATGAATAATTATATATACTAAAAGCACACAGTCCTCCTTTGTTAATCGCGTGCGACTGACACGTCTAACCTAACGGGCAAAATCGACTCGAATTGGTTACACGGTAGAAAGAACTCCTGTCTGGATACGAAGAATTAAAAGCTGTCGTTAGGTATGGGCGTACGGACGACTTTAAACCGCTCCTCGAGGGAGAGATTTTCCTTCTTAGTGGAGCGTGTGCAAAGATAAGGGGCGCTGAAGAAACGCGTGCAAAAATCGACACTCTCGGACGTGTAGTAAATCACGCCGTATCCACGTTTTCTGCCATAAGGAGGACGTGTAGAGCGATATATTTAGCTAGGTTTTCGGTATATTCAATATGGCGGTGGGTCGCCACAGCTGACAATGACACCCCCAAGTCCAGGTAAGGTTGAGACGCCAAAATTGACTGATAAACGTCCACCTGACGTTTGGTTTACGTTGACAGCCGCACGAAAATTCAATTGCAGCTGATAAACTACCGATCGGAACCGTTAATCAAAACTACAGTTCGTGATGACATTTGCCTCAGAACTAGACAGAATAGTATCAGCTATACGGGGTGCTATATTTCTCCACAAGCAAAGGTCAAATTTTCGCATGCGATAAGTTTGAAGTAATTAGATGTAGAAGAAAGATCGATTGCACGAGCCCTGCCGTAAATTAAAGAATAAAATATCTCCCATCCTTCTCTCTATATTACTATAAATTGTCAAAATGAAAGTGTACTATCACATGTAAGTATAAGAATAACAATAACGAGTTTTTTCTATTATAAAAATGGTACTTAATACAAAACACAATTGCTACATTTACTTAAGTCAGGAATGACATGCAATTTGACAATTAGGTCTCCCAACAAATTTTTTGAAGTTTATACTAATAATAAACGTCAACTAAGTTTTGATGCGTTGTCAGTGTGTGAACAAATTTAAATTGGACGTATATACAGCGTACGTCAAAAGTTTTGAAAATCGGGCATTACAAAAAGCATTATGGCAATGCTTGCGTTTTATAGGAAATTGTAATAGAGCTGTAAGTGGGTGAAAAGGAGCCGAGGTTCAAGCTCGGAGAGATTGATAAATTCTACTAGTAATAACTACTAATAACCTACATTTTTGTTTTTAATAAATTATTTTGTTAATATTATAGGTGTTAGTAATTATCGGATTGTTTTACTTAAGAGAAGCACTTTATATAATAGTTCTTTTAACAAATTATAAACAGTTTTATTTTTTTGTATATTGACGGTAACATTCGATGTTATTATTTTGCCATTTCTATTTTCAGTACCGCTAATGCCTCTAACCTGTTGTCATTATACTTGTCATTTTTGTTAATTATTTACCTGTTTTCTATTATTTAGTATTATTACGAACTAATTTTGCATCTTCATATTATATTTCTGCATTCAAATTCCGAAAGCTTTATGTAAGCAAATCAAGATGTTAGTTGCATCAGTGATCGAGTATCTTACAAAAGAACGAAATAATGTAGGACCACTGCTACCATTCAAAGCTATTATATAATAAGGTATATATTAATTATATATAATATATAAAAAAAAATATTAATTTTTTTATAAGCAGTTAGTGAAGCATTAAATATTAGTATTGTGACTGTAAGGCGAACTGGGCAGTGCATCAAAAATGAGCAGCCGATACTGTGCCCTAAAAAAAAGGGGCCACGAAGAAAATCAGTTACGGAAATTTCTAGTGGATATAATAAATACAATATATAAAATATATATAAAAAACGTAATTAACGTTCTATATTAGAAGAACTAAAGAAAGAGACAAGAGAGAGGGGGGGGGGGGGTTAACATAATTAAATGGACACACCAACGAGTAATATCAAATAAACAAGAAAAGAAGAAGAAGATGAAGAAGGAAGACAGTTGACGTAAGATCCACACACATTTTGCACACTGTAATTGTAAATAACTAAATACTATTGTAAAATCAAATATGTCGTAATTCTAAATCACTTTTATTTTAATAATTTTTAAATATACATATAATTTTTATCTAAAAACTAGCAATACAAGTGGCGCCCAACGTGGGGCACGATGTTTCTGAGAAGTGCGAGAAAGAAAATGAGTAATCAAGAGGATAGTGTATAAAATAATACTGAACAAACCCTAGTAACAATAATTTTAGACAATATCAAGTATGAGTGAAGATTTAGTAGTAAAGACAAGAAAAATCTGTTGACAAGTATCATATAGCTAATACCGTAAAAGTGACAAGAAGATTAATTAATCAGGGTTATTACTATTACATTAATGAAAAAATAATTGACAAACACAAATACAATATAAAAGCACACAGTTAAATAGTTGACTTGAGATAATAATATAACGAATATCTCCAACTACGTTACACAAATAATAAAACATAATCTTAAGAATTAGTCTGATCTCTCGAAAGCTCGCAGTAGTTTCTAAATTTGAATAATGAAATTCCCCACTTGAAAATTGTGTTTTCATCGCCAGATGACGCGTATGTAATTCCATCTAGTTTATAGTTCGTGTGAACAACTGAAGCTGTTAAATTATGAGGGATTTGCCGAATTTACGATGATGCACAATAGTCCCTCGGCGTACAAAACATGTTACTACACGAAGTAAACGTAAACTTGTTTAAATCTTAAGTTTAAATACTGGTATAAAAATAATTTATAAAAGTAAATATATTTATTATTAACAAATTAAGTAGGAAGGAACTGCAGATCTATATCACTTTTTTTTAGAAAATTTCATACTAAGAAGGAGAAGTACTACTTACAAAACAATAAAAAACCTAGGATTGATAAGTGGTTAATGACCAAAACTGAAGTTTTAAGTAAATTGAGAAAACCGTACGAAATGAAATTAATTTTATTTTTGATATAATTTTTTGGGGTTTTGATTTGGTCTCGCGTTGAGAATACAAAGCTAGGAAGGCAAAAATATTTATAATGAATTAACTCAATATTTTGAAAAGAAATTTGAAACTTGTTCACTTGTCATTCGCAATGCAAAATAAAATCTCAAAATTGAAAAGAAATTGGTCAAAATACAGGCCTATAATATAAACTAAACAAAATATTTAAAAATTATTATAAACATTTAATCTTTGTCCCAACAAACAAAATCGGAAGGGTCAGTGTCTCTGGCTTGTTCTTGCTCAATACCTGTTAGGTTTTCTGATCATTCTTGGTAGACTGCAGAAACTTATTTCAAAATTAAAGAGATTTGGATGAACGCCGTGTTTTAGAGGAATTATTATTACCGACAGAAATGTTATGAGTTTTTGTATCCTAAATTTTTTTATCTGAATATACCTGGTGTCTGTTTAAGCTCGGCCACCGGCAATATCTCGACAACCGTTTATCGTACAACCTCGAGGAAAAAATCTTGATAGTAAAATGAACCACAGGAAAATCAAGAAACATATTTTTAAGTTTCCAAAATGATCGCATGGGGACGCAATTCTCAAGATGAATTAAAAATTCGATAATTTTTCATTAAATTCTAGATTGAGATACATTAAAATTTCTACTAGTCACATTTTTAGACGTCTTTATACAATTTTCATTATAAACTTTTTGATCTAAGTCCCATACGAAGGGGAGGGTGGAGGGGGTTATGTCTGCGTACAAAAGTAGGTATAATGTCGGTTTGCCCTAACGGATTTGAATGTTTCTGGACTCATTAAATAGAGAATTTTACAAGCAATGGAAGAATGTGTAGTACGAAATTACGTGGTTGTCAAAAAAAGTAAGAGGGGGCGCTATTCTCAATTTATGTATATTACTTGTTTTTTCTTTAAAATTTTAAATAGAATGGTATATTTTTAATACCGTAATATTGAAGCACATAAAAAACTGAAGAGAGTGATAAAAACCGGAAGTTGCTATAATTTGTCAAGCAGAACTCCTCGACAAATTATATACATACATATACAAACAATACATGCATATTATACTCGAATGAAACAACAGATATCTTGCAACAAATAATAGAAGAAAATCTGAAAAACTTAATTGTTACTTTTAAAAATTTATTTTGCCTCTAATATGTATTTTTAATTTTAATTAAGAGCCTTCCGCAATGGAATGACTGTTTATTTGTCAATATCGACGTCGCTTTCCGGCTGGAAGAATTCCAAACAGAAAAGTGTTTCAAAATGTATTTGCAATTGCTGGAAAAAGAGGAATCTTTCCAAGTGCAAAGATTGTTTCTGAAAGGGATCGCGGCTTAGATGTGGAACTTGAATCAAATATTCTCCATATGGTGATATAAGTACGAGGCGTTTTGCAACCCAATTTCAAACAAGACACACGGCCATTTGGAGATTGCTGAAAGAGAATGGTTTGCATTCTTTTCATATCAGCCCTGTTCAAAGTCTTCACAGAGGTGATCATGCTGCAAGGTTGCAATTTTGTAATTGGATACTGCAAAATCGCAATTTATACAAATACATTTTATTTAGTGACGAAACTCAATTCACTCGCGATGGAGTAAATAATTACCATAATGAACACCGATGGTCAGACGAAAATCCACATGTTACAGTTGAGCGAAACTTTCAAAATCGTTTTAGTACCAACGTATGGTGTGGTATGTTGGACGGTCAATTATTTGGTCCATTTGTATTGGATGGTCGCCTTAATGGCGAACTGTATTTAAATTTTTTGGAAGGTCAATTGCCAGAAATTATGGATAATTTAGCATTAAATGTTAGACAGCGGTTGTACTTTCAACACGATGGAGCCCCTCCATATTTTAGTGCAAGTGTTAGAAATTTTTTGAACCTTCATTTTCCCAATCGTTAGACCGGTAGAGGTGGACCACAAAATTGGCCACCGAGGTCACCAGATCTTTTAGATTATTGTTTGTAGGACTGGATAAAACTTTAGTTTATGTAGGATTTTTGGAAGGTAGATTACCTATCCTTAATAAAGAGAACAATAAATAGTTGACCATATAAAAATTTTCTTTGGATTAACGTGTACTGATGTGAGAAAATTAGCTTTTTAACTTGCTGAAAAGCTAATGCCGAAGCAACCTCTCTTCCACGAGCTCAAGCATTCAATAGACCAAATATCAAAGCACATTTTGAAAATTTGACAAAAGCAATTGAAGAATACAAATTTACGCCTGAACAAATTTTTAACATGGCTAATCTGGATTGTCCACTGTCCAATCTCGTTCTGAGAAAATTTTTGCCTGCAAAGGAAAGAATTAAGTAGGCTCATTAACTGCTGATGAAAGAGGTCAGCACTTCACAGTAGTTTGTTGTATGAATGCGATAGGAAATGTCTGCTTAGGTCAGAAAAACTTATCAGAATCTTCTGTAGTTGAAGTAAGTAGTGTGTCATCAATAAAGATTCCAGTGACTTCTTCAAATGCGACTGATTTTATACGAGAATTATCTCCAGTCCCTCAAATGGATTCAATACTGAAACAAACAAAACGCAAAAGATCAGATGCGCAAGGTATTTTGAATAAAACACCCACTATTGAACTACTAAAACTCAAGGAAGCAGACCAAAAAGCAAGAGAACTGAGAAAGTCCGCAAGAAAAATTAAGAAGAGGGTTGAATTAGATCTTGATAGTTATAAAGATCTGGATCCAAATGTACCACAATTTCAAGATGAGTCTGATAATAAAAATCCTGCTTGCATTAATTTTTTTATCTATTGTAAATAATTAGTATCTACCATCATTACATTATATAGGTATATGATGGCACACTTGGCAATAAAATCAAAATATATATTTTACAGAAATATATTATTTTGGAATAGCGCCCGTATATATCCTTTTCTGTTAATTCCGGGAGTTATAAATTTGTAATCATTATTTGCTTCCTACAAACATATTACGCATTTACGTACATGTAAAGCAATATTATTTTGATTAAATATTCAAAATTTATATTAGACAAGCACTAAATTACGTTTATTAAATTAGTACTCAACAAGCTTATATACAAACACATATATACATACGTATCATTACTGATGATGGATTTCATCCAAATTGTCTGATACTTACGCATATACAAACACACTCGCTAACATGTATATTCACATACATCATTATAATGATATATGTATGTACATAGATAATATATGAGTAAGTATATACAACACCCTCTTCCGTTACATCTTACTTAATTATATTATGTCTAATATCCGTCTCTTCCCTCCCTATTCGATGCAAATATAATTAAATAGAAGTCGTTCATTTGCATTGACTTCAATCAACCGAGTTACGCTTGAAAACAATCGCTAATGAGCTGGGTGTGTATTGCTCTGTAAAGAAATCAAGAGTATAGTCTACGAATAGAATATGTCCATTTTCAAGCCGACATTATTAAATTATTGCAAAATTTGAGTACGTTGTAGAGCAGTTTTGTAGAAAAAGGAATACAAATTTATTTTTCCATTATTTAAAGCATTTTAAAACAATATACAGGGTGTTTGGTGCATAGTTTGCCTAATTAAAATGACCGATAGAAGGAGTCATTTACTGTCTCTTAAGTTCAACAACTCAATATTAGTCCCACGGGTTTCTTTTTTTGCCTTTTTAATTTCTACTATTTACATACATACATTTATACGCAAAATGTATATGCATATGTTGGGATACACTTATACATCTAGTATCATTACCGACAATCAACGCACAGACACCGTGCTTCTATGCCTTAATTGTCGGTATATCCAGTGACTAAAGCAAACATATACGATAAGCGACATTATAAGATTGGAGTAGAAAAAACGTGTTTCATACTATACTGTTTCTACGACAGCAACTAATCAAAATAATACAAAATTACTTAACTGTTGTCGTGCCACGACGATATTTGACAGATTGATGGTTAGTTGCGTACTTGGAGATGTCATTTTTTAAAATGGTTATCTTTCTATTCAAGAAGAGAATATTTCCTGTGCAGAGTTTCTTAGGTACACTAGAGAGAGGAAATAAAATACATATTGCTGTGGATGCAACAATGCTGATGAATAATAAAAATTAGAATAGTCTATTTATAAACTTATTCCTACCAGCATAAACATTTTATTTATGTTCTTATGAGTTCTTGCAGTGATTTGATTCTTATATTCTGGTACACCTCTTATTTAATTTTGTTTGAGATATGGTCAAAATTAAACAAAGTATCTAAATCTCATATAAAAATTATATTTAATTTTTGTAAAGATTTGACGATCATTAATAGCATTTGTACTCACTTTAGAGATATAATGCTTGTGAAATACTTATACATCTATAATGATAACTGAAAGAATAATTATCATGTTCCTTAAAATAAAAAAAATTATTGATTCTTTGATAATTTGTTTATTAATACGAAGTCGACTCTATTTCACCATAACATACATTTTCACATAGTGCCTTGGTAATCTAGAACCTTGCAACGTGAATGCTCTGAAACTGGCTTATACTAATCGCTAACTGTAAACATTCTCACATTGTACCTCTAGCAGCTTAGCACCTTCCCATCAAAAACATCCCCGCTTATTGGTATTTATTTTATTTGAATTACTAAATTAAATGACTATATAAAAATTAATGATGCCCAACGATATATTAAAGGCAAATATTTTCACATAGTACCTTTAGCACGTCTCGCACCATTAACAATCCCTAAATTGAATTATTTATCTCATAACTTACTTCATTTCATCATATATTTTGTCAAATTCTATCTTATTGATATCCTCCATCTTAAAAATGAGTAATAAGAATTGAAAAATTAATTGAATAAAATTATTTAAATGAAAACTAAATTAAAATTGAGCTCTAGATCTTAATACAGATTATCTAATTGTGAGTTGATAAGTAGTGCATATCGACCCTACTCTCACTTTCGCTATATCAAATTTATTAATTCTTTACAAAATTAACGTCTTTTCTGCACGAATTATAAACTTCAAATCTCCAGGTTTATCTTGTTTCTTGCCTTATATATTCAAACAATTTCCTATCGACTATCTTTAGCGCCTCTTTTCTTCAATTAATTTTTAAGTTGGCATCATATTCAAACCGTAACATTTTCTTGCTTGTTTTCTTTAAGTTGTTACGCTCGAACCAATACACTTTTATCATCTTGACAGCTACACACACAAATTGCGACGCCCCAAACTGTTTGTTATTAAAATTTTAGAATTTTGTTGCATACCTTCTTGGGTAAGTATATTTTATTCTCTCCTTGTTCAGTATAGTTCTTCATTGTTTTTGTATATCTATGTATTAATCTTTTCATCATTTGTTACATATTTCCGTTTACCATGTTTGAGTTTTATGCTTATTTTTCTTTTAGAAACCCTTCTCTCCAGCAGTAACGAAACTCATTACACACCACAGGAATTTTTCTGGCTTAACTTGGACTGCATAAAACGTCTGTCTTCTTCATATTTTCCCCATTCTCGAACCATGCTCTTTCTTCTAGTAACAAATTAATTTGTAAAGTGCTATAACAACATTAGCATTGTATTTTCTTTTTGCAGGTTTAAACCACACATGACCATTTCCAGTGTCTTTTGAAGCCCTTGAGTTATACATACAAGAACTAACAATTGTATTCTTAATTCATACTATTATTTACACAAAATATTCTTATTTACGATATGACATTTCCAATTGGAAATGTTTCTGATTTATATCCTTTTTTATACAACATGTACGTATCTAATATATTTAGTTTTATTATTACTACTATTTTTTCTTATGAATTGGCAGCATTATTCATTTTCAAATCCATATTTTATTTGTTCAATTTATTTATTTCAAGACTGCATCATTTTTCTCGAGCACGTCTTGTTTTGTTTACATTCATGTGTCATTTATGTGTCTTTTAGACAGCATAAAGCCTATTGATTTATTTTGTGTTTATTTTGTACTTAATGTTTATACTTATTAACTAAAATTTACTAACAATTCATGTTTACTTTGATACAAGAGTTTGTCTTTAAATATAGGCAACCCATTATACTTATATTTACTTGTCTTAAATTTATATCCTAAATCTTTAATTTTTTCAATACAATTAGTGTTATTTTTCAATAACTAAACTAATTCACTATTATTTTTGATAAAGTGAAGATCACAGCAATATGTTATCGTGCAATAATGAGATATGTTCTGCAGATACCTTGTTCTTGTACAGCACAAATAGTCTGTCGCATACTGTTTCATGATTAGGTTATGTTTTACGAGTAAAATAACCTTTAAACTGAGTGCGATCTTTAGTTTGTTGTATTTTGACCTCCCAATCGCTACTCAGTTGTCCTATTCACTGACCCACCGACAGCCTGTGATTCCGTATCTTAAATTGTCAATGCCAAGCATGAAATTATAATTATAATTTTGATACTTTGAGAATAACTAATTTAAAGCTTGAAGTACGTGAATACTTAATTGGCACAAAATATACTGTTAGAAAATGATTTAAAAACATGGGAAAACATTCATCATTTCCTACAAAACTGCTCTACAGCATACTGAAATTTTGCAAATAATGTCGTCTTGAAAATGGTCATGATGTGCCTGCGAAAAAAAGATGGCAAACCGTAGTCCTGCAAGTTTAAATGTTTTCAAAGTTTTGTGGCAGAAATAAAAAAGAAACGACGACCAGTTGGACACGAAAGACCTTCAGGATTCTTTTTTAGTTAGACAAAAGTTAGTCCTTTGAAGAGTCATAGACCACGATCTGGATCTGTCAAACTTATGGCTATTTTTTATGAAAAGTTCCGAAGTAATTTTGAACCCTGTTTCACAAATTGTTAATAATGAGACATTACAAAAGCATAAAGTTTCTTGGTGAATGTCACATTTGTATGATTATAGGATTTTTATTATTTTTTCAGGTAAAACATGACACAGACGAGTATCAGAGTAAGTAAAAAAGCGATGTTCTCAATTTTCGAACCAGCTAGTACTCGATTTAGAGAGTGGCAAGTTATTCAAAGACATTCACAAGTAGGTGCAAGAGAAGTTTACCTAAACAGGGCCAAAAAAACTACAAAAGACTGAGATATCTACCTACGAGATGTATGCATTTTCACTGAAAATTTTGAGTATGACAGTCAAATAAATTAAAAAACTAATAAAACGTCATAATAACAGCATGTGAAATGTCAAATTATTTCTAATATCAAAAAATGCACAAAGGAACATGTAACGTTATAAATTTCAATAACTTAATAGAAATTAATACTTCTATTACTTTACACTTGCAATTTTTATTTTCTCGTGTTGGCACAAATTTTACGTCACGAATGACGCAAGTCGATTGTTATAAAAATTTATCTTTCTTACAAATGTACCTTTTCTAATGCTTAAATATTTTAAAGGAATACAAATGTGTATAGCAATTCCTTTTAATGGAATGTGAATAAATTATTAGAAAAAGGCATTTTGACTTTCGCTCTAGGAAAGCTTTTGAAATATCATCAGAATAAGTGATATTTATGAAAAGATACATTTATCAAAATGAATTTTTAATGGATAATCTGCGAGCAGGCAAGTGGATTAAATGGTATCCATCAATGTCGGTTTTGTTGAGTCCTCTGCGACCGTGGCTTTTGGCTGATTTACCTCGTTTTTATTTTACGTGGTTGTAAAAGGACCGTTAGGTGTAGGAGCCATATGTCATGCACTTCATCAGTTTTTTTTGTTGTTGTATGAAACATAAGTGCGCCCTTATTAACTTCATATTATACAATAGATATATATATAAAAAACCCACAAAAATCCGATCAATCAATAAAGAAATATATACCTGTTCCCTATATAAAAGGGCTATCAGAAAAAATAAATAATATAGTAAAACCGCTCAATTTAAAATTAGCATATGTTAATAAAAATAATCTTGGCCACTTATATACACGATTAAAAGATCCCATTCCAATATCACAAAAGTCCCATGTTGTATACAGCATTCCTTGCAACGACTGCAATAAAAAATATATCGGCCAAACTAAACAACTTTTGGAAGAGCGAATAAAAGGGCACAAATACGCCAAAAATCCTACATCTTTAAAAAAACACAAAGATAAAGTGGGGCACACATTCGATTTTAATAAAGTAAAAGTTCTCAAAAAAGAAAATAACACAAAGGCTAGAAATGTCCTTGAAAAGATAGAGATAAAGAGATCACAAGATGCTGTAAATGACAGAAACGAAATCGATGGATTGTCTAGGATCTATTTCCCTATATTATAAAATAGCACAATTAAATGAATAGAGTACCCTATATCTCCGATGTCCTTCATACGTTAATATAAAGTCATACAACACAAGAAAGCGCAAAAATAAACAGCACATAAAGAAATAACGCTCTGGAAAAAATTGCATGTTTAATATTGATTTGACATTGATCCTTTGAAAAGGAAATATTCATACGGTGCTAAAAATCATTATAGACACATAGTATACAGTCTGTAAATATAATTTGTACAACAATGAAGTTCTTTTGTACACAATTAAGCAACATAATGACATAATACATGTGTGTGGTGAGTTTTCGGGAAGTGTTTTGGAGTGAAAATTTTTTGTAAGTAATTGTGTTTTTTTTTTACAGTATTATAACAAAATGAATTTTAATATGTTATGTATATGTAAAACTGAGGAAGACAATATACAATTGTCGAAACGTCTTTTAAAATTGACTTTTATTTTACCATAAATGTTTGAATAATTGGTAATAAATCAATAAATGGTCGCAAATGCCAAGAAATTTACAGTTTGGATTTTTATATATATATATATATATACGTTTATAAGAAGTGTATTAAAAGTAATAAATAATGTTGGCGTAGCGGCATGATTCAAAACTAATTAATAACAAAATGACAATTGGAAATCAACCTGTCATCTAAAGCTTTCTATTGACTAACATAGACAGAATATAAATTCGAATGTGTAAAATATGTGACAATATGATAAATTAAGCAAATAACAGTTACTACTATTTATGCAGTATTATCGAAAGACCTACACTACACGAATAATATCGGCGCAAATTGTGCAATTAACAGAGAAAATTAAAATTAAGAGTAGTGAATGGTGTACGACAGTTCTACTACTATACACGACAACTCTACTACAAAATTAGGAGTAGCGCTGACGTTTACAATTCACTACTCTTAATTTTACATTTACTCTTTTAATTAAACACTTTTTGTCGATATTATTCCTTTAGTGGAATTAAATGAATGTCTGTGATTAATCTAGGACTTTTGATTACACTGTATAAATAGTGACGACGTTTTCACATATTTTACGCATTCGTATTTACATATATATATGTATATGTTAATCAATGAAACTTTTTAAATAACAAGTTGCTTTCCAATTGTCATTTTGTTATTAATTACTTTTGAAACATGCCGTCACGCCTACATTATTGATTACTTTTAATACATTTCGTGTATATTTCGGCAATTTTTTTTATCATATTTATATGTTTATATAGACACACAGTGCGTCTAAAGCCCCCCCCCCCATCAACTAAAAAATTTTAAATGACAAATGGGATCAAATGACCCCTCATTTAAAAGGTGCTTCTGAGGTCTATTTAACGTTTATGTTTTTTTTTTGTAATTTCTTTATTTGTCAAAAAATTTCACGGGTAGCGGATAAAGAAAACTACTAACATTGGAAAAAGAACAATAGAAGCAATAGAACAACCGATTATATACATTATATTCGTATGAAACTACATGACCGGTACAAGAAAAGAAACATATATAAATTATATTGCAAAAATAGAAATATATTTAGAAGGGCCATAACTGCAGGGGCCCTTGAAAACACTGCACCATTTGTTCTAGGATGTAGGAAAAAACCTGCAGAATAAAAAACCTACATCACAGTCCCACAAAACTAAAGATCTTTAGTTGTTAAGATCCAAGCAACAGATTCTGGAGTTAAATTATGTAACAACCGATTGCAAAACAATGACGTAATTATCCTACCCGTGAAATTCAGCGTTCTTTAATAAATGAAGTAAATTTTAAAGAAACATAAATTTTAAATAGACCCAAACACGCTTCAAATGAAGGGGTCATTTGACCGCCTTTGTCATCTAAATTTTTAATTTGATATAGCCATCAGCGCTATCTGTCAAAATTTTAAAATGGGACATACTCATAAAGTTAGTATTTGTATGGTGGTTTTGGATGGGCAGTTGCTTTCAAAGAGTGATGAATTAAAAAGTACATAAAATTAAGAAAAAAAATTCTTATAATTGCAATTAGATATGTTTATAAAATCTGAGAGAAAACGTATTTTCCGTTGTTAGTTTTTATTGTATATACTATACAAATCGCAACTTAAACTAGAAAATGGGAAAGGAATCATATACAGGTTGGTTCACCGGGAACTAAATCGATTGATTGTAGAAAAGATATAGCTAGGAATGATCTGAAATTTTGACACTATACTAAAGTCGATGGGGGCCATTCGCCTAAAATATTTTCAAGATGGCGGCACGTCGGGTATGCCGGAAGTAGGCACCAACTTCCTAATTTTAAATATAATACCCTGTATATTGTCAGGTTTTTAGATTCTACGTGAAATTCTAAATATATTTCATGTATAATGTCATATATCTAAGTGTAACCCTTTTTGACTTATTGAAATTCTTATGTTAAATTTGCAGGCAGAAAATCAATAGCACTTTTTCCATATAAAAATGAATTTATTATTTAATTTGAAGTAAATTCTCTCAAATAGATGGTCTAATTAAATACTATTTTCAAAAAATTGTTACAATTATTAGTACAGAGTATGCGAATTAGACGCCTGAAAACGAATTTGGAAAAATTACCAAAAGACAATTTATTTAAATGGGAAGCGGCAACTTTTATAATTTTATCTTATTCTGCGTTAAAAATAAGGATCAATTTGTATAAATATGTCTATTATAAAAATTGGTAGTTTTCGAAATATTGGCAAGTTAGTGTTTTTATCGTCTACAATACATACTGTTTGCATTAGTTCTTTTTTCAATAGTTAGCCATGACAGTGTTTACAAAATTATAAATTGTCATTCGTTGAAGAAAAGTTATGCCGGGGCGCTTAATTATACAAACGATGATTATTTAAATTTATTTAATATTTATGGGGAATGTAATAAAGTTATGCCAAGAACATGTGATACATTTGCAACTCAATATCCGCAAAAACGGAAACCATCTACCAATACCGTTAAACGTATTATAGAAAACTTCAGAAACTTTGGATCCGTGAGGGCAAAGATTCAGGGAAATAAACCAGTTTTTAATAACAATAATAATGTAATTCAAATGTATCACATGTTCTTGACATAACTTTATTACATTCCCCATAAATAATAAATAAATTCAAACAATCATCGTTTGTTCAATTTAAGCGTCCCGGCATGACTTGAAATTATTATAAGGTAAATGACTTTTCCTCAACGAATGACAATTTATAATTTTGTAAACACTGTCATGGCTAACTATTGAAAAAAGAACTAATGCAAACAGTATGTATTGTAGAAGATAATAACACTAACTTGCCAATATTTCGAAAACTACCAATTTTTATAATAGACATATTTATACAAAGTGGGCCTTATTGTTAATGCAGAATAAGATAAAATTATAAAAGTTGCCGCTTCCCATTTAAAAAAAAATTGTCTTTTGGCAATTTTTCCAAATTCGTTTTCAGGCGTATAATTTGCACACTCTATAGTATTTAATTAAACCATCTATTTGAAAGAATTTACTTCAAATTCAATAATAAATTCACCTTTATATGAAAAAAGTGATATTGATTTTCTGTCTGCAAACGTCAAATTTAACATAAGAATTTCAATAAGTCAAAAAGGGTTACACTTAGATATATGACATTATCCATTAAATATATTTAGAATTTCACGTAGAATCTAAAAAACTGACAATATACAGTATATTCTATTTAAAATTAGGAAGTTGGTGCCTACTTCCGGTATAGCCCGGAGTGTCGCCATCTTGAAAATATTTTAGGCGAATAGCCCCCATGACTTTAGTATAGTGTCAAAATTTCAGATCATTCCTAGCTATGGTTTTTCCGCAATCGATCGATTCAGTTCCCGGTGAACCAGCCTGTATATTCTAACCCACCTGTTAATGTAATAATACTGCATACCAATAAATCTTTCACACAACAGGGCATATGGGGCTCTACTGTAAACCGAACCAATTCAGTGACAAGTATGCCCTTTATTTTGTTGACCATATTTCAGTCGTGGTAGTGCAAATAATTTTGTGCATCAATTTAGCTTTTAGATCAATGTAATATGTTGAATCTATAAATAGACCAACTTTATAACAGTTGTCTTTCTAGATATAATTATTATATAATAATCTTATAAATTATGAAAACTTGGATTTTGGTAATCGATTTTTTTTTGGACTACATTTAACAAATTTTGACTTTTGACATTCTTCACTTTACTTCTCTCTCTTTCTCTCACTCTCCCCCCTCTCTCTCTCCCCTCTCCCTCTCCTAAGCCCGCACTTTTTTTATATTTTGCAAGGTGCTCTCTCCCAAATTCACTGTGCGGCCGTATGGTGCCGGCAGATTTACCTTGCTCGTATAATTTTATAACCTACATTTTCTTCTCTAAACTTAACGATGTTCGCATTCTTTTCTTATCGCTATCGGCAGCAACACTGTCATTTGAACGCTTCGGTGGCATGATTATTACTTTAATAATTGAATAACAATTACATATTATATATATATGTACTCTGATTAAGAATTTGTATTAAGTATAAAGAATAAATCAGGCAATGACAGCTTTTCTAGAAATACCAAGAATATCCTGTTACATATCATTTCAAATGTATTAAAAGAACAATTCTATTCAATCGTTCCTATATTTTACCTGTACGGAATTTTGTATACAGATTTAGACGAGTTCTTTCACGATCCCTTCATTAGTGCGTGCGAAACTTCGTACTACCCACTCAAATCTTAGGAAAAGCTTGTTTTATTTCTCTCTCTTACTGTTTATGAGATCTTAATTGTGCGCGTGTTATCCGAATCACCTAAACAAATTAATTCATTTATTCATAATCCGTGTACATACTTAATAAAACTAGGAAAATGGAATAATAAGGCATATTATGCATAAGCAATTTTCTGCAAACTGTTCATAAATTCATTTCATTACTTTCTTTGAGCATAATTAATTATTATCAATAATTACATGACGTCTGCGGATATATACTGTACATAAACTCTTCGGGGATTCACCCAATTAACCCTGAGCAAAAGTTCAATCTAAACTTTTCTAGATAAATGAGGTAGCTTACGCGATCCAGACAATATGGGGTCGCTAGTCATTAATCATCCAAATTGGGAGAACTTCACCAACATCCTGAACTAAATGTAAGTAAATACATGGGAGTGTTGATGAATTTGCGGATATGTCGAATTACAATCTATTGCGACACAATACAGTCTAGACAAAGTAAAATTATTATGTTAAAAATTAAGAAATTTTAATATGCTTCTCCTTTATTTAGTTAGAATTGACACTATTAAATTGGAAAGAAAAAGTTTTCTTTACTTACGATAAATCTATTTCTGAGAATTATTACTTCGAACATCTGACTATACAATTTATAAATCTGTGTTTATAAAGCTGTTATATAAATATAAACATTAACTAAAGCTTAAAATAACTTCTTTCCATCATAACAATGCCTTTAATGCGATATTGTTTAACAAATCCTAATGCTAGGAATATCTAACCTGAAATATACAATAATTTATGTTGTATAATCTAGTAGAGAAAATTATGGTGGGGCATTATAGTAGGCATATTAATAATTTTCATATATTACCGTCTTTTCAGTCAGGTTATAGAGAAGGATATACGAGGGTGATTTGAAATATTTCCGACCCCTGCTAAAGATGGCAAGTCTGAATATGTGAACTCTAAGGTATTTGTGAGCTGATTTAGAACGATTTAAAAAGGATATAATGTGGATTTATTATGAATATTTGAATATTGTAAATTTTTATTCTATAATTAGACTTGTGCCTGTTGAATAAATAAAGATGCTATAGTAATTTTAAATTCTCTAATTATTACCAATAATGCTCCTTGTTATCATCTGGCTTGAAATGTGTGAGTAGAAATACTGACGAATTTGGTATAGGCAGCACCAAAGAGTGCAACACTGTAAGTAACTAAATTAGTAAATTGTAATAGTGCCAAAATGGAAAAAAGTACATCAAATATGTACCGAAACACACAGAAAAAAAGAGTTTACTGAATATTACCTTTTTAACCAGTGTCATTTGGAAATATTTTATATTTCTTTTAATAAGTGTATATGCATGTATATCAGTTTATTGTAATATTTGAGTATACTGTACAACAAAGTTATTTTGTCTTAACAAGATCATTTAGTTGTTATTCTGTAGACTACATGTTAGGCATAAAGGAGGTGCAAATTATACTGCCGATGTCTGAAGAAGTGGCTGAATCTTCCAATATAGTTAAAACCACTCTATACGTTTTTCTTCAAACTAACATAAAAATAACCGCAACACAAAATATATCTTCGGTAATGTAACACAAACGGAATTACGCAAGATAAAAATTGTAAACTAACGGAAATGGGTCGTCTGTGTCAACACAAATTAAACAAAAAAGTACTATAGGTCAGCAGGATACAAACATCAGCGATCTTTCCAAAATTATTCTCTTAGAAATGTAGAAAACGGGGAAACAATAAGTCTGCCCACGTTATTAAGCATACATTTTCCAAACACCACACTAATTAAAAGAAACAAGAGGTCTACATACTGTAATAAATAAATTACATTATTATTAATAAACGAACGGATACGTATTATTATCTAAAACATACAAAGAAGAGAAATAAATACAGATGTCCAATGTTCCCAGCAGCTATTTGTTTACAGGCTTCATATTATCGTTCAAAAAAAAAACATTTATTCTTTCAAATATGCGTGGATTTTCCTGAAATTGTTTGATATTCATTTTCTATTCGCTTGTATAGCACAATTACATAATTAATGAACCTAGGATACACGAGCGGTTTCAAATATTCTCTAATACAGAACTCAAGTGCTTTCAAATCAAAGTAGCTCCCTGCCTTTCCAGTTGTTTTATTCAAAGAATTTCTGACGACGATAACGAAATACGAAGGAGCATCATCCTTTAAAAACATTGTAGTTAATAAGAGTATGATGATGAAAATTTTCCATCTCGACATTTTTGCAAATGTCCACGCTTTGAAGTCTTTCGAAATAAAGTAAAATAAAATCGAATTTTGCCAATATTTCTTCAACTACTAAGTTTAAAAAAATTTGTAAAAAATTCATTTATACTCAAAATTAAATCTAAGAAGAATTTTATTCAAAAAGTTTTTCGAAATTACTACCGGAAGTAGGTCTTTTACTCTTATCGAAGTAGGTCTTTTACTCTTATCGACAATCAGTTTTTTGAGAATATCTCGCAAGTCATGCCTTTTATATAAGTACATTACGAGTATAAAAGTATTTAAAACTCAATTTTCAATATCCGGAAGTAACACTTTACTTTTATCGAATAACGATTCTTTTTTTGCAAATATGTCGTAAATTATGCATTCTATATATATTTATCAAGAATACAAAAATATATGGAGCTGGATTTGTAATATTTTTTGTATAACTAAAATTTCAAAATTCGGACCGGAAGTAACACTTTTACTATTATCGAATAGCGATTTTTTTGCAAATATGTCGTAAATTATGCATTCTATATAGTAGAAAAGTATTTATATCTGATTTGGAATATTTTTTGTATAAATGAAATTTGAAAATTCGGACCGGAAATAACACTTTTATTCTAAGCGAGTAGCACTTTTTTTCAAATATCTCGAAAAGCATGCATTTTACAGGGATTTATTAAGAGAATAGAAGAAGTACTTAAAATAGGATTTTGTATATTTTTTGCATAAAAAAATTCATAAAATTTGGGTTATTTTTCTAAGAAGATAGAAGTAATTAGAATAACTTCTGTGTAATTTGAAACGCTCATACTTCTAAGAAAGTCGTGTGTTGGCAACACCTCCTTATTTTTTATAAATCTCCAGAAAATTAGTCCGACATCATAATCGAAGACAAAAAAAGTTATATACTATTCTGGTAAAATCTTCCAGAACGAAAAAAGGATTCACATTTAATTTCATTGCTATTATTCCGCTGCTGATATTGAAATTTTCTGCTCCCCATCTTAAAACTTATTTTTTCTTTCAGAAGTCCGTCGGGCATCTAGTATTTTAATTCCCGATTTCACCGACGACTCCTAAATTGTGAGAAATTTGTGAACAAGTTATTATTAAACAAGTATTACTTGTTTTCTTACTTGGATGCGCCGTATGATGTAAATCTCGACTTTCATTATCACGTGCTCAAAACATACATATCGTGCGGCAAATCATTTTTGTTTGGGTTGGTAAGCAATTACCATAGTTAATTCCCCGCTCTATATAAAGCGGGAAACTCAAGTTAAACATTTACATTACTACAATATGCGATGTTTCGTTCAAAAACAGTTTGCTTAAAAAGAGGTACAAAGTTTTTCTTCACGTATTAATATACCGTAGTGGACAAATTTTAATTTCTGATACGAAAGTAGAAAGAGGAAAAGAGCAAGACGAACTAAACTAAAGATAAACATATAGCGAAGCTGCCAAGTACACTCGGAAAACGTTCGCTATCAAATGTGAGGCTCCCCCGACACTGCGTCGGTTCTCCCACCACTGTTGGCAAGCAGGCATCGCTGCATATTATAAGGTAATCTTCTGCATGGGATAGATAGGTAGTATTGCTGTAAACCGAAATTAAAATTTGACGACTACGGTATAGATTATAAATTGTTTCTGCAGTACGCTCTTCGTGTAACAGGGTAAGTCATTCTGTGGGGAAGACAGATTGTGACTTTATGAGAAAAGTTATTTCGAAGCGGTTTTCTACCAGTGATAGCCACTTAGGAGCAGTTTTTACAATTATGTTATTATACAAAGTGTACCATAACTTGTGACTGACTATAGTTACAGTTTTTCAAGTTGGACATTATGTATATTATTACACTTTTGTATTCCTCGTATAATTCTTAGTCAAGAAGTGATAAGAAAGTATAGGCCCCTTAAATTTTAGGTGTTCGACTTAACATTTTTTATAAAATTATATTTATTGAAAATATTATTAGTATTAGATAAGCACAATTTTTGGTAGCGTTGTTCATAATAAAATATCCTAATGCAAATATCTTTTATTTGTTTGCAATTACTAATTGAATTTGCGGAAATCTAAATTAATTAAAAGTGATTTTTTTCAAATAGAAAAGCGGTTCATTGTTAAATTGCTTACTAAGTTTCTCACCAAAAACATGTGAAAAGATATTATTTTAAGTGACCATTACTGAGCTATTGTCGTTCGGTCTTTTTTTATTGAAGGAATGACAAAGAAATCATTTATTAGAACAAAGAGTTTACCAGAGCGTTACCCTGAGAGAAAATGTCCCAAAGCAGATGCCTTTAGAAAAGTAATGAATTCTTTCACTACTACTGGTCGTATTGCTAAATCAAAACCAATGACCCTTAAATATGTGGTTATTGATGATTAAGAATTCTTACGGCAACATCAGAAAATCCACACATTAGTATCCATCGTTTGCTTAATATTAGCCAAACCAGCCTTTTTACAAGGACCTTAAAATGAAGTAAATATCGTACGTAATGACTACATTTAAATATTGAGTTACGCATCCATCATTTTAAAGCTACATGCCAATGGGCAATAATAAAAATTAATGTACGGGCAATTCTTCTTGATAGTGTGTTAATTGCCGATGAAGTTGGTTTACATAGTAACGGAATACTTAACAAAAGACATTTTCGTTACTATTCAAATGAAAATCCCTTCTTCACTAATAAATAGATCATCAGCATAGATCAAGCATAAATGTATGGGAAGGCATTCTTGGTGAGTGGATGATAGGACAGCATTTATTTGAAGATTAGTATTAACGGATAAGCTTATGAGTAATTTCTATCGAGCAATTTAGTAGAATTATTGGAAATTTACGAAGAGATGTATATGTAACAAGACGACGAATCCCCACATTCTATGGTACAAGCACGAAATATTTTAATGAAATGTTTCCATCGAAGTGACTAGTTCGTGGAGCTGTTGACTAGCTTGCTTAGTCTTCGGACATCACAAAATTAGTTTCTCTCTATAGGGATTCCTAAAAGAGGAAATATACAGTATACATGTAACCGCAAAAAAAGTATGAGGAAGCATATTTGTCAAATATTTAGAAATATGAGTACTCAACGCCTTATTAATGTCGATTTATCATTTCACCAATACTATCGAAAATGTCCAGGTAATGAACGACCGTCGAATCAAGGTTAGAGAAATAGCAGAGGCTATGCATATATCGAAAGAGCACGTTTATCATATATTGAATGAAGAATTGGACATGCGTAAGCTAACCGCACGCTGGGTGCCGCGATTGCTTGCTTTGGACCAAAAACGCATTCGAATGAACATTTCCAAGCCCCTGTTGGAGCGGTTTAAGCTGAAACGAGGAGATCATCGCAAAGGTAAACGCCTATTTTGTGGAACAAGACGCCAACTAATATTTGGAAAGGTTAAAGAGGTTAGAGCATCAGTCAGAAAAGTGTATAGACTTAAAATTTTCCATGTTAGGCTCAAACCATATCAGACTACCATCAATTACAATTAGCATATAAAAAATAATATTACATCACTTCTTACTTTTTGACTAGGAGTTGTACAGGGAATACAGAAATTTAATTATATAATAATAATAATAATCTTTATTTCTCTCGACAGAGCATGGGAAACGTCAGAATAACGCTACGTATACTAATACATTTTTGGCCCCACGTTGGGCGCCAAAAATGTATTAGTATACGTAGCTCCAAGTTGGGCCAGTAACAAATACACTATACTAACCGTTATGCCTCTACGTTGAGCACCAAATGTCTTAATATTGTTGCCACAAATTGGGCCAGCCAAATGTACCTGTATAAGGGTTGGATGATTGTTATTTTCAACAAATTATCCTCTAATAATGTTCCAAGTTCGTGCACTAAATGTACTTATATGTGTGTTGGAAGAGTATTATTTTTAACACCTAATTTTTTTACTACTAATATTATTTTTTTAAAAATACCTCGGCTAATACTCAATTTTAATAAATGTAAAAACTTATTTCTCCTTGTTTTATTAATTGAACTGGTAGGACTATATTCTTTGAACCCTATACCAATACATGATAAAAATGGGAGGGATATTTCACATTACATGTCAAGAAATATAACCTAACTTATGATTTGTTTATTATCGATTGAATTGCACGTATTCTTTATAAAATACTATTTTTATATAACATCAGGGGTGTTTAATGGTCCATTGTGACTGATTATTTGCTTGTACTTTGTAGAACTACGACTAAACACGTAAGTATTACAAATTTTGATGGGTCTTTTTCAGGTTAAATTAATTCAATATTTTTATGATTTTAGTGTTACACACTCTTGTAGATCAGCTGCTTTGTTTGTAAAAACACATAATTAATGCTACAAATGAAAGAAAACAAACTGCTCAAGCTAATAATGGTATAATGATGTGTTGATCAGATACACAAGTGAAAATAAATATTATTGAAAAATTATTTAACTACGATGCATTGACGTTGGTTAGAAAATATCAAAATAAACCATGAGAGATACTGACATAACTGTAGCAAGTAAGTTTGTGGAATGACGACTTGTATGTTTTCTACGATTGACTAATAATGTATTTTATTTATAGTTGTAAACATTCAATTGTTGATGAGATTTCTATGGAATGCAAATTGTAATATTACTACAAATAAGGTATTGCTTTTCTTATTCTTAATTCAATACAATCGGGTGTAAAAGTGAATAACTTTCCTAAATATTAATATAAAATATGTTATTTTTAAATCGAATAGTACCAATATACTTTATATTACTTCAAATGTTAAGGTATATTTACTTGTAGGTGCTGTTGCTACTGTTGTATGACCTGGACTTGATATCTTGATGATGTTCTCCGATATTCTCCGATCTTCGACGTCCTTCTTGTATTCCTTTATAATGGACTCCTTTGGATATGCACGTTCTGACTCAGAAAAATTCTCTTCGAAGTTCTCTGCACAACATAATACTGCCACTCTAGAAGAAATGATGCCTACTTGTTCGGTCTAATTTGGAAACACACGTTCGGTCTGTTATGGAAATACTCGTTCGGTCTCAGAAAAATTCTCTTCGTAAGCCTATACACGATAAAATACTGCAACTCTTCGTCTATGGTTAATCTTGAAAATACACATTGGAATTCGTCTATGGATAATCTTCTATTTATGTAAGTACTCGTGATAAATTATAATTCAACCTTTTAAATATTCCTTTCCTTTATCTATCAATTTTGATACCTATGTTTTATAGATATCACATAAATTTTGTATGTTTCTTTCACTGTTTACTATTTTATTCACTCTGCCTTTGTTAAATTAATAACTTTCAACGCTTTTAAGCACAAAATTCGCTGTATTTTAGAAATTATCAATGAATTATTTTTTATTCAAAGATAAAAATAACCGCGTCGTATGAAAATTATTTTTCATCTCCTCGTTGTTTTTTTTTCCAATCTAAATTCCTAAGCAACCCTTTTACAATTTTTTAAATTCTCCAATCAGAAATCTACACCTACCTTTATAATTCAAAATATCTCTTTACTATTTACTTTCGAATATTTACATCCTTATAATTTATTACTACGTGTATTAATTATTCTTTTTACATTTAAAAAAACCTAATTTCAAAGCATTTCACACAATTGTCATTCAATTTATAAATTCTCATTTCAGGAACTGTCAAAATATTTCTTTCATTAACACCTGTTCAAATTATGGCGGGAAATTTAATTCCAATTAGTTTATACTCTAAATCAATTATTTACGTTTACAATACTCGTCATATCATCGTTAATTAAACAATTTTGTACATAAAATATAATACATCATATTTGACAATAATAATAATGTTTTTTTTAATTTCTCTTTAACAGATTCTAGAACTACAAACATAGAAGAAAGAAAACCTTATTTTTCCTCTACGACAACCAGATCAACACAAAAATCTCAACAACCTATGAACATCAAATGAACATTTAAATAATTAATTCTTTACATTGATAAAAATATACTTTTAAGAATTGAAAAATTATATGTAATAACACAATTGTAAATCAATATATTGTATGGATATTAAAAACCATAACATTTACATAAATTTTGTATGTTTCTTTCACTGTTTACTATTTTATTCACTCTGCCTTTGTTAAATTAATAACTTTCAACGCTTTTAAGCACAAAATTCGCTGTATTTTAGAAATTATCAATGAATTATTTTTTATTCAAAGATAAAAATAACCGCGTCGTATGAAAATTATTTTTCATCTCCTCGTTGTTTTTTTTTCCAATCTAAATTCCTAAGCAACCCTTTTACAATTTTTTAAATTCTCCAATCAGAAATCTACACCTACCTTTATAATTCAAAATATCTCTTTACTATTTACTTTCGAATATTTACATCCTTATAATTTATTACTACGTGTATTAATTATTCTTTTTACATTTAAAAAAAACCTAATTTCAAAGCATTTCACACAATTGTCATTCAATTTATAAATTCTCATTTCAGGAACTGTCAAAATATTTCTTTCATTAACACCTGTTCAAATTATGGCGGGAAATTTAATTCCAATTAGTTTATACTCTAAATCAATTATTTACGTTTACAATACTCGTCATATCATCGTTAATTAAACAATTTTGTACATAAAATATAATACATCATATTTGACAATAATAATAATGTTTTTTTTAATTTCTCTTTAACAGATTCTAGAAATACAAACATAGAAGAAAGAAAACCTTATTTTTCCTCTACGACAACCAGATCAACACAAAAATCTCAACAACCTATGAACATCAAATGAACATTTAAATAATTAATTCTTTACATTGATAAAAATATACTTTTAAGAATTGAAAAATTATATGTAATAACACAATTGTAAATCAATGTATTGTATGGATATTAAAAACCATAACATTTGCCCCTTTAACAAATGTAAATTTTAACTTTGTTGAAAATTTATATTTGTTTAACAATAACTTTAAGTATCATAACTAATTTAATTCAACACAACCTCACTATAAATTCTATCAATACTCTGTATACTCGTCATTTTATTCATTTATTTTTCTCTAATCAACACTTTCATTATTTAACCCATAAACACATAAATCTATGCTTCTAACTTTTATACACTATTTTACATTCTATTTTATATATGCTATGTATTAATAACTCTTTTTGTAAAACTGACAACTATAATGTACCATACATGTTTAAAATATATATTTTTTTTTTTACAACTTTCCCAACTAATTTTGTTTTAAGTTTGTTTACTGTTTAACTTTTGTCTGTAAAAGATTTTTATTTCCATATTTCATAGTTATAGTAATTCTTAAATGATTTCACCTGTATGCATATCTAAACATTTATAAACAGTACTCTGAATTTATTATCTTGTATTCACTTTAATACTTGTTCTTTTATATATTGGTGTTTATTAATCATATTATAATCTTTAATCCATTTCAATAGTTTTAACAAACTCTTTCATATACATTCCACAATTATCTTTATTAATCATACTTTAATTCATCCAATAAACACTACCTTTAGTGCTATATACCATATACTGGTTCATAAATTCTTTAATTAATCTTGTAGGTACTCTTATACCTCTACAAGATATTTTATACTTCATAATACATATTTTATAATCTTTATTGTCTATTTCGACATTTATATATTTTTTATATTACTATTAAATTCCAACTAAAATCACTCCATTCTCTATAAAACTTTATATTTTCAATTATAATACATATTCTATTTTTACTAAACACCTGTACTTATTTTTGAACAAACCCATATACTTTATACTTGTACTGTATTCTTAAGATTTCAATTTCTTTTATTTTATACTCTATTCGTATACATGATATTGGTAATTCCCTATTCATATTACATTTAAGAACATAACTACTAACTTAATATTTCTTTACTTTCAACACTTGTTACAGTTGTACATAACTTAAAACATTTAAATTTTCCTATTTATATTCATCTTGTATTGTTTCTATTTTATACTTTTGCATATCACATATGATACATCACTACATTGCACATGATACATGACAATTAAATTACATAATTAAAATATAAGGACATCTACTAATTATATATTTTATCAAACAAATTATTATTTCTAAATGGGTACTATTAACTAATATTATTTCCACTAGGAAACTTCTATCCTGACTAAATATGATATTAGCAATTGCATTAATGAAATCATTATGTTTAATGGGATTTATTTATATACAATGGGAAGGTCTATTTTAAGAAATAGATTTTTGGGAATTGAAAAGATCCAAGATTGCTGAAATAAGTCGGTATTCCAAAAACCGTCAAGAGTTGATCTCTTCTATATGAACCTCTTGTTCTGATTAATATGTTGTGAATAATTTAGTGTGACTCGGATAAGGAAGTGTGGTCAATCACCTTCATAGTACAATCTATTCTAATACTATGTCCTGCCTGATATATGTGTTTTACGTTCTATTTTGGGAATATTGAATATCTTTGGAGTATTTAATTTGGCTCGGTATAAGGTAGTGATGCCAGCCACTAACATGATACAATCTCCTCAATACCATGTCCTACCTAACATATTTGTTGTTATAACATTTTTTTTTCCGTGAATGATTTGGTGTGGATGATTTGATATAACTCAGATTTAGGAAGTGTCGTCACTCACTTACACAGCACAATCTCCCAATACTGTGTCTTACCTATTCCATGTCCTATTTATAACATTTTTGTGGATGATTTAGCCGAACTCAGAAAAGAAATGTCGTCACTCATTTCACAGTACAATCTCCCAATACTGTGTCTTACCTATCCCATGTCCTATTTATATTCTTGGATGATTTAACGTAACTCAGATTTAGGAAGTGTCGTTACTCACTTACACAGCACAATCTCCCAATACTGTGTCTTACCCATCCCATGTCCTATTTATATTCTTGGATGATTTAACGTAACTCAGATTTAGGAAGTGTCGTTACTCACTTACACAGCACAATCTCCCAATACTGTGTCTTACCCATTCCATCGGATAATTTATCATACTGATTCTACATAATCATGTAACATGGAGATATGGTATCTACCTTTAATTAAATTTGTCTCCTCTTCAATTAATTCATACGTATTCATGCCCAGTCTTCGATATATGACGTATGGTCCTACGTATGGCCTACTCAATTTACTTATAATCTTATTTTTACGATCTGTTACTCTCAATGCCTTTACGATAACTTTATCACCTATTTCATATGTTTTGAATTTCTTTTGATTTCTCATTTTCTTCTCTTCCCATTTAATTTTTCTTTCATTTAATCTTTCTCTGACTAATAAATATTTTTCGTATAAGTCTACTTGTTCATCTGATAACCAAGGTCTTTGTGGTAGTTGACTTGTAAAAACAGTGATAGGACAAAGATTATGAACACTACTAGGGGAGTTATTCATAACAAATTCTATTTGAGATAATTGTTTGGCCCATCTGTTATGTTTATTAACTAATAAAATTCTCAAATATTTTAACACTTCCTTTATGTATCTCTCTGTTGGATTAGATTGTGGATGTCTAGTAGAAATATAATAGCTCTTGATATTCCTATCCTGTAAGAATTCCCTATACCTGTCATTATCAAAATATGTAGCATGATCTGCTAATACCGCTAATGGATTCCCATATGCTATAAAATATTCATATAATGCCTGTAAGACTGTCTCGGTATTGCACTTTTGTGTAGGAATAAGCTTGATATATTTTGAAAAAATGTCACAAATCACCAATATGTTCCTATATCCATTTGTACTAGGAATTAAATTAGAAATAAAATCAATCGTTATCAATTCTAGTTTATCATTTGCTACGATACTTTGACTAATGTTTTCGTTGGTAAAGTTTTTATCTTTAGCCAAAATGCATACCTGGCAATGTCTTAATGTATTTTTGATGATCTTTTCATCATTTTTGCAATAATAAGCCTCTCTAAACATCAACCAACATTTTCTTGATCCAATATGTGTATACCTGTTATGTAAATATTCAATAATTTCTTTAGTATGAATTTCATTTGTCACATAAACTTCTAAATCACCAATTTTCTTCACAATTATTCCGTCTTTTAAATTCATACCCTTGTAATTTTGTTCGTTACTTAATTTTTCCCTCAATTCCACAAACTCCTCTGTTCCCTGAATTTCCTTTAATTTTCGTAAGGAAAATATTCCTTGTCTCCTTAATTGGACTAGATTTATACTAACCTCGTTCTTTTTAATTCCTCCATCTTTACGACTCAAAATATCGGCCACCACCATTTCTTTTCCTGGTCTATAATGTATATCCATATCATATTGTTGAATTAACAATGCCCACCTGTATATCCTGTTATTATTTAGTTTAGAATTCATAATATTAATCAGAGCCTTGTGATCTGTCTCTAAACGGAACCTCTTCCCTATCAAAAAGTATCTTAATTTAGATAATGCGAAAATGATCCCAATCATTTCTTTTTCTGATACCCCATATCGAACCTCGCATGGTTTCAGCGTCCTTGAAGCAAAATAAATAGGTATCTCCTCACCATCTCTTATTTGTACCAATTCTGCTGCTACTGCACTATGTGATGCATCAGTTCTAACAATGAACTCTAAATTGAAATCCGGGTGAAACAACTTTAAATTCTCTACAAAATTTTCCTTAAGTTTAATAAAGCATTCTTCATGTTCTTCTGTCCAACTCCATTTCTTGGCTTTCTTTAATAAAGTTAGCATTACATTCGTTTTCTGACTAAATTTTGGTATAAACTTTCTATAATAATTCAACAACCCCAAGAATCCTCTTAATTGTTTTAATTTGGTAGGTCTAGGAAAATTTTTAATATCATCCAAACGTTTAGGATCCAATAAAATGTTTTTCTCGTTAATTATGTATCCCAAATAACTGACCTCATGTTTACAAAATTCGCATTTTTCTAAATTCAACTTCATCCCGTTTATTCTTAAAGTAGTAATAATTGTTTCAATATGTTCCAAATGTGAAACGATATCATCCGAAAAAATAATAATGTCATCCAAATAATGTATAGCAAAATCTTCATATTTATCTAAAATTTTATGTAGAAACCGGATTAATCCGGCAGGGCTAGTCTTAATCCCAAAGGGGCAAACTGTAAAATTAAATACAGTCCCGTTGATATTAAAACCACAATACTTACGAGAATCTTCATCTAGTCGAATTAACCAAAATGCATTCTTTAAATCTAATTTACTGTAAATTTTTTTATTTCCGCACTTGGTTATTAACACGTCAATGTTTTGTGGAGCTTCGAACTCAGGTAAAATGCGTTTGTTTAGGGCCCTCGCGTCAATGCAGATCCGTATCGAGTCATCTTTCTTCTTGACTAACACTACTGGATTAATAAAATACGTATTAGAACGCTCAATGATTCCTGCTTCTTCCAAAAGTTGAATTTCTTTATTTACACGTTCCTGGAAATAATATGGTATGGGATAATTTTTACACGTTAACGGTGAATCATCTTCTACAATTATTTTATGTTCATAATCCTTCGCAAATACTATCTTCTCATTGATTAATTCTATGTTCTCCTCTAAAATACTCTCTAAACTTTCCCTTATCTGTTTATTCTCAATCTTCTGTTTGTCCAAAATTTTAACTATATCTTTTCTTTCTCTAACAATAATTTTCCCTGTATCATCTTCTTTACTATTTGCATTTTCATCTACATACGATTCATTATATAATTTAGGTAGTTCAAACATATCCCTTTCTAATAATTCTTCAGGACTGTTAAAATATTCATTTCTATCTTCTATAATCACATTATCGATTTCTTTCCCAATTAGCTCTCTATAAGCCATATATGAATTAACTTCCAATCTGTCTTCCATTTTTTCCATGTCAAACTTATTTCCATTTATATTTATTTCATCCTTATCGAAATTAATACTCATTCCTAACATTCTCATGTTATCAATACCTAGTATACAATCGTAAAATAAACCATCTAATATGTAAAATTGCATCATATATTTCTTAAAATTAATCTCCACTTCTATAGTAATACGTTCGGTAATAATGCCCATTTTTCTCCTATTTGCAGTTACAACATTTGTACCTTTTATCTTTACGATATTCTCAATGACATTTACAACTTCTAATACTTTATCTTTATTAATTAATGAAATTTCCGCACCTGAATCAATTAATGTTTTAAATTCAATTTTTCCTATTTGAATTTTAATAAAAGGAAGTACTTCGCAATCTTCTACTATCTTCCCTAACTTTTCTAAAGAATCTATTTCAACAAAATCTCTATCTAAACTAATACTATTAATATTGATGTCCTTATAAACTATTTTAAAATTATTATCAACAGATTGTTCAGAATTTAATTCCAAGAAACACTTGGAATGGGATTCCCATATATCCCTGCTTCTGATTCTAAAATCGGCGTTTTTTTTTTCTCATCATTTACCTTTTGTAATATGTCTTCTTTTCCAATACTATTCATGCCTTCATCTGACTTTCCACCTTTTATTAACCTAACGTTATTTATATTACGAGATGTATCTGTATTTCTATTTCTATCATTTCCATTACCTCTTGTATTCCCATCATTATTCCTATACCAATTATTATTCGAGTTCGTGTTCTGATTATAATAACGATTATTTTGATCTTGATAATTACCATAATTCCTTCCTTGATAACCTCTTCTATCGTTTTCAAACGGTTTATTATTAGAGAAAGGTTTTTGTCCATTATTAAAATTATTTAAGGGCCTATGTGGTACTCGATTACCTTGTGAATCATTTCTTTGAAAATTATTGCCATTTTGATAATTTACTTCCCTTGATCTATTATTATAATCGTTCCGGTAGTTAAACATATTTGTGTTATCAGCATTATTTCTTGATATATGAGATATATTATTATTTCTATTAGAAATTGGTTCTTGATTTCTTCTTACACTATACTGCATGTTTTCACTATGGTCATCTAAACGTCTTAAAATGTCAATCAATGAATCCATAGTCGTAACATTTTGACAAATAATAGCATGAGTGTCATTCACAATAAAATGCTTCAATAATTGTTGAGCAATGGTAGATTCATCTATATTATGAATATATTTGCTATTGTTATATAATTTAGACGCGTACGTTTCTCTAGACATTTTCCCTGGATGAAATTTACCAATCAATAACTTAATCCTAGCCCTGTTTTGCTGATTACTATTCCAGTAATATGAAGTGAACATATTTACAAAAACATCAATATTGGTGCACTCATCCTCAATTCGTTGGAACCAATCTAAAGCACTGTTCGTAAGAGTAGACCTAATAATATTCATTTTAGTTTTAAACTCTGTAATATCTTCCATATATCTCAACATATTATTTAAATACAGCATGGGATGTATTGAAGTTGATGAATCTCCATTAAAATGAGGTAAATTTTCTATTTTAATTCCTGTATTAATAACACAATTCGGAGAAGTATTAACTAGTTGCGTAATCCTTTTACCTTCAATTATCTTCACTAATCCCTCTATCTCTTCTTTCCTGTTCTCACATTCTGTTAATAACCCCTCTATTGCCTCCTTCTGTACTAAATTATCTTCTTTGTATTTCTCTTCATTATCAGCTAATTTTTTATTTACTATAACTAATTCTATATCATTCTTTGACGATACCTTTACCAAATCCTTGTGTATTTTCTCAGATAGTTCTTTTTGTTTACTCTCACATATACCTACTTTCTCCAGCACTATTTTTTCTACTTCTCCAATTTTATAAACTATATTTTTGTCTATCGTTCCTAAAATCTCTACCTTACTACTTTCATTCTTCTTCTCAATTTCTTTTATAAATTTATCTTCTAAATTGTTTACTTCTTCCTCTAATTTTGTTTTCATATTTTCATTAGTTTGATTAATTTTTTCATTTAAGCTCACAAGATTTTCATTTATTTTCTTATTATCATCCCCAAACTTCTCTAACTTCTTCTCCAAAACCTCGAAAATATCCTCCTTTATTTTCTTATTTCCCTCACTAATTTTCTGGTTTATTTCACTAATTTTCTGATTTATTTCTTCCCTATTTTTCTCAAACAAATTTTCAAATATCTTCTTATTCTCTTCTTTATCCTCCTCTCTGTTTTTCTTATACTCTTCTTTATCCTCCTCTCTGTTTTTCTTATTCTCTTCTCTAATAGACTTTTCCATTTTCTCCAATAACTTCTCATTTTTCTCTTGATACTTCTCATTTTTCTCTTGATTTTTCTTATTCTCCTCTCTATTTTTCTTATTCTCCTCTAAAATAGCTTTTAACATATCTTCTATGTTCCTACTTGGGATAATTTGTTGTGTATCACCTCTTTCCTGTTCACTATCTTCTCCGCTCTCACTTGTACCTGGAGTCTGTTTCATACTAGTTTTAGATCTTGTATCCATATTTTAAATATATTTTATAAAACTGTACTAATATGTATGCACTCTATATAAAATATTTTATATGTACCTTTAATACACACAACTATATACCAATGTATCACATGTAATACCAAATTGCGATAAACTAAATAAATGTACCTAATAAATCTGCGTTTTTATTATTCTACAAAATACACAAATAACCAGAAACCTTTCTTTTCTCTTGCCCCTACGTTCGGGCACCAAAAATGTATTAGTATACGTAGCTCCAAGTTGGGCCAGTAACAAATACACTATACTAACCGTTATGCCTCTACGTTGAGCACCAAATGTCTTAATATTGTTGCCACAAATTGGGCCAGCCAAATGTACCTGTATAAGGGTTGGATGATTGTTATTTTCAACAAACTATCCTCTAATAATGTTCCAAGTTCGTGCACTAAATGTACTTATATGTGTGTTGGAAGAGTATTATTTTTAACACCTAATTTTTTTACTACTAATATTATTTTTTTAAAAATACCTCGGCTAATACTCAATTTTAATAAATGTAAAAACTTATTTCTCCTTGTTTTATTAATTGAACTGGTAGGACTATATTCTTTGAACCCTATACCAATACATGATAAAAATGGGAGGGATATTTCACATTACATGTCAAGAAATATAACCTAACTTATGATTTGTTTATTATCGATTGAATTGCACGTATTCTTTATAAAATACTATTTTTATATAACATCAGGGGTGTTTAATGGTCCATTGTGACTGATTATTTGCTTGTACTTTGTAGAACTACGACTAAACACGTAAGTATTACAAATTTTGATGGGTCTTTTTCAGGTTAAATTAATTCAATATTTTTATGATTTTAGTGTTACACACTCTTGTAGATCAGCTGCTTTGTTTGTAAAAACACATAATTAATGCTACAAATGAAAGAAAACAAACTGCTCAAGCTAATAATGGTATAATGATGTGTTGATCAGATACACAAGTGAAAATAAATATTATTGAAAAATTATTTAACTACGATGCATTGACGTTGGTTAGAAAATATCAAAATAAACCATGAGAGATACTGACATAACTGTAGCAAGTAAGTTTGTGGAATGACGACTTGTATGTTTTCTACGATTGACTAATAATGTATTTTATTTATAGTTGTAAACATTCAATTGTTGATGAGATTTCTATGGAATGCAAATTGTAATATTACTACAAATAAGGTATTGCTTTTCTTATTCTTAATTCAATACAATCGGGTGTAAAAGTGAATAACTTTCCTAAATATTAATATAAAATATGTTATTTTTAAATCGAATAGTACCAATATACTTTATATTACTTCAAATGTTAAGGTATATTTACTTGTAGGTGCTGTTGCTACTGTTGTATGACCTGGACTTGATATCTTGATGATGTTCTCCGATATTCTCCGATCTTCGACGTCCTTCTTGTATTCCTTTATAATGGACTCCTTTGGATATGCACGTTCTGACTCAGAAAAATTCTCTTCGAAGTTCTCTGCACAACATAATACTGCCACTCTAGAAGAAATGATGCCTACTTGTTCGGTCTAATTTGGAAACACACGTTCGGTCTGTTATGGAAATACTCGTTCGGTCTCAGAAAAATTCTCTTCGTAAGCCTATACACGATAAAATACTGCAACTCTTCGTCTATGGTTAATCTTGAAAATACACATTGGAATTCGTCTATGGATAATCTTCTATTTATGTAAGTACTCGTGATAAATTATAATTCAACCTTTTAAATATTCCTTTCCTTTATCTATCAATTTTGATACCTATGTTTTATAGATATCACATAAATTTTGTATGTTTCTTTCACTGTTTACTATTTTATTCACTCTGCCTTTGTTAAATTAATAACTTTCAACGCTTTTAAGCACAAAATTCGCTGTATTTTAGAAATTATCAATGAATTATTTTTTATTCAAAGATAAAAATAACCGCGTCGTATGAAAATTATTTTTCATCTCCTCGTTGTTTTTTTTTCCAATCTAAATTCCTAAGCAACCCTTTTACAATTTTTTAAATTCTCCAATCAGAAATCTACACCTACCTTTATAATTCAAAATATCTCTTTACTATTTACTTTCGAATATTTACATCCTTATAATTTATTACTACGTGTATTAATTATTCTTTTTACATTTAAAAAAAACCTAATTTCAAAGCATTTCACACAATTGTCATTCAATTTATAAATTCTCATTTCAGGAACTGTCAAAATATTTCTTTCATTAACACCTGTTCAAATTATGGCGGGAAATTTAATTCCAATTAGTTTATACTCTAAATCAATTATTTACGTTTACAATACTCGTCATATCATCGTTAATTAAACAATTTTGTACATAAAATATAATACATCATATTTGACAATAATAATAATGTTTTTTTTAATTTCTCTTTAACAGATTCTAGAAATACAAACATAGAAGAAAGAAAACCTTATTTTTCCTCTACGACAACCAGATCAACACAAAAATCTCAACAACCTATGAACATCAAATGAACATTTAAATAATTAATTCTTTACATTGATAAAAATATACTTTTAAGAATTGAAAAATTATATGTAATAACACAATTGTAAATCAATATATTGTATGGATATTAAAAACCATAACAGTATATATAAAAAGTAAATTAACACATATGTAAGTTATTATGATTAACACACATTAAAAGAAAAAAATAAAACACAAAAACCATCATAACAATGTACCATTTAAAAATTCATTTACTGAGTAGTATCTTCTTTCAATTATTAATTCCTTAGTCGTAACTTTGAATTTACCGTATGGTATTGTTTTGAAATTATTTGGCAATTTATTAAATAATTTAATGGCTAGACATCTGGGATTTTTTTCGCTAAAGCTTAGGTCTATGCTTAGCCATTTATCAAAATTCTCTGCAGCATACAACGGCAGCCGCCAAATATGCTACAGAGACGCACGATAGAGTCATAATGTTATGCTCCCTGAACAAATTTCTACAACTCGTTCATGCAGATACTTTCAACTTAACACGCAGTGTTCTTTTTTGAATTCTAAACGCCAGAACCATATCTGTTGATGACCCCCATGCTATTTTGCCATATTCTATCAGAATAAAAATCAAAAATTATATGCTCTTTCTAATTGCATGTTGAATCCACAGTTATACCCAAAAACCTAGAATTGTCTACCTTAGCGATAGTCTCTGAGGCCCCCTAACTAGATAAAATCGATATCGAAGGCATGATATCGCCTTAAATCTATAAATACAGTCTTCTCATTATTTATCACAAGAATATTTTCCACGAAATAGTTATTCAAGACATCCAAACTATTAGACGCATGTTGCCCCAAGTCTTTACTCTTCTCAGTGGGAACTAAAACTGAAATGTCATCCACGTACATGATGACGCTATCTGATGGAAAATCATTCACATGTATGATGCACAAAAGGGGCCCAATAACGCTCCCATGTTGCACCCTGAGTGTGTACTTATCCGAAAAGGCGTCACCAGCTTGCACGTACTGACTGAGGTCCTACAAGTAACTTTGAAACCATTTCAAGGACGTACCCCTAATAACATACCTAAATACGTTCTGAAGCTACAGTTTGTGAAAAACTAGATCGAACGCCTTACTTAAGTCTACAAAAATTCCAGCACATACAATACAAATACAAAATATTTCATTTAAGACTTATTACTATGGTCATCCACCGGTTTATGGAACATCCTGTATAATTCAAAATAATTTTAAAGGGTAGGCAAAAAACAGCTTCGAAACAACTTTATTTAAAAAGATACAATCCGCCTTTCCCACGAATACTCGTCCTGTATATATATATATATAGGAAGATGTGATGTTAGACACTGTTTCAAGTATGTGTATTTACTGATCCGGAAGGTCAGAATGTATGGGCTGGGTTAATTAAAATACTATATTTGTGGCTGGTAACGTTTCGGAATCAGTTTATTCCATCTTCAGACTCTACAAGAAGTTTAACAATTTTTATATAATTAGGGACAATCTTAAAAGAACAAAAGTCATGAATACACAAAACAAGAGAACTCACTTACTTGCCACTATGGACACCGAAAATTATCTCAACAGATACAACCATAAAAACAGAGAACTCGTGTTGGTGGTCCAATAAATTAAAACTTAGTACATTACGTAGGCCATTAAAGTGTCACATATTAAAATTACATTTAAAAATTCCAAATTAAATGCTCAGTAAAATCAAAAACAAAGTTATTAACGGACATTACTAGTTCTTTTTCAAAAAGCACAAACACGAAGGCAACAACAACAATTCAAAATGCATGATCTATCTGACCGTAGGTGAGTGTTTAGAGGTCACATCTTCGCGATGTCAAGGGCAGGTCCCAGGTCACAGCTCAATAGCGAATTATCAAAATTTCTTTAAGTAAGACTGTTAATATGATAATTCTAAATTTCATCTGTAGTTCTGATATATTAATTTGGATATAAAAAGCAGTAAAAACAAAAACAAAAAATTAATTATCTTGTTACAAGACCAAAAAAAAAAAACCACCGCAAACCAGGCAATATAAGGAAAAATTGGAAGAACACAGAAGGGGGAGGGGTGGGTAGGGTGGGGTGTATATAATATATGTATATAAATATATATATATATATATATATATATATATTTTCTGGGTGTAATGTTTGTTTATTACTTCCTCAATTTTATCTTTATTCTTTTATTTTCGTTCATACTCTTCGAACACATTTCTCTGGTTAAATTTCGTTCACGTTGCGTCATTGACTACCATTTGCTCTCTTTCGAATACCCGGAAGTACGATAATAGTAGTTCCGCTCTTCTTAAGTTTTGCTATACTTTGTTGGTGAGAATAACGTGTGAAGGTAAGAGGAAATTAAATAGAAGATGTATTCGTTATCGCAAGGTGTTTATACAATTTATTTATATAACACTCAGAAAATTATTTTCCTGGTGCCGATATCTATTGCAAATTAACATTTTTCGAAAAACTTATTATTTTAAAATGCCGTGAATCTTTGTACACAGACTTAAGTTTTCCTTGGGAAATTCAGGGGATATAGAAGCATAACAACAACAATACAATTTTTTGAGTTGAAAGTCGTAATACATTGTCTTCCATATTGCTATGTTGAAATTTATGAGCGTAATTTTTAGAGTATTAATATTATTAAATATTATAACTATTTAGATTTTTATGTCTGTGATTTACAGGCTTATGAAATTGTTTAACAATAAATAAACAGAAATTAAATAATATCCAATTTCGCTTAACCAATGTTTAATTAATGATATTTACAAATATCTTTGCTGAAGCAGCTGAGGGCACCAATTGTAGATCTCGTTTGTTTCTCCTTAATGATTGAGTATTGAACCTATCATGCTCTTCAAAAATAAAAAGTTACGAAACATGTTCGTTTCATAATATCTTGCAAATTATATATTCTAAACATATTTATCAGGAATATAAAAGTCTTGAACCTTAATTTTAGAAGTTTGATTGTTTCTTCTTTTTTGTTTTGAAAATTTAAACCTTATGTAACCCAACTAGTAAGAGAAGAAAAATATATCGTGTCAAAGTTAAAAACCAAAACAAAAGTTGACAAAACAACAAACTTAACAGTAAAATTAAATTTGAAGGTATAGTAATGGTCGAATAATAGAGAGATATACTTTGGATTTATCCTTAATAAACTAATAAAATATGAGGACACTTTTTAAGTTACACTTTGCTTTATTTTTACTTCTAAAATATCTTCTTGGACTTGAGACTTAATATTTAGGTCACATATAATTAATGCTTAAATTTAATAATGTCTTATAGGTTTCTTTTTTTTAGGCCTACATGTAATAATAACACAAAAACACTAAAACACCTTACCACACTAAAGCACAAAAATGGCTAAATACGTATTTCAACAACTAAGTTGTCATCATCAGTAGCACTGATTAAAAATCGCGCTGTCTACACACCGTAGCGTACAGAGCAACACTGATTTCCAATTTATGGGGATGGTTTATTGTTTTACCTAGGCTATTAACAACTTCATTAAAAATACCTGATCGTTGTACCGTTAAATACGTCATACTTACTATTCTAATCCTATCCTTTAATTCTAATATTCTAAGAAAACCAACAATATAATTTCCTATTTACGGGGATGGTTTATATATTTTTACCTAAACTATTCACTACGTCATTAACAGTACCTGATCGCTGTATCGTTAAATTAGTCATGCTTAATACTACAATTCTATCATTTAATTCTAATGTACTATTAAAAACTAACGGTATCTAAAAGATATTGTTTACACCACAAACTTATATAAACAAGATTGGGGAATTGGCCCGTTATCTGAATTCATTAATTTATTTTTATTTTTCTGAATGTATATACTCTCGTAACTATCTAGTTCTCTATAATTGCGCACTTGTTTTATAAGTTTGAGGCCGCTTGCTGGAATATCATGACCTGTGTCCGAAATATGTCGAGCTACACTAGACTTCTCTGTCCTATTAAACCGAAAATGAGTAATGTGCTCTTTATAGCGAGTTGCAATCGAACGTCTAGTTTGGCCGATATATTTTTTCTCGCATTTATTACAATTAATTTCATAAATTCCAGATTTTTGTTCTACCTCAATTTTATCTTTAGTACTACTCAAAAGACTTTTCAACGAATTACATGATTTAAACGCGACTTGCAAACCAACATTTTTAAAAATATTATTTAAGTTTCTCGAAATATTATGAAAAGGTAGGACAACAAATTTCTTATCTATATCACTTTGAGGTAGCAAAGTTGTGGAATTTAGAATTACATTCTTACGTTTCATTTTTCTTAAGATATTGTCAACTACGTCTGTCTGGAAACCATTGTATTCAGCGATACCTCTTATAAGGCGTAATTCTTTCTCGTATCTATCTCTTGTAAGTGGGAAGTTTAACAAGCGATGGATTAGAAAATTGAATGAAGACAATTTTTGTTGCAAACAATGATTAGAATCTGCTATAATGAATCTGTTTACATTGGTTTCCTTTCTATAAATATCTATTTCTATATTGTAACCTGCTTTAATTACTAATGTATCTAGAAAAGCTAATTGTCCATTGTTCTCCTTCTCAAGAGTGAATTTAATCGTGGGGAATTTTGAGTTTAATTCATTAAGAAACATTTCGGTATCATACATTTTGGTGTCAAAAATCGCGAAAATATCGTCAACGTACCTTAACCATACTTTAGGGAAATATTTGGCGTTCTTTTTGAAATCCATTTCAAAATTACTCATGAATAAATTGGCAATAAATGGAGACAAGCAATTTCCCATGGCAGTCCCATGTCGTTGTTCATAGAATTTACCTTCTATTTGAAAACAGTTATGAGACATACAAAGAGATGTTAACTGCATGTATTCATCTATTATCGCCTTTTCGATATTATTGTTCTGAAGTAAACGTTCCAAATATTTCAGGGTTTCTGGAATCGGTACTGAAGGAAACAATGAACTGACATCAAACGAAATCAAAATCTCACCTTCTTGCAACTTATAATGTTTGATTTTTTGAATGAACTCCAGCGAGTTTTTTACTGCAAAGCTATCTTGTTGCAATGGTAAATTTGTGAATTCATTTACTAGCCATTTAGACAGTAAATAAGTCGGTGAGTTTATACCTGACACAATAGGTCTCATCGACTTACCGGGCTTATGTATTTTAGGTAAACAATACATTCTAGGCATGACCGGATTGGATACATTTAACCGAAACTTGAGTGACGAAGTTATCAATTTTGGACAATTATTCAACGCGTTCTTAGTTTCTCTGACTAATTTTGGTAGTGGATTTTTGTTTAAACACACGTACGGACCCGTACTAATAAGTTCTTGAACTCGGCAAAAATAGTCCGATTTATCCAAAATTACTAACGTGTTACCCTTGTCGGCCTTAATATAAAAGCAATCTTTCGATCTGAGATTTTTAATAATGCTTAATTCCCTATTATTTCTGTTTTGTTTATGCAGTTGTAAGTTCCTTTCAATTTGAACCTTGCAGGCCTCCCTAATAAATAGTTTCGATGATTCATCAAGACTTTTTATGGGAGTTTCAATGCCAGCAATCACTTCTTCAAAAGGGATCTTACCACTAGGTATACAATATTTCAAACCTTTATTTAATAAATTTAACTCTTCGGCGTTAAAAGTCTCAGAAGAATGGTTGACTATAAGTGTCTCTTTCATAGAACATACCTTGTACGTTGACGATATTTTCGCGATTTTTGACACCAAAATGTATGATACCGAAATGTTTCTTAATGAATTAAACTCAAAATTCCCCACGATTAAATTCACTCTTGAGAAGGAAAACAATGGACAATTAGCTTTTCTAGATACATTAGTAATTAAAGCAGGTTACAATATAGAAATAGATATTTATAGAAAGGAAACCAATGTAAACAGATTCATTATAGCAGATTCTAATCATTGTTTGCAACAAAAATTGTCTTCATTCAATTTTCTAATCCATCGCTTGTTAAACTTCCCACTTACAAGAGATAGATACGAGAAAGAATTACGCCTTATAAGAGGTATCGCTGAATACAATGGTTTCCAGACAGACGTAGTTGACAATATCTTAAGAAAAATGAAACGTAAGAATGTAATTCTAAATTCCACAACTTTGCTACCTCAAAGTGATATAGATAAGAAATTTGTTGTCCTACCTTTTCATAATATTTCGAGAAACTTAAATAATATTTTTAAAAATGTTGGTTTGCAAGTCGCGTTTAAATCATGTAATTCGTTGAAAAGTCTTTTGAGTAGTACTAAAGATAAAATTGAGGTAGAACAAAAATCTGGAATTTATGAAATTAATTGTAATAAATGCGAGAAAAAATATATCGGCCAAACTAGACGTTCGATTGCAACTCGCTATAAAGAGCACATTGCTCATTTTCGGTTTAATAGGACAGAGAAGTCTAGTGTAGCTCGACATATTTCGGACACAGGTCATGATATTCCAGCAAGCGGCCTCAAACTTATAAAACAAGTGCGCAATTATAGAGAACTAGATAGTTACGAGAGTATATACATTCAGAAAAATAAAAATAAATTAATGAATTCAGATAACGGGCCAATTCCCCAATCTTGTTTATATAAGTTTGTGGTGTAAACAATATCTTTTAGATACCGTTAGTTTTTAATAGTACATTAGAATTAAATGATAGAATTATAGTATTAAGCATGACTAATTTAACGATACAGCGATCAGGTACTGTTAATGACGTAGTGAATAGTTTAGGTAAAAATATATAAACCATCCCCGTAAATAGGAAATTATTTAGTTTCTTATGTAATAATAAATTCAACTAGTACTACTTAATTTAACGACCCTATTTTGCCTTCAAAGTCATAGTACAATTACTGGCAAAAGCAACCTCATAGTTAAACAGTCCTATTATTGCATTTATAGTCAAGAAGTAATAATGAAATGTGAAACACATTTGTAAAATTTAGTTTGGCGATTAGACAGTTTGGCGATTTTAAACAGAAAATGTGAAACAATAACACTAAAACACGGTATAAACCGTACAGGTAGATACTCGAGTGATTACTACATAAACGTGAAAAATCGCTGGTTGGTAAGCGTTCAAGTTGACTTCCTTCAACCATCTTCTTACTGTGCAGTTACTTACACTGGTTTCATGTGCCTCGTGTAAGCTGTTATGAATTCTTACAGCAGTAGCATGATTGTTTCGCAAGGCAGTAGATACAATAAAACGATCGTCATATTGAGAATTGGATCTTTTCCGTCATGAACCTGGTCTTCGTTTAAATAAACCAGCCTCCTGATAACGTGAATACACCTGCTGAATTTTGGAACGACTAATTCTAACTAAGCCTTGTCGCAATATATCGTTGTCTTCATTGATTTTCAATTAAAGCAACAAATTGAACTGCTTGAGTTTTACTCACATGGATCTTAAGGGTACTCAAGTTATTTAAATTTCGGAACACAGTTTTTCTACCAAAAAAAGGAAGTAAAAAACTCGCAAGATCACACTAAATAATTGAAATACTGAACACCTGCGGAAAGATCAAATGCATAACGCACCCAATAACAATCAAATAACACATTACCAGGATGTCAGACAAGATGATTCACAATTGTTTTAAACACTACTAAATAGTTATAAATAAATTTTAACATTTCCGAGAGAAATTTTAAAAAACATTGATGTCGAAAAAGTGGGCAATTCAAACATTACTATAAGAATCTAGAAGTCACCATTTTTGTAACAATAAAATTATGTTAAACAACAAATTTTGAGAAGCTGCAAAGTATAGTTTATTTCAAATTATAAGAATATAACTTTGAACGACTCTAATACTTTTATTGCACCAGCTTCTGTGACGATAATTATTATACCTGGTCTCCTTATTGAACTGGTACGGTTTACCTATTTGCAACGTATGAAGGTAGTATTGCCGCAGGTGGTGCAACAAAAGCTTTAGAGCCGTTCAAAGTTATATTCGTATAATTTGAAATAAACTATACTTTGTAAAACTATTTTGTGACAAAAAATAGAAAAATGTTTTACATTTGATTTTGTTTTTAATATGCATTTGTTAATGCTCATAAATCATCGCGCAATTATTAGGGAACTTATTTTCAAAATCAACACAGAAAATCTGACTTCGCATTTAAGATTTCGGTATGTACATCAACGACAATGACTCTGGGTATAGGTACACATAATAATCTTAAACTACGGCATGTTATTATATTAAATGAATTTCCTCTATGTTTTAATTTTTAATTCTCTAAATTAGGCGCGCGGTATCAAATGATAATCAATTTAATCCTTAATATTTACCAAATCACGAAAAATTTATCCTTAATATCCTTTTTCCAAAAAGGTCACATTTTTGACAATAATTAGGACACAGTTTACCACAATATCAGGTGATATTTACCTACTAGTGGATCAAATTACCTATATGATATAGAACGAATAACTAGTCGTACGTAATTTCGACTTTTTAATTACCGTAAGTTTAACGTTAACGTTAAGTAAATTTTCCTTAGTATAAATAGGGAAGAAAATTCGATTTATATATTACTACTACTTTGCAACTTGGGTAGTTTTCTGTAAATACAGGTTAAAGACGATACCGTACAGATTTATTTAGTAGAGCTTCTACTTCAGCGATAACTTGAAACAGTCTGTTTCAAGTTATCGCCTTAGAAGCCCTGAAGATGTCCCTTAGGGTAATGGATGTAACGTCGGCAATAGAAACAGAGACAGCAATGCATTTCAACCTGGAAACCAAGAAGGTATCAATGACAACCATAGAAGCCCACGACATAAATTAAAGGTACCTATTTTAAACAAAATTTCGATCAACTTTTGAATAATGTTTTGTAATTAGCAAAGAAAATATCTAAATATTATATAGTCCAAGTAAAATTATGTATCCTACAAATGTATTCTAAAGTTAATTTCGAAAATCCTTCCTATAAATAAATCATAAAAAACCGGATCGGAAAACGTCGTGCGGCTCCCAACGCCAGTTTATTTATTTTATATACAGCGAGGACGCTCGGGTTGGAACAAATTCATTTAAAATTTTTGGTTTCGTTCTATAGAAAAACGTTCGGATAAATCGATTTTTATTTTTAGCTGCGGTTTTTCTGATGGTAAATTGATGTACAAAGGTTGGTCCAAAAGTAAGTTTCGACCATCAAATTTTTTTTCAAATGGAAACATGTTTTTTATTTAATTTGTTAATTCTGCATCGACTTCTAAGTATGTTTCATATACCATGTCCTATATCCAAACTCAACAGTTATCGAGAAATTTACAATTGAACATATCAATAACTGAAACAGTATCCTAAATTATGTATTTCACTCTGTTGTCTGAAAAGGACCAATTTATTAAAAAAAAAACAGAAAAACAAATCTAATTAAATGTTCAAACTGTTGACCACTAACTATTATCGACTTGTTTTTGAATTTTTTTGTAAATCTAGCAAAACATTAAAATCTGTGATTATTTGGTTTTTTTTGTTTGATTGATGCCTTGTCACCGTTTAGTCACATGGAAACTGTATGACAATGTCATTTAAAATAAGTACTTGTCAAGTGCAGTTGTAAAGTTTTATAGAATACCGCGTTTACCTGAGAAACAAAGTATAGAAATTTTGATGATGGTAGGATATGGCGACAGGACTCGAATACAAGCTGAAGTTTGTGAATTGTGTAATGATAAGTACCCAGAGAGGCCTATTACACGATCAGTAATTAGTAAGATAGAAAAAAAGTTTAGAGTCTTTGACCACGTAAGAGACAATTACAATACCAACAATTTTACAGTTCCAGAAAACACACAATTGAATGTTTTGCTCGATTTACAAGAAAATCCTCACAAATCAAGTCAACAAGTAGCTGCAGAACTGTCAGTAAGTAAATCTTCTATTTTAAAATATCTACACAATAAGAAATGGCACCCATACAAAGTGCATTTAGTTCAGGAACTTGTTGAAGAGGATCTCGACCGCAGATTAGAATTTTGTGAAATAATGATGGATAGATGCAATGCCAACCCACAATTTTTAAGTAATATAATATAATAATAATAATATAGTTTTTTTCCGAAGGGACAACATTTTTTTTGAATGGTTCGGTAAACAGGCCAAATTTTCGATATTGGGCATCAGAAAACCCACATTGGAGAATGGAGAGTTAAACACAATTCCCCCAGAAAGTAAACGTTTGGACCGGAATTATGGGTACCGCAATTGTTGGTTCCTTTTTCATTGACGGAACACGTAATTCTGAAGAATATTTAGACTTACTATAAAATTACATAGTACCCAGTGTAAGTGCACTTAACGCGAATAATGAGAACCCAAATATACCGGCAGATTCGATATGGTTCCAACAGGATGGAGCGCCCCCACACTATTTCAGAACACTACGAGAATACCTTCATAATATTTTTCCTAATAGCTGGATCAGTAGGAGAGGTTTTATCGAATGGCCAGCTAGGTCTCCAGATCTAACCCCATTAGATTTTTATCTATGAGGTTATCTAAAATCCCAAGTGTACTTCAATAAACCGAAAAATATTAATGAATTGAAGAATAGAATTATAACCAAAATACAACAAATTAAGCCGCAAACGGTAATTGCAGTGTTACAAGAAATTGATCTTCGGCTTGCCTATTGTCAGCAAGTTAGTGGTCAACAGTTTGAACATTTAATTTCACTTGTTTTTCTGTTTCTTTTTTAATAAATCGGTCCTCTTCAGACAACAGAGTAAAAGAAATTTTGTAGGATACGGCCTCAGTTATTGATATGTTCAATTGTAAATTTCTCGATAACTGTTGAATTTGGGTATAGGACATGTTAAATGAAACATACTTAAAAACCGATGCAGAATTAACAAACTAAATAAAAAACATGTTTCCATTTGAAAAAAAATTTGATGGTCGTAACTTATTTTTGGACCACCTCAATTTACCATCAGAAAAACCGCAGCTAAAAATAAAAATCGACCTATCCGAGCATTTTTCCATAAAACAAAACCGAAAATTTTAAATGATTTGTTCTAACCCGCGCGTCCTCACTGTATATTAAACATTGTTTGGAACAAGTCGAAACGAAAACACTAGGTTTTTATGATGATCATAAATATTCTATTGATATCTACACTTTACACTATGAAGTTTGCTCGAGTAAACTCAAACTGGAACGCAGGAAAGGTATAAAACTCATATCGCGGACGTGTGCGGAAGTTTTTCTAAACGAATATTTCATAAATTTTCTGTCTTATTTACAACATTTCGTATATGAATATAGTTATGAGCTTTGGTAATATTCACACCTATCCAGTCATGCGAGAAAATCAATACAGAGACTCACAACAAAGCGTTTACTACTGAAGTCGACTGGGATATTCAGGCTATTGCTGTTGTTATTGCCGTTTATTTCGACATGTGTTGTGGTTTAGTTGAACACAATGCTGTCGATGTATGCTTATTACAGCAATTCAATCGACGTGCGGGCAGTTTTTCCTTAATACTTTTTAGACAAACGATGATTATGTTCATTTTCACTGCTATTTAAATAACGTTCGACATGTATAATACTATTTATTTGACATAAGAATTTAAATGAAAACTTAACATTTAAAATTCATTCGCGTACGCGTTTTTAAAAACGACTACAGCGGATTCCCACCACTCTAGCAGTTTTTCGCGGCAGAATTGTTGGACCAATTTTTCTTAAATTTTACTTTTTAATTTTACTAACTAATGCTGTGAGGTATGCAAACATTTTGAATAAATTTGTTGAACAGCTACACAAAATGAATTTCAGTATCGTTACCTCCAGCAAGATAGTGCAACGGCACAAACAACTTCTTTCTTCGTGAGGTTTTTGACGATCGGATTATAAGCATACATACGGAAGTTGAATTTCTACCATGATCACCTTCTTTGACAATTATAGACTTTTTCGTGTTTCCTCACCTAAAGAATAGAATATTTATAACTCCTGCTACTAATTTGCAAGATCTGCAGCAAAGAATAATTGAAGAATCTGCATTAATAACGACCGCAATGCTCCAAAATTCCTTTAATAACATGAGAAAGCGTATAAACTTGGAAATTGAAAATAATCGATAACAATTTCAACACTTTAATTTCGTCTTTTTTATTAATAAAATCTTGAATACTAACTCAGCTTGTTGTTTTATTATACAGTAAAACCCCGATTATCCGTGCCCCACGGGACCGGACGAGGCACGGAAAATTGAAAAGCACGGATAATCCGAACATTTATTTCTTATATGTATGTATGTATACATACTAAAAAGATAACAGTATAAAAACCAGAATTCTACATAAGTAAACTTTTACACTAAATAAGAAAAAATAAACTCTACATAGGTAGGTTAACTTGCATTTATATACATAAAGCAGGAGAAAAGCGAATGATTCCCAGGGATTCCCCTACTACACTGCTAGTGATATCGATATTGCGTCATCATGCGTCTGACACGGATAATCCGCAGCCCGGATAATCCGCACAGGTATAATCGGGGTTCTACTGTACTTTTAAATCAAATAACATATTTATTGGTGTCAATAAGACACTGTTAAAATAATTTTCAAAAGTTAAGGTTGTGTTACGAGATATGATAATATGGCTTAAAGTCAAATATACAGTTTCGGTCTGTTTTTACCTTGCTTGCGAACTAAAGTCCATGTATTGAAACGAACGTTGTTGCCAGTAGTTATACACATGTGGGTAGTGGGCTCGTACTGTTCGACGCTAGACGACGCCGACAGGCCGATACGATCATATGATTCCAATGTAATGCATGTGTGCTTGTTGCAGGGATTGTTATCTTCAATTTTAGGTACTATTCCCATTCGTAATATTCTTAAAAAAGTATCTAAAGTTGATATAAGAATTCCTTCAGATTTATTATTTTTTATAATTGAATTTAATATGGTTTCGTTGAAGATCTACTAGGTAGGTACGGTTTGGCAACTCCTTTCGTGTTATGTACGGAAAGCCGCATGCAAGATAATCGTAGGCCAAACTTGTATGTTTTCTATTTTAATGCTGTCTTCGTCCTAAAAACTTAATGATATCACGGTAGCTTTGAAGTTTGTGTTTTTAAAATTCTTATTTTAACTGTACGATTTTATCAAGTTTGTGTTTACGTTTTAAAATTCTTATAAATATTACATATTTTTAATGCGCTTTTAAAAATTATCCATTCTATAATCAGTTGTCTTCCTGTTAGTATAGCATAAAAAGTAATGTTAAAACTGGCGTCCGTAATGACATTTATAAAAATTACGAACAAACAAGGCCCAAGTACACTGCCCTGTGGTACTCCTGAAGTTATAAATTTTGCTCGTGATCTCTAAGACATACCGCCCACGCCAATTTTAGAGTTGTCGATAAAACAGATCAAGAAGTAACTACAGTGTGTATTGATGCAAACCACTACCAATAGTTTTATCCTGTATATAACCATATTGAAAATTACTGTCAATACTAATTGGTCTGTAGTTCTCATGATTATTGTCACCTAATTTATATCTCTATATTGTATTCGAAGATGGTATCATTCTTGTTGTATAAGTAATTAGAAATGCTTAAAATCTAACATTTAATGTTACTTAATTTTTGACAAATTGCTTCTAATATTAACTTCTGTCAACCCTGTTATTAAAGGTCACTAGTGTTTTCTCGGTGAGCAAGCTCTTAATCACGAATGTATTCTGTTCTAAATGAACGCCTTTTCTAAAGGACCATTATAAAAGAAGGGTTGGAAAATCTTTTGATTTGCAATATACCCCCAGTAAAGGAAATATAAAAGCCTACTGTTGTCTGGTATCGTGGCAAACAAGTGCTCTAGCTCCGTATTTGCTCGAAAGGAGACACTAAAATATTTAATTCAAGAAAGGCAAGGAAAACTCTTTTATATTTTACATTATTTTCTTAATGGAATATTAAATGTATACATGCACTTTCTGCTATTATCATCAATATGTAATTTGACAAAATGTTAATTTAGAAACATTTCTTTTCATTCTATTCATTGATATAGCTGTCGGTTCTTGGTGAAAAATAATTTATATATACTTTAAGGTAGATAAAATTAAAAAACACTTGATTTCGTTTCACTTAATTTATTAGAATATCTCTAACAATATTGTTTCGGTAAGTTCTACCATTCTCAAAGGACTAAACTTGTGTGTCTATTTTTTAAACTTATATATTACTTGAGGGTGTGTTTACTGTACCTACTTTGACAATTTTATTACTGTGTCTATTATCGGTGTGTTTATGTATTCTGTCTGTGTGTTGGTTGTGTGTATTTTTTTATGTTGGGGAGAGTTACCCAAGATGGGACGATTTTTTCCGAAAATCAATATTTCAAAAACTAAGTATAAGAGACAAACATTGTGATAAGTAAACAAACATTTATTTCAAACACAAACAATTTTTGGTAAGGAATTTAATCACAAATAAACAAAATGTCTTATTTTCTACGTTAAAAAAAACAAAGCAAGGGGCCCGTCTTGGGAGACCAGCCTCTTAAGATGGGTCAATGGGTTACCTAAGAAGAGACATCACACTTCACATCCGGCACATGTGAAATACAGGTCATCCATGACTCCACAAGACTCATGAGCCCACTCTAAACATTTCTCCACACACGATGCAACTTGAATCATCAACACTTTCATTGATATTAGACTTATTCTGGTTGAAATTTGATTTATTTACGCCTTGATTACTTTTGCCTTTGAAAACAACTACTTTCTTGATTGTTTTGATGTTTTTCGCGGATTTTTGGGTCTGCAAAGCTGCTAATTCATTTTTGTAAGGTGATTCTGTCAGAATCGTAGATTTCAAGGACCTTCTAGAAGATGCCTTCTTCTTCTGTTTTTCTTTTGTCGTTGGTAGGGGACTGATATCAATTATTTTGATCTTAGAAGAGGAAAGCTTAATATTATCAATGCTTTTTATTTTACGCTTACTGACAAAGGTTGACAATGGAAGCTCTTCTTTAGAGTCACTGTTATGATGTTTTCCAGGTGTAGGTGAAATATTATGCACCCTTGAGGTAGAAGGAGTAGGATCTTCGTATGGATTTATATTTAAAGTAGGTAGTGGTGTTGGTTCTCCATTTTGGTCTGTCGAATTAATATTTTTTTCTGTTGTTTCTGACGCAGAAAATTCCCAGTCCTGGAATACCTGGTCATTGAATGGCCAGATTCCGGTTTGCGGCAGTTTGTACGCTTGATGCTTTGCCAAAAGCTTCTGCAACCGCTCCTGCGATTTGATACAGTCCGAAAGTGCGACCACAATGATTTTTTAACCACCTAGTAATATAGATATCGTAAGAGCTCATAAACGATTTAAAATACGAAACGTCTAACGGCTGCATTTTATGTGTGCAGTGGGGCGGTAAGCACAATAAAATGACATTATTCTCACGGCAAAAGTTTATGACGTTTAAACTTTTTGTATGCGAATTATGACCGTCCAAGATAATAAGAATTAGCTGCTGCTTCGACGGTCTAGTTTGCTCAACAAAATATTTCATAAACTGCAAAAAGACGTCACAATCCATCCAACCTTTGTCTTGTGGAAAAGCTGGACTTCCAATAGGTGCATTGTCCATCAGCTCAGCTTTTATTCGCTTACGGGGGAAAATGAACGCAGGTGCCAGAAAATTTCCGGTTGCACTCATAGAACTGACAATTGTAACATTCACTCCTCTTTCGGCACTCGTAAGTCCACCTACCTGCTTTTTACCCTTTTGAGCAAGAATTTTTGGTAATTTCTGAACGGTTGTTACACCGGTTTCATCGATATTCCATATTCGATCTGGCGTGAGTTTATATTTCTCATAAATACCTTCAAGATTTTTGAAAAAAATTCGAACTGCATTTTGGTTAAAGCCCGTGGCTCTAGCATAAGATGTTGCTTCGGGTTTTCTTAGAGAAATATTTTTGTGTCTACGCAAAAACCCGTAAATCCATTTCTTAGAGGCTGTTCTAGCATCTTTGTTGAAATTATTAGGAATATTATTGACAGTGGCAAAATCAAATGCTAATCGATGGAGTTCTGAATAAGTAATTCCAAAAAATCTCATTTCCATTTGGAGAATATACTCCATAATCTCGTTTTCTTGTTCCTCAGAGAAGACCTGCCTAAATCGTCCTAGATATTTTTCATTTTCTGTCACAATTTTATCTTTGGTTGTGACTCTTCTTTGCAATGTACTTTTCGGAACATTGTACTGTTCTGCGGCCTGTCGAACTCATAACCCTTTGTTGCGAACTTTCTTAATAGCTTCTAACATGTCTTGAGTCGACCATTTTCCACGATCTGTTTTTCTTTTGTAGTAGCGATCTATTTTAGGCATCTGCAATTACGACATACAAAGGAGGGGATCAACAGTTGTATTGCATAAGAACAGTTTCTCAAAATGGGACGTCCCAACTTAGGAATCTCGACTATGTCCCATCTTGAGAAATGGTGCCAATTATGAATGCGATTTAACCTAAAAATATTAACGCGATAAATGTAAAGCGAATTTATGGTAAACTACACTATAAAGTCTGCTCTGATTGACGGTCTTAGATAAATTAAAGGTAACTTACGTTTTCGATGTTATTTTCTCTTTTGTATCGTACGAAATATTTTAATATTTTTACAAGAATCGCCAAACTACCATCACTACCGGCTATGGATATTGGAACTGAGGCAACTTTTAAAATAAGTGTGTCTACCGTGGGGAGTTGTCCTTTCTTAGGAGACTGTCCCATCTTGGGTAACTCTCCCCTGTAGCTTTTTTAATTTCTAGTATTTCTAAATAATTAAGTTTTTTGCTTTTGTTAACATTATGTAGTAATTTACAACTATCTATATCGGGAAAGTGGAGTTTCTCAATGCAATGTTCTGCGAATCCTGTGCTTTTTGTTCCTTGGATTATTGCTTTTTTGTGTTCATTTAGTCTTGTTTTTATGTTTCTTCCACTTTGTCCGATATAGATAGCATCACAATTTTTACAATTAATTTTGTATACGTCGTATTTGACCCCACAACCTTCTGCTATTTAAATCGATACTGAGCCATTATAGAGTTTAACGTACAATATTAATTTATATTAAAAAATCAGAAATGTGTGACTCGGTATATGATTATACCGGGTGTCAACGAGATCTTGAATAAACCCGCGATTTATTTAATACCTAAAGTAAAACTTTGAAACTTTGACCATATTTATCAGTGATTAGTGGGCTTATTCGGGTGCACTCAGTTTTAACATAGCTCTTCCGGTCTAACCGGAAGTGACGTAATTTTGACTTTGTAAATACAATATTCGGTATTTCTGTTCATATTCGGTTTCTAATGCAAATTATCCATCCGGTACAAATTAACTTTTAACTTTTCTGTCAAAGATGGCGGTATCTATAAAATTTATCCATTCAAGTGAAACTGCTTCGAACAATTGCCGAACCACGAAAACCAGCAAAGTTGGCAATTGAAACAATTACATAAGTTATTTCTCAAATTTACTTTCATTATATATATATATATATATATATATATATATATAATTTCAACGTGAAATAAAAGTCTCCTAATATATATAATATATAATCTAATAATCCCCTCTACCATATTAATGGTGTGGGGCGTTTATCCTCTTCTAACTTTTTATGAATCTTTTCCATTCATTTCTATTCCTCGCCATGCTCTTCGCCTCTGTCCAAGTTTTGCCCTTCCTCCTCAAAATCTCTGCTATGACATCATTCCATGTCGTCCTTGGCCTTCCTCTTCTTTTATTTTTCATTATTCTTGCTTCCCATATCCTTCTTGTCTGTCTCGTATTTTCCATTCTATATAGATGTCCCCACCATCCCAACTGTCTTTGCTCAATATGTTCCAACACTGACTGCATATTTAGATCTTTTCTTATTTCCGAATTTCTTATTCTTTCCATCTTTGTAACTCCTCTGACTCTTCTTAAATATTTCATTTCTACTGCTTGTATTTTACTTTTTTGTCTTGTATTTAATATCCAGGATTCGCATCCATATACTAATATCGGTCGGTATATTGCCTTATATACTTTTAATTTTGTTTCGCGGGATATCTCTTTTTTGTTAATGAACTTATTCCTCATACTATAATACAGCTTTGTTGCTTTTTCTATTCGTTGGTTAATCTCGGCGTCCTGGGTCCCTTTTCCATCAATTCTCACTCCCAAGTACTGGGAGTGAGTGACGATTTTCATATCTATCTCTTCATCTCCCACTACCATTACTTTGGTTTTATTCTTATTCATCATCATTCCACTGTTATTTAGTGTCGTATTCCATATTATTAAGTTCCGTTGTAGATCTTCCGCACTGTCAGCTGTAATTATTATGTCGTCTGCGAATACTCCCTGTGAAACTTCGACTAGCTTTAAGTTAATGTGTCCAACTCTGATCTTTTTACTTTCTTTTGTACACCTTTTGATAATGTCGTCCATATAAACTATAAACAGCATTGGGCTCAGGCTTCCTCCCTGTCGGAGTCCCTCCTTTGTTCTGAAGGTTTCTGATTCTAAATTATTAGCTATTACAGCGTTGGTGTTATTATCATATGTTTTCTGTTATTTCACGTTGAAATTACTAATGAAAATAAGAATTTTTTAAATTTTCAAATGCCAGGTACACCTATTTTTTATTGCAGTAATAATTGCCATAATTTTTAGCTTTAATATGCTGTGGTTTATTTGTAGATAGGCAATGGAAAATCTAAAATTTTCTAAAAGTGATCGAAATCCAAAGCAACAAAACAAGAAATTTCAAAAGAAAAGCAGAGTAGAGTAAGCAATACCTATTTAAATACTTTGTTCATGTCGAGCCTACACTACACTCAAGTTGACAAAGTTGGAATACTTTTAATTTATCCAGAATGTCGTAAATTTCGAGAGCGGCTGCAGCAGATAAACCAACACCTATTCTAAACCGATTTTGTTAGAAGATTAAGATTTGCAACTGGGCTGTAGATAATATCCGAAGAGACGGTAATTTTGCTGGTAAAATTATTTTTTCCGATGAATCAAGATTTATCTTAATCTTGGATTATTTAACCGACAAAAGACGAGATACTAGGCGCAGCGATTCTACAGTGAAGGTAACCATCAAGTGAGGTTTGGTTTTAATGTTTGGCTGGAATTACAGGGGACGTTCTGTTGCCTCCGATAATTTTTGAGGGACATCTAACTTCCACAAGATATTTAGATTTTTTAAACAATGGAAGTTAATGACTTTTTAAATTATATACCAGGAAATAAAGGGATGATGTATTTCTTTAGAGAGGATTATTTTAATCAAACTTTTGGTCTCCATTGCATTGATACCAATGGGTTAGCCGGGCGGCCTTCCAGGTCACCGAATACAACACTCTTAGATTTCCAAATTTGGCCAAAAGGGTTTCGATACAATCAAAAAATGTTATATTAAAATATTTTTCACATAACTTTACACATTGTACACCTTTATGATAAATTACTTTTGTAAGAGTAATGTAATGTAACATTTCCTTTATAATTAGTATTAAATTTACAGTAATTATGAAAATTTCCTGTTACGAATTTAGTATTCAAATAAATAAATAAATACCCAAAAAAAAATCAGCTTTATTTAACTTAATTGCAATGGAATTCCACAAAGTAGCAGCTTCCAGCATTTATTTACCAAACATATGACTTTCTGTTATTAAAATCTCAACTTTTACATTGAAGACGCAAATATTCTAATAGTATCAATTCTCATAGCAAATAAATTTTAATAATAACAATTTATTTCTCTCACAAAAAAGCTATCAAAGTAATTCATTTAGAATAAGATATGAAAATATGTGATTTAATGTAAACAATTAATATTACACTTAATTATATGAATACCTTTCATCGCGTTAAAAAGTTCAGGGGAGATTTATATAATAAGAGAGTGTAATAGTTTTGTGACACATATACAAAACATAACACGTATCTAGCAGCAACACGCGACACTTGTAAATTAATATCTGATAAGAACAGGCAATCAATTTTGTATTCCAGTGGTTGCAATCAGCGATGCAGTTCGACTGTGCCTCAACACTAAAGCGCCCACAAGTCGTACTTTGTCAGTAAGGCCGAGGAATCTAGATTATATTCGGAGTAGAAATGATCGATTTTGTTGGAAAAGTATTTTAAAAATGTGCGCTGAATTAATTCCACTTGCTTTACATGTAAGCTATAAATAGGATACGAAACGATTGACGAGATTGTTTACAATATACACAAAGTCAAATAAATTGATAGTGTTGATATTATTCACATTTTTAGACACTCTTTAGAAACTCTATAAGCAGATGTTCGGTGTTCAACGATTACCGAAAAATAACTTAGCCTAGAATATAACAATTCGATGTTTACGGAATGTGATTTTCAAATGTTCCATTGATGTAGTACAAAAACGCCCCACAGTGGTTGAAGTCGGCACCAAATCGATTTTGTGAAAATGTGAATTTGTCTATGTATTTGCAGCAAATAATTACAATTTTATGATGAAGAATAAGAAAAATATGGCAATATATATTTACAAGTCGAAAATGCATGTATAAAAGAATATCAAACAAGGAAAAAAATCACATGGGATGGAGGTGTTATACGTGTGGAGAATATAATCGTACGTAAAAGGATTGTAAAAATGAATCAAGATGTACTAAATGTGCAGGTATAATACATACAATAAGAGAATGTAATGTAAATGAAAATAAGTGTATGAACTGTACAAACACTAACCTGATACTGAAGATGATGATGTTAATCACACAACAACGGATAGTAGAGAAATTGCGTTCTACAATTAATTATCAATAACAACTAATGATGTCGACAGTAACAAAGTCTTATAAATGCTAAAAGGTAGCATTTATAAGAATATTTTAGTATTGAACTCTCAAGATTTCTTGCATAATAAAGGCTCTATATTGCATCTACGTGATATGTGTGAACCACGTATATTAGGTCTTATTGAAACCCGTATTGATGACGAAGCAAAGTATAGTAAAATTTAATTTAAAGGATGTAATGCAATAAAGCCACTGATATGAATGATAAGTACGGAAATTGTAATGGGAGATATAAATATGGATTATAAAAAGGACACTTATTACAGTAACAAACTGAAGACCGTATAACAGCAAGTTGTGACCCTATATACAAGTAAAACATACACTAGCAAAACACTTAGTGATTACATTATTACTAATGAAACAATACTGGAACATAAGATTCTTCATACACCGAAAATAAGTGATCATTCGATGTTAAAAGTTATACTCCAGACAAAAGTTGATGTGACATAAAAGAAAGTGAATGTTATAAGGAGTTCCACAGAATGATATCGATAAACTACACAAACACATTTACGAAAACGTATGAATAATGTAAATGATGTTAATATTATGATAGATCAGTGATTAGAAACTAAGAATCAACTTATTGAAGAAATATGTACAAAATGTGAACTTGTTTTACCTGAAAATACTTAAGGAACTAGAATGAATTATGCAATAATCGAACAGATGAATATTAGAGACGATAAATATAATGTGGCAGTATTTACGAATTGTAAGGAGGCCTGGAATGAATGCAAATTACTTAGACATAAAGTAGTTCAAATGATTAGAAAAAGGAGTATTTGAAAATAGCACTTGAGCAATATAGAAACAACTCGAAAGGACTATGGAAAAATCTTAAAATGAGTACTTTGTAACAAGCATATATTCACTAGTTGATGGAGTACAAAGACAAATTAATGGCAGTGATGATGGAGTTCTGTATAATATACCACAACTTACGAATTTAGTAAATTTAAAAACGTAACTACTCGTATGATAGAAATTCAAGATATAATTAAATCTCTAAAAGATACAGGAGACAAAATATTGTAAAGAATATAAATATAAATAATAATAATAACAATAATAGTGTTAATAATAATAATAATAATTTATTTAGTCCAACAGTATCAAACCAATCATAGGACAAAGAAGAATTAATAAAAAACAAATCAATCATATTCTTATTTGTTATATAAATAATTTAATTTAATAAATAATAATTAATTTAAAGAACTTAACATATTTTATTTTATTTTATATTATTGTTTCTTGCTTTATATGTGAAAGTTTTTCTTATTTTCATGTGTTATTATATTTTTGTTATGTATGTCTTGTTTTTTAACTTTTAATTATATTGTATTTCTTACTTAGAAATATTATGAGCATACTGATGCGGAGCTGGCTTCGGGCGTATACAATCTCAGCGGCCGAGTTTATTCTCTGCCGGCCCGACTACACGACCGTACACCGCAGGCGATGCAAGACCTCCTATGTATGCGTACCGTATGCAATGTCTTGCATCTGCACGTACATAGGGGTTCATAGCTCCTCGAACGATTCACATGAATATATTCTGCTATCTTATGTTCGATGGCGATCAACCCCGACATATTGGCGCACACCGAAATTAAATAAATGTGTATTTGAATTGAAATTGAGTTTTATTTTACGGTACTTTCAAAATAGGAAGTTTATTCCTCGTAATTACTATTACAAGAAAGTCAATAAATTAATTAGAAATGCACACTTAGTTGTATACGAGAATAAAACAAACAACAATAACAACAACAACAAAGATAATAATATGTATATAATATAAGATTTTATATAAGTAAATATAAATAGGCTAGGCAAGGTCATTATTCTCTCTTGTTTAAAATGTTCCCTACAACTATCGATATATTTCAAATTACAGAGAGCTCTAATCGCTTTTTTTGTAGTGGAAGATTCTTACTGCTGCGGATAATGTGCCCCAAAAAACAAAATGCCGTAGCTGATTCTACTATGGAAGTCTGCGAAATAGGCAGATTTGGAAGCGGCAATGGTCTCCTGTCTTCGTATGGTATATATAGCCATCATCAAAGAGTTACTAATTCTTATATATACATATTCCATGTAAGTTTATACAGTGCCGTCATATGGAAGGTGTTGGAAAATGCGTAAAAAAACAAATTAATAATTTTTGTGATAAAAATAGTGTTATATCATCAAATCAGTGAGGTTTTAAAAAATCACACTCCCATGAAACAGCCTTGGTCAACATTTGTGATAATTCGTCAAGGGAAATAGATAATGGTCAAACAGTGTTGACTATGTTTTTGGATTTCCGAGGAGTTTTATAGACCATCGACAGAGAATTACTGTTAAAGAAATTGCAAGTCAGTGGCTTCAAAGATATCGTTCTGAAATGGTGTCGCTCATACATGACTGACAGATACAAAAGAGTATAGAACAACATCAGATGTTCGCAGTACAAAATATGGTGTCCCACAAGGACCAATATTAGGACCGTTACTTTACTTAATTAATTTTTATGTGAATGACATTATGCTTAGGACCAAAAATAGTAAATTATATATGTTTGCTAATGACTCAACGTTGTATGTTAGTGGAAATGACTAAAATGATATGATGGATGAAGTAAATAAACAGTTGTCATTATTATATAAGTTGTTGTATTTTAATAGTTTAAGTATTAATATTAGTAAAACTAAATTAATAACCATAGGCAGTGCGTATACATTAAACACCATTAAGTCAGACAATATTGACGTAAAAATAAATAAGATTATTTGAAGAGAGTAAACAGTATATAGTATTTAGGGATAATTATAGATCAACATTTAAATTTTATAGAAAACACAAAGCATATCCTAAATAAAATGTCTGAAAAAGTAAGTTACTTAACTAGAATTGGTCAAAATATGTCGACATATATAAAGCTGATGTTATACAAATCGATAACTGCAACACATTTGAAGTATTGTACAACTTTACTATTTTAAGTTAAACAATTAAGAAACTCGGCAATTGCAAAAAATACAAAATATAGATAAGAGATCAATTAACCATTGTAACTGTTAGAAATGCATCATGAGCATTTCCTATACAAAAATATAAATCTCAATTACTTGTGAAAATACTTAAGAGAATTATGTCTGTTTATTATACTCATAAGAATTCAAGATCACTATTATGTATGAGTAGAGATGTGGATTTACCGGTAATTTATTTTTCGGTAATTTTACCGGTAAAATTACACGGAATATTACGGCCAATTTTACCTTACCTACTTACTATTGTGTGGTAATGTTACCAGTTTGGTAAAATTGAAATTTCTAAATAATTATCATAGAGTATAGACCATAATACATGGAGAGTAATCATATTTAGTGTAAACATCTTATCAGAAAATCATACAAAACTAAATTTTTATTGAAATTGAATAAAAAAATTAACAAAAGGTAACATAAAACATAAAAATTATTCAGTTCTTTTTAAAATTTATCTATGGTCTTGCCCTGCGTGTCTGCTCTCGTTTAAGATTCTTCTTTATCTAAAAGATACTGTTCTTCTTCATCTAAAGGATACTGCTCTTCTTCATCTAATTCTGAGGCTGACTCTGTTTCCGCATTTATTTCTTGGTGTTTGGGTTTGATTTCTGACTTCTTTAACAAATTTACATTGTGTGATATATATGTTAATTTACCAGCTCGTTCCACAGTTAATTTATTTCTCTTGGCGGAATGTACAGAACCGTATCTATAAAAACATAATTGACATACTTAAAAAATTAAGAAAATAATATATTATACATTATACTACCTACTAAATGTTCTCTCTGTTGCCGCGGTTGATGCTGGCAGTGACAGTATATCGGCAGCTAGTAAACTTAAATGTGAAGTTGAACATAGTCCTTTCCACCAAGTTACAGGAGCCATTATTTTTTCACTTTTTCTTACAAACTCTTTTGCAAATAATGCATGTCTAGCTCTATATTGACCAAGACCTTCAATTATTTCGTCAAACCAAGTAGAATACTTTGGGTGACATTTGGCAATTTGGTATATTAACTCAGTCGCACAAATTTGTTCAGATTCAGAAAGCCTGTCTCCTCTTTGAGATGGATCTAGTAGATTGGCTGCATAGTGAACTGCTTCTACAGCTTTCTGTTTTCTTTTTGTGTATATATTCTTAATTGTTGGCCCTAAGTTACAAAATGGGCCTTCGAAATTCTCATCATTCAATTTTTCATTAATTAAAGACTCAATTTCGAAAAAACAGTCTGCTACTTTTGATAAATTTAATTCGTCGGACTCAAATACTGATATCCATCTACTAATTGGAGCAAGTAATGCATATAATTTTATCAGAATAGACCAAAAATTGAAATCATCAAGCAACATGCGTTTAGTTGTACTTGATATAAAGTCCTCGACATTACTGTCCACAGCTAACAACTTTAATTCATGCTTTAGTTGCAAAAAACTCTTCAAACTATTTGTAAAAGAACTCCATCTTGTTTTTACTGGAAGCTTTAAGCTTAAACATGTACTTCGTTTTTCTTTTTGGATCTCTTCTAAACGGGCATGTAAAATATGTGAATTTTTTATTTCACTGACTATGTTAGTCACATTTTTTTTAAACTGTTTAATTTCATCCAACTTTAAAATATCTTCAACGAAAAGATTAAGACCATGACAGATACAGCCATACTCTTGAATAAATGGATATTTGCTGTTTATTTCTTTGCGTGCTTTTTTTATATTTGCCCCGTTATCAGTTATTATTCCAAGAAATTTTGATATACCAATTTCTTTTAGAACAGACTCTATCTCCTCTTTCAAAAATTCTGATGTATGACGTTGACTTTTTGTATGTACACTCTTGTAAAATAAAGGAGCAGGGGTGTTTACCACATAATTTGTAATTGAATCGTTTCTAATATTTGACCACTGATCACACTGTAAAGATAGAATTGATGCTTCAGAAATTAGATTTTCCACAACATTTTTTGTCTCATTATAATGATTGTCTAATAGGGTAGTTGAGAGCACATAGCGACTAGGTAACTTGTAGCAAGGCCTTAGTGTTTCATAAAATGTTACCCATTCTTCTGTTTCTGGCATTGATAATGGAGCTCCTGACATATAAATCGCTTTTGAAAACAATTTATCTAACTGTGCTTGTTCATCGGATGTAATTGTGTCTAAAAATGGTTTAATACTCTGTGATTTACTACTACCAGTACTACCACCTACTGATTGAAGTGTCACCGACGAGGCCGTTGATAACGTCGAACCTTCTTCATGTGCTATGTAAATCGCATCAAGCTCAGCCGGTGCAGGTGTTTTATCTTCAATAATATTTGATTTCGCGTTATTGGTTACCTTTAGGTCGCTAAGATTTTCACGAACTTCAGAGGGGACTTTCGAACATTTTAACAAATGTTCCCACTGTCGTGTGGCATTAGCTTTAAACTTCTTATTACAATACCTGCACTGATACACATCTGCTGCAAATTTTGTATAGTGATTCCATACTGATCCTTTAGTTCTCCCCATCGCAGAATTTTTGCTCTTCAATTTTATTGATAACTAACTGCACGATTGCACTTATTTTTTGATAAACAACAACATTTAAATAAACGTATCACGAACGTAATAAACGTATGCCACAAATGTGAGGTTAACACAACGCTGATGATGACAGAGGGACGCGGGAAATATAAAAATGGTAACATTCGGTAATATTACGAAAATGTGTAGGTAAAATTACGCAAAATTACCAATTTTACCGGTAATTTTCGAACGGTAATTTTACAACCCACATCTCTATGTATGAGCATATTCATCTCTATACATAGTACCCTATTTGTTTATAAAATACAGTTGGGGAAATACGATATACATATGCGATGTTATTTCTCTTTAGTTTAGTTGTACAGATACCCTTATATTGAATACACATATATTCAAGTATACTATGACTATCATTTTCAATACATATTCCCTATAGTAACAAATATATTAATGCTGAGTACATTGAAATTAATGAATAGTCCACAAAGACTATTATACAAGACTGTGTTATTTATTTATAGTAAAGAAAATATATGATACTGACGTATAATGCAAGAAATTATTTTACGTACATGAAACACACAAGTATAACACAAGAAATATCAAGGATTTCTATATAGACAAAGTAAATAGATCAATAACTGCAAATGTATTTATTAATAGTCTAATAGTGTTTAACAACTTACCGTATGAAACAATACATGTAATAATATAAATTAATTAAGACACAACTGTTAATAACTTTAAGTATAAAGTTTATGTAAATAGCGTATTGGTAAATAAAGTTTATTATTATTATTATGAATGCATAGGTACCTACATGTTTCAAATTTGATATAGCCTTTTATCAATTTCATAAAACAAATATAGATATCTTTCACAATAAGTTTATTTCTTGTTAGTAATAATCTTGTTTAATATATTTAAATTTATTATTAACTTGTAATAAATAATGTATATTAATAAACATTAAGACGAATGGAATCACCAAGCGCGGGTAGAAGCAGCAAAAGAACATTATCTCAGTAAATTAATCTGCCCAATTTAGAATATTGATCTAAACATAGGAAAGGCGCATAATTATGGGAGCAAATATAAATTCGAGAGTCATTTCAAATTTCGGTAGATTTTAGTGTCCTAAACTAACATAATAATCGTGGCAGTAGTTAACACATCGATACAAAGAGCCCGTAAAGAGGATTAGGACAAAAGCCTCTCCTTAATATTTGGTTCAAATATATATTTCTAGTCAACAATAACTTGTTAAAAGTTAAAACAAAGCTATCTTCGTTATTAGCGGTTATAAAACTCGCTGCACGTTATCAAAGCCGTAACATAATGAGATTTTACTGATTCTGCGAATCTAAAAATTTCAGCCTCTACCTGGCGCCATCTGTCCAATGCATTATAAAGTATTTGGTAATAGCCAACCACCTTTAATGTCACATGATAAAAATATGCAAAATGATTATGATTGAATTACACCGTGTCCAGTTAACGCTTAATTTATTACTGTTATTGGCATTTGACTGATTTAACATTTACTTTTTAGACCGGTGTGAAGTTAGCAACGAATGCCAGCAACGAATTTTAGTGCGGTTCGCCATATAATGAAAGCGGCAAATCGTTCGAGCAATGTGTCTTTATCATCGAATCTTCAGTTGTAAAAGTATTCTATGGAACAGCAATGTTCACTATAGGTTGCTAATGACCACATGATTCTCCTCGAAGCAGAAAAAAAATTCAGGGGTCTAAATATTGAAAAAGAGATATTTTCGTTATTATAGGTATACACCTTTTGTGCCACCATGAAATTTTCACAGCAGGTTTCTATCGACAAAAGCAACATATCCACAGAAAGAAATTTTCAAAAATCAGAGGCCTCGGGGGTGACAAAAATATGTTCGTTGTTATAACATATGCACCCCCGACATTTTCGTTACTAGCTTTTGTGCCACCATGAAATTTTCACAGCAGGTTTCTATCGACAAAGCTAATAACGGAGATGTCGGGGGTGTATATGTTATAACAACGAAAATATTTTTTTCATCCCCAAGGCCTCTGATTTTTGAAAACTTCTTTCGGTGGATATGTTCCTTTTGTCGGTAGAAACATGCTGTAAAAATTTCATCGTGGCAGAAAAGCTAATAACGGAGATGTCGGGGGTGTATATATTATAACAACGAAAATATTTTTTTCATCCCCAAGACCTCTGATTTTTGAAAATTTCTTTCTGTAGATATGTCCCTTTTGTCGATAGAAACCTCCTGTGAAGATTTCATCGTGGCACAAAAGCAAATAACGGAGATGTCGGGGGTGTATATGTTATAACAACAAAAATATTTTTTTCATCTCCAAGGCCTCTGATTTTTGAAAATTTCTTTCTGTGAATTAACAACAAAAGTCATCAATTGCATTATATAATATTATCAAAAATATTATTCATTCAGGTAACATGTGAAACTACTTAATTTATTAACCTTTGTATGAAATTATATTATGTTGTGAAAACTATACTTTTATTCCATTTTAAAAAGTTACCAATATTAAACTAAGCAAGGAAATAAAAGTGGAAACTTAGTTTATATTAGACTCATAAATCACTAATCGCATCGTCTAACTCTTCCCGTTATTCGCTTCAGGAGACTGTGAAAATCAAACATTTTTCTTTCCATTGCCTCAGTGGGAGGGAAGTGGGTGGTATACAGTTGTCGCAAACTAATAGGTCATTTCCGGAACAACATTAGGTCGGAACCGAGAAACAATCTAGCAGACACACTGGGGAAGTCATGACAAACTCCGAACCAGCCACCATGGAAGTTCCTTAGAACTAATCTTCGGTCACCGCATTTCTCCTCCATTCGACATTATTAATTTGAACCTTTCACTTCGAGACTTTACCAGAATATACAAACTATTATCTTTTGTCCTTGTAAGTTTAATTTGATTTGTTTGTGAGAACGTTATAATACATACGTTATATGTCTAAATAATTAATATATGTATTACTCAAGTAATATACAAGTTGTTCATTTCAAAACTTCTCACCCTAAATTTCTTGAAATCTGGAAGTCTATGAAAAATTCCCTGAAACAAGTAAGAAGTATTATCGTGAGGGTGATTGCTTGATGTAAAAATTGGCTCGCCCACTTAAACCCCCTGCCCCTGGAGCTACCCTCTTAAAAATCTTAAATGAAAAGGGGTATCGAGTAATACGTCGTTTTGAAACAGTATATTTTGGCGTTTACTTTTTTAAAATTGATCGAATTGTTTAGAAGATTTTTAAAAGAATCTTTTGATTTGTTTTGTTTTTTTTTTATTTCTAGCTAATCAAGCTATTTTAGGAGCCAATATTAAAAACTTTTTTAAATTTCTCAAAAACATGGAAAATAAATAATCTTATGGATCTTTAAGTTTTTTAGTTATATTTAATGCAGATTACTTTCCCTTCTCTTTGTTGTTACTTATTAAAGAAAAATGCATGTTTTAGGAACGTTTTTATACCGATTTTGTGTTCATTAATTCAATTTTTTAAAGTGTAAACTTTTTTAGGTGCGTTGCGCTGATTGTAGGCAGTGAACAAGACTGACCTGCAACGCTCGGATATGTAACGCTCGGATATGTGTAACGCTCGGATATGTGTAACGCTCGGATATGTGTAACGCTCGGATATGTGTAACGCTCGTTCGGGTAATGTCGGCTAAGGAAACAAGATAAATATATCATATAGAGGTATTTAATTTCAATTAAATTGAAATTTAAATGAATAAATAAATTCATGTCCCCGCGCAGATTCGAACCCGAGCCGAACGGGTATGACCAATGTATGACGCCGGCACGTTGCATCAGACCAACGCGGGACACGTAATCGATTATTCATATCGTGTATTTATACATATACATACTGCTGTGACTTCTTCTATCTTGGTCAATGACCAAAAATTGAATTAATAAATTAATGTACTTTAGTGATCTCAGGGTCTAAGTGTGAATTTATTATATTTTTATATCGGATGATGTGTCACATTCTTATACTTATAGTGAGTCCTAGCTGTGATTGTGATGTTTACTTTCCTTAGATCTCCCTGGGATGGGTGTAAATAAGTAGATATAGAATGTCAGCACAATTTATTTTATTTTATATATATATATATATTTACAAAAACATTGTTGAATATCATTACCATGCAATACAATACATTATTCATTTTATTATTATTGTATCCAGTCCGTTTCATCTGCGGTACAAGCACCTTGCAATCCTTGATTCTTTACGAAATTGTTAATAATAAATAAAAATAAAATTCACTGCTCTAATCCTTCATGTATGCTCATATTACTAAATTGCCGTTATTCAACTGAAACGTTATACCTCGTTGAGTCGCCCTGAATCAAGATTTGCACGTCAATCCAGAGCTTACTCAAAGAAGAATTTATTTTAAATTATTTAAACAATATTCTAAATGTTACTTGCCATCCGGAAAGTTTACTAATACCTCGTTAAACCGCTTTGGACCAAGATTCGCACGTCAATCCAAAGCATGTTCAAAGAAGAATTTATTTTTAAATTATTTGAACAATATTCTAAATGTTAATTGCTATCCGGAAAGTTTACTAATACCTCGTTAAACCGCTTTGGACCAAGATTCGCACGTCAATCCAAAGCATGTTCAAAGAAGAATTTACTTTAAATTATTTAAACAATATTCTAAATTGCGTTGCCCGATAATCTATGAAACATTCATGAAGGTTCTTTTATTTATTTAGTTTAGAATTGCAAGATGGAGTTTATTTTATGGTGCTTGTACTCACTTTTCTTGGTTATATAACGTCTCGAACTCCTCCTGGTAGTCCAATCCCTCCATTTTTATTTAAATTTATTGTAGTTGCTTTTGTACGGTTCAACACTGGTATTTCGCGCCTTTATATGTATCTGGCGCGCGGTTATCGTTGCCGCCTTTTATGACTACGACGTTTGAATCTTAAGGCGTTTATGCCTTTAGATCCTTTATTTCTTCGGCGCACTGGTTTAACTATTTTCCTTTAAGTTTTGAAGAGAATCAGGACTTCTTATCGACTGACTTATTTTCGTCTGTGCGTCGTCTTTTATAGGGATAAACATTTGCCAAACGGCTTTATTTTTGTTTTAAATCGTTCCTTTCGTTTGAATCTTCGTCTGTCACGCCCTCCGTGTTAATTTCGATAACTATCGAAATTACGCAATCACGTGACCTTGTTTCCACCATGTTTGTTGTTGTTATTATTTTACATATCCTATACCTTTATTCCATGGATATTTTGAATGATTTTATTTGTTGGTAGGTATTCTTTTATTGTATTTTATTATATTTACTAATGCTTTACTTATTTATTTTTAGCCTAAATGTCTTGAAGCATTTGTACGTGAATAAATTATGTACTATCGTATATTTAGATGTACATTCAACAATGTCCTTTTATTTTGTGAATATCAGTGAATTTGCATAGCCAGCATAATGTTTTATTTTTTTTAATGGTAAACCAGACCACAATATTTATATTCTGGATGCATTGATGTATATCGAAAACAGATAAATCATATACCTTTGCGTGCATTTCTTGTCCCATGCAGAAGAATATACAATTGATCTTGTGACCGTGAAATAAGTGGTATTTATATATTTATTTATGTATATAGACCTTTGTTTAATATTGTATTTTTGGTTTTAGCTTGGTCTTTCTTAGAATATATTCGTGTAGAGAAGAAAATAAACAAATCGTGCCCCTTACGTACACTCAATACTATTTTGTACAGAAAATATAAGTGAAACGTGTATAGTGATACATAACATTTATTCTTGGCAATGTTGGTGGTTATAATATTGATATCCTTTGTGATAATTCCTATTTTTGAACTATTATCGCTGCTAAAAGAATGTATTACCGGGTTGACCTACTTTTCTATTGACTGCTAGTAATACTGCTTTAAATTATTATATATCCTTTTTTATTAAACGGAGGTCAGTATTTGAGTATTGTTTTATAGATATTTAACATGATTTTTGTGCTCTAATTTATTTTAACATTGTTTTATATTTTTCATTTTATTTCTCATTGTGAATGCTGTTATTTTTACGGGTATGCAACCCATATTGCATTGTTGTGTATACTACTGCCTAGTTATGAATTTTTGAGCAAACACTAAATATAATTAAAACTACATACACTTACATTAATTAGTGAATTTATTCTGTATTTTATTTGTTAAAATATTTATTATAATTTATATCTAACATGTGAATTTATATTTACTTAAAATAAACATAGTGATATTTTACTTCTGTTGGTTCTTTATTTGTTTGGTTTCTTTATTTTATTTATTCATTTATTTACAAGAAAATACCACAGCATATCCCAAGTTAAGAAACTGTCAATATGCCATAGTTGACTACGAAAAATATGGGCATATTGCATTTTCTTCACTTAATGGTATTTTTCTAAACATTTACTTAGCTGATATTCTTACATCTAAATTTACCATATTTTCATGTGGGAACTATCCCTTTTTGTTCCTTAATATCTATTTATTTTAACTTTAAGTGCTATAATCTTGGGAACTATCCCTTTTATTTCCTTAATACCTATTTACATAACTTAAATAATGTGTTCTTGGAGCTATCCCTTTTTACTTTAATACCTTATTTATCTAGCTTAAATAATATAATTCTGGGAACTATCCCTTTTTGTTTTCTCAATATTTATTTACATTTCTTAAATAGTATAATCTTGGGAACTATCCCTTTTTATTTTTGTAATATTTATTTACATAACTTAATAATGTAATCTTGGGAACTATCCCTTTTTATTTTTGTAATATTTATATACAACTTAAATAGTATAGTTTTGGGAGCTGTCCCTTTTTATTTCCTCATGGGTTCATATTTTTCATCGTATGAGTTTATATTTTAACTTTCCTCCCTTCATTTTTGTTCGAATTTTTACACCTTTCATTTACAATCGGAAAGTGATACTTAATTTATCTAAAGTGAAACATATACAAATATATAATAAATTGGAGATATCTTCTTCGTGTGGGTTCAATATCTTTTGCGTGGCATCAATTAAGCCTACAATTGATATTCATATATATAAAATCTTATTATTTTCCACATATCAGTCGGGGAATTTATCTTGAAGAAATAGTATTTTCTTTTTATTTTCTTAATGTTACCAGCCCAAAAAGAATCTTTCAAAGCTATCGTAGCAAACCACTGGGCATCTGTGTGCTTCATTAATAAAGTTTCTTTTGAATCTTCTATATTTTTCTCTTTTACAGCGACAATTGGACTGATAAAGTTCACTTCTGCTTTTTCCATTATATTGTTCTTCAGCATTTCTTTTATTTCTATAATTTCACTTGCTCCTTGTATTTATTGGGAATATGGATAGCTTTTCACATAGAAGGGTCCCTTTTCATTTACCTCGAGCTTATGCTCGTAATTTCTTACCAAGCCAGGACTGTCATCAACTAGTCTCTTGTTCTTATTTAAAAGATTGCTCACATGATTTTTACACTTTTCATTGCAATTTATACTTGTACCATCCCTTTTTGATGTGAAGTCCTTATTCTTTGGATGCTTCACGAGATGCGTACATTTATTGTCATATGAATCGTTAATCATTTCTTGCGTGAGTTCCTTTTCTATTTCTTCTACATATAATTTATTAATTAATTTTATTTATTTCTTTACTGGTGCTTCTTCGATCCATGAAATTGTCATATTTCTTATGTGAAAAGTCTTGTCCTTCATATCCAGTCTTGTGCTATATTGACTTAAAAGTCCATTCCCAATATGCAATTGCAATTCAAATTATTTACTACTACAAATTCTGTCAGTAGGTTTAAATCATTTATTTTAACATTAATGCAGAAAACTTTATCAATGGTTACCAAAGGTTTTTTTATTTGCTGTTATTATTTTTAATCTTCTTTATAGGAATACATCGTCCTTGTTTCCCTAAATTTTCATTTATAACGCTGTGGTCGAGTAGCTTTTATTTTTTTTTTTTTTCTTCCCCAATTCTGATTGATATGTGTGGTAGTTCAGTGGTACTTTTATTAGGTCTTTGTATTTCTATATGTCTCGTGTTTCATTTTCCTTTATTGGGGTATCGTAGTTGAAGTCAGCTAAGGTTGGAGTAGTGTCGCAACGCACCATCGGAGGTCCCCTATTTATCCTCCGCCGTGCTCCTTGATTGGGGTGTCGTCGTTGGCTAAGGTAGGAGTAGGGTAGCCACGTCCCATCGGAGGTCCCCAATTTATCCTCCGCCGTGCTCCTTGATTTATTGGGAATTTATTTTCCCAAAATCTTGAGGCGAAAGTCAATAATGTTTTTGTTATGCCGAAGTATATTCTCGAGGTACGTCGTTGTTGCTCTAAGTTCCCTATCTTCTTGGTTACTTGAACGTATATTCATTGAATGGTAAAGTGATACTTTATTTTCTTTATTTATTTCTGTGGCTATACTTATCCTTCCCTTTTCTATTAGTACAACCTCTTCGGTCCCCCTCAGTGTGTTGACTTCTTTGTGTGTCATTATAACCTTTCCAATTTTAATACTAAGTGCCTGTCGTTTCCATGAGCCTGTATATTTTCCTGCTCCTATGAGTATTTCTAATGTTTGCCGTGAAATGTATAGATGTGAAATTTTGTTATCTTCTTCTTCATATAGCAACGTGTCCAACTGTGTTCTCAAAATTTTCTTATTGGAATCCATGTATTTGGTTCTTCTCCATGTATGTTTTATTGTGGAGGTTTCTTTGACTTTTGTTACTATTTGTGCATCATCTTCATGGGTTGGCATACTCCTCGTAATTTCTTCGTTTTTCGTTGCGTTGGTATTTATTATTTTATTTTCTAATGATTCTTCTTCGTCAAATCGTTCTATCGTTTCGTCCATTCTGTCATTTGTTCCGTCTATCAGTGATCTGTACATATTCTCACACCTTCTTGTATTGTCCCTTATTACTTTCGTTAAACCTGACACAGACTCTGTTATTTTGTTTTCTAAATTAGCATTCGACTGACGCATCTCTGTTCGAAAATCTTGGAATCCCTTGTCAATTTTTTGATTGATTCTATTCAGATTTTCATTGTTTGCTTTGATTTCTTCTTTCAAATTTTTATTTAATTTCTCATTGTTTTCTTTCATTTCTTCATTATTTTGGTCCAACTTTTTATTTAGGTTTTCATTGTTCTTCTCATTGTCTGATTTTATTTCTTCTTTAAATTTATAGAATAGATTTTGAAGCAAATTTTCAATTTTATCTTCCGATGATTTTACGGTTGTTCTCTTGAGAGATGTACTTCCAACGATCGGTTCTTCCACTTGATCACCTTCCAACTCTTGTTTCTCTGATTCTGAGCTAGAGGTTGAACGGTTGCTGCGAGAATTATCTCTGTATCTGGTAAACTGTGGTCTTGTTTCCTTATCTTCAACCATTTCAGGTTTTTCGCTTTTCTTTTTATTATTTTCATCAGCCATTTTTATTTTTGTTTTTATCCTATCTCTTATTCACCCTGTCCCAATAGGAGAATATTGTGTGCTTATGGCGTTATAAGGAAAGTAAATTCACACAGCCTTTTATCATTGAATGCCAAATTAAGATTGATCTTGGCCAACGATAAGCTTTTCTACGTATGGGTGCCAAATTAAATCTTGGCCAATGATAAGCCTAGCAGGTTGGGCGCCAAATTTATGCTGTGACTTCTTCTATCTTGGTCAATGACCAAAAATTGAATTAATAAATTAATGTACTTTAGTGATCTCAGGGTCTAAGTGTGAATTTATTATATTTTTATATCGGATGATGTGTCACATTCTTATACTTATAGTGAGTCCTAGCTGTGATTGTGATGTTTACTTTCCTTAGATCTCCCTGGGATGGGTGTAAATAAGTAGATATAGAATGTCAGCACAATTTATTTTATTTTATATATATATATATTTACAAAAACATTGTTGAATATCATTACCATGCAATACAACACATTATTCATTTTATTATTATTGTATCCAGTCCGTTTCATCTGCGGTACAAGCACCTTGCAATCCTTGATTCTTTACGAAATTGTTAATAATAAATAAAAATAAAATTCACTGCTCTAATCCTTCATGTATGCTCATATTACTAAATTGCCGTTATTCAACTGAAACGTTATACCTCGTTGAGTCGCCCTGAATCAAGATTTGCACGTCAATCCAGAGCTTACTCAAAGAAGAATTTATTTTAAATTATTTAAACAATATTCTAAATGTTACTTGCCATCCGGAAAGTTTACTAATACCTCGTTAAACCGCTTTGGACCAAGATTCGCACGTCAATCCAAAGCATGTTCAAAGAAGAATTTATTTTTAAATTATTTGAACAATATTCTAAATGTTAATTGCTATCCGGAAAGTTTACTAATACCTCGTTAAACCGCTTTGGACCAAGATTCGCACGTCAATCCAAAGCATGTTCAAAGAAGAATTTACTTTAAATTATTTAAACAATATTCTAAATTGCGTTGCCCGATAATCTATGAAACATTCATGAAGGTTCTTTTATTTATTTAGTTTAGAATTGCAAGATGGAGTTTATTTTATGGTGCTTGTACTCACTTTTCTTGGTTATATAACGTCTCGAACTCCTCCTGGTAGTCCAATCCCTCCATTTTTATTTAAATTTATTGTAGTTGCTTTTGTACGGTTCAACACTGGTATTTCGCGCCTTTATATGTATCTGGCGCGCGGTTATCGTTGCCGCCTTTTATGACTACGACGTTTGAATCTTAAGGCGTTTATGCCTTTAGATCCTTTATTTCTTCGGCGCACTGGTTTAACTATTTTCCTTTAAGTTTTGAAGAGAATCAGGACTTCTTATCGACTGACTTATTTTCGTCTGTGCGTCGTCTTTTATAGGTATAAACATTTGCCAAACGGCTTTATTTTTGTTTTAAATCGTTCCTTTCGTTTGAATCTTCGTCTGTCACGCCCTCCGTGTTAATTTCGATAACTATCGAAATTACGCAATCACGTGACCTTGTTTCCACCATGTTTGTTGTTGTTATTATTTTACATATCCTATACCTTTATTCCATGGATATTTTGAATGATTTTATTTGTTGGTAGGTATTCTTTTATTGTATTTTATTATATTTACTAATGCTTTACTTATTTATTTTTAGCCTAAATGTCTTGAAGCATTTGTACGTGAATAAATTATGTACTATCGTATATTTAGATGTACATTCAACAATGTCCTTTTATTTTGTGAATATCAGTGAATTTGCATAGCCAGCATAATGTTTTATTTTTTTTAATGGTAAACCAGACCACAATATTTATATTCTGGATGCATTGATGTATATCGAAAACAGATAAATCATATACCTTTGCGTGCATTTCTTGTCCCATGCAGAAGAATATACAATTGATCTTGTGACCGTGAAATAAGTGGTATTTATATATTTATTAATGTATATAGACCTTTGTTTAATATTGTATTTTTGGTTTTAGCTTGGTCTTTCTTAGAATATATTCGTGTAGAGAAGAAAATAAACAAATCGTGCCCCTTACGTACACTCAATACTATTTTGTACAGAAAATATAAGTGAAACGTGTATAGTGATACATAACATTTATTCTTGACAATGTTGGTGGTTATAATATTGATATCCTTTGTGATAATTCCTATTTTTGAACTATTATCGCTGCTAAAAGAATGTATTACCGGGTTGACCTACTTTTCTATTGACTGCTAGTAATACTGCTTTAAATTATTATATATCCTTTTTTATTAAACGGAGGTCAGTATTTGAGTATTGTTTTATAGATATTTAACATGATTTTTGTGCTCTAATTTATTTTAACATTGTTTTATATTTTTCATTTTATTTCTCATTGTGAATGCTGTTATTTTTACGGGTATGCAACCCATATTGCATTGTTGTGTATACTACTGCCTAGTTATGAATTTTTGAGCAAACACTAAATATAATTAAAACTACATACACTTACATTAATTAGTGAATTTATTCTGTATTTTATTTGTTAAAATATTTATTATAATTTATATCTAACATGTGAATTTATATTTACTTAAAATAAACATAGTGATATTTTATTTCTGTTGGTTCTTTATTTGTTTGGTTTCTTTATTTTATTTATTCATTTATTTACAAGAAAATACCACAGCAATACGTCACTGCTAGTCTCGTTCGGCGACCGTTACATGGCAGAGCATGACGCATCAGTCGTATAATACGTTACTGAATATTATACGCGTGTGTACATGTGTAAATGTAATAAATGTGCGAATACGGTTTATTTAATACGTTACTGAATATTATACGCGTGTATTTCGTATTATTAACCTCGCCTTGATGAAGTTTACACTTCTGCTGTGTGGTTTTAAGCACACACATTTTCTTGTTTAGTAGCACAATAAAATAATGTTCTAAACGACAAACAGGCAATAGCATATAAAGCGGGTATATCATTTTCTTGTTCCGGTGCCCGTCGTTTGTAAATACATTGTATGTTGCTTTTGTATAAATTGTTATTTAGTGTCATCAACCCAATGTTATTTAAATAAAAGAACAATAATGGTTTACAGTTTTCAAGAAAGGGTTGAAATTGTATTAATTTATGGAGCCGAAAATCAATGCGCTCGACGAACTGCCGCAACATTTAACAAAAGGCATCCGGATAAGATCACACCTCATAGATATATACTAAATCCTATTGAAAAATTTACTCGTACTGGATTTGTTATGTTACGTTTTTTTTGTGTGCCCTGTATGTCCTATTGATTCGGACTTATGTCCGGATATTTTAGAATTTTGATTCATTAATTTCGTGCACGTTGTATGTTATGTATGAATTTTGTTCCATTTATTTACCCTTAGAATTATTATTTTATTTTGTTTAGGTTTTGTCATTTGTACGCAGGAATATTTCTGTTAGAATTATTCTTATTCATTTCCTTTATTTATACGCGCTTGAAAATTATTGTTAATTTCTCAATGTGTCGACATCTGCCGTCAGCGAGCACTTGTTGGCGGTTAGCAGTTGCCTACTTCCGGCTACTCAGAATTCATTTTGGTTAAATGCTATTATGTGTTGTGGTAAGAGTTCTCTAAAAAAAATATAGCCCTCCTCTACTACCGTGTTTAGTAATTTTTTATTAGAAATTAGTGTGTTCATTTGCAATTTATTTAGCGTTAATTAAACTCTGGTTGTTAGTCGCTACCTTATGATTTAGAGCTGTATGTGTTGTATAAGTTGCGAAGTCGTACTTTAGTTCAGGTTGGGGTCGCTGCCGTCAACAATGTCGTTTCATGTACTATAATTGACATTTCTGATCTATCTTAAAATTTTGAAGTCATTCCGTCACTTTTCCATTGGTTGTCTTATTCAGAACAAGCAGAAGTGTTTTCCGACTGTGATCCCTTATTGCAATTTGTGTTGAACATTACCGATTTCCGTAAACTTACACGTACATGCGTGGATGAAGCCGTAATAAGTGGATTAGATTTTTGTTGTTAAAATTGTGACATATCTGAAATGAACTTCTGCTGCTAGAGCTACCGGCTAGCGTATTGGAAAATAATATGAGCCTCGTGCGAAAATGATTAACAATTTATGTTAATATCGAAGCCTGGAATTGCCTTGCCGCCAATTGAAGTGTGCTTAGTATTTTGGGGGAGTTCGTGATTTCATGGGAGGAATCCGTGCTCTTTAGAACCTTTTCACCTATTGATAGATAAGTGCCGTATATTCTAGTTTTATGTTTAATGTACTTACTGGTTGAGGAATTTGAGTATTTTAAATCTGAATGCTGACCTCAACAGTTCTGGAAATGAATACCTAAGTTTCATTTCGTCATTTTTCTTGTAATTTTAGTTAATTATAACCGAGCATTGTTGTGCCGGAAAGCTTGATTTTAGTAGATCCTTGATTTAATTTTTAAAAGACAATTAATCAAGGAATCCTTGTTCTATATTACAGATAAGCAGTAAATTTTAATTATTGTGTTGGGTGGTTACGAGGCCAAATTTTGAATTTTGTAACATTTGTCGATTTAGTTTTTAACTTTTGGGGACCTCAGCCCATTTTAATTGGTTTCATATAATTTACCACCTCATATTTTATCAGCCTTTGGTGATTTTGACCTGGCGATAATAATCTTTCATGTATACAGGGTGATCCTGTGTGATATTGTTGTATAATTACTGTAAAGTTGAGATCTTAACAATTGATTTACTCTTTGCCTAGTTTAGTACACATTTAATGATATTCTGGTAACGTATATAGGCTGTCCGAGAAATTCGCTCACTCCTATCCACTCATTTGACTTTCATGTACATTTATTTACTAAAAACTACTACTTCCGGTCTACTTATTTCTCTGAAAATCTAATCAGATCTCAAGAGATAGATTATACTCCTAAACATAAGATGTGGAGTTGATAGCTTGAGCCGTTTGCCCGCTATCGTGATGAGAGAAAGAAGACTATTTCTGGAAAATTGTCCGAATTTTAAAGCTTTGCAATTTTTTTGAGTATGCCATCTCGTTACACAAAATTTTTGTTGTAGTTATTCCTATCTCATACGTAATGTAAGGAAGTATTGTGATGACAAAAGTATTCGAGCTCGAGTGAAAAGACTTAAAAGACATATTTCGTTTCTCTTTAGTTATTTACGTTATTTTACTATTTTACTAATGACTTATGTGTGACAATAGTTTAAAATTCGAGGATCACATATTTGATGGTGCCAAGAACAAATTAAAACACCTTCTCAAAATTTAGAGTACATTAATAGATAAAACGCAGTAAGTGGGGCTAATAATGCGTTTTTAGTTTTAGTCAGTGAGTCCAAAGTGCTAGAGATAAAAGTGTAAAACCCACCATTTTAGGCGTCATTTATTCCACATCCATTTTCCCTTAATCACAAAATCCGTCAACTTTGTCAAATTTAAACCTACCTTTAATTTAATATGAATCAGCCTGTATAGACAGATAAATATATTGCCAAGACATATTTTGCATACAACTTTGAGAGTGAATTATGTATTATAAATTTTATTCAAAAATATTATATTAGTGTTCAACATTAAAGACAACAGTAAAGTGGGTTTCATTATTATGAATTGTATATATATATTAAATAAAATTCAACTATAATCTGGATTTACAATATTTTAAAGATATTTTAAATTCAATAAACACATAGAAATATAACCCTGAAGCACAAATAATAATAATAAATAGTAAAATGTGCCTGTTAAAACTTCTTGTTTGTAAATGCGCTTGTACGTACAAAGCACAACCAAGGCGTATATTTTTTTTATTTCAAAGACTATTCTTCTGTATGTTCGACAGAGTCGGGTATATAAGAAGTATGTCGTCACTTTACTTGAAGTAGAAATTAAAATAGCAAGCTAGATCTTGTTACATCTTAGTACCTTGTCTCCAAACTAACGCCGAACGCCTAGCGGTCGTCTCCAAAATATGTTGCCAATAATTATCATTAGATTTGTTACATTTGAAAAGACGCGTTCAACATTTAATTCATTCACCCCTGTATATTACTTGTTAAATATTTCTAGATCAGTCTTATTGAAATTATATTTTAAATTTTTAATAAAGTACGACTTAAAATTTTCAACATTAAAATCTGCGTCGCATATAAATCTTCGATTTAAAATATTTAGTTTATGAAGGACCCTTTGTTCAAAAAATAATATTGACGACGTATGCCTTTTTGTCTGTCTAAAATTATCTAAATAGTTCTCACAGTTCCTTGTGTGCCGGAATTGTGTATTTTGTATTTTATTGTAACTTGATCCGTCTGATTGATGCCAATAGTTCTCAGGAACATTCTTCTCCCACCTCCGAGTCTTTTAAAGGGCTAAGCACGTCCAAAATTATTCATTATTAGTACATCATTCATTATTATTACATTAAATTAAAGTTAGTACGATGCATCACAGTAAGTGTTAGTAAAACAGATATAAATACCGGTGCCCTTTTGACAAAGGGGACTTTGTCAAAAGGGGACCGGTATCTATCTATAATAGATCGAGGTCTAAATATCCAGAAATATAAGGATACTCTGTTATGCGATCTGCCTCCTTCTAAAATAAGATAATTATGGAGCATTTAGTGTCTTCCAATTCACGGAAAGTAATCCGGATTTAAGAGACAATTGTTCACCGATACCATCTATGCCAAGGCCAGTCCTCAATACACGGACCAAACCGGCAATTGGGGGCCATCCGTCGGAACTAGGAACTCCTTGCGAGTACTACAAACTACACCTACCAGGTATATACATTATCAACCTTTTGTAGTGCCGCGAAATTAATTAACTACGAAACTGTCAGTAATATCTTTTTTATATAATATCGTAAAATATTACTGAGTACAACAAAGCATGTACATCAAGAGTCTTTTTGGTGTTTATCTAAATTTGTATATGTTCATTAAATCTTTGTGTTTGTCTAAATTTGTTTACGTTCTTTAAAATCTGTGTGTTGTAATAGTTACTATTATCTTCGTTTTTTGTTGTTGTATATATGGTCAAATTATTTTGAATGTATTAAATATTAGTAAAGTTTTGATACTTGTAATATTGAGTTCATAGAAATTTTAAGATAAATGGTGCACCAAATTTGATCAATTAGTTTACCGAATTTGACCAATTAATTTTATTAGATTGTTTATTTGTTGAATCTGTTCATACTATTTTGGTTTTCTGTATGGACCGCCTCACTAAAATTTAGTTTTCTTTGTTTTTGTAATGAATTTAAATTTAGTGTAAATTGGGTCATTTTTAACAACTAAAATTAAAGTTATATTCGTTTATTCAACAATCATTTATATTTTGGTTTCAATATTTCTTCTGTGTAATTAATACTTCAATTAATATTATTATTGTAATGTAACTAAATTTTATATTTCAAAATTCTCTTGTTTTTATTTCATAAATTGTTATTGCTTTTATTAATTTGTTTCCTTTGAGGTAGGCCTAGTATTAGTTAGGGCAATTTTCCATTTTAATTGTACAATACTTTAACAACAATGACCGGGCATTAGTTAACATCTTTTTGAGTAATCTCACGCTCCTACTAATAATCTGAGCTAGATATACAGGGTGGGTCACAGATATAATAACATCGACGGTTCTACTTCGAAGTCAACATCTGGAAATATTATTAATCATAAGCGATTAATAATAATTATTAACGGTAAGTGCATGCTCTGATTCACACAATTATCTTGCACCCTGGTTTTGTAGATCTCATTAATTGGTGACGCCGCGACGAGCATAGTCACTAATTAATTGAGTGTTTCTGGAGAGAATATTGATTGATTGGAGACGCCGCGACGAGCATAGTCTCTGATCAATTAATTTATTTCCTATAGAGGTTTTTCCAAATAATACATCGGATATCTCTAATCTCCCTTATCTGTTATTTAAAGTACCTACTTACTAAATTTTGAAAAATTTTATTAAACGTACAAAAATACGGTCTTCCACCGCATCCAGCTCGGTTTCTACACTTAACCTTAAAACTTATATTTTAATATATTATTATAAATTTCGACTCACATTATTATGTTCATAAAAATGACATAAAAAAGGCATTGTCTTGTTTTTCTAAGCCCTATTTTATTAGCTTTAACTCCATGAATATTACGATTTATTTGTAGATTATGGTAGAGCATTACCTATTCAACAGCATTAGAATATACACGATGACAATAAAACACTAATCTTTATTTATTACTGTAAGGTCTATTCAAGCAAAAGTTAATATTTAAAATTTCTAATATTACTTAAAGACGGTCCACAAAAACTCTCTCCGTAAGAAGGTAGTGGATATGCATCACAAGCGAAATTAACACTCATGAATAAGTAAATAAATAAGTCGGAAGTAAGCGGCTTTATTAAAAGCGTGTAAAAATAGATATTCACCAGACGGTAGAGAGGGCAGCCGGCACATCGTTCACTTCAGAATTTCTCATTAGTGTGCCGTTGAATTTATAAAATATCATATAAATTCCTTAAATAATACAAGGCAGTAAATACTACATACTTATCTGGAGGGCTCTTGTGAATTTAATAAACCGGGCGGTATTATAATATTATGATTCGTACATAATAAGTTCTGGAAATGGATTAAAATCGATCCTACATAAACTACAATAATTTTATGCAACACAGTCGTCGACAAGCGAAATTCTGACTCAAGAGAACACTAGCTTAAACCCTTCCAAATGAGAGGGTAAAATGTCATATCTGCATGAAAACGACACTGGAATGCTATGCTATTTGAAAACAACCAAGGTACTGCCAATAATTAAAGCAATAATTACGATGTTATTCAACAAGTAGGTTTAAATATACCGGGTGGTGCAATAGTGTGTCGGCGGAGCTTAGTGTGAAAACTAATAACGCTGCAGCAATGAGACTTTACGTACGGATGTAGTATGCGACTGTGCATTTTCTAATTTTATTTACAAATATACAGGGTGTTCCAAATTTTCGCAACCACATTCAACTTTTTTATTTTAAATACATTGCTATACTTTCTAGATATTATAATGATAGCCATTCAAATTATCTTTGCAATGATATATGGATATGTGCACTTCAGACTGTTCGTTTTGATTTTATTGATAATATTGTTAAAATCTTGACAGTTGCAGCATCTAACATTTTAAGCTGTAGTCTGTAAATGGGTAGAATGCCTCACGTAACTCTTGTGTTACTAATTTATGGACTAACACGTTATTTGTTTTGAGGTTGAACAAAGTGAATAAATATACAGTGTGTTAAATATGTCGTGTCTAAGTTATCGATCTTTATTGGTTATTTTCTCGTTTTTTTTAAATCTAACCTATAATATTTTTATAAGTCAGCATATTCCTTGTAAAATCGCCTTTAAAATGGTACCAATAACATAGTACTTATTTCTAGTATTTTCAAAGTTATAACCCTTTAATGGGATATACTCATGTTTATAATATGCAATATGTGGGGCATCTAATAGTTGGTTGGCCTTGGTTTAAAAAAAAATGGCTGTACAACCAAACGTCAAATCTCTACTTCAAAAGTCCATAAAAAGTCGTTTTCTGTACTTTCTCTTTTCTGTAATTGCGTTTTGTTGTTATAAATTAAGTTCGCCTAGTGAATTATTAATTTCCGTTTGTTTGTTAGTAGTTGTTACGTGTTGTATTTACCTTGTTATCAGTTATATCGCTTTATTGACATTATTTCTCATTTAGATACCATAATAGTTTATTGTTGTTTTTGCTTTAAAATGAATTTTTCGAAAGAGGAGCTCATAGACATGGTATTTGCTCTTGGCGCTAGCAACAGAAATCCATTTTTAGCATCAAGAACATATGCGATGGAATATCCCGACCGAAGAGCACCGGATAGTAAAACGTTTGAAAATTTGTTAATAAGGTTTCTTCGAACGGGTTCAGTGAATTACGTCGAACATGAAAGAAGTAAGACTATGATTACAGAAGATAATGAAGTGATAGTCGTCCAGTCCATTGTGGAAAATCCGCACGTATCTACAAGGATAATTTCGAAACAACACGGGATAGAAGTCACTGCTGTAAAAAGGATTTTAAAAAAACATAAGTTTCACCCTTACAAAATTCATAATCATCAAGGCTTATTACAAACGGACTTTGAAAGGAGACTAGTGTACTGTGAATGGCTACTTTTACAATTACGACACGATATAACTTTTCTAGATCATGTGCTTTTCACAGATGAAGCAACATTTGCTAATTGTGGAACCACAAACAGAAAAAATACCCATTATTATGACACTACAAACCCACATTTTGTTCAGCCCATTTTATATCAACAAAAATGGAGTGTTAACACATGGGGAGGCATCATAGGAATCACTATTATTGGTCCATTCTTTTTTGATAATACTTTAAATTGTGCAATCTACACAAATTTCCTACAAAATAATTTACCATTGCTATTAGAAGGCCTCCCAGATAACGTCATCAGGAGATTGTGGTACCAACATGATGGTGCACCAGCATATTATGGTGCTGCTGCAAGAGCACATTTAGATAGAGTATTCACCAATAAGTGGATTGGGAGAGGAAGTTTGATAAGCTGGCCACCACGATCACGAGATCTCACACCTAGTGATTTCTTTATGTGGCCAACTGTAAAAAACATTGTTTACGCAACACCTCCTACAACAACAGAGAACATGCAGCAACGAATAAGAAACGCTTTTCTTCAATTAAGTGAGAATAACTTAGCTGAGAATGTAAGTCTGTCGATACAGAGGCGGTTGAGAGCATGTGTAGAGCAGAATGGAAATATATTTGAACACATTTTAAATTAAGATTGTTTTATTATCGAAAATTTTCAAAATGTATTTCTAAAACTAATGATAAAGCATTTAAAAAACAGGTGTTTGTTAAAATTACTTTGTTTTATTTTCATGGCCAACCAACTATTAGATGCCCCGCATTTTGCATGTTATAAACATGGGTATATCCCATTATAGGGTTATAACTTTGAAAATACTAGAAATAAGTACTATGTTATTGGTACCATTTTAAAGGCGATTTTACAAGGAATATGCTGACTTATAAAAATATTATAGGTTAGATTTAAAAAAAACGAGAAAATAACCAATAAAGATCGATAACTTAGACACGACATATTTAACACCCTGTATATTAATTCACTTTGTTAAACCTCAAAACAAATAACGTGTTAGTCCATAAATTAGAGACACAAGAGTTACGTGGATCTACCCATTTACAGACTACAGCTTAAAATGTTAGATGCTGCAACTGTCAAGATTTTAACAATATTATCAATAAAATCAAAACGAACAGTCTGAAGTGCACATATCCATATATCATTGCAAAGATAATTTGAATGGCTATCATTATGATATCTAGAAAGTATAGCAATGTATTTAAAATAAAAAAGTTGAATGTGGTTACGAAAATTTGGAACACCCTGTATATTTGTAAATAAAATTAGAAAATGCACAGTCGCATACTACATACGTACGTAAAGTCTCATTGCTGCAGCGTTATTAGTTTTCACACTAAGCTCCGCCGACACACTATTGCACCACCCGGTATAATTAAACGAAGTTTTTCGTTAAATAAAACTTAATGGGTTGTCCCTAATGTCTATTAACAATGATAATGTAAAATGACATGACGTAATAAGATTTTATTCCTCATACATCAAGCATGACAAAAGTTCGTAATATAACTGGAAATACATTTGATGTTAAAATTACATTTTAATAAAGCACAGCTACGTGCATTACTAAGTAATTACCCCAACTGACATATTGCTGTAACCTTAACGCGACAAAGATTGCATAAATATTCAAAAGTATGCTGAGGATACATTAAAATTGTCATATCTTTACCTGTAAGTCTATTCCTTAACAGCATTTCATTTATAATTGCCTGTGAATTCTCGCAGTATCTTCCTTCTTTTTCTTTGGTGTGTCTCTTATTTAGTTTATATTTGGATAAGGTCAATAATTAAATACAAGTATAAATTCCATAAAATCTTTATAATCCTCTTTCATAAAAACAGTAAGAAAACATTGTTATTTTGTGGCTATATCAAGAATTTTCTTGTACCATAAAAGATCATAGAAGGAGCATATAATTTTTTTATACTGATTTAAAAAAAAAAACATTATCTCGCTATTTTCGCCTTTAATATAACAATATTTATTGATTCTTAAAATAATCTTTCCCATACGAAACTAATTTTATTTCAACAAAGACATACATTCACACATAGTGCCTTTGATGATCTAAAACTTCGCAACGTGAATGTCTTGAAAATGACCTATTCCAATCGCTAAATGCAAATATTCGCACATAGTACATTTAACGGCTTGGCGCTTGCCCATCAAGAACATCCCTGTCTATTCGTATTTATTTATTTGAAATCTTAGACTGACTAAAATAATCGTTAATGATGCCTAATGATTCGCTGAGAGCAAATATTTGCACAAAGTACTCTCAGTGCCTTCAACACCATTAACCATCTTCCCACTATTACAAAAAAAATGAATCACCAATTTAACAAGATAATATCCGTTCAAATTAATGATTCTTAACGTCTTGCTAAAAGTAAATATTCTCCCATAGTACTTTTAGAGTACGTCTTACACCATCAATTATTTAAACTGGAATAGTTTATTTCAAACTTACTTAAATTCATCATACATTTTGTCAAATTCCACTTTATTCATGTCCTCCATTTTGAACAAAATTATAATATAACGCAAAATGATATTATCAAATGCAAAATTAACTAACGATAAGTAAATAAAATTAAACTTGAATTTAAAAAAACAAAACTTAATACATTGAAAACTAATAATGAATTTGTCGTAGTGTATTAAACCCCTACTTTCATTCCTTTTTACTATCGCAAAAGATCTCAAAATTTTATACGTCTAACAAGTACTTTGTGTTTATGCATACAAATCTTCTAGAATGTATTTTAATTTATACATTTAGTATACCTATACATAAATGTAACAATGTGTCATCTCGGATAAAGAGTACCTTTCCAAATATATCCTTTTTATGTTTTTTAAATATAAATATAAGGTATTTACTATGTTTTTAAATATGATCATAAAACTCTCTCATGAATTGGGATTATTATGGCTGTCTGAAATCTATTTTTGTTCATTTAAATTGATTTTTTCATCTCGAGCGCCTTGTTTGGCCTTGCTCATACAATTTAATGGCATTCAAATGATTCACTCTTTTTATTGTTCCATCCTTTAACATAATTCTTTCTCTATTATTTACTTTTAGTACGTGTTTATTTTTGAACAGTGGTCCATTTCTTAAAGTGTTTAAAGCTATTCTACCTCCTTATGAGAAATTTGGCTCTGTTTCTTTATATTCGAACCATACCTTGTGCTTGTCTCTTCTATAAAAATATAGAATGCATAGATTTATTTTGTGTTTGTTGTTTTTTTTTATTCCTAAATTCTTAGTATTTAAGCTTAATTTTTATATATAGATCTTCTTAATGACATTGCCCCTTAAAGGTTAGGCAACCCATTTTTAATTGTTGAAAAACTTTTAACTTATTCTTATTATATCAGAATATACGAAAAATTAATGTTCTTATTCTATAACTTAACTGTTTATTATTTTTTTATAATTCTTAAATATATAAAGATCACGGCAATATGCATATACTTCAAAACAAACTTACATCGGACTTATAAATATATTTTACCTGGAATCGCTTCTTCATTAATCTCCTTCCCTTCCTCTATAAGGGTGAAAAGTACTACCAGGGAAATAAGTAAGCGATAGGTGGTATTTTTGAACCTTCCCTTCTCCGCAAACAGGCACAGCGGCGTCAAGAATCCTTGTACCGCGTGACCCAAGTTTTCCTTTCACCGACAAAATGAAGCTTATTTATAAAGAAAAAAAACAAATTTTGTGTAAAGCTATATTGAAATATACACTACATACTTAATAAAAAAAAATGTGGTAAAATCTTTAAAATGTGTCAGTGGCAGGCAAAAAACAAAACATTAACAAAAATTTTCATTTTTGGAATAGACTGTTTTCATTATTACGATACAAATATTTTTTGAAACATGTTCATCTAAATTAAAATCAAAATTTGGTTTAGTTTTCCTTAAATTTGAAGTTTAGTAGAAAGCATTTAAATTCCATTTGTAATTTACAACCTGCCTGCACTAATCGACACAGTAAGTATGAAAGACGTTATTTATGGCCACTTATTAACAAGCATTCTCAATGTTCAAGATCACTACCAAAGATTTAAAAATTAACAAGATAGGCCAGTCTTAATACTTGTCATGGAACTCTTGACAGCGCGCTGTGGTTGTAATACCAACTATGACTAAAAATAGTCACAAAACCGCGCGAAAATACAAATCTAAAATTAAGTATATAGTTGTATAATATATCTTTGATTATAATACACATATGCATTGAACATTACAAAAGTTATACAATGATTAACATGAACAATTGATATTCAAATTGCAACATGTTAATCATTGAATGAACTTCGTAAATACCAATAAATCCATATATAAAATAAAATAATATATACATACGAAATGAAAAAATGAAAATCCGAAGAATTAGTAGTTACTGTATATTACACAATAAATAAAATATATTAAAGAAAATAAAAATAGATATATTTTGTACGAAATATTACACAGCTGTACCTTTTGTTAATAGTAATACCGCGCGATCATTTAAATTCTAAATTAGAGCTGGCTGTGAAATTTAAATTAAGTTGGTATATAAGTACTAATTTACAATTTGAATTGTCAAAGTGACGTTTCAAAATGTTAATTAGTCAATAATTGACATTCTGGACAACCTAATAAAAAAAATCCCGCCTGCTATAATCTAGAATTTAAATGATCGCGTGGTAGTAGCGTCATATCCTTATTTTTATAATTAAATAATGCTTATCTGTTGCTGTTAGACTTTTAAGTATATAATCAATATTGTACTTAAATATGTATATAAATTGTTTTTACTTAGTTATTTTATTGAGAACACAATCATACAAATATCCAGCAAAGTGTTCGCTTATAAATTACATACATACAATATTGAGTTAATATAATGTACCTATTTCACAAACCCGATGGCTTTTATACACTTTAGCAGGATTGGTCCTTTAGGGATAGATCACCAGTTCTTTTAACCCACTGATTATATATCTGCTCAATGTTGATTTTGTAAATACATACAAAACAATAATTCTTTACATTTGCACACTATTTGCACTTATGTATTCATCCAAATAAGGAAAGAAACCGTCTTTCGGTGAAGTGCTATGAGTAGGTACACGTGATTACAGAATACTTGCTACGACCATAGTTCCTCACAACTTACAACAAGTCTTAATAACCAATGAAACTCAATACAAACAACACAACGCAACAATTTGATTATGAATTATCAATGACGCATATAATTTTAGGTTAGGATTTTCACAAATAACGTGCTTTTATGTTTCGATGTGACGATTTATTTTCGGTAAACTTCGTATATCATCTACTGGCGCTTAGTGTTTGTAATAGGAACTAAAATAAAATTCTAAATTGGTAAAGACCGTGACCAGACACTACTACTCCAGCGAGGCACGCCCTAGAAACCAAACTAACCTTCGGCGGGGCCAAGGCCAAGGTATTGGGGAGATTCCGACCTAATACCACCCTGCAGAGCTGACGCGTCGCTTGCGTCCCCTTTCAAAATATACAAAATGCATTAAATCCGGGATAGGAAGCTCGCTGCATCACCATTGCCGACTAAATTTATGAACTCTAACTAGAAACCGTGCCAATCGCCTTAAACGTGAATATTTAAAAAATTAAATGCAAATAATTTCTGTATGTAATGTTTTGATATTTTTAATCCCGGGCAAGAATTCAAAATATTATTAGCTGTTTAATAGTTTTAAATTATTATTCTGAATGTGAGTCTGAGTAGGTACTGTTAATCAAATTTTTCGTGCCTGGAGATGATATAATTTTAACTTGATTGAGGCAAGTGTCAAGTCAATATCTGATGTGTGGGTACCTGTTGATACAGTCACTCACGAAATATAAAAAAAATCATTTTATAAATAAGGGTTATTTTGCAAGTGGCGGTGAAACTTAGGTTGCGGCCGAAGGTCGGTTTGATTCCTATGGCGTGGCTCGCTGGAGTAGTAGGGGGTGCCGATGTCTTCCCCAATGACTATTCTGTCGAGAATGTTCGTTAATAAACGGCCATAAATAACCAAACTTTAATTTAGGTTGCAAATAATAAATTGAATTTAGAAGCTTTTCACTAAACTTGAAATTTAAATAAACTAAGTTAAATTTTTGATTTAATTTATATGAAAATGTTTCAAAAAGATCTGGATTATCATATTATAAGAAGTCGAGACCAAAAATGAAAATGTTTGTTACTGTTTTGTTTTTTGACTGCCAGTAACACATTTTAAACATTTTGCAGAGTTTTTTTATTAAGTATGTAGTGTACATTTCAAACTAACTTTACATAAAATTTGATTATTTTATCCATTATAAATAAGATCCATTTTGGCAGTGGCGTTACGTCACCCGGTAAAAAAAAATCATTGAGAATATTTCGAACAGCCTAAGATTCTAAGCAATATTGCACAGGTAAGGTAAACAGAATTTGTCATACATTGTTAGTAGATTTAGACGATAGTGGCGAAGCGCTATACTTGACTACGACGAGGGGAAAGCAAAGTGCTTGTGCGATTGGCAATAAGAATTGCCAACACTAGTTATACTCATATTCGTTCAGCGCGGTTCATCGAAAATATTGCTACTGTTGCTTATAGAATGCGTCTAAACGCAAGAATCTTAACTGGCCACAAATCTCAGCAATAAACATTAGTCGTACTACTCTAAGAAATATTCTGACAAAGAACTTAGACTATTCGTTTACAGGCTCCAGTAATTAAAGCAAAATGACCACCTTATATACTATAGAATTACTATTAAATCTGGGGTGAGCCCGGATATTCTCCTAACATATTACTTTGGCCAGGTCCACTCGGTGATGTCCTATGCGATCTTGGCATGGGGCTCATCGTCTGGCCTGGATAGAGTATTTAAAATGCAGAAACGTGCAATACGTATTATGAATGGGGTGGGTAGTAGGGTTAGCTGCAGATCACATTTTGCCTCGATGAGGGTGTTGCCGCTACCGTGTGTCTACATCATGGAACTGTTATTGTACGCGAAGGACAATCTTAATAGTTTGACACATTTGAGTAGTTATCATACGTACAACACGCGGAATATATTACAGTTAGAGATACCGAGGCATAAACTTGCATTTTATGAAAAGAGTCCACACTTAATAGCTATAAAAGCATATAACAAGCTACCAAATAACGTAAAAAATATCGGGTGCAGAGAGATCTTTAAACGTACAATAAAAGCGTCTTTGTTGCGTGGGTGTTACACTCATTGTCAGAGTTTTTAAATGAGATCTGAATTACAATTGGTGTTTTCGTATTAGTTTGTATCCATATTGTCTTTTTATGTATGTTGTATATGTAATAGCATTGTTGACATATCCCATACTACTATGTAGTCGAGAGGACAAATAAATTATTATTATTATTATTATTATATATTTAAAATAATTTAAAGTAATAAATTACTAAATTTAACAAAATTATATTAAATGTTGAAAGATACGGCCTTCTACTTGCGTATATAGACCAATTCTTTGTAGAAGCTGTTGGAGCGTTCGAGAGTTTCGGCAGATACTTCTCGGCAAACATTTCGTATTCTTGTTTTCATATTCTCTCTTGTTGTTGGTTCTTCCTTATAACTTTGCATTCAATATATCTATCCCCAAAATAAATCCAATTTACATGTATTTACAACTTTTTTCTTACTTTAAACATAATGTGATGCTAAAGTGTGTTTAAGTATTTCCTTGACTATCGCAGAGATGTGATGTAAATTACAAATAACAAAAAAAAATGAGGTATGGCCACCACACGACTTTCTTATACGTATCAGCGTTTCTAATTATAAAATATTCAGAATTTTTTTTGTACAAAAATTATTCAAAATCCTGTTCTAAGTACTTGTATTCTCTTAATAAATTTCTATAGAATGCATACTTTGCAAGATATTCGAAAAAAAGTGCTACTCGCTAAGAGTAAAAGTAATACTTCCGGTCCGAATTTTGAAATTTCATGTATACAAAAAACACTGCAAATCCAGCTATAAATACTTTTGTACTCTTGACAAATACATATAAAATGCATAATTTACAACATATTTGCAAAAAATCGTTATTCGATAAGAATAAAAGTGTTACTTCCGGTCCGAATTTTGAAATTTTTTTTTGTACAAAATGTATTGAAAATTAAGATCTAAATACTTTTATACTTGTAACGTACCTGTCTAAAAAGCATAACTGGCTAAATATTCGCAAAAAACTGATTTTCGATAAGAGTAAAAGACCTATTTCCGGTAGGAATTTTAAAAAACTTTTTTAATAAAATTCTTCTCAAATTTAATTTTGAGTATATTTTAATTCTTTATAAATTTGTTTAAACTTAGTAATTGACGAAATATTGGCAAAATTCAACTTTTTTACTGAAACTACTACTTCCACACAGACACACAGACAGACAGACACACAGACATTTTTTAAAAACAACTTTTTCGGTATCAAGAGACTACAAAACGTGGACATCTGCAGAAATCTCGAGGTCGAAAATTTTCTTCATCACAATACTTCCTTATGCTACGTATAAGAAAGTAAAACTACGTATAAGAAAGTAAAAATGAACTAGTCTCAGGTGTACCAAATATGACTGAGTATAAAAATACATTTTATTTCGGGTTAAAATAAATAAAATTTCAGAACAACAAGGCACAAGAAACAATAACGAAAATAGCAATAAGCAATATTAACATAAGTCAATAACACGACGATTGTTTTATTCTTTTAAGACAAGTTTGACAGAGTTTAACATTTTTGCATCAATAGCAAAAATATTTTTCCATGGCCACCGTGATTTTTACTTCTCCATAGATAAGATTTAAATATCTTCTAAAACATCAAAGATAAGTATAGGACACACTTAGCAAAAAAAAGTGGCTATTGAGCAACTTAATATGATTCTGTAAAAAATATAAAGGGCTTTCCATTTAAAATAAGTAAGTCTTTTGTTTTAAAATTTTCTTCACTATGCAATACTTTCGCGAACACCCAGTATAAATTGAAAGAGGTTCTGCATATAAGTATCACTTGGCACACCTTTTGTCTATGCCATACCAAGTTATTTTATGTTCTGTCATGTCACTCTTGAATTATAGGCAATTAAAAAAAAACAGCTCTAAATGTCACTTTTTAACTTTAATAATTAATAACTCGAAAATTATTAACTTTAACGAATAATTACTCTTAAGAGGGGAATTGCCCTGTTTTGTCGGTCTGTAGACAGCGGTCCAGAAAATTACTAATTTCTTGAAAAATAAATAAGACAGAAAAATGGAACAAACTTCATTCAATAGAGAATTGATGAATTTATGTCTCTCGTGTAATGTTTTTTTGAAATTGTCCTTATTATTTGTTTATTAGAGAGTTAAAATCAGCAAAAGTAGAGAGAATAGGAAGCTTCAAAACGTGTATTTACTGACGAAATAAATTAAATCTGCCACACGACGGACATAGATAGATGTTTTTTATAAGCGAAAAAGTCATTGTTTCGGTAATTAAAAATTTCTTCTTCGTTAATTTGTACACAATTATGAAGGCTTACAGCGAAATATCTGAGGTTTTTCTATCGTTAGAAAGTGCTGCTCCCGGCGGCGCCAGGGATAGTTAACACCCACTCCAGTGATATGAATCAGTTTGTGTTACTTACACCAATATCTAGGGATGGATTCAGGTAATAATTTATCCTCTTCTTTTTATGTTCGGCTATCTGGGATGTTTATTAGATTTTCGCTGTTAACCGGCGAGTATTTAGAATTGTGATTTTTGGTGTGGCGGTAAAGGTGTGTTAAAACTAAAAATTGTAAACAGTTTAGTTAAAACAAAACTTTTATTTCTTGAGGTTTCAGTGTGTTGTGAGTGTTGTGCATAAGAAATAAAATTGCCATCATGCACCCCCGGAAAAGCAAAAAATATAGACTACGTTTGTCAGCTAAACGCAAGAGAACGTCTAACATCGGCAAATTCAAAAGGTATGTAATAAAGCAATAGGCATTACTACTATTGGATTTATAAAAAAAAAAGTAGGATAGAAATATATAAATCAATCTTTTGAAATATTTTATCCCCGGAGACAAGAATGGTACATTTCAAAATACACTTTATATCGTTTTTTTACTTTTTTATACGTAGTATAAGGAAGTACTGTGATGATAAAAGTTTTCGACTGCGAGATCTTTGCAGACTCCACGTTTTAAAGTGTCTTGATACCGAAAAAGTGGTTTTTAAAAATGTCTCTCTGTGTGTGTGTCTGTCAGTATGTGTGTGACCACGAGAGCGGTCAAACGGCTACAGCCATTTTTTACTCGTAAATTTTGTATTTACGAGTATAATCCCCTCTTGAGATCTGATTAAATTTTCAGTAAAATCGGTAGACCGGAAGTAGTTGTTTACTTCAGTGAAAAATCGAATTTTGCCAATATTTAGTAAAATACTAAGTTTAAACAAATTTATGAAGAATTCAAATGTACTCAAAATTAAAGGTTAGAATTTTATCATAAACGTTTTTCGAAATTTCTGCCGGTAGTAGGTCTTTTACTCCTATCAAAAATTAGTTTTTTGCAAATATTTCGCAAGTCCTGCTTTTTAGGCAGGTACATTACGAGTATAAAAGTATTTGAAACATAAGTTCCAATAACTTTTGTATAAAAAAAATTTCAAACACACTTTTACTCTTATCGAATAGCGATTTTTTACAAATATATCGTAAATTATGCATTCCGTATATATATTTTCCAAAAGTACAAAATTATTTAGAGCTGGATTTGCAAAATTCGGACCGGAAGTAACACTTTTACTCTTAGCGGGTAGCAAATTTTTTCGAATATCTTGCAAAGTATACATTCTATAGAGACTTATTAAGAGAATAGAAATACTTAAAATTTTGAATAATTTTTGTATAAAAAAATTCTTAAAATTGTATAATTTGCAACACGCATACGTATAAGAAAGTCGTGTGGTGGCCACACCGCATTTTTCTTCAGTAATTTCAATTTGTAACAGTAAAAAAGGTGTACGTACTGTTAGTAATAATGATTTTGTTTTTTTTATGTTCAAAATGCTGATATATGGCCTTTATTTGTGTTTCTCAATTTTTTAAATAGTTAGGTGTAGAGCAAAGAATATCTAAGTACACTAAATGTTATTTTTCCAGAGCTCGACAATTTGATCTTCCATGTGTAACAAAGGCCATATTGGATACTAACAACATAATGAAGGAAAACACTTGGGGTGGATTCTTCTATGGCGGAACCGTCTACAAAGATTGACAATGGACACGTGCTGGCATCAGAAAGCATTATATTGCTAGTTTCCCCGTCGCCCAATTCAATTGCTTCTATAGAAGAATCTGTACACTCAGAGGATGAGAAGGTGTTCATAGATTTACAAAGACCATTAGAAGGATCAACAATTTGTGAAACTGATCCTACTGTACCAATCAGATCAACCTCTGAAACATGTAATATTGACAGCGAAATTAGTACATCAACATTTAATGAAAAACCGCGACAAAAAAACAATGACAGTAATGCGATAGAAGGCACCCGTATAGTTTAATTGCAACAATTCATTGATGCTTTAGTAACCTTAAGCAAGCATGCAGAAGATACTTTCGGATGCACTCTCAGCAATTTGAAACTCGTTGACGAATGCAGGCATGGTCTTCAGTCAAAATTATATTTTAAATGCAATCTATGCAATTACATTGGTGCAGTCTCTACATGTCCAGAAAAGTCAAATACAGTGGACATCAATACGGCAGCGGTTGTTGGGATAATGAATATTGGCGCTGGGTTTTCTCAAATGACGTCGTTTCTAAGTTCCATGGATATACCTTCGATGGGCTATAAATTATATCAAACAGCACATAATACCGCCTGTAATGCATTTGATAATGTTGCGTGGGAGTCAATGAAAGAAGCTGCCGAAGAAGAAGCTAAATTAGCAGTTGAATCGGGTAATGTCAGCGTAGATGGAATACCAGTGATCACTGTGGTTGCTGATGGTAGCTGGGCATAAAGGTCATATCGTGGTGGTGGCAGCTACAATTCATTATCAGCTGCGGCTATAATTGGGTTTAAAACCCGAAAGGTGCTATTTCTGGGAATAAAAAATAAATTCTGTATACTGTTACTGTACTGTACTGTACCATGTCATATGAATTGGACAGGTTCTTCTAATGCTATGGAATCTGCCATAATAAGTTCTTATGTTTTTTTTTCATATGCAACTTTACAATTATCTGGGAAACCCACTAAGCCCATTATTAGCAAATATTTACATGAATCACTTTGAAGAAAGGTTATTCAGGATTAATAACACGTTAACTAAACAAATACATTAGTGAGCGAGGTACGTTGATGATATATTACGTATTTGGACAGGTACAGATGAACAACTAACAGAATCCTTAAAACTACTTAATTCGCTAAACTCGAAGATACAATTTACATTAGAAAAAGAATAAAATAATAAATTAATTTTTTTAGATATTACCGTATACAAAAACGCTAATAATATATCATAACCGACATTTTCCGATAATACACTACACGCGCATGCAAAACAATCCTTCCAAATAAAAATGTACTATGTATATAGAGCACTACACATACCATTAAGTACTGAGACCTTTAATGAAGAAATAAACACTATTAAAAACACAGCAGAAAATAACGGATATATTACCAATATTATAGACGATATAATAAAACATAGAGAAGGAAACAACATTAAATATTTATATCCGGAAATCAAAGAATTAAATAAAAATACTTGGCATGTGATTACTTATATCTCCCATCACAAACAAAATAAATAAAATATTAAGAAAGTTATACATTAAAATAGTATGAATCAATAAGACAAAATTAGGTACAATGTTAAATAACATCAAAGACAAAACAGATAATCTAGATAATCAGAAGTATACTTCATCAAATGCCTAAATTGTCAAGCTATATATATAGGGCAAAGTGGTAAAAGTATTAAAAAACGTATAGCCGAACACGTCAGAGACGTAAAATATAGCGTTAAAAATACAGGGTTCTCAAAACACTGTATAGAACAAAACCATTTGCCTGATATAAATATCTGTAATTTAATGCATAATGTAACAAAAAGTAAAAGACTAGATTTGCTAGAAATTAAAAAAGCTCAGAAACCAAATTTCTTAGTTACTAATACGCAGTTACATTTCTTAAATACTCCCTTCATAGACACAATTATATATATCTATTAGACACCAGCCTATATAATTATGAGAGCTGGGTATATAAGTTGTACGCTTACTTACATTAGGTTAGTTTTAGATAAGAACTCTTTGATAATGGTATAACAACCGAAACATATGTTTGATAATTCTAATAAAACTTTGTGAAACATAGCCAAGTGTGTTATTCTCGACAATTAAATTAAGTTAATAAATGTTTCACCAAGAAGTGTCTGCAGCATCAATCAAGGAAATTATATTATTATTATTAAATAAAGTATTAATATAAAAATCATTTTTAATTATAATATGATTTTCCTTTCCGTCTAGTAGTAGTCCCGTTGAAATATATTTAGTGCGGGCCTGTTACAACCCTATTGGATTTTAGGAAGTACAGACGGGTGACCGTCTTTGGTAATGGTCATTGGTGTCATTTATTGCACCCTCGTCTCCCGCTCCGCAAAGAAGTATACCCCTGGAGTCCAGGGCAAATCCACTCTTAATGAAAAATATTTCTACTTTAACGCGAAATCAAAATATGAACTTGGCTGTTCAATTTAAGAAAGTAAATTGCTTTTGTGTTAATAATTTATGGATCACGCTGTATAAACATATATATTTTTAAATTGTAAAGCAGTGACAACTCTATCAACTACAGTAAAAAAATTTTTAATTATTTTAATAATTATAGGGTAAATTTACTCACCCCTGTGTATATATGTATATACATATTGTTCTAAAGTGAATATACAAGCTATTGTAAGTAACTCCACAATTAGCAAATCAATAATAAATTGTTGAAATGTAAAAATTATATGTTCTATAATTTTATCTCAGGGTAAGAATTTTATCATTTAGTACTATTATAATAATATTAAAATGCCTCGTGCTATTTCAGTACTCTTTTATAATATTTACTATATATATTTTTAAACACATAGAACATGAGACTCAATATTTGAATTATTTGAATTTAATACCTGCTTGATGCTCTTAAACCGGTCCTGTATACTTCAGTAGTTATCTCCTAGTCATATGATTACATTAGTATTTTAAGGTTTATGAAATTGGTACTACGAGTTCAACTGTAATATCGATCTAACTAAATCAACTACTTTCTATAAACTTTACGTATACTATTTTTTTTAAAACTGCTAAGATTTCATGAAATAAACAACTTTAATACATCTTTAATATCTCAATGAGTAAGTATATCGCCATCTATTCAACCTATACTCAAATTTATTATGTTCTTTATTATTTTTCCTTTAAGGAATGCGTCCATTCAAACATATACATAACCTCGACGATCATAAGAAGAAGAAACACCAAATAAATCAATTCATGTATTGGATTCTTTTAAAAAAAACATATACATATTTCCGAAACGATGTCATAAATCATTACATAAATCTCAATAAACTTGTCCAACTATGTATTAATGATTATTAAAGATGAGTTTTCTATAATACTAACAACGTAAGTATAAAAAAAATGACAGTGATTGTTAATTTGTTCTATAAAATACTGGTTTTATAATAAGAGTTAAATTGTTACTAAATAGGTATTTTTATGACTTCATATGATAAAATAATAAATTTTTATAGTTACTTGATGTTAATTCAGATTAAATTAAGGTTTCAAATTTATTTCTTCTTAGTTTCCCATAAATAATTAACGTAAAAAAAAATATATATACGACCTTTTCCAGCTTGAATTATTATATTCTTTCTAATGTTATTGCTGACACTTTGTAGTTACCTTGGATATTTCCCGAAGAACTTGAAATAGGCCTTCAACTTAGATGTCTCTTCACGGATATATTTGTGTAGTACTTCTGGTGCTCTGATTGGAATAATACGTCAAATACTCCTGGTGTTCTGCAAGATGTTTACGTCAAGTGCTCCTAGTGTTCTGAAAGATGTAAACGTCAAGTGCTCCTAGTGTTCTGGAAAGAAATATACTTCTAATGCCCTTGGAATTTTCTAATGTCCTTGGTATTGTGAAGAATGTATATGCCCAGTACTTCTGATGGCTCAATGTATACGTCTAATGCCCCTGGAATTGTCTAATATCCGTCTACTGCTCCTGGAGGATCTACACGCTTTATTCTTCTAGTACACCTTCAAATTTGAGTTGGCAATTTAATATCTTCATATAATTTAATTAATTTGGGTAAGTATTATTTTCTTTACACCTCGTAAATAATTTATATAATTTTCTATATTCTTTTAACACTGTTTATCTTCTGCTAAGTTAGTATAACATATATTCAATAATAATTTACTCCAATATTGCTTCTATTTTATACACTTTTGATGAATTAAACTTTATCTCGAAAATTGCGACTATCTTCCGCAAAAATCGAAAAAATTCTTCTTTATTTATTTAAAATTACCTTAGTGATAATTCCAATTCTTTTTCAACCAATAAATTAATCACACATTAAAACCAAGCTCAATATAAATTATAGAAATGTAATAAATTTTAAAATACCTTTCACAAGTCAATATTTCACTCATAATAAATTATTCCTCGAATTTAGTAAAGTTATCATGCTTCAATTACCAATTTAAGCTTTACTTCTTTATAGTAACAATTATCTGTCACATTGACAATTACCTGACACTTCCGATATACAATTTACGGCGGTATTTTTTTATCAATTCTTTGTTGATTGTTTTCGTATTCTAAAAATCTTTTATCCTTTCCTCATCATTAATATCACTTGAACAAGTTTTTTCACAATGCTAAATTACATTTCAAATTTACAATACTTATATAAAATCTTTCTTTACAAATTTTTGGTACATATGCATGGAAGAACAACTCCAATTGTAATAAATACTATTTCACCATGTAACTATAAAATTCTCCTTTAACTCAATAAACAAAATTCTTTCAAGATTACAACCAGTTCATTAATATTCGCAAATTTAACTATCTCTGTCATAATTAAAGAGAAACCGAATCTTGGATAAAACTCATCCTTAATAATTTAAAATAGGCAACTCCTATTACATCATAATGTAACCTGAATAATTTAAAATAGGCAACTCTACCTACATCATTTGCCCCTTTAAGAAATTTAAATTACAATCCATTTGTTAATTTATATTTCTTAAATAATAAATTGTAATGTAAAACGATATAATCCTTCTATTATTCTTCATCCTAATAAATTTCAACTAAATATTAATTTTTAGGTATCACGTTTGTAAAATACCAACATCATTAATATTTTTACATGTATCTTTAGTGTAAACTATGACACTATTCACAATTGTCAGAAAATATGTATATGTTCTATAACAAAACTTTTTATATATAAAATTTACTAATGTAATATGAAATACAATAATGTATTAAGCGAATATCCTTGTACAAATAATGACTTATTTCCATTTATTTTTGAATTTGCTCTATGTATATGTTTAATTTTTTTATAACGATATTAGTTATTTAAGGAAAATATCTATTTAGAATGTTGTATTATCGTTAGCAACTTAGTTAAATTTTACTACTCTTATAGAAAATATTTTTCCTCTTTTAAAATAATATCTCAGTTTTATTACACTTTTTTGTTGAATGTCATATAATTCAATATGTGTTTTCTTTGAATATACATTTTATAGCCTCTTAACATGCTTACTCAATTATTTATTTTATCCATATAATCTGTTCTTATTCGAACATAACTCATATTTACTTATTTTAACATCTCTTTCTCATCTTTTACTTTCAATTTGAAAGTTAATAACTTTATCTTCGTTTTATAGGCGAACGTTACCTTTATATTTATGTAGACATTTTGTCCAATATTTTATAATAATGTAGGGATTTTATTTACCCATTCTCATATATTTAACTCTATCATACCATAATATCATGGTTTATTTTATTTAAATTATTTATAGTAAGCATTTTTATTTTTTAACAAGTATCGTTTCTTCCTAAAAGGCCTTTTCCTTCATCTTAATAATTTATAATAAAAAATACACCTATTGTTCATAAAATTCAACTTTACCGTGCAATAACTGTCGTATTATATCCTCAATTTGTTTCAAAAAGTGTTTATTAACTCATTTCTTAATAATATTTTCCTTCTTTATAATCAATTTCTCTGTTATTTTTTTTTTATATAAAACATCAGGTATTTTAAATTTACTTTTCTTGAGCACACATTAACTTGTACAATCCACTTATTATACATTATTTAACTATTATGTACAACATTTTACTTGGGAATAAGGGAATAATAATAAAAAAATTATAATACAACTTCTAATGTTTATAACGATCCTATAATTAAAATTTCACAAAACAAATCTGGATGGTATTTCATTTAAACTTCTTTTATACTATTGTAATAGGAATCTTAATTCATCTTATAGTTGATTTTCTTGTAACCCTATTTTATCAATAAATATGCCCCTACTTCAATATCTGGAAAGTTATGATATTTATGGAACCTTCTTTATTTGTAATAAATCTATTTATGTTTTCATAATATACTGCTCTGCCCCTATTTCATTATCAGGTGAACTTATTTCCCTAACTTGGCTAACATTTGTGTTTAACGATAAAATACACGAACTATCTTTGTTCGTAAATAAAAAATTTAATTTGTGAGAACAATGCATTACTAAATTGAGCCAATGTTGTAATACTAACGATAATGGTACCATATATGGTACTTTCGTCCTGTCTATTCTGACTATATGAGGATATCTATTATTTATTTAGAATGATTTATTTAGAAAGATAATTTTCCAAATGTGAGATCAATTTAAATACTAGGAACTATAGGTGTAGTGATACCTTCAGAAGTTGATCTCCTATCTTCTGTCCTGACTATAATATAAGATCAAAGGTAAATACATAAAATATTTTATGTTCGAAAACAAAATTTTGAATTTAATGAGATCAATTAAATAGCTAAGATAAGCCGGTGTTGCTATTACCGTCGAGAGTTGATCTCTTTCTTTTTTATAAAAGAAAACTCTCGTCCTGACTATAATATAAGATCAAAGGTAATTACATAAAATATTTTATGTTCGAAAACAAAATTTTGAATTTAATGAGATCAATTAAATAGCTAAGATAAGCCGGTGTTGCTATTACCGTCGAGAGTTGATCTCTTTCTTTTTTATAACAGAAAACTCTCGTCCTGACTATAATATAATTACATGATTTCTATTTTTAATTTTACTCTATTCTTCCATGTACCCAATTTTTCTACTTGTACCAAATTTTCTAAATAACAGTATCCTCTCGTTCCATTATACAAGTAATCTTATTATTCATTTTCCTAATCTTATTAAATACTCTCCCAACATTATTATAAATTAATGTGAATGTATTTGTAACTTTCTGACATTCAATATCACATTCTAATAACACTTTACAATTTATATCCAAGATCAATGGTTCCTGATAAACATTACGTGGTACATATCTTTCTAAATAAACTCTTCTCTTCTCAATAAAATTATTACCATTTACAATTCCTTCAAATTTACTGTCCATATTATTTTTTCCACTTCTTAAGCTATTTCTCATATATGTTAGTAACATATTACGTCCAATATTAAATATATTTCCAGTAAACTTTCCGTCTCCTATAAATATCCTTTTAGTCTGCCTTGAGGTAAATAAGTATAGATTTTTGTCATCTTCTTCTAATAAAATCGTATCTAAATGAGTTCTTAAAACACTTCTGCCTGAATCCATGTATTTTGTTTTCTTCTGTAAAAGTGCGATTGTACAAGATTTCTTAATTTCTACTGTCTTTTGTATATCGTCAATACCGTTTAGAACATCCTTCTCAAAATTTCCTATCACTTCTTTAGTCTCATTTATGTCTATCTCTACTAACTGATTCCCAATAATTACTCCTTCTTCCATATATAAAATTTCCTTAACCTCTACTGGATCTTGTTTGTCTTTCTGGAATTCTTGTTTTACTGACATTATTTCTTCTGAATTACTCACCAAAGATATTTTAAATTCTTCAATATTCCTTCTATATTCTTCTCTAGTATCAATGTTCGCCTTAATCAATTTATCCAATTTTTCTCCTAATTCTTTTTTATCCTCCTCCCTATTTTTCTTATTCTCTTCACTAGCCTTGTCAAATTTACCAATTAATTCTTTTTTATCCTCTTCTCTAATTCTCTCGCTTCTCTTAATATCTTCTTCCCTATTTTTCTTATTATCTTCACTCGCCTTGTCAAATTTACCACTTATTTCTTCGTTCATTTGTCTTAACATTTGTACAATCGATCCCAAATCTACTACTGTTGTCAACATTCCTATTTTAGAAGTCTCTCCTTGCACTTGCGACTTGTCTCCTCTATCTTGTACCTCTCCTGCCTGTTGATTTTCTTCCTGGACCTGTAAAGTAACTTCTCCTCCCTCTTGTGAAATTCCTTCCTGACTAACCTCCACCTCATCATCGCTAGATGAATCTGTTCTTATCATACCAGAGCTACTTTTAGATCTGGTGTTCATTTTAAATAAGTAGAGTACACAAATAACTCAAACAAAATTACTTGTACCTTAATATGTCTGTAACTGACTTTATTATCTTTGAAAATGTATATTAATGTTTCCTCTATAAAACAATAAATAAAATATTCAAAATACGATGTTGTGAGTCTTATATTTACAGGGCCCCACGTTGATGCGTCATAAATGTTCTAAAGTGAATATACAAGCTATTGTAAGTAACTCCACAATTAGCAAATCAATAATAAATTGTTGAAATGTAAAAATTATATGTTCTATAATTTTATCTCAGGGTAAGAATTTTATCATTTAGTACTATTATAATAATATTAAAATGCCTCGTGCTATTTCAGTACTCTTTTATAATATTTACTATATATATTTTTAAACACATAGAACATGAGACTCAATATTTGAATTATTTGAATTTAATACCTGCTTGATGCTCTTAAACCGGTCCTGTATACTTCAGTAGTTATCTCCTAGTCATATGATTACATTAGTATTTTAAGGTTTATGAAATTGGTACTACGAGTTCAACTGTAATATCGATCTAACTAAATCAACTACTTTCTATAAACTTTACGTATACTATTTTTTTTAAAACTGCTAAGATTTCATGAAATAAACAACTTTAATACATCTTTAATATCTCAATGAGTAAGTATATCGCCATCTATTCAACCTATACTCAAATTTATTATGTTCTTTATTATTTTTCCTTTAAGGAATGCGTCCATTCAAACATATACATAACCTCGACGATCATAAGAAGAAGAAACACCAAATAAATCAATTCATGTATTGGATTCTTTTAAAAAAAACATATACATATTTCCGAAACGATGTCATAAATCATTACATAAATCTCTATAAACTTGTCCAACTATGTATTAATGATTATTAAAGATGAGTTTTCTATAATACTAACAACGTAAGTATAAAAAAAAAAAAGTTAATTTGTTCTATAAAATACTGGTTTTATAATATGGTTAAATTGTTACTAAATAGGTATTTTTATGACTTCATATGATAAAATAATAAATTTTTATAGTTACTTGATGTTAATTCAGATTAAATTAAGGTTTCAAATTTATTTCTTCTTAGTTTCCCATAAATAATTAACGTAAAAAAATATATATATACGACCTTTTCCAGCTTGAATTATTATATTCTTTCTAATGTTATTGCTGACACTTTGTAGTTACCTTGGATATTTCCCGAAGAACTTGAAATAGGCCTTCAACTTAGATGTCTCTTCACGGATATATTTGTGTAGTACTTCTGGTGCTCTGATTGGAATAATACGTCAAATACTCCTGGTGTTCTGCAAGATGTTTACGTCAAGTGCTCCTAGTGTTCTGAAAGATGTAAACGTCAAGTGCTCCTAGTGTTCTGGAAAGAAATATACTTCTAATGCCCTTGGAATTTTCTAATGTCCTTGGTATTGTGAAGAATGTATATGCCCAGTACTTCTGATGGCTCAATGTATACGTCTAATGCCCCTGGAATTGTCTAATATCCGTCTACTGCTCCTGGAGGATCTACACGTTTTATTCTTCTAGTACTCCTTCAAATTTGAGTTGGCAATTTAATATCTTCATATAATTTAATTAATTTGGGTAAGTATTATTTTCTTGACACCTCGTAAATAATTTATATAATTTTCTATATTCTTTTAACACTGTTTATCTTCTGCTAAGTTAGTATAACATATATTCAATAATAATTTACTCCAATATTGCTTCTATTTTATACACTTTTGCTGAATTAAACTTTATCTCGAAAATTGCGACTATCTTCCGTAAAAATCGAAAAAATTCTTCTTTATTTATTTAAAATTACCTTAGTGTTAATTCCAATTCTTTTTCAACCAATAAATTAATCACACATTAAAACCAAGCTCAATATAAATTATAGAAATGTAATAAATTTTAAAATACCTTTCACAAGTCAATATTTCACTCATAATAAATTATTCCTCGAATTTAGTAAAGTTAGCATGCTTCAATTACCAATTTAAGCTTTACTTCTTTATAGTAACAATTATCTGTCACATTGACAATTACCTGACACTTCCGATATACAATTTACGGCGGTATTTTTTTATCAATTCTTTGTTGATTGTTTTCGTATTCTAAAAATCTTTTATCCTTTCCTCATCATTAATATCACTTGAACAAGTTTTTTCACAATGCTAAATTACATTTCAAATTTACAATACTTATATAAAATCTTTCTTTACAGATTTTTGGTACATATGCATGGAAGAACAACTCCAATTGTAATAAATACTATTTCACCATGTAACTATAAAATTCTCCTTTAACTCAATAAACAAAATTCTTTCAAGATTACAACCAGTTCATTAATATTCGCAAATTTAACTATCTCTGTCATAATTAAAGAGAAACCGAATCTTGGATAAAACTCATCCTTAATAATTTAAAATAGGCAACTCCTATTACATCATAATGTAACCTGAATAATTTAAAATAGGCAACTCTACCTACATCAATATATATAAAGAATTTTAGGGGTTATTCCGCTGAAAATGCAACTGCAGACATTGTAAACCGTCTATAACTTAGTCCATTTGAGCATTTTCTATATAACAAATTGTGCTCAGAGCTGGCTATTGGATAATATAAATAAACTCAACTTCCAAACAAAAATTCTTTCCCAAGTTAACCTCTGTCGAGAGTCAAATTTGGAAAAAAAAATTATTTCATTTAATAAATCATACATTATTGTAATTGCACATTGCTTCAATGAAAAAAAAATGTTATTTTGAATATTTTTTTCGTTTGTAGTTGAAATTAATTCGCACGAAATTAGGGTAGCTTAAACATTTTACGCTTGATGACCAACGAAGTGACAAGTAAATTTATGAAGAAAATACCTGTGTGCGCAGTTCCACAACAAGTGGAAATTGTTACGGCGTGTATTAAGGAATAATACAGAGCATATTCTGGTCGGCCAGTTTTAAGTATTTCCACAGTGTCTCTAATTTACAATAAATTCAGCACAGATTGCGTAAATTCTGAGCACAGGAAATGTATTAGAAATCCATCGGCCGTTACAGAAAAACCAAAATGAACATTTGCTTGATGGTTGAACACGAGGACTTCACAAGCTTAAATGTGCATGTCGACCAGTTCCAAATTTCAAGAAGCAGTTGCTATAAAGCGTTGAATACCGAAAAGTACAAATCTTGTAAAATTGAAAATGTTCAGAAATTGTTACCAACCGGCTCCTTCCCAAGAATGAAATTTTGCCAATTTTGGATGGAAAAAATAAAGAGTGGCCCAAATGCTTTAACAAGATTCCTATTTTCTGGCGAGTGTACACAGTTCTGGATGGGACGGTACATCAGCAAAACTAAAAAAATTTGGCACTACAAAATCCTTACAAGATTTGGGAGGCTAACACGCAGTGGCCTCAGAAAGTTAATGTTTGTGTGGGAATAGTGGGGAATAGCATGTTGGAAACATTTTTATCTACGGCAATTTAAATCAACATTTATGGGGTCATGTATCAAATAAAGCAGGGTTGGCAAATATCATGATATTTATGTAAATATCAAAATATAATATTTTTCGCTAGGCTAAAATGCAAAAAAAAGTTTGATATATAAAAGACTTTCGTTATGGTAACAAAGAAAGAGGAATATCATCATCATATAGAGACAATTCACTTAAAGCAAATAATTCATCATTTGACTTTCATGAGATCTAGCCCAAGTGTTTGGCTTCATTATCAGTATTTTGATTTAAACATTTAAAGATAAATACAAATTTACACGCTTTTTCATTAAACAAACGACTTCTTAATTTAGATTTAATTACCTCGAACCTTGAAAAAATTCTTTCTGAACCAGCTGTTGCCGGTACTGCACCGAATAACTGCTCACATAAATTGAAAAAATTCTTTTTTTGGCCATTCTGAGTCAGAAATAGCAACTGATTTCCACCAAATCATTGGATTTGTTGTTTGGAATTATGCGGAAAATAAATACTTTAGAAATGAGGAAGACTTTGTTATAAGAGCCATAACAAGCGGAACCAATTCTGGATTTCTGGAACTTAGGAGATCAAAAGACTGTTGTTTTTGAACCTGAGTTAAATTTTGTCCTAAAAATCTGTGATCGAGCATATATTCGCCAAATATTGATGTGATTCCAGAGCCATATCCCTTCTTTTGACAAACGTTTTTTTACCGTACACTCACGTAATAACACGCTCGACACTTAAGGGCGAGAGAACGAATAATTTAATTTCACGAGTTGTTTGAGATGTACCTAACAAGCAGTAAACAAAAAAAGGGGAATCACAGAATTGTATCCACGAACGCACTGTTGTCACATGATGCAATAATGAAAGGTGCTGTTGTGAGTAGCTATATTACCAAAATATATATATCGTTATATATATTTTGATATACTGGCTTACCGCTAAATAGGTACCAGGATATGCGAATCTGAGGAATACGTATAAATGTCTAACTAAAAATCAAAATAAAAATTTATTTGTAACTCATCAAAAAATTCTAAATTTTTAGAGCCAAAATGTAATTAAAGCTGGTCCATAACTTTGTTTATCCCATACGCATTTATGCAATTACCACAGTTTAAGGTTCTTCCAAAAAACGATCAAATACAATAAATAGTTACAACCTTTGAGAATGAATGACAATTGAAAAGATTTTCTATGGCGATGTTTTTTTATGTGGAAAAGATCGACAACCTCGGTGCATTACTATTTTTTTTTCGTTAAATAGAAGTACATATATTATTTTGAAACTTAAATTCCTCTATATGAAAATTATTATATTGGTATATTAACTGCGACAGGCTCGAACTCGAAGATAGAAAAATCAATTTCTCATCACTGCGTGCACATTGGACCGCGATTTGTACGGATATTACTCATATTTTTCTTTCACCCCCTTTTTTTAATGACGCTATTTAAAACTAACCCTGTATATCACTTGATAAATATCTGCCAACCCTGAAATAAAGTGTATGACAATGTCCGAGAGAAACCTGAAAACTTGGAAGAGCTGAGGGGGAGCACCACAGACGCTTGGACCCGTGCGACAATTGCAAAACACTCGTAAAAATTCCTATGATCGATTAGGATATTGTTCAGCTACCGCAGGCAAACATTTTGGAATAATTTCTTTAAATTATTTTTAGTACTCGCTTATCAAAACCTGTTATTTCACGATTCGATTTGTGTGCGTAAAAAGTCACTTTAAACACGAGTGCGTAAAAGTAAAGTTGGTACTTCCTAAAACTTGATTAATTTAGTGACATTTTAAAACCATAAATCCCTAACCTTAATAATATGCTACCCAGTTCGTTGTTTTTCTATGATAATAAAAGGAAATGAAATAGAAATTGTTATATTTGGAAGGTATGTAATTCAATGTCAGAACAGCAACAAATATATAAATTACCATTATTCATTCTTTTCAGAAATTGAAACGGAACAATTATTAAAAATTTTGATTGGGCAATTTTTACAACCAGAGATTGATACCCCAGGGATTAACTGGTTTGTTTGAATTGATCTTGATGCGAAGGTAGAGTAACGTTGATTGTATTATTAGATATATCTTGTATTTCAGATGTCGAACAAGTTGCAGGCGGAGTCGATATCTCTAACGGGGTCATTGTTTTAGCCAATTGAATTCTACTATGCAGAGAATTTTCGATATATCCTTCTACAACCGTAGATGATTTCCATCCACCATGCCTTTTAATTGAAAGCAAGTCACATCATTGGTTTGCCAACAATGTCGCTGAACTCCTTCGGAAACAGTGACCTGTGAAGTTACTTGCGCTATCAAGCTGAAGGTACTCAGCCTATTCGCATTGGAATTTTGCCAATTCTATTAAGACCAACAGGTGAACAAACACACTTGCCATTGCGATATGTTAAAAAGAATCGCTGCTGGCTGTCCGGTCTTAAATTTACATATTGCCGAATTAATGCAATCCATTCGGGCTTAATGATTGCAAATGTACGGCTGTTACCTGTTTTAGTTTCTGGAATTGTTACGATAATTAAATTCGATTTAAATTCCATGTCTCGCAATGACATTTTGCAAAGTTCTTCACGTCGACACGCTCCAGAAATACCCAATAGCAATACACAGCCTATAAATACATATAGTGTTGTATGGAATTTAAATATACGGAAATGATATTACCTTCATTAGTAGGAACAAAGAATTTGGTACTTCAACAATAAATTTTGTAATTTGTTCTTCGGTTAATACTGCTAATTTTTTAGGCTGATGTTGCTTCGTTATCTGTTTTAAATACGCTATGAGTTTTGCATATTTAGATATATCCGTATTATCATAATATATTATTAAGCATGATTTTAATACAGAATAAGTGGACCATAATGATTGATTTGATTGTAAATTTTGAAAATAAACTAATAAACAATTTTCTGAGTATTTTTGTATATTTTTAGATCTAGCCCAAGTTACGAATTTAGTATACGTGCTTTTGTATACGTTTTTTACTTTCTTATACGTAGTATAAGGAAGTATTGTGATGAAAATTTTCGACCTCGAGATTTTTGCAGATGTCCACGTTTTGAGGTCCCCTGATACCAAAAAAGTGGTTTTTAATAAATGTCTGTGTCTCTCTCTCTCTCTCTGTGTGTGTGTGTGTGTGTGTGTCTGTGTGTGACCACGATAGCGATCAAACCGCTGTAGATATCAATTCCAAATTTTGTATTTACGAATATAATCTCCCTCTTGAGAAATGATTAGATTTTGAGCAAAATCGGCAGACCGGAAGTAGTAGTTTACTTCAGTGAAAAAATCGAATTTTGCAAATATTTCGTCAATTACTAAGTTTAAACAAATTTGTAAAGAATTCAAATGTACTCAAAATTAATTTGAGAAAAATTGTTTTAATAAAATTTTTCGAAATTCCTACTGGAAGTAGGTCTTTTACTCTTATCGAAAATCAGTTTTTTGCGAATATCTCGTAAGTCATGCTTTCTAGGCAGGTACATTATGAGTATAAAAGTATTTAGAACATACTTTTAAATATCTTTTGTATAAAAAAAATTTCAAAATTCAGACCGGAAGTACCACTTTTACTCTTATCGAATAGCGATTTTTTGCAAATATGTCGTAAATTATGCATTCTATATATATTTATGAAGAGTACAAAAGTATTTAGAGTTGGATTTGGAATATTTTTTGTATAAATGAAATTTCAAAATTCGGACCGGAAGTAACACTTTCATACGTATAAGAAAGTCGTGTGGTGGCCACACCTCATTTTTGATTTTATGGGTAGTAAATTATCCACTGCAATATTGGCAGCTTCGAGAATTTCAGGCGGTGTACATTGCATTTCATTATCAGAATTCATATTGTTGGTGAGGATTTTATTTTGTATGGAATTTTTTGAATTTGATAATTTTAAATTAAATGTCACTTCAAATAATCAATACTGCCAACTCAAAAATTTTTAATTAATATCAAGAGATTAGTAGTGTGTCATAAACGATAACGTATTTAACAATATGTATTATTATTATAGTTCTCGTACAAAAAATATTGTATAAACTTCGTGCGTGAAACATTTCGCGAATTCGTGTCCATAAAGCGCGAGCCTTAAACTGGTCACTCATTCGCGAAATATGATTTCACGCACTTGGTTCGTAAATAACTATTTATGTTCATTAATTCAATAAATTTTACCAAATAGTATAAAATTGCTTTTATTAATGAATTTATTATTTATACAGCAACGAAAGTTAACATGGGGTACCTAAAACATTTAGCACACAAATCCCTACGTTCCGCGTTAAAAAAAAGCACTGCGTTTATACGTATTTGTGTGTGTGTGTGTGTTTTTCTTTTGGATGTAAGTTGAAACAGCACCTACTTAATATGTATGTATTTATAAAAAATTTAGTATTATGTGTTCTCTATCATACAAGTTTATGTATCAGAAAATCATTATTATTTATTATCAACAAAACTAGATTACGCAGGACTTCTTTTCATTGAGTTACATTGCCATTATGCTAATTATATTCGATCATATAATGGACTTATTACCTATGAAATGTACCTACTCTAATGCATCACATCACAAACAAGCAATTTAGTCCGCCAGATAGAAAAGCAATTGTATTATCTCGTTACACAATTTCACATGATTGTCTCTAACTTGCGTGGTGACTATTATTTAATATGTTCTTTCGGACTATAGTTACTGAAAAAGGAATAAACATTAATTTTTGAAGTTCCAAAGTAATATTTTTTATCCCAATACTATTTCATTTACAACAATCATATTGCAATTATTATAATTTGTAGTGTTAATGCTCCGCATTTGATTAACAAATCTTCTTCAATTATATATGTAGACTATATTGTTTCAGTAATAAAACTTCAACATGAAAAGCATAACGTAAATTACCTTGCTAACAGGAACTCGGGTGGTAAAGTATAATTCTTCCCGGCAGCATTAATATGTATTGCTTTTAATCAATATTTAGTTATTTTTGTACACAATATTCAACATTCAAGATCACCAACGTCCACAGAAAATCTATCACAAATTATATGTCAACTTAAACAAAGCATTAACTCTTGTCTTTTAAAACGCATTTTATCAGAAAGAGTCAAATCCTTAACAAAAAACATTTTCAAATTCTCAAAGGAATAAACGTCAATAAACGGTTAAACATTGCATAAAAACGTTTTTATTTATCTCTTAAGCTGTTGTGTAAACAAAAGAAAAGCAGTCACGTATTCCGCAACTGGGCTAATTCATTTTTTATTTTACAATTTCTGAACGGTCTAGATTCAGGATCACAGATCACAAGGTAATTTTTCGCACTACATTGATTATTTAGCGTGTTAGTCGATGGGTTTTTGTTGTCATAAATGTTAAAATATCTATTCACGATACGTTTACGTAAAGTGCGTGCCGTACGAAAGCTTTTGAGACGGCGCGTCGCATCTGCTCATACCAACACGACGACGTCTAGCAGGCTACTGCAGGAAATTGACAGGTCAAACAAGGGAATCCCCTCTCCACACGAATCCGTTAAACATATCACAGCCGGTAGCGACGTCGCTGTCTCTACAAATATGATTCCACTAGGTTAGGAATTCCTGTACCTTTACACATTTTTGAATTTTATATGCGCACAAATATAATAACTAATTTTGATTATTTAAAAAACTATACTGTGTGTAAAGTTATGTGGTTTCCTATAGGAAAAACATTTTAATATGAGTTTTAGGAGAAAAACATATTCTTTATAAAAAAATGTTGAACAAAAGGAAAATGTCATTTTGATAAAACTTTTATTATTATTATGACCACTGAACTCGCATAATCTCCTCCACAGCCAGCTTAATCTTCAACTCTTTCTCTACATTTTTTGTAAACTCTATTCAACATTTTCCATTGTTTCTCTTGTAAAGGTATATGCTAATTTAATGATTTTATAATCTTATAATTCGAATATGAATTATATTTTAAAGACATGTATTAGAAACCAAACGATATACATAGTTCTTAAAACTGTTTATCCTAAATGTATATCTAGGTTAAGCACTAGTTAGATAGGCAAATGTTTATATTAATTATAAGACTTGTGGCGCCAAAGTGTTTATGTCATTGCCGAAGTTCTGTTATCGCTGACTTTGTGTATATGTCGCCAGTGCATGATCGAATGTATGTGAAAGATGAGATAAGCATGGGCGTTCTATAAAAAAGGGGAACCCCGAGATTTGAACGAAAACAGTGGACAACTAGACTTTAAGTAGGAAAGTCGACGAGGACCTTTGAAGAGATCGGTCACCGGCTTTTAAGTAAACCGTTAAAGTAAAAGTAATAAGGCCCTTTAATTAAAAAGGAAGTTGACCCACACATAGCGGTCAAAAATGTATTAAATTGTTGTTAGAACTTTAAAAGTAAATAAATAGGTTCTTTGTTTACATAAAGATCGACCCCCAACTAGGTGTGTAAAGTATAACATGTTTTCCTATAGAAAGTTATTTTTGTGCAATTAGCGTTTAAAGAAACTACAGGCGTCTCTACCGTCAAAGGAGGACTCCCACAAGCACATCGGCAAAAGAATGATTCTCTTCAGATGAAGAAAGAAGAAAATATGTATATAAAAGATATTTACATGTTTTATGTAAGAGTGTTCAATGTTCTTAATAAAAAGATGTAATTATTCAATATAATAATCTGAGAATGAAAACATATTTAATAAATTGTAATATAATTGTAATAAATTAGATACAATAATATCTCAGTAACAGTAAATTTTCCAATATTATTGTTTTAAAAAATATTATTTGAGTTGTATATATACAGGGTGAGTCAACTACGCGGGTAAGGCCGATTGTGCCTTTACGAGTAAAGATATTTCGAAGCGGTTTTTTTCTTGTGGTAGCTGTTCATTAGGGGCACATTTTAAAAATATTTTGTATTATACAGAGTGTTCCATAACTTGGCGGCTAACCATAGTTATAGTTTCTTAAATGGAACACCCTATATATTATTACATTTTTGAATTCCCCGTATAATTTTTAGTAAAAAAGTTATAAGATAGTAAAGACCTAAAGTGTAACGTTTTTGACTTATTCCCATTTTTCTGAAAAATTCAATGTTTGTATAAAATTATATTTCTCGAAAACGACGTATTAGATGGACAAAAAATTTTGCAATATTGTTTACAATAAGAGGTCCTAATAGAAGCATGTTCAATTTTTTTAAATGGAACACCCTGTATATCAGTTCATTTTTGAATTGTTTATTAAATTTCAAGTCAGAAATATGTAAAACGTTGTTACTTTAAAAGTGACTATTGCAGAGTTATTGTCGTTTTTTGATATGCTTTTGTTAGTTTTTGCAAAAAAGTCAATTTTTTTAAATAGAACACCCTGTATATTATTTCATTTTTGAAATTTCTTATTAAATTTCACATCAAAAACATGTAAGACGTTAATACTTTATAAGTGACTATTACTGAGCTATTGTCTCTTTTTGATATAATTTTGTCAGTTTTGAGGTTTTAAATAATATAGTATAGTACTGACAAAATTGTATCAAAAAGAGACAATAGCTCAGTAATAAAGTATTAACGTCCTACATGTTGACACGAAATTTATTAAACAAGTCAAAAATGAACTGATATACAGGGTGTTCCATTTAAAAAAATGACTTTTATACAAAAACATGTCATCTAACTTTAATCCAGTTTCCTGCACATGCAGTTAGTAACTGTAAAAAAATAAAACATGCTTCTATTAGGACCTCTTATTGTAAACAATATTGCAAAAAAAATTGTCCATCTAATACGTCGTTTTCGAGGAATATAATTTTATTCAAACATTGAATTTTTCAGAAAAATGAGAAAAAGTCAAAAACTGTACACTTTAGGCCTATACTATCTTATAACTTTTTGACTAAGAATTATACGGGGAATTCAAAAATGCAATAATATATAGGGTGTACCATTTAAAAAACTATAACTAAGGTTAGCCACCAAGTTATGAAACACTCTGTATAATACAAAATATTTTTAAAATGTGCCCCAAATGAACAGCTACCACAAGAAAAAAACCGCATCGAAATATCTTTACTCGTAAAGGCACAATCGGCCTTACCCGCGTAGTTGACTCACCCTGTATATGCTACAGATTGATTTTGCTAACAATCAGCCTCTTCCACTGATGTGATCTATTATTGAAATATAGATTTTTACTGTTTATAAAACAGAACTTGGGTTTTCATTTTTCAGGTCAACCACATACCAATAGAAAAGTATTTAATACTGTGGTAGAAACTTTATAAGCAACAGGGTCTTTTTCTCACAAAAAGAGGACGTACTTACATAAATATACCTGTCACAAGTGAATTTAATCAAGCTGTGGTATTAAATATGCCTGCTAACAATACTCAAGTCAGCCTCAAGGAAATTAGTGCTGATACAAACATCAGTAGAAGCAGCATTAGCAAGATTTTGCAAAAATATAAATAACATCCGTATCATCTCGCATTAAACGTCAATTTTAAAAAATTAAATGCAAATAACTTGTTAATAAAAATGTTTAGATATTTTTAATCCCGGGAAACGATTCAAAATATTGTTATGTATTTAATGGTCTTAAGCTAGTATTCTGAAAATCTGAATGTGTATCTCAATAGGTACTGTTGATCAAATTTTTTTGATCCTGAGAGTGATTTAATTTTAATTTGATTGAGGTAAGTGACAATATCTGAAGTATATGTATTGATACAGTCTCTCAAATAATATTAAAAAAAAATCATTTTATAAATAAGCGTTATTTTGGCGGTGGCTGTAAAACTTGAGTTGCGGACGAAGGTCGGCTTGGTTTCTAGAGCGAGGCTCACTGAAGTTGTAGTGGGGTGCCGGTATCTCCTCCAAAGGTCTTTGTTTCATTTCGTTGATTAATTTTCTGCGTTTCAGTTACAAATATTTATAATAAATATATTAATTATTATAAATATTTGTAACTGTAACTAACTGTCTACCGTTACGTAATAAATCATATCATACTATTGTCATTGTTATAAAAATTTCAATTCATCAAGTTCTGTTAAAAACAGTATAAATTACGGTTGTATATATTTAGGGGACCAGGTGACATTAATTTTGTTAAATATGGCAGTGACTATCATTTAAATTTACATTTTATTGATAAAGAAAATATTAAAGCAATTTCAACAGTTTTTTCCCCAGAAATTATGACTGTAATGCATCAACAAATTAAGTACGGTAATTTAAAAATATAAGTTAATATTTAAGGAAATCATTGATGACGTCATTACTTTAAAATAATGCACCGTATATTACACAAAACTGTTTTGTTGTAAAATATAAAATTAGTACAAAAGCAAATATGCTTCGTAATTTGATTCAAAAGTCATCATGAATTATGAATGACATATATTATAAATATAACTTAATTTTAAACCGAAATAACACTAAGCTACCCACATAGACTAGTAACATTCGAATCGGTTTATAGTTGAATCGTCAAATAAAATTTCTTCTGAAGGGGAAAACTGCATTACGGATAAAGAAGATTATTTTCCAAGGTAGGGAAAATGTAAAAAAGTTTAACCAAATAACATCGAATTCTTTTATTTTCTTGAAAATTAAATCAGTCCCAATTTAAGTACAAAAAAGCTTTATTGTCGTCTGAAATTGAGTTTACTTTTCTGAAATACGTTGACTTTGTTTTAAAATATATTTTAGGTGACGTCCCAATTAAGTTAAAATGACTTTATAACTGAAAAGAACATAAGTTGCACAACTTGATCAAGTGACATTTGAATGAATTAAATTATATAATTAAGTGAAAATTAAGGGGAAATTTATTAAATGCCATAAATCTAACAACAACGTTGGTATAGAGAAATTAACATTATAATAACAAAATATTTCTTTAGGATATACTACCAACTTATAAACAAAAAGTATTTTGTTAATCTCAGTGAATAAACAATATCGTGACATAATAGAATTAATCGAAAAAGTAGAAATCCATTACTATATTACGTTTTTCTAAACTGTATATTGGATACGTACATTTAAACACTAATTTGGGAGATAATTCATTTAAAAAATAATTAAAACTCGCTACTTTGTAATATGACAACATGCTGTAGAGGTTGAAATTCAGTTAGGATTTATAGGAATCGATATTACAGATATCAAAAATTTGTAGGGACAGAAATTATATAATTTTGATTTTGATTCGAAGTTATAGTTAAATTATAAAATAAGTTTTTGATTAAGAGGGAACGAAATTTCAAAAAATCAATTCTTTCGAATTTTCTTATAGCTAGAGGTTTTGAGATAGTGTCATGAACACATGAAGGTGAAATTTGCAAAACTCCCATAGTTATAAGGTTATCGAAGCTGCGGTGAATTGTCGCACGGCAGGTTCTTCCTCTGGACCATTATAACAATTGTATACCGACTCTGTCAATTCCCTCCCTTTCGTTCCTTCTTTCGCTTTTCGAAGCTGAAAAAGGTGGTATTTATAAACCCAGTATAGCTGAGTTATAATCTGTTTCAAGATATAGGGCGAATACAAGCTCAGGGAGTTTGAACACGATAGGTGGTATGCAATAAAAGTAATCGGTGTGAGAAACAGGTTACAGGTCCTTATTATCAATATTTGATTAGAAATAATAAAAGTGTATTATAATATCAATGTATATTTATACGAAATGTCAATTACACTATGTGAAATACAAGAATACATTTTGCTCTCTAATTTATTCTGTTAATTGTAAGAGTTTTGCAGGTAAACATTTGTGTTTGCCATTGCCAGATTATGGAAAGATTAGCACAATAGGTCTTTAATGGTTTTATTTATGACGTAGCACTACATTTTGAAACAGACTATACTGTAATTAATTGTTATACGCCATAAGTTCAACCGTATCGGTGCTGCACGTATGTGAAACTTAAACGCCTTTTTCTCGAAACTTAATTTTTGAAATCCGCGCTCACTTTCCCTATAAACCACTAAACAAATTGACCTGCGGCTTTGCACACATATCAGGAACGTTTCGCGTTTGCTTTACGCTAAATAACAGTACTTTCTGTTCCACTACACATACAGTTAATTAATCAATTCCTTGTTCTATGTATTGGTATTTTAATTCATTTAAGATATACTTCGTTAACAACAAGTACGTGCCAGTAGCACACACAAAACATCTGGCAGACGCTCTAATTGTAGCTTTGATCAGAAGATCATCGGATATGAAGACAATTGATATTTCCAACCTGTATATTATCTGACCCAAAAGTAATAATTTAAAGAAAAGAGATAAGGTGGATATGTAATAAGTGGTACCAAAAAATGAATACACATGAGATCGTTCCAAGGGAGAACAGAGCATGACATTCGGTATTGATTAATATACCGGGCTCTTTTTTTATCGTTACACATAGCATTTTCCCTATGTGTAATGATAAAAAAAAAATTGTCAATGCATTAGCGATATAGTCACTGTATAGTAGACAACCAGTTATACACTCGTATTTTGACAAGCAGGAACAGTGAGCTGTCATAAGATTTTTATCAGTCAATTTTCGTTAAACCTTTTTATTAAAATTTTAAAATAAAAATTGAGTTTGTAGCAGAAACACTGTACGATACACGTGTTAAAATGTTATTTTATTTTGCTTATTTTAAATTGCTCCAGTTCCTAATCACCCTCGTGTCGCAAATCTTACTCGCAAAATAAAATAGCACTTTTAACAATTATATCGTAAATAACTAATTTTGTACAATTTTTCTTACAATTTTAAAATTCGAAATATATCACGTCGTCAACATCATAATTGCTACATTAAGGATTTCCCGCCATTTCCCACTGGCCGATAACGGAAAAATTAAACTTTGCAGCGTACATAAAACCTTTTACATTTATTACGAAACTGTTAAAATTTAGCGCGAAAGTATTTGATTCGGCAATAATACTTGTACTGGTAACACTGGGCGATACAGAGCAAAATAAAGCTTAGAAGAATTATGTTATGTTTTTAATAAAGAAAATGCAGAATATCACTTGGAACAAAATAATTAGTTTATTATAACAATTAAACGAACTTAAATGTGAAGTCTAATATCATAACAAGTTCTCGAAATGTCCACCTTGTCTTTCAAGGCAATAAGCAAGGCGATCTTGAAAGCAACGAAGTGTATTTATAATAAATTCTGGCCTTATTCCATTACATGCAGTACGTATACGCTCTTTTAGTTCATTCAAGTTGCGTATTCGTACATTGTTGTAAATTTTACTTTTTAGGTAACCCCAAAGAAAATAGTCATTTGGAGATAAATCAGCGGATCTTGGAGGCCATAGTATGGGACCAAATCTACCAATCCACCGTCTTTGAAATAAGTTATTTAAAAAATTCCTGATAGCGTTAGTAGAATGTGGCGGGGCCCCATCCATTTGGAACCAGGGTTCATCAACATTCATCATCTCAATTGATGGAATGATATGGTCTCTCAACAAATTCAAATATTTCACTGCAGTGAGGTTACCGTCAGTAAAAAATGGGCCAATAAGTCTATCGCTTATTATTCCAATCCAGACATTAACTTTTTGAGGGTACTGTGTTCGGGTCAGGTTTTGAGCGTGAGGATTTGTACGGGACGAGTACCTAATGGATTAATGGATAGGAAATTTAATAATTTTTCATGGATAAATGTAGGGTACAAACCGAAAGTTCTGAGAGTTGACTTCACCGTTTACGGTAAATGTAGCCTCATCAGTAAAAATTATTTTATTTAAAATTTCTTGGTTTTCATTTAACATGTTAAACATTATTTCACAAAACTCAGTTCGTTTTATCTTATCCTCTTCGAAAAGCTCTTGATGATTTGATAATTATGGCCTATATTTAAATTCTTTCAAAGTTTTGTATACCAAACTGTACGATACTTCAAAATGTTTAGCTACATCTAAAAGAGATCCTACAGACCGTTCCTCTACGTAACACAGGATATTTAATTTCATGTCTTCTGTTCGAACATTGGTTCTATTTCTTTTTTTTGTGAGTATTTAGAACACAACCATCTTCTTGAAATTTTTTAAAAAAGTTCATAATTGTTTTTGCACAAGGTATAGGCCTGTCTGGATAATTGACGGAAAACATGTCTCTAACTTGCCTTAAACTATTATTTTTCTGGTACCACATTACTATAGCCACCTTTTCATTTCTGTTGTATTTATCCATGATTTATAAATAAATTATCTATTTTTTAATAAAATGTATTTAATTTATGACTTATGTTTGAATAAAAATTCAGAAATATTAGACATAAAAAATGTTTTTCCCGTCATGGCAACCTGATTTAAAAATTAATTATACGTAAATTCTTCATTAGTGTATAACTGGTTGTCTACTATACAGTGACTATATCGCTAATGCATTGACAATTTTTTTATTATCATTACACATAGGGAAAATGCTATGATAAAAAAAAGAGCCCGGTATATATGCGCAACTGAATATTATCAATCACAACAAATTAATTGTATCTGTGAATAGCGTATAAATAAAATTATATTATAGTCAAATATAGCTAAGGTTTTCGATAAAACTGTGACGCTTTTAAAGCAGAATACAGAATTGTAGTGTAAATTTTCCTCGTAAAAGAATTAGTTTATTCAGTACTTTTAGTGTGTCTCGTTTTTTCGTAAAAAAAACACTTTACACGTCAATTTATATCTACAAATGAATAATCCTCGTTCAAAATTTCTTCCCCATACATGCACATTACACAGAAACAAAGGTAGGTATGTAGGAGACTGCACATACAAACAGAAATACCGGTTCAGTAAAACAATAACAGAAACACCACGAATTTCCGAAACCGCAGACCATCATGCTTTCAGTGCTCGTGCCATTAGATCTCAGTGTTTCTGTTGTAATAACATTTTAACTTTTAGGGGTACCCAAAACTTTATTTCTACTCCATCTAACACGGGCACTACTAAATCGAATTACTTCTATTGCATTAAATAAGTATTTGCGAATTTTATATCGTATGGAATAATGTACTTTTAGATAATAATTTTAATTGTTACTCAAGTTTTAATAACTACCCAAATGTTAAAAACTAAGGAGAAATAGTATTTATAAATTTAACCCATTGTAGTCTCGAAAATGATAAGAAGTATAAATATGGTTAAATGAGACTACTAAGAGAGCTGCGTCGGGGTCTATTTATTTAAATAAAGAACGTTTAAAGAATTGAACGTAATTGCTGTGGACCCAACATTTCTGATAATACAGAAATTATAAATAAAGCAATTTAGATATATTTGGATAGAATTAAGAAATATTAAGTTAAACTTATTTAAAATATTCATTAAAAGAAAGATTAATTCTTGAGTTTGGAAACTGCATTAAATACATATTCGTTTATAATACATTTGGTAATAGTTAAATAATTTTTAAGTTAAAACAATTGATTAAAAAATTGGTTGATGTTCAAATAGGTTATAGCAAAATATTCATAAAATATTGGTTGGTGACATCATCTATTATAATGTGGTAGATAATAAAAGCAATAAAACATACATACTATTTAGCGATATAAAGGATACAATTTTATAATATTTAGTTATAGTACAATAATATAGATTTAGTTAAAACACCTTGTTTAATTTACTGATGATCCATTTGACAAACATTCGTCTACCATACACCTATAATATCAAAGAAAAGCAACGTATTAGGAAATAAAATAACAAATTATAAGCCAAGGGTATAATTTAAGGATAATCAACTTATTTAACTCACCAAGCACATTACGCTGCTTCAAAGTTAGAGACATATAGTTGGAGAAAATATTTCGAAGATAGTAACAGTAACGTTCAAATAGAAATTAGAAACAAGAAAAGAAACCGTAACCTGCAATATTTTTTTAATTCTACCCATGTATAACAATGAAAAGAAAAGGATGTGCATTAAATTAGTAAGTATACACAAATAGTGCAGGTAAAATACAAATTTATAAATATAATGTTTCATAGTTAATTGATGAAGCTGATACATGTTGAAACTCCATATTTAACTGAATAAATAAAATACGTAAACTTGGTTTCAAAAATTATTTAATAATATCACTACAATATCGTTTCGCCAAACTTTGGCTTCATCAGGTGATGAGTAACTGAATATAGAAAATTATTACAACATAATATATAGTGTCACAAAAGCATGGGGTGTGAGTGGGGGTATTTTATAAACTATAGCATTGTAATAACGGGGAATAATTGAACTGAGTCTGATCGTTTAAAGCACGACCTAATTTACTGTATCTATTAATTTCTAAGGTTTCTAATAAATTAAGTTTCTGTCCTTTGTCTTGTATATGTAAAACTTTGAAATTTCTATTGAATTCGTGTTTTTCATCTATACAATGCGTTGCGAAAGTAGAGTCCGTTTTTTTACCCAAATAACTTTTTTCATGTTCCCCGGTCCTCTGTTCAAAAGTACGGCCTGTCTGGCCCGATAGAAACGATAAAGATAAAACGGATAAAAGGTTGAAATCGGGGGTCTATATGTTGACTTGTGAGTGTGATAAGATATATGTGGGTCAGACAGGCGGTACTTTTGAACAGAGGACCGGGGAACATGAAAAAAGTTATATAGGTAAAAAAACGGACTCTTCTTTCGCAACGCATTGTATAGATGAAAAACACGAATTCAATAGAGATTTCAAAGTTTTACATATACAAGACAAAGGACAAAAACTTAATTTATTAGAAACCTTAGAAATTAATAGATACAGTAAATTAGGTTGTGCTTTAAACGATCAGACTCAGTTCAATTATTCCCAGTTGTTACAATGCTATAGTTTATAAAATACCCCCACTCATATCCCATGCTTTTTTGATACTATATATTATGATGTAATAATTTTGTATATTCAGTTACTCATCACTTGATGAAGCCAAAGTTTGGCGAAACGATATTGTAGTGATATTATTAAATAATTTTTGAAACCAACTTTACGTATTTTATTTATTCAGTCAAATATAATGTTTATTTCGAAACTTTGTTTTTTCAAAGCCTAGTTCCCGAAATTTTCACATACCAAAAGCCTACTTTTTTTTATATGGAACACCCGGTATTTTATTATGGCATTTTATTCCCTTTTTTATTCTCTTTTATTTTTGTTAACAATGTCCAATACCTATCTTTTTTAATTTCTGAGATAATCATTATAGAAGCAATCAGAGGAGAAATAAAGAACTAGCCTACTAGCGCTGTGATATACACCCAAATATTCGTCCAATAAATGCTGGAATGCAACCGACTGCCTGAGTCAACTCTTAAATAAAGTCGGTAAACATTTATGTCAAATTTATAAAAGTATCGCTAATAGTTATTATCAAAATGAATTATTCTTATGAAGGTTTAGTAGATATGATTGACGTTTTGGGTGAATCTGAAAGAAACTCTTTGCTAGCATCCAGACCTCATGCGCAGCGATCCCTGGTAGAAGTTTGCCGAGCCAGAAACTTTCGAAAGTATAAAGGAAAGGTTCGAGTGAATAGAAGGTATTCAATATGAAAAAGAAGAGCAGACTAATAACTGGTGAAAATAATAAGTTTATGTTAATTGCGAATGTAATCAAACACCCCCCATACTAGTACTACGAAAATTAGTCGTCAGTTAGATGTAAGTCAAATTTGAGAATCCAGAATATTTATGAAATATGTAATTCAACGGTAGTATATTCATACACAGGGTTAGATGAAAGAAATTTTACAGAATTCCTCACATTTTTTGGCAATGGGCAGCAGTGAACCTTACTTCATTGATTAAAATGTTAATGGAAAAGAGTATCTTCATTTTCTACGGACGGATTTCAACACTTTTGAGCACATAAACATTATAATCAGAAAAGCGTTTATAAGAATATGTCGATACATTAGTACTTCTTTCGAAAACAGAATACCTCACGTGCATTGCTCAAGTTCTGGTTATGCTGAATATATTCTTTAATGAAATTGGTTTTTCTTACTTTTGATTCTTGTTACGTTGCTCAATAGTTTTAGGTTACTTAAATTGCGTTATTTTGTTGTTAATTTTTTTATGAAAGTTTTAGGACATCAATTTATAATTTTGAAAAACTACAGCCATCTCTTATGAAGAGCTTCAACAATGAAAGAAGACGAGCAATTAGGCAAATCAAATTTGAGACAGCAGCATTCTTTCTTGTACTTTTTAGTGGGGTGGCATCTTGAAATATGTCAGTAAACACAATCTTTATTTTATTTCGTTGTTAAGCAATAGTATAAAAAATGAACATCTGGACATTGCCGGAATTAAAAAAATGAAATGCGATGCCCTTCATTCTGTAAAATTATTACTTTTGGGATAGTTGGATTTAACCTTTACTTTGTTTGACAGTTGACTAGGGAAGTCGGGCCCCATTCCAACCTTCTATACGTTGAACGAATATTTGGGTGCATAGAACAACAGCGCTCGTAGTTCCTTATTTGACCGCTAATTGCTCCTATAGTGATTATCTCAGGAATTCCAAAAGATAGGTTAGGACATTGTTATCAAAAATGAAAGAGAATAAAAAAAGGAACAAAATGCCGTAATAAAATACCGGTTTTCTATTTAAAAAAAGTTTTTGGTATGTGAAAATTTCGGAAAGTATGCTTTGAAAAAACAAAGTTGTTTGAGGTATTGTCTAGTGAAACTTAGGCAAAATAATGCAGAATTTTCTTGACTAGAAGCACCGGCAAAGTTAATGTTTTTACTTTTGAAAACAATGAGAAAATGATTTTTTTCTGAACAAGTGTTTTGGTCAAATATTTTCAAAAAAAATTAATAACTCAAAAACTATTGATTCAATTTCGAAAAAGATAAAAGTCGTTAAATAGGAAATTTAATGCAGTACTAGGAAATCCAAAAATATATAGGATGAGTCATTTAGAAAAATTAATTTCCGTGAATTTCCGGTAAAACTACTATGGCTTTATGGTGACCGATTTCCGATCAGGGAAGTTCCAAACCTCCTTCAATTTAGACGGCTTGAAGAAAATTTGAGGCGTTATGGTGCTTTTGAAAAACAGAAGCGAGAACGGCAACGATTAGGCGAAAATATTGAAATGAACGTTCTTCTCAGTGTGCAGCAGAATTCGCTTATTTTAACTCGAGAGATTGCCAGTAATTTGTCGTTTGTATGTGTTTCTAATTTGTTTTTATTTTGATTATTATTGTTAATTTTATTTTATTTTTGCCCTTAAATCTCAATGATTTCTGTTTTTCACTCGTGATTTCGAATGAATTATGAATAATGAATGACTAGTGTGGCGGTGTTGTGTAACAAAAAAAGTCTAAGTAATGGGGACTTTTTATCAAACAACCTGTATATGCTTGTAAATCGTTGAACCACAATTTATAAGATAACGTGAAAATTTTATAATAAAACAAGCAAAGTAATATCAAAACATCGAATAATGGTTAATACGTCAAAATAATCTTGCAGATAAACAAGCTACAGAAAAACCAACACAAATAAGAACAGGAACACCAAAAGAGAACAAACCAACACGAGGTGGAGCGCTAATCGTTTCACTAGCATTTGTTTATTGATATAAAAATGCGAGCATGGGAGAAGAGAGAGTTCGGCGTTAAAAATTCAAACATAAATCACAATGCCAAAGTCTTGAAGGAACTTCTTATTATATCGTTCATTCTTTTGTTTTGTATTGTTAATTTTAAAATATTATTATTCATAGAAATCATGTTTCGAGTTAAGTAATAAAATAAAAGAAAATAGTACCAAACAATATAAAAATCAGTCATTACATTACATTGCAAACACTTTTTCATGACACAAATTTTGTAGGCGTGTGTAATCATATTTTGTGTTGAATTAACAAAATCTGAAAGTGGGAATTGTATTAGTGTTCTTCAATAATAATAAAATCAATACTTCAATCAATCTAAATTCTGTCTTACTCGCTATACAATCTAAGCTTTATATATCATGCTGTTCTTGCACGGCAATACAAAATCAAAACACTATCTCATGCATTAAATTAACAACTCAAATATGGCGTTAAATTGAAGTATCTAACGTTTGGTGAACAGTTTTTCCAGTGCAGTATGATCTGAACAAATTTATTAGAAACATTAATTTTAGTTTGAGATAAGACAGTACGAATTATATGATTATGTGTATGTACGAAAGTTGTTTAGAATTTGCGACAGTTTACCCCTTATAAGTAAGCAATTTCAATATAATCCATTTAGAATTAGGTGAAGTTTCTACGGCACCATATTAATATTTTAGTTAACTGATACCTACCTACCTCGCAAGGTAAACGAATAGAGTATATGTATGTACACATCATGTACAGGTTTATCCTGCCTTTACATGCAAAAACATATTTACGTATACGACGCTTGTCTATGAATAATATAATAAAGTTTCCTATTTAGGTAAACATTGTTGGTAGAAAATTTCAAAACACTTTGCGAAAATAGTGAAGGAACATGAAATATAGGTATACTATTGCCATTTCTTTATCTTTGTTTCAACAAGAATGTTTATATATAATGGAAAATAAGAGAACAACAAAACTATTTCATAATTAAAATTATTTCTTTTAAACATAATTAAATTATTATTCCAATTAGGTAATAAAAGTTTTGCCAAATTGCAAATTAGAACGATTGACGGCGTTTATCACTGAAAAAATGTTTCACGTTAAGAACAATCTTCAACGATCAAAGTTTACATGCAAAAATTCACACAAACTTCACACTACTACTGGTCCTTCATTCTTAAAGGAGGGCATAATGGCCGTTATTTAACGATCAGACTTATAGGCCAATTCTGCATACATTTTTGTAAAAACAAGACCAGCGACTATCTTCATATTATTGTTATGTAGTGTGACTCCGTAAGCCTGTATGTCATTTGCAAAATCTGTTAGGTTAAGTGTAGTAAGCATAGAAGTTCAATGATATTATTAAAACATTTCTTCAAATATAATTGTTATAATTATATTATCTAAAATAATGAGGTAAGATACTTTAATTATGTCAAGCAATCAATCTATTTTCTGGTAATGTATTTACTACAGTAGCCAAAAACGTAAACGGACAAAAAATACTACCAAGGAACAATTAGATCTTTGAGTTCAAAACAGTTTTATTCAATTTACTACAATTGTTTCACCCTACTAGGGCTTCATCAGGTGATGAGTATTATAATATTCATCACGTGATGAAGCCCTAGTAGGGTGAAACAATTGTAGTAAATTGAATAAAACTGTTTTGAACTCAATTTGAATTTATTTCAATTTTTACTTGTAAATTATGGAGTTTGAACACGTATCTCCGTCTTCAATCAATTAATTAGATCTTTATTTACAATACATGGAAAGAGATTACCATTTTAGACGTAGTACTTAAATCCCACGTTAGGGGAAAACTACATAGAAAACCAGTGGACAAAAATATGTAATAGTTAAAATGCAATTGGAGATGGTCCGAATTTCGAGGTGGAAGAATGGAAAAAGGTAATATAAAGAATTAAAATATATATCTTATGTAGCGGTTTAGTGACTGGAAATATGCCACAAGGGCAAAAGATAGAAAGTTGTCACAATATAGGTCCCAAACTGAGTCAGGGCCAGCCACTACTATTAAAATGTCGGGTTTGGAAGAAAGAGGACTATCTGTATGGGGAAAAGTAACAGTAACAGGCCTAAATTGTGCAACAAATTATGAAGGAATAGACATACAACCCACACAACAGCAGGGTACACACGAACTGCTACCTAGCCCAACAGAGAATATGGGTGTGTTTGAAGTGTTCACTGTTGATACTTCTACAGAGGAAGGACTTCGGGGTGCCAGCCAGTACTGTTGCAGATGTTTCGGAAGTGGTAACTGCAATTTCAGACATTTCTGAAAATGAAAACAAGGAATCGAGTCATAAACAAAGACAAAGTAGAACAAGGCAAAAGCTTTCTTTGTTGACAGAAAAGCTAATTAATATAACAAATGCTTAAGGTAAGGTGAACAGACAACTTATTGCAGTAGCGCAACAGTTTTGTCATAATTACATTGAAATAAAAAAAAAAACTATTAGAAAAAAAAAGATTAGAATTTGAAATTGCAAAATTTGCAAATTTCAACTTTGGGTAGTGATCATTTGTGTAAGCAGTCTATTTGTTTATTTTTGTATTAAAAGAAAGTTTATTTATTTTTTTTGTTTTAAAAATGTTTTTTATGTAGTTTTTTTTTGTTTTGAGTTGTAAATTATTCGTTTACTTTAATAATGTTAGTATATGCTTTGTGAATTTATTTTATTGATGAGTACCGTTTTTACCTATCTCAGTGCATATTATATGTTGTTTTATAAGTTACTGTGACATATAACTGTTTTTTTTTACATTTAACTTCCATCTACACCAACAGCTATGCAATAAAAGTTCATAACATATTTATGTATATATTTATTAAACAATACAGGAAAAACTAAAAGATTCAAACTCCAAAAAGTAAATAAATTTGTATACATAAAAAAACAAAACGACTTTCATTGCCAGGTGTCCTTGCTACACAATATTCTGTCGTATATAGACATCCCTATACAAACAAGTTTGCATACAGCGTTTACGTTACAGATTCTGTTACAATCTTATGGACATGCGCTCGCTTAGCGTAAAGTTTACGGAAATCTGTAAGAGTTACGGATATTCTGTAAGCAAAATATGATAACAGAATTGCAACTTCATCTTTAACCCCTTACAGACGTTACAGATTATGTTACAGATCTTACAGATGTGCACAGAATTGACCCATTAGTTATAGTATGGTTATGCAGAAAGCTCTCTCATAAAAATGCGAGTGTGTGGGTTAAGATAATGCGCTCTGTTAAGCAATAGATATTAGATATAATATGCGCATGGTTTACACTATTTTATTAAATAAAATATTTTTCTCAGTGCGAAGGAATCATTAAACATTAGAATCTTCCAAATTGCAACTGATAATATTAATAGCGAAATTAAATTTAAAAAAATCTGTTGCTTAATAGAATTTAGGATGTTTAAAATGAATCGAGCTGACGCGCCCGTCTTGGCGCAGTTGGCAGCGCGCAAAGTCCCTCAAACTTTGAAGCAGGAGTTCGAATCCCACAGGCAGCGAAATTTTTAATATTCATTTTTACCATTAACAGTATCATTTGCAATGGGAAACATTATAATTTTCAATAATTCTTTCGCACTAAATCTAAAAACTTATATTTTTGATAGATAACAATATATCACCATTTACCACAACTCTTTAAAGAAACATCTTAATTACAGTTTTCGGATTGACCAATAAAAGTGCGCAATATATATCATAGTTACCCGTTTGGAATCCAACCAAGTTAGTCGTAGACGCTGACGTTTCGCCACTGTCGGAATGGATCTCCGAGCCTATACATAACTGTTAGTTAAGTAACTGCGGCTTCAAGCTTGTTCAATCTTTATTTATGATAATATATTAGCAAAAGAATGTTAAACAAAATTACTCTGATACACTTGAACTTTCTTAGTGTATGTAATAGCATATTCTTAATCAATCCCTTTTTGCTGATATTTATATCTGAAACCCTATGGAGAGATGTAGAAACTGAGCCTGTTAATAATAAATTACACTATTTTTTCCGAAAGAGAGCGATTAAACTGTATGTGATTCAATAATCAAATCATGATTTAGTAAGAAAAGTACAATTTCTACAGATACACTAAAAAATCTAAATTGTAAATTTTTAAATAAGAGATATCCCATATAATATACTTGATTACAATACTATTTCATTGGAGAAATTTCATCATGTAATTAGCATATATGGGTCGAGTACCCAAACAGACGATACACGTCATAAAGAATAATTTCGGTCCAAGTAACATTAAAGTACAATAATACCTACTAATCCTAATATTATTCTAGCTTCCAGTAACGTTTTATGTTACCAGAACTGTACGCCGTTGCAACATATAAAATGGTAACATTTTATTCTGTCAAATGTCATACTGTCATAGTTGTTTACATTTTTCAGTCACTTCATTATCATACGTATTTCTTCCATTTTTACTATATTTATACGCCGATTTCATTTTTAACAATCAGTTGTTTTCACAACTAAATCATGCCTAAACCGTTAAGTAAGCAAGCGAAAGAAATAATTCTCTCTTTAATCGGGTATTTTGAAAAAGAACGCGATAATAATGCGCCATTGCTACCCCTAACAGCAGTTCGAGAGGTAATATTTTCTGTTATTTATAGTTTATACAATAAACGTTTTAATAATAATATTTTTCATTTAGAGAGCAAGTGCTTTAAATATTCACATTGCAACTGTAAATAAAATATTATCTACATCAAAACAGGGGGTTGGACCATCTAGCCCAAAGCGAAAACGGCCTAGAAGTAAGCCTGTTGTAAATGTTGATGACTTTACTCAGTGTGCAATAAGAAATACAGTAATTGACATGTATAGAAACAGTAAGTTGATACGTTTATAAAATTAATATTTGAGTTTTTTACAGAACAACATATCACGCTTCATTCACTGAATATTACTCTTAAAGAAAAGGAACTCTTTTCTGGTGGCAAGTCATCTTTACGGACAGTATTACACAATATTGGTTTTAATTACAAGAAGGATGATTCTAAACGAGCTTTAATGGAACTACCACAAATTGTATTAAAACGTGTTACATTCTTGCAACAATATGTTCGTATGAAACATGAAAATGTTCGCCAGTTTGTGTTCCTTGAAGAAACCTGGGTTTTCCAAGATGGAACAATTCGTAAATCTTGGCAAAATGAATCTATAGAAACCACAAAAGCTTCAAAAGTAGGTGGAAAAAGGTACATTCTATTTCTAAGAATAACATATTCTTATCTTATGTATATTTATTATTATTATTTTGTTTTAGATATATTGTATTACATGCAGGTAGTTCTAATGGATTTATTCCTGGAGCAGAATTAATATTTCCGACAAATAGTCAGTATTTATATTATCAGGGTGATATGAACAGAGACAACTTTTTATACTTGTTTGAACACCAACTTCTTATAAGTTTAAAAGAGCCGTCCATAATTGTTTTGGATAATGCCAGTTACCACAGTACTATTAAAAATAAAAGTCCAACATCATCTGCCACTAAAAATGAAATTCAGACATGGCTCACCAATAATAACATTGACTATGACGGAGCTGCTTTAAAAATACAATTACTGGATTTAGTTAAACGGTTAGTACATATATATATTTAATTATTTTATTCAATAATTTCATTTATATCTTTACGTAAAGGCATAAACCACCAACTATATATGAAACCGATGATTTAGCAGAGAAGTATGGGCACGTAGTTCTTCGACTTCCACCCTACCATTGTATATTTAACCCCATAGAACTAGTGTGGGGAATAACAAAAACATACTATAACAATCACATTGGAAAATATGGTAGAAAAGTGGACGAATGCATAAAACTGTGGAATGAGGCATTAACACAAGTAACCCCAGACATTTGGGCAAATAGCGTTAACCACTGTGAAACTGAAATTCAAAAATGGTGGGATAGAGAAGTAGGTTTTGAGAGACAAGATATATTACCTTTTATAATTAATGTAAATGATTCCGATTCAGAAGACAGTGTTAAAGGATGAAGAAAACTAGCATTTCAACTTAATATTATTTTCTTTTTATCATATGCTTATCGCAATGTTACGAGTTTTTTAATCACTAATATGTATAATAATATATAGATTTTGTGTAGGTATATTATTTTTGTGAATGTAGTCTAAAATAAATAAACTCACATGTATTGAGAATTTGTTTATATTTTTTGTAGACATAGTCGAATAATTTAAAACATATTAATAGTATTTGCTAATATTTTAAAATGTCAACCTAGTCCTAACCACAGATTATTTTCAAAGTACAGCTTGCTCAAAGCAACGTTATTTGTCAACACTGTTATGACATCACAGTGACGTTTCATATGACGTGTATCGCCTGTTTGGGTAATTGACCTATAACAAAAGTGTAGAATAAAAACAAACAGGTCGGTTGTTCTATTAATAATAACCTGTGCATTTTCCCATATAGTTATTCACACAATAATTGATGCATAATAACATTGCTTCTAATTCCAAGTGGTCAATCTCTCCTTGTAATACCATATTTCATGCAATTTTACCTTATATCGGAGGATCTACAGCCTTTTGTCTCCCGTAATTGTTCCGATAGAAACATGTCTAGGTAGTATTAGGAGGTCATGACGGAGAGATTAGCATGCACATTTTCACAGAAGCTTAACACATGCTTTATCACATGGAGGCGTCAATTGTCTTGATAATGAAGTAATTCGATTTTGTGAAAGTCTTGAAAGACTATAATTTTTCTTTTTATTTTGATTGATTTAAATATTTTTTTCATAAATAATCCAATATTTAATTCAAAGTAGTAATACGCAATTTTAACTACAAATTTTACATTTTAAATTCAAATTAGCACACGCGGACTGCTAAAAATAAAAAGACAAGAACCTAAAACCCGACAAGTCAAAATTTAAAACGTAATTTTTGTATTAATGTAAATTTCCACATGTAACTTGATTTAATTAAATATTTAATTATATTTAATTGGCACTTTTATTTTTTATTCGTTTTTACTTTAAGTAATTTGTACTAGTCACCAAGGTTGCTTTAAGTTGGCCTTTATTCTACCTAGTCAAAGATAGTAGATCCGCAAAGATCCATCCCCAAACCGACTAGTGTTAGTGGCCGTAGTAGGTCGTCGAAAAGTTGGTCCTGTGGATGTAGGAATACTGCTTATCTCTTCAAGTAAGCTTCAAGTAAAAGGTAATCTACAATTAAATTAAGTCTTTAGTCAGATTGTTAGTAGCATATCTATTACCTCTGCCAAAGCTCACTTCAACTGTTATTTTATTATATTTAAGTTCTTCATTTTACTTATTACTTCTTGTAGTTTGTCTATATTTATTTCCTCGTCGGAGTTTTCTTCTATGAGTAGGGAAGGGGCTAGTTGGACAGTGACGTACAGTGGTCACTTATTATCTTTATTTCACCTGCATAAGGATCGCCATGTATGAATGAGATGTTAAACATATTGCAGTGATCTTGAGTTTAGATTTAAGTTGTAAATAAGTTTTCTCAAGATCACTTCTAGATTTAATTTAAATAAATGCTATTTTATTTATTTTATAATGGTCATTGTATATAAATATTTACTAAGTTAGGATTTTAGCAAATTTCAATTAATTTAATTAAAATCATGGAAGAAAGGTATGATAAATTTTATTCATGAAATTAATATTAGAATAAGCCTTGTATAGCAAGTAAATATTTATAACAAAGTGTTTTCCGTAACTTTAGCGTAAAAAGATATGATGTCGGAGACCGTTCGATGGATAGGCCCCGTAGTAAACAATATATATTCGCCAGATGCTGCCGATAATTACAAACGTATTTCCTTTATTTCCCATGAAGAAGAAAACAAAGAAAATAAGAATCAAGTTTCCGAATAGCATAAAGAAATGGTTTCGAAATTATGATAACAGCAATAAAAAAATTTATAAACTGATACAACAATAGCAGTAAATACTTAGATTTTATATTGTAAATAGCGTAATAGCTATTAGGTACTTACTGTGTCGTAAATGGCAGCGGCAATTACTCACTGTTGGTCACATTTATGTATTGATATTTCTTTAAAACTTTGTGCATTATAATTGACATAAACACGTCAATATTTAAGATATATATTTGTTTACATTTTCAAGTAAGTGATGTACAGATTAGTCGCTAGAGGCGGTAGTGTGGACACGCATCTTTAAGAAGTGGAAATGATGGTCGGTTCAGTTCAAAATAATGTTAATAAAAGGGCCGTACACAATAATTAAGATCAGACTGACCGCAGGTGAAAACCACTTTAAATACTAAATAATCATTAGGTGTCTGTATTAATAAATAAATTTGAACTTGTAAAAATTTTTAAAAAGAATTATTTAAATGGACTTTTAATAAATTGGAACTTATAAATATTTTAAGAAAGATTAAAATGGGAACTTTGAAAATTTTCGACAATATTAAACTTATAGTATTTTAACTGTCTTCTTACATTTATTTGAATTCAACTTAATAATTCTCAGAACAAATAAATGTATTTCACAGTATCAAGATAAATAACACTAAGGAACCAGAATGTTTTTATTTTAAAACGCGATGGTCAAAAACGTGTTACAGTAAAACATTTTGGAATTTGTAATAGTTTTTGTTTTATGTAGGATATTAGATTTATTTTATTTTTGTGTATAAATACAGACACGCTATGTTGAATATATGTAGAAAAGTCAGAATTACAATTTTTATTTATGTTTATTTTCTTTGTACAATTTATTTTGTGAAACAGTTAAAAGTATTTCTGATATGGATGAGTTCAACGAACTTTATGAAGAATTGAGGTAGTTTATATGTGTTTCTCTTTTTATTATTTTTGGATAAAGTGTTAAACAATTTTGATGTGGTGATTTATGCTGGAAATAAATGAAGTTAGTAATTTTTTTTTGTTAATGAACATATTCAAAAGTTTAATTTTTTTGTGCTTGTGCATCGAGGTCTGACGTGTTAAGAAAGTTGAGTCAGGGATGTGTACAACGAGTCAAGAATTAATTAACTCGTGGTATGGAGCCTTGATTGATCCTAAATACGAATCAATGCTGAGAATCTCATTTAGAAGCGAGAAAAGGCATTTGAGTGAAATAAATATCCGCGCAGAGTCAATACTTTGAAGCACAATTTGAGCACTTTTTTTTATATCTATATCATTAGGAGCTGGACGCGTTATTGTGTACGTTAGGGGTGTGTCCAACGAGTCAAAAGACGAACTCGTAGAACGAAACCCTGATTGACCAATTGACGTGAATTTGTTTTGGGAATACTGTTTAGAAGCGAGAAAAGGCATTTGAGCAGTATTAATATCAGGACAGAGTCCAGGTTCTAATAATATGTATATGATCATAACCGTTGGGATTCATTATATATTTTTTTTATTATCCAATATAAGTCTCAACATTTAATTAAAATTTGATTTGTTGATTGCATTATTATCATTATTATAAATAAACCTAATACAAGTGTGGTTGGTAGGATGTCATATTTTTTTTATTATTATTATTTTAATTACTGTATCAGACTCTTAGTTTTTTTTTTATCATAACATGCAATGGTTTTATTCTGAATATATATTTTATTTTTCGTTGTTTGTATATACATTTGATTTTCAATATGCTTAATAAATTATGTTATAAGATATTTCTGTATTTTATCTGACCCGGAGAGAACTTAAGAGTATCAACTTTGGAGAAAGAATACTTTCTGCTCCTGAGAGAAACGATAATTAGAATAACTGTAAACTGAGCTAATGAAGTACGAAATTACCTAACCCACATTTCTGCAGAAATTATGAAATCCTAGACTAGCATAAGGCTAAGTTTCTGATATATATGCTTGATCCTTCTTGATTTTAAGAATAAAGAGTTTTTAGTAATTTTCGCAAGCTTATTAATTTACAAGGGACACATATACTTTAGAATGATAAAGAATATTTTTAAAAAAGTATTCCTTTAATGAGTTTGAAACACAAAATATATTTTGGTAAAGATTGGGGCACAGTGGTTATGATTTATCGGTGTACAGTGGACACTGACCTGTATGTATTTGTAAGTAGTGACTACTGTACCCCAATTTCTGTCTTGCATATTTTTCTTTTGTATTTTAGAGAAAAAACGATAGTTTGCGACAGAAAACGAAAGTCAGATATTGGCAAAACTAATCCAGGTTTTATGTTGGTAACTATTAGAAACACATTAGATGGAGGAGTATCAGTGAAACGAGTCGCAATTAATTTTGATATTCCCAAAATGACACTTAAAAGGTACATACAAAAATGTATGTAGATAGAAGTATTAACTGAGAGACTGTTATTCTTGCTGACGTACCTTCAATAATGCCTAATTATTCATCAAGTAAACAGAAAAATAAACTGAGGACTGCTAAGAGAAAATTTTGTGACTAACATGGAGTAAAGAAAACTAAAACAAGAAAGCAGGAAAGCGACTCTAGTGAGTGCAGCATCACATTGGCAGACAGTGACAATGACGACGAATATTTTTAGCCTAATAATAAGGAAAATAAGATATTGCTAACATTGCAGTTAACAGGTCCATACTGATTAAATTCGCAAGTAAAAGATCAATAAAATATTATGTTGGTGAAGTTGTGCAAATACATACTAGCAGATTTGAATATACTTTAAACCTTTTAAGAAAGCATGGCGCTCATTTTGTGGAAGCCAATAGTATTCCTCCTTCTATTCAGACTGATGGAACCGCAAGAGCTAATAGTTTGTACCGCTTTAATATTGATATGAACTATTGTACTTGTAAGATGGGTTAAATGTACTTTAAATTTTATTTGTAAGCCTTGGTCAATACATTTATGTTTAAAATACCATTTTTGTTTTTGATGATGATGTATCTCAGTAAGCCCCATCATTCTGTACAGGGTACCCCGGCCTGGGGCACGCTGGGCACATTTTACTCTACTTGCTAAATCCCTACTACAAACTTTGCTAAAAACAATTTTTCAAACGTTGTATTAAGGAACTGATGTAGAGAATATCTATCTGTTTGTAAATCGAAGTTCTTGTGCGAAGATACATAATAGTTATATTAAAACACTAGAAAAGTGTCCTAGGTGACCTGTTCTCCCCTACCACTTTTGCTTTACTTAATAATGTATCGTTCTTCATTTAGCTACTAGTGAATATATACTTCATAATTATCACGGGAAGATAAAGCAAACAATTTTACAGCAATTTCAAAGAAATGTTAACAATAAAATGGACGATTTCCTTGAATTTTTCCTGTTCGAATTAAATCAATTAAATCCCCTCATATATCCACCTATATACATAGACAGATATCACGCACGTTCCCAAATAAAAAGCCGTCATATACACAGCATTCGTTCTGTTTATTTTTCATTTAATTTCCTTGATTTATGACGCCTAAACTTTACTGGCAGACCGTCAACGGGAGCGTTTCGATTGTTGTTTATCGCACAGTTTAATAAATAATAGTCCGGAAAGAATAATTAATCGTGAATTTGTTTTATATACGCCTTTGTTATTGATCTTGTATATTTATATGATATTTCCAGTACATGTAGCCCGGATACAAAGCCTCCGGTTTTGTAACAGGCCCTACCCGGCCCTGCCGATTTGTCACAATTTATTCATCAAACATGTCAATCGGTGAAATAAAACATGTACAAAATATTATTTATTAATATCCCTATATATGTATGTATATAGTTATACAACATATCCTCTGCTGTGTGCTGTCAGAATAAATACATTAATTGAATGTTTCTGATGCTATGGATAAAATGTACATTTAATATATTTCGCGTTTCAGATTTTACAATAGTTAGTTAAACTATAATTTTAAATTATAAAAAAAACAGCATTTTTTAAAAGAATACTGTAAAGCGGAGATTGCCAAATTTTCACTCTTCTGGAATCCTATGACAAAAAAAAAATTGATATTACAGGTAGTAATTGTATTGGTCTGTAAAAAGACACTTCATGTGAAGTTTTCCTGGTTTGGGATCATAAAAACCTTCACAAGCTTCCACAAACTAGGCGGATACTTAAGCCTAATGGCAGCATTTATTGGGGTGGTTTGTTTCTGTATAGTTTTCATGGCAGATGTTTTAATATTTCTCCTGTAATTCCATGTGTTTTTTTTCAGATTAATATTGTTTTATTTGGGTACATCACGGAAAAAAATGGTATGTGAAAATCTCACACAATGTTGTATCAATGGTAATTGTAGAAACGGTTTGCATAAATTGTTAAACTCGTTGATAGTCTTCCTATTAAAATACGTTATAAAATTGTGCCAAATATTTTATCCTCTCAGTCAGAAATATTGTCCACATTGGTACTAAAAGATGTGTGAAGTAATAATAAATATAACTGTGTTACAAATTTAGGTAATTTGTCTTAGCCTGCTCTGCGTTTTCTGTCATAAAATTAGGAAATGTTGAATATTTATTTCAACAAAAAATGTCTCCAGACATTGCGGCGTGGTATGGGGTATCAATGGTGGGGGTTGTGTAATGTTAGCAGAAGCGTTAAATACGTACATATTTTGCAGCGTCATTTTGCCTTGATTAGGTACGTAAGTTTGGTGATTGTTTAGTGCCCTTTGTTTATTATCACACACACACACACACATACTGAACATATTGGTAAGTACTTCTACATATTACTATTCCTGTATGCAAGCGTTCTTTTTGTTTTACAATGCCAGTCATGGACGTACCTATTCGTCAAGAATAAATTAACAGACTGGAATAAGCATAACCTAATACTAATTTTTCAAGGTTTTTGTGATAACTATAGGTTGTTGTTCATGTTAGCATTATTATGCAGGTACATATATAGTAATGAATAAGAACTTAACATCATAGATTAAGGCGTAATGGTGTACTATGCATTATTTGTTACATGAAAGACTATTTTTTCAACGGCACAATTTATGCCTACTGTGTATGTATGAATTACAGACGACTCTGTTAATTGTTAGACACATAAATACAATAATTTACTATCGTATATGGATATACATTTGTATAATAAGAAATCAGAAAACTTCTAAGACGCTCCTAAATAACAGTAATCTCCTTGTTTTTTCTAGTGTTGACGAACAGTACAAAAAACATCCTAAAATGTTCACGACATCTGTGGGAACTCTGGATTTTTGAAATATGTATCTTCTTTTTTTGCATTCCTTGCATGAGGTAATAGAAATTGAAGTTACGATTTTATAATGCAATGCGAAGGTAACTCTGCCATGATGGTGTTTGGTAAGCAATGGAGGAACAATATATGAGAAAGGGCGACTGTACCTATTTGTGGGGGTTACAAAATATAAGAAATAATTGGAAGGAGTAGATATTATAAAACTACATATAAACAAAATATATTCTCACATCTAAACGGATTCTCTGGATTACCAATTAATCTGCAGTCGTTTATACTAATTATTACTCCTTGATTATTTATCAACAAATTAATGTAAAAAAAAACACTTCGAACATAGTGATTACTTTTGCTACTTTTAATTATTAACCGAAAAAGATATTTATCTTATTATCTTTGAATGACGTATTGAATAATTTGATTTTAGAACAGTGTATAGACGAAGAAGCGTTTATGTTATTAAACGCAGCCGACATACGTGAGGTTCTTCCAATAATTGGTATCAGACGCAAGTTTCTGAAAAAATATAACGAGTTAAAGGACTTAGAGGTGAGCGTTGCTTGACTAAGTCGATATTGCAGGCTGCAAATACGAATATATATACTTTTATTCCCTTCTTATTTTCAGCATGTAAACGAAGTTCCATTGGATACAGCTGGAAGATTTATACAGTTAGCAAACGAAATCACTGAGGTCTTTCTATACGAAATTCCAGTCATATATTATGTTTCATACGTAAATAACAAAGGCAAACCTAAGGCTGCAAGGGGAAAGCTATGGAGCTGTTATACTCATTTGAGGAATAACTAGAAAACTGGGACTAATAGGTACAATTACAGGTAATATATAATGACTTTTCTGATGTCATTATTGTTATTTATGTAAATAAATTATTTGAGGTACGCCAACTGAAACCACATACATGCAATGGTTGAACAACAATACAGAACCTTTCACCACTGTGCAAGAATACTGGGAAAATACAAGGAAAAGTAGATTTGAATTGTTAAAAAATAGTGGCCCTGTTCACAATTATTTTAAAAAATTTCCTTGTTTAAGCGAACAGTTGAGTTTTACACTGGTATTTCATTTCACATAAATAAATTAATTCTTTTTATTGAAACTTTATTTTAGATTGAAGCAAACTTCAATACTATTTATCCTCTAAAGGAAAATTGATTGTTTGCAAAATGGCCCCTGATGTGTGACTCAATTTTAAACATTGCTACCGCAAAAAAGGATTCCTATTTAAGAGAAGTTCTTGGGCAATATAAAAATATATATACTGACCCAGAAAGTACTAGCTGTAAGTATTTTCACCACACATTTATCTTATATAAAATATTCCCATGGCAATCATTTCAGGTGTTAGGGAAGTTTCTTGTTCACATGCATGAATGTGAACAAGAAACCAGGATTACAATGGAGCACATCAAAATTTGAAATGCGTCAAGGCTAGAATCTATTACAGTGTTAAATTCATTAGACTTTTCTAAATTTGGCATAATCAAACATATTTGTTTACTTAATGAAACGGATTTTAATTTTATATGTTTAGTTCTTGATACCATGAAATTTAATAAACATAATTTCGCATTTGAGGTGTCAATACCAGCTGATATACTATCAAACTATTTTGTTGTAAAGCAGACCGAACTGCATGCTGTCATCCATGTTTAATGTCAAAACATAACAAAAATCTTTTTGTCTCTCTGCGACATGCTCTTTAAACCCATTAACTCGTTCACACTTTTATTTAGAAAACGTTGCTGCTACACAGAAACTTACCTATATTTTATTTTATATTATTATGTTTATATATAAGTATATTAATAAATAAGTATCAAGTTATACCTGTTTTATTTCTATACACATCCCTAATTACATCATTATTTAAAATAGTTTTCCTTTAACAGCGTTTTCATTATCAAACTTCTTAGTCATAATATAAATCAAAGTAATACCGCATTTCTCAAAGTAAACATTCAATTGTGTGAAAGTAGGTATATGTATATATGTGTTACAGAAATTTGCGAATTGTTTGACAATATGACAATTGTTCTTGAAATGCTTTTGTATCAAATACCTACTACATACAACATAATATCTAAATTAAATAGTGCTAAGAATCGCTATTTCATTAAAGTATATTGTCAAAACAAAGGTAATGAATACCAAAATTATTTACAAAAATACAAATTAATGCATATCGTACAAGTTTTAGATATAATTTGTCGTTATCTTTGAAACACTAATTATACAGCAAATAGCGACAAGGTTGTGGAACATCCCCATACATACAACATAGAACTTAACAATAATTACAATTTTTCGAAATATGTTAAACAATTGCTATAAAATGTATACACAAAAAATACGAAAAATTACTATTTACTTTATAAAATTTTTATACAAAGTATTACTATATCGGATACAAAAGCTTCAAAATATAACACTGTTTGTGTAAAAAAAAAATACAAACTATATGACATGGTTACAGATCATTATACTAAGAAGTACTACCTACATTACGTAGCATATCGATACCCCAGTTCAACACTGTAACAACTCCAAAACGCTTGAACTGTTATAAGGCGGACTGAAGAATTTTCTCAAATTTGATAATCGTCTAAAATGTGGTCATGTTTCAATCTAGCTTTCTCAGAGTTTCTACAAGAGCTTCTCATAGAATTGTTATTTTATGCATTTTTTAAAAATCTTATTAATTTAATATTTTTCAAATTAGAATGAGTTGTTACGTTGTTGAACTAAATAATAACATAAGTTTTATAATTTTCACAGAAATGTACCAAAAGTACTTACAAATTTTGAAAGTATTTTTAGCAATTAACTAATTTTTCTGAAAATTTGTAAATGCAGAAATGCAAATTTTGCATTCAAAGTATTTATTGATTATTATGAAAAGATATAATAAAGAAAATACATAATTCTGTCAACAAAAAACAATTTAATTGATTCTCTCATTTCAAAAAAATTACGTATCTATTTTTTATTTAATTGGAATCGCTACTACTTTCAGAGTTAACATTGGCATCTGCATTCAAGTTTTCATAAAATGGCCAGTAGACCGGTTTTATCGCATTTTCTTTGCAAAGTTCTAATAAATTCTTTTTCTTTGCTGGTGCAATTGGTGGCGGTCTTTTATAAGCGACTTGCAATTCTTTCGTTCTAGCAAATCGCAAGTTTGGCTGCACAATAATTTCTTGAAATTCGTTTTCTTCGTAAGAATATTTATAAAAAATTGAATTTGGATTATCCTTTGTTACTTTCAAAATCCTAATGTTGTTCCAATTTACTCTTTCTCTATTTTTGTTTAATGTGTAGTTTCTACCCATTTCAGCAGACAACTTCTTGAAGTCAAAAAAGTCGCTTGTATCCATTTCATGAACTTTATACGGAGTTCTATTTTTTTTTGCACTTCTTAAAATCATGGTCCATTGTGAGGGGACGTAAATGGGACCATTTTTTAACACGCGTTTTTTTTCTTTTTCAATGGTCGCATGCATTGAGTCTCCTTCATTTTGCGTGTGTCCAACGACTAAGAACTTGTGAGTGATAGATTTCAGATTTTCAAAATTTCGAATGCAATAAAGGTACATACTGCAAATAAACTTGTTCTTGTTTTGTCCAACGCAGTTGTCGGAATAGAAAATGATATTTTCGGTATTTATACTTTCATTAAAAAGAAAATTGTACACACAGCTACAAATTTCATTGGCGCCGCGTCTTGCGAGTCCTTCATGCCATGTATAACAATATCCTAATTTTTTCCAATATCGAAGATTGTAAAATTATACGTTGCAAGTCGTCGTTTGTAGAAAAATGTGCTAACATCTCCAGAAGGACAAGGAAGAACTGCTTGCAGATCAAAACAATATACTCCTGTATTTTCGCTTTGAAGGTCTTTGGTTTTTTCCACCCGGCTTAGTTCTTTCTCCTTAATGTGGTTTTCATATTTTAGCTTGATATTTTGATTATCATCTTCAGTGCCATTTTTGTAACTCTCGCATAGTGCACACTGGTCTTTTTTAGGGATGTAAAAAGCGATATTTGTTTCTGTGTTTATGACTTTAGCGTACATTGAATATTTGCCAAAACTTTTGCCCTTTTGTTCACACTGCTCTATATAAAGTTTGTACATTAGTGTCATGTTAAGACTGCCATCCAAATATTCCTTGTTCGTTCTCGCACGGCAGTAATGTGAGCTTACTCTTGGAAAAGATGCTATGTGCTGTCTAATATCTTTCATAATCTCTTCATCCACTTTTCTCTGATTGTCATGTTTGCCTCTTTTATCAGTTTCTATAAATCCGTGTTGATCTTTCTTCTGCATTGTGGTAAATATTGTTCTATTATTAATTGATAAAGTGTTTTTGAAAAACATTTTGCAGACTTGAACTTGCTCTGATCCTTTCTTGAATGTGTATTTCACATTTTGGGAGCGGCTGCTTCCCGGTTTAGGATTTCGATATGCGGGTGTAATGTTGGCACACATGCAACTGTTCAAAAAGTTTCTCTGGAGATTAATATCTCCAAGTTTCCAGTATGAATTATAAATTTGTTTTCTTTCCTCAATTGAAAATTTTGACGCACACTTAAGTCTACACGTTTCCAAACAAGGAGGTTTCATTCTTTTCGCCTCAATTTCTTTCCCTTTAGCCGAAATATACCTTTGTCCCAAATTTCTATTAATCTTCCGCGCATTTTTTGCCCAAGTTTCTGGAACTCTCTTTCTCTTTCGAGTAAGATTTTTAACGTTTTCACTTTCAACCGGCGTTGCTTCAGGTACTATTAGGTCTTCATTGTCTGTCGATTCATCACTACTTGCATCATTTTCTGGAACGTAATTTAAATCCGCCACCGAATCATCGCTATCAATGTTGAATCGGCTGTCCATCTCATTATGACCGCTAGTAACAATCTAAAATAATAAGAAAACATAAAAATTTATTTGTCACACAATACAAAATTGAGTAGCTTACTGTCTCGGCATCACTACTTATAATATTATCACATAAAATAACATTTTCTTGCTCATCTTGATTGTCAGTTTCGGAATTCGTTTGCTCCGTTGAATTTTCTGCAGATGGATTTTTTTCTAAGAAAGTATTGTTCATCTCCACATCATTGGTGTTTTGATTCTCCATACTATTATGAAACTAAACACAAGCAGAAACTATGTTAAACTTTTTAAATATTTTAAGGTTATGTCTAACCAATAATATTAATTATATTCGAAAATCGCACTTACTTTTTGTTCCTCATATTGACTGCAAGCTAGTCTTGCCATATACTGAGCCCTGGATTCAAAATTTCTTTTTGGTTCCATTTTAATTACACATTAACCACTTTGCACACTCTCAAACAACAAGTAATAAGTTGCAACCTGCAGTAGAAATCAAAAGATCTTGTAGTTCAATAGCGTAACAAGTGAGTTATTACGGTGTTGAATTTAAGAAATTTTGAATATCTCAACTGTTACAAATACATGTAACACCACCTCTCCGCACTGAATCAAGCTAGAAGTTGTTACACTATTGCTCTGGAAAGAACATGAAATTCCGAATTAGCTGGTGGGTTTAACTCAAAAACAACTTTTTTTGAATTGTTACGTTATTGAATTGGGGTATCGATATGTTAACACATTCTGTTTTAGGAATCTTCACACAATTTTTTGTAATTTTTTAATACAATTTATCGTTGTCCCAAATCACGGGACAAATTGTATGACGAAGAGCCACAATTGTAGAACATTTTCACACAATTTTTTTTCCGTGTACTTTTCTGGGTGTAGCAAGTCAGATTTCTTCCGTTTCCTGTATAGTGGCTATCCAGTCAGTAGCCTCTTTATCCGCATCGTGAGGTATTAGGTACGGATAAATAATAATTTTCTTCAGTATAACAATTGAAGATTAGAATAATTTTGCTGATATTTACACAATAATAATACTAAAGGAGTTCACAAGTATTAGAATAAGGATATTTTAACATATCTCTAGATAAATATTGAAAGATAAAGTGAAGTGTTATAAATTTAAGTTAAATAAGTCACAGTTCTATATATTAATATAGAATACATACCATATTGGATTAAGAAGAATTTATCATTTTTTATTATTCATGTACAATATTAGATACTGCATAAACGATTATCCAACATAAGTGTTTATGTATGTGAAAGATAATATTAACGCATTTAGATGATACAGTGAATATAAATATTCAATTTACTAAATACTATAAATAAAAACTTACCTTATTTAGTTACAGATGTCATAAATATATCACATCATTATAAAAGAAATTCTAATGTTGGTTGAACAAGTTTACGTTAAATATTTGTTACTTATTTGGCATTTTCTAATATCTCTTACTCAAGAATTGTGTTCTTTTACATACATATATTAAATCTATTGATTCATATATCGATTCCTTTATTTCTTTATACTAAACAGGATGAGAGATATAATTACTGTCAAATAGAGGACGCTAACCTTAAAAAAAAACATAATTAATATTGTCATTATTATAAAGTAAATTGTTTACTTACTCATTTGAAATAAGTCAGAGACTGTTTATAATATTCTCAAAACGATATTGAAGTTTAAACACGAACCAATTTACACTCCCCAAAGAAATAATTTGAAATAAAACTAGAAGTTTCATTTAGAAACTAATACTAAGTTGGCACAGCAATACCAACTATACAACAAACAGAATACTGAAAATATTATATTCTTGAATTAAAAAGAAGGTAACAGGATAGGATTAAGGACATTAAGGTCAACATAAAAAGAAATTTAAAAGCTATTTATTGTGAATTTTGATCAGATAAAAAGGGTCTCATGTTCATAGATTAATAATATACATAATAAGTATTATTTATAGATTGATTGAGCTAGTTGGATGTATTATATTATACATATAAGATTTTGAATTAATTGCATTATAGTCCTTGCATTTGTCGTGCATATACAGGGATCAGTTGATTAGTTTTTATAACTTTTATTTTGAGTACAAAAGAATATTACAGTATCATTTCGCACCTGAATGAAGGGCATTATTAATTAAATAAGAGGTTATTACACATGTTATTAAGTGAATACCATAACAATATATAAATATTTGTAGAATATATTCTCGTAAGTATAGCTTCTTTTGTGTTATACTGTATGTTTGCTTTTTTATGTAGTCCTTTAAAAAGAATTCTAATTGTGTGGTGTCCGAAGATCTCGTAGGCAAGTGAATAGGGCCTATAGGAGCTAGCCACTTTCCTGGAAATATTTCATTTAAAATATTTCATGCGGGTCTATCATCCAATCAACAAGAATTCCTCATCTTACATTTAAGCCCTACTTATGCTGATCTATTTACTATTGACGTAGGGGTTTTCATTTGAATAATAATGAAAATTTCTTCTGCCAACTATTCCATTACTATAGATAGTAGCTTCACCCGGAAATAACACATTATTAAAAGGAAATGCCTGGACATTAACTTTAGTTATTACCCAATGGTAGGGTAGAATTATAATAAAAATTGTAATAAATATTGATAGATTCAACGGATAACATTTATTTAATTTGAAAGTTCTTGCAATGCTGGTTTGGCTAATATCCAGCAAACGACTTACTTCACGGGTATTGACGTGAGAATTTTCTGATGCTCTAAGAATTCGTAAGCGATTTTTGTCATTTATCACATATTTGGGTGTCCGTGGTTTTGAATGAGTAATTTTACCAATAGTAATGAAAGTGTTCATTACTTTTCAAAAGGCATCTGTCCTGGGAATCTCAGTATCCTGGAACGCTGCTGGTAAACTCTTTAGGCTAATAAATAATTTCTTTGACATTCTCGAGTACCAAAATACCGAATTCAAATAAGACATAAAATTGGAAAAACTCTTGTTTTTTAAAACATAACTGGGCAAACATTACGACCTTAAGCCGCTCGCTTTAAAGAGTACGAGACAACACGAGATGCTACCAGGTCTGACCGGCTCCGGAGCAGCCGCTCTGCTGAGAATACCGCGGCTGTGGCTGAAGATGACGCAGTGGACACCAGAGTATCGACCAGACGCCGTGCCACGCAATTGGGCATCAATCGGCGATCTTTACAGAGAATCTTGGTAAAAGAAGTTGTTCCCATACAAAGTACAGACAGAGTGCATCAGTTGTTAGTTGATGGCAGCCAAACGCGTGTAACCTACGTTCAAGCCATCCTGGATCTCGACCACGAGGAAGACAACTTTTCATCGAAAATCATCATGAGCGACGAGGACCATTTTCATCTCGGTGGATATGTGAATAAGAAAAATTATCGCTTCTGGGGCAGCGAAAATCCGCGTATAACCTACGAAGAGCCATTATACCCGCTCAAAGTTACTGCATGGTGTGCTGTTTATGCTGGAGACGTTATCGGGCCTTATTTTTTCAAAAAAGCCGCGGGCCAAACGGCAACGGCAGATGGTGAGCGCTACAGAGCCATACTGAACGACATTCTTCTTCCTCAATTGGATAAATTGGGACTGGACAGCATATTCCAGACTTCTTTTTGTGGTTTTTTTTTCAAGTCGCGAGTCTATGTCAACAAACCTCAGACTCTTGAAGACCTCAAAGAGAATATCCGTCAAGGATGCGGGAACCTGTCGCCGGAAGTCCTGGCAAGTGTGATGGAAAATGCTATAAATCGGGCCGGTCGTGTTATCAATTCTGGTGGCGGCCACTTGGCCGATATCATTTTCTCGATTTTTCCTGTATATATTTTTCTTGTGATTCTAACCCTTGTATGCACTGTAGATGGAGAAAAATTCAAAACCTAGGACTTTCAGTGGAATATAAGCAAGAAATATGTATTGGGAAAATGCCTTTGACATTCATTTGGTTTGACTTTCTTATCTCTCCATGAAGTCGGCGATTGTTGCGAATTATTTGGTGGAAAACTATATCGATGATGAAAGTTCTTTTCCACCAAGCATCTGGGCCCAACAGACTGCTTCTCTCTCACGAACAACAAACACGCGTGAATCCTTCCATTCCAAATTTAATAATTACAGCTTTTCCGCGCATTCCAATATATATGCTGCATGACATGGAAAGTGCAACACCAAGAATGGGTGCGAATTTTTTGACCAAACTTGGTAGAAACGTATAACTAGTCAAAAGCAATAATTGATTAAAATTTTGTTGCGATAGATCAAGTGGTCATGACACATCTGACACTTCATTCAGTTTTCGCTGACATTAATGTGTGGTGTATTAATTGTTTGTTTGAAATTAATTTCAACGGTTTTGTCTTATTATACCTTTGTTTAACGTGTTTAAAGAGTTTTATTATGCCTAGAGTGCGGCAACGTGGAAATTATCGCCAATTAAGCGAATTTGACAGAGGTCGAATTGTTGGTTTGCGAGAAGGTGTTTTTTCATACAGGGAAATTGCAAATCGCCTTAACCGGAACCAATCCACCATTATGCGCTGTTATCAATCATGGACTAGGGAAGGTCAGGAAAGACGCCAAAGAGGAACCGGAGGCCGAAGAAGAACTAATGAGATACAGGACCGCAGCCTTCGCTTAATGGCACTAAGAGACAGGTTTTCCAGTACCAGATCAATTGCTGACGTGTGGTTAGGTAATATTGGTCGTCCTGTATCCCTTCGAACCGTTTATCGTCGAATTAGGGGTTTCGGCTTACAATCTTATCGTCCACATCTTGTGTTACCACTTACGGCTCAACACCGACAGCAACGTTTGGAGTGATGTAGATTGCGACTGCACTGGAACGTGGAGTGGCACAGGGTGGTATTCAGTGATGAATCTCGATTTTGTCTAGGGATGCATGATGGCCGTATGAGGGTCAGACGAAGACGTGGGGAACGTCGTGATATTTAGTTTTCCGTTGAAAGGCATGTGCATCGAGCAGTGGGTGTTATGGTATGGGGTGCTATAGCATATGGGAGTAGGTCTCAATTGGTGTTCATCCAAACCACCATGAACGCCCAGCGTTACATTGATGAGGTGGTAGAACCCCATATTCTACCATATCTTCAAACGCTCGAAGACCACTTTTCCAGCAGGATAATGCCCCTCCCCACGTAGCGAGAATTTCTATAAATCGCTTGGAAGAGGCTCATGTCAATATCTTGCCATGGCCACCCAAATCCCCCGACCTCTCGCCAATAGAACATGTGTGGGACATTATGGGACGAAAACTTATGAATTTAGCCAATCCCCCGCAGACACTAATAGCTCTCCGGCATGAATTACAGGTTGCTTGGGACACCATACCCCAAGAGGATATCGACCACCTAGTCGAATCAATGCCACGAAGAGTGAGGGAAGGGAGTGTGACACTAATAGGGGCGGTTCAACACATTATTAATAAAAATTATGTTAAATTGTGTTAGTCTTTTGTTTTTTTCTTTGAAATTTTAATCAATTATTGCCTTTGACTAGTTATACGTTTCTACCAAGTTTGGTCAAAAAATCCGCACCCCTTCTTGGTGTTGCAGTTTCCATGTCATACAGTATATGCTTTTTTAAATTCACTGAAGTCTATGCAGACAGATACATACAGCACGTGTCAATTTTCATTAGCCATAGGCGATTAATTCATGCAATACGTGACAACATGGCACCCCCTAATTTTCTCTTCAATGCGAGCGCGACCGCTGCAAGCTCAAGTTAGCAGTAGCTGTTGGACTATTGACTTGGATGTTTGTACTGCGCTTAGAAATAATATTTACGCCTTGCAAGGATTTTTCTTTTTCCTTTCAGTAAATGCAGAGAATTATTAAGCATGACACAAACAAAAGCGTAATTCTAATAAAATTAAAAATAAGGTAAATAAAAAAGGATTCTGAAAATAATAATAAACAAGTAGATCGCGCCGGCAATTTGATGATGACGGATTTTATTGCAGACTATATCTCGGAACGTGTTCGCAGCTGAACATTTAATGTAGAAGTGGCAAGATCGGTGAAAGTCGCTGTGATGTCGATTGTTGCCGGGAGACACACGTTGCCACGTATTATTTGTATACGTATAAATCGCATGTAAAGATTGAATCCCTATAGCTAATGAAAATAGACACATACGGTATATTAGAATTAACTCAGTAATCTTAAACCGTTGATTGAAGAAATATATAACGATGCGCAACGCTATAGTAAAATAGCGTGTCTTTCCGTTAAGTCGTCCCGCAAACCCCTTGCCGAGAAACTGACTGATGCAGTCGCTATAGATCTCGGACCCAGTTTTGGCTACGCTCAGTGCTATGTAGTGGCGCATCTTTATGTATTCCTTCAATCAACGCTTAAACGTAGTTAGAAAAGTTAGGACAGATGTAGTTGAAAAACAAAGTTACATTATTGCTAAGATTCAACAGTTGGAATCAAAAAATATTAATAGGTATAATTATATTAAAAGTGTTTCTCAGAAGTTTTGTAATGTAGTATTATAAAAAAAAATTGTATTTTCTGTTTATTTGTTTTCTTTTCTGTACTAATTACACTCAATACCTTAATTCGAGATAAGATTAGGATAAGCCAAGTAAGTTAAAATTTCTTGTCCGCAATTCGGGTGTCGCATTAAAAGGACATCGCAGCGCTGACCGCGTTCGTGTGCAACGAATGGGAACGCTAATGATAAATTTGAAATAGAAAAAACAAATGTTTAGTGATTTCCCTAAAACGCTATTTTCCTAAAACTTCACATTGAAAAGTACAAGTAGATTCTGATGTCCCCGGAAAATAGAAAAATATTATGTCAATCGAATTCGATCGTAAGTTACTATGTTTTATTCAACATTGTAATAATGCAAACTGTTTTTGCAAGTAAAATATAAATACACATAATTGTATTAAATATTGTATGTCGACAAATTACCATCGTTTCCTTAATGTACAAAAAATAAAAAAATTACTGTTTCATCCAACCGCAATTAATCCTGTTCCATTTCACACAAAATACTTTCCGCGAGCTCCTGCAACTTCGTCTCTCGCTTCTTTATGAATTTCTGAACGGGATCTTCTGATTTACGACTTTAACTTTTTTTCTACATACTGACGATGGGGGCCTCGTAAAACTTTCCCATTTTTTATAACCCAAGCAAAGGCTGCTGCATGATTTTTTTATATGCATACACGTATTTATGTGACAGTGTCATACGGTGAAAGGACACAGGCGGGAATAGGAAGGAAAATGAAAAGGCAACGGCACGGAATAAGAACGAAAATGCTGAATAAAAATGCGAAAACGAACATTTACTGAAAATGGACCTCTTTCTACATGAAAAGTAAGAAGAAAATGAAAATGGTTACTCCTGAAAAAGGTCTTCTCGGACAATGTAGGTAAGGTTGGCTGATTTATGTTATATACCTACATAAGTGCTAAAATTTTGTATACAATATAGTATAAAATGGTGACAAAAAATATATTTTGCATCCAGCTGAAGCCAGTAACTAAATATGGTATAATTTTTATATCATTGAATAAGTCATTCAAGTCATGACATCACATTCTAGCGTAGATAGCGAAACATATCTCTATAAATTGGCTATCAATTTATTTTTACCTTTCATAAGTAAGTTATGTGTTGCAAAACTAAAATATTTCTTGAGTTGCAATAATATTTTATAAATTACCAAGCTTTAAGCAACGTATGCAGTGAGTCTCAGAATGCGCGGTCTTTAGAAAAGTATTAATTTATCAACGTATGATTTGTTAATAGTTCTTTGTTTAATATAACAATACTAAAAGTGTTTAAATTAACAACACTTAATGTAAGCTTAATTTTATTTTAAATAAATACATTATTTTATTAACTTATAATCTTTATTTGCATAACGTTTTCATTTATTATAATCAAGCAATAATAATAATAATAATGGGGTCACTAAAGCAGGCTGTATTGAGAATTACAAATGAAAACTTTGTACAAATACAAATGTAATTCATAATAGCTATTCAGAAAATAATGAGAAACTCATATTCTGAGAATTCTTAATTTATGTGTAAAACAAGGCTACTTTAAATTCAATGAGAAAGTCTATACACAAATAAATGGTTTACCGTTGGGGAGTCCATTAATTCCCCTTTTATCTGAGATATTCATTGCAGATTATGAAGAAAAACTGTTATAAGCAATAATAAATATGTCTAACATGTAAAAGATTTGGTCAGGTGTGTACCGTGATATCACAAAGTTTCTTTAATAATAAAAAGTTTTTTGAAATTCCTATCGGACGTACGTTATTTTGTCTTATCAAAACACTTTTAGTAGAGGGAAACCGCCGATACTAAATCACTATTTCCTCCCGAGGTCACGCATCCAAAATTGCTGCTTTTTACTCCCTCCACTTTTGTAGTTCCTAACGTGGCCACCGAGGTTTTAGAGATGGCGCTGGTGGTGGCACTCAAATAAATTCCTATACAGCATGGTACTTTGTGACGTATTAACTGTACAGGATGTTTCAAAAGTTAGGAACCAAGATGGTGATTGTAAGATAGACGCTAAAATGTAAAATTTAAATACAACATACTCTGTGACGTGCTTCAAAGTGATAAAGCAAGATGGTCACCTCCAGGTAAGATTAAAATTAAATATATCGCCTGCTTCCTCATGACATTAAATATTAATATACACTGTATTTCAAAAGTGATTAACAAGGATGTAAGGTTTTGAAATAAAAGATTAACTTCTTTAGACAACATTTATTTTTTATATAACAATACATACAATTAAATATGCTAAACTATTTTGAAAAAATCCTCGAACATTATGTAATGCGCAAATACAATAGTCCTTAGTATGAAACATGCGGGTTGAATTAATCTTACGATAGTTGTAGCAAACAAATCCGTCATGCAAGTTGAATTAGTCTTACGATCGTTGTAGCAAAAAAATCTGTACAAAAAATATTCCTATTAACTTTTATTAAGTGATACAGTTGTGGAATATATAGACAAATCAATCACCACTATTGTTACACCAATTACAATTAGCAATGTCGCCTAGTTTCATTACTTCATAATCATAATGAAGAGTAGTAAAATAAGTATGTAGCACTTCCAACATTGGAAAAGCGTTTAATGAATTTGAATGATCTTAATTTAACAATATTGCCATATAGATCACCACTTAAATCTTTACATGATTTCAACAATGTATTATAAAATATGAGAAAATCATTATCAGCGAAAAATGATAATTTATATTTAATTAGCGGTCGTAAGTTATACAAATTATTATATGTGTCCTTCGATAACACCATCTGCTGATTTCGTATAACATAAATAGAATCATCAACATATCGACGTTAATACGGAAGAACGACGTAAGCGCCACTGAACGAATTGTACAGGAGACTGAAAAATCTTCTTTTCTTAGTAACTTCTAAATTTATAGAACGTTATCTATATGTACAATTTTAAAAAAAATACATTACACACTCTTAGGCTAAAATTATTTGATTTGAATGTTGCAATCAAGACAAAAGAATAAAAATCTCGTTTAAGCCATTCATTATACTTACGTGGCGTTTATGTCATTTATAGAAAGTCGTTTACGCCATATAAACCCAATTATTCTTATTGCGATTGGCGCTTACGCATTCCTTACGTCATTTTACTCTATCCTAAAAGGACGTGAAAATGTCGGTTACGTCTAAACAAATTTTTATTACAAAAATAAAAACTAAACTTTATTTTTAAGAAAAACTACAATACTATTAGGTATTTAAACAAAATATTCTCGCAACACAACATAAACTATATTCCTATACCTAATTTTGGTACTTACTGTACAACCAAAAAATAATACTGCCGGTAATTACAATAATTGTCTTTATCATAGTCTGATGATACAATTATTATTCTTAGATTTCCACTACTTGGTCTTCTATATCCGATTCGTCTAAAACATCTGGTATGTTATTGCTAGTCTTTAGTGTCAAGTATTCAAAATGATATTTGGGATCTATGGCCAAAGATTCACAAAGCCCCTTTAAGTTGTTGTATTTCAGTTTATTGATGGGTGACTCCCCCTTGTAACATAGAACAGGTGCGGATCCATTTTTGGTTTTCAAATTAAATGTTTTTTCTATTTTGTCATCAGTAAATGACGTAGTGTACTTAACTTCAGTCAAAAATTTGTTGAAAGCTACCGTTTTTACCTCAGAAATTTTGATTTTTATAGGCGCCACCAAATTAATCGATTTGAAGTCCTTAAAATCCTTGTAAGTCATTTCTTTTACCACTTTTTAATGTACTTCTCGATCACTCCATGCATGGAATCCACAGGCATGTAGGTGTGCCCGTTATTAAAAAATTGAAGCAGATGTTTTCAATGTAATTACCCTTATCCAAGAAGTGTCTGATCATTGCAAATATAGCCTTATTTTTATTTTGGCCTGCGCAGTTATCACAGAATAATGAGATCTTCTTAAATTGCTCTTCACTATCTAGTTGCTCCAAGTAAGTTAGTAAATTGCTAGCGATTTCATTGGATCTTCTTTCTCCATCTTTCTCGCCCCGTATGTAACAGAAACCTCGTCTAGATTTTGTCTCGTATATGGTGAAATTGTAGACTGCATACTTCCTACTGAAACCAAGTGTCATTGTATCTCCATGGGGTGTTGCTAACACTTTTTGCAAATCTAGACTGGCCACAAGAGTTCCATTTTCTGACGAAAGCGCCTGTTCTTGCAAAAACAAGTTTTTGGCCCAGTCTTTTTCTTTAATGTGATCTTCGTAAATTTTAGTATCGGTTCGAGATGCACTGCCTCCTAAATTTTTATACCTTTCACATTTGATGCACTTATCTTTCCTTGGTACGTGAATACCAATATTATATTTGGTTTTAAATAAACGAAAAAACATACAATTTTTAAAGCAGCAGATCTCTCTCTACTTTTACTGTGACTATCTAAATATTTTCTGTACAAATTGCTAACACTCTTTACTTCTGCTGGCAGGTAAGTTTTTGAAGAGGAACTTCTGCAATAATGGCTAGGAACTAGTGGCAACGATTTAATGAAATTATCAAGAAAGGCCAGCTGATCTACAGCGATTTTGTTAGAAGGATTCTGGATTCCTCGTAAATCCTGTTTCGGAAATTTACATAAATTTTTATTCTCAATCACAGTTCTAATAAGGCGTTGAGTGATTGCCAAGGTATTTACTAAAAAGTGCTGGCATACCTTAAGCCGTACGTACTGTTTAAGTAGATAATATTCATTTGATATGTTTCGGTTCACTATTCCTGCCGACCGTCGTCTCCTTTTTACTTCTTTAACTACAACACAGTCGTTCACAAACGATTTCTGTTTGTTACTATCGCCTAATTTCCAATAATAACTCTCTTGTCTTTCCTCATCTGAAAAACTGTTGCATTTGTTTACACAGTTTCGTTTTGCACAAGGATTTTCTAAAAATTTTTTTCTTTTACCAAGTTTCCCCGTGTATTTACATATATTTGACCAGAATCTTTCAGTGTCTTCATTTCTTGGTAATTGTTCTCGGATGACGTAAATGTGAGTCTTGTGTTCCTGGTATCTTATTTGTATTTTCTTCATCAGGTATATCTTCATCACTGCTGGTACTGCTGTTAGAATCTTCTCTGGAAACAACATAGTCTTCATCGGATTTGTCACGTTCTGCATCAGACAAATCTTGTTCATTATTAATATCCTCTAAAACATTGCACGAAGTGCGATCACATTGTAATATCTTTGGTCCTATATTATTTGGTTCTGTTTCTTCTTGATTATAACTATCTAATATTAATTGGTCACAGCCGTTAATCCAGTCTTGTGGTTCTAGTTCCATATCCTTCATCGTAAAAAGAGTTGTTTCTGTGTTAGCAAGGGGTTCGGCCTCAATGCTATTAATAACGTTAGAGCCTTCTCCCATTACAACATCTTCAATAATAACGGCACTTGGTGGAAGAATTTCGTACACAGTATTATGACTGTCATTTTCTTGGGAAATAACGGGGATATCCTCTTGGCTTGGATATATGATTTGGTTTTGTAAAATAATAATGCTTTTTTCTGAAGTTCTCTGAGTGTCGGGCGCTTGAAGGTTCAATAAACTGAGAATTTTTTTCCCTCTTGATAAGGGCTCAAAACTCTTAGAAGTAGAACTCATGATCAAAACTGTAAAGTAAATAAATGGCGTAAGCGACAAAATGGAAATCATGTTTTATGTGAAAAAGTTGGCATTACAAACAGGTTACATTATTTTCTTTATAAATATATACCTACAATTAATCATTTTTTATCGTTTCATGAAAGGAAAGCGACTAGAATTTTAGAAAAGCAGAAAAACAAAACGTGTATACTAAGCATAGGCAATTGGCGCTTACGCCAAATGAAATATGGTTTTACCGTTTGGCGTAAACGACTTTGAATTTTAATAGGATTTTAAGCAAGTAACAGACTTTATTTATACTTATTGTAACTGCAAGGTATGCAAGGAACATGATGTTTCAGTTGTTTATTACTTACATTATTTGTGTCCAAAATCAAGGACACTGCCACTATAATAACACTGTGCTTTTGTTATGGCGCAGGTGTCGCTTACGCTACAAGGAAATTGAAAAAGTTTATAGGTGGCGCATACGCACACTTTAAACCAGAATATCTCAAACAATTATTTTTTTGTAGACATTTTAGTGGTACCAAACAATCCGGCTTCGAATGGCGTTTACGCCGATGTGAATAACTCATTTTCGGTATATTTGGCGCTTACGTCGTTCTTCCTTATAAACGTCGATATGTTGATAATTCGATTTGGTGGTTAGGACTGCAACCTTCGGTTTTGCAAAATTTCACCCATTCTTGAGGTGTGAAGAATATACAGTTTGTTGGGGAACGAAGCTGAATGATGGGAACGTATCCAGCTGCTGGACTAAGACCGATGTTGAGCCACTTGGAACCGCTTTTGTTGAGGAAATACGATGATTGTCCAATCAACTATTTTTCTTGCACAATGTTCTCCTCCATCATTTTAAGTGAGTTGTCGATAAATTCATTATAAGTTTCTGGAAAAGAAATAAAGTTACTTTATATATAATTGTTTTCAATCTTACTAGCTTCCATTTTAATATTTAAAATTTTACGAGAAATTAAACGTACAACTGAACTGATACTTAGACAAACTAAGACTGGTTTATGTTGTGGAGTCTTATATCAAATATTAAAAAAATAGTAGTGGGGATACTTACTTAAATTTGAGAGGCACCTGGAGGTGGCCATCTTGTTTTATCACTTTGAAGCACGTCACAGAGTACTATGTTCTATTTATATTTTACATTTTGGCGGCCATCTTACATGCGCCATCTTGTTTCCTAGCTATGGTTACAACTACTATATAAAGCATAGCTGACTCGTCCGCTATTTTGGAGATAATTTTAAGGCGGTAAATATGTATGCTAATAGCAAATGTTGAATAGAACTTCGAATAATTGACTTTATTAAGCCGGTTTAGGACGTGAAATAATGTAGGTATAATTTTTTACAATAGTCGTATATTTAAGAAATACCCAGAATATATAATAATAACTAAAAATAAGTACGTAATATGACTGACATTTATCTCCAAAATGGCTGACGAGTCAGCTGTCCTAAATATAGTAGCTATAGCTATGGTAGATACGTCACAAAGTACCATGCTGTATATGTATTAAATTCAAATCTTATATTTTGGCGGCCATATTGGTTCCTCACTCTTGAAACACTCTGTATGGTTGATACGTCGCAAAGTACCATGCTGTATATGTATTATATTCAAAACTCTTATTTTGGCTACCATCTTGGTTCCTAACTTTTGAAACACCCTGTATGGTTGATACGTCACAAAGTACCATGTATAAGTATTTATTTGAGCGCCGCCACCAGCGCCATCTCTAAAACCTCGGTGGCCACGTTAGAAACTTCAAAAGTGGAGGGGGTAAAAAGCAACGATTTTGGACACGTGACCTCGGGAGAAAAGAGTGATCTAGAATCGGCGGTTTCCCACTACTTGCGTTCTCTACAGATATAACTAGAATACAAGAGTATTTAGAGCTCAAGTTGGAAGCGTTTTTATACGCAAAAAAATTCAAAATTCGGTCCGCAAGTAACACTTTTACTCTTATCGAACAGCAGTTTTTTTGCAAATATTTCTCAAATTATACATTCTATAGAGATTTATTAATAAATAAGAGCACTTTGAGCTAGGTTTGAGATAATTTCTGTATAAAAAAAAATTCGGCCCGGAAGTAACACTTTTACTCTTATCGAATAGCAGTTATTTTGCAAATATTTCTCAAATTATGAAGATTTATTAAAAAATAAAAGTACTTTGAGCAAGATTTGGGATAATTGCTGTATAAAAAAACACTTTTACTCTTATCAAATAGTAGTTTTTTTGCTAATATTTCTCAACTTATGCATTCTATAGGGATCTATTAAAAGAATAAAGTACTTTGACCTGGATTTGGGATAATTTCTGTATAACAAAAATTCTGACCGGAAATAAAACTTTTACGCAGAGGATTATTTTATTAAAAAAATACAGCATTTCAAACTTCAATTAGAACACCCTTTGTTTACACGTTTCGCAGAGCAAATACGTATAAGAATTTACAATTTACAATATTCAAATAAGAAACTGTTTATATAAATTGTTACGATTACACAAACATTGCTTCATCGCGGTTAGTACATTTTGCGAGATCAAAAGATTTTCTTATTGTTGCGAATTGTTTCAGCTTTTCTGAAATCATTCTAAATGCTAATTAACTTCCACACACACACACACACGCACACACAAATATATACGCTTTTTTTAGTCAATCAATTTATAGGTAAATCATAATCGTCATCCATTATTAGTGTTAAATACACACAACGATCCCGATAATATCTTGTTCTTGTAGCAGGGTATTAAATTATTCAGTTCATTGACCATCACGACGAAGACAAGGGTTTCGCAGATGTGCGCAAATGATTAACGATGATCCGAAACATACACACATATATATATTTTATGGTAAATTTAACCAGCCGATACGGTAGGTCTGTTGTGGTCCTGCCAATGCCAACTATTCTGTAATGGTAGCTAGATATCTGCTCGTGAAAGGCGGATGGACACATAATTAATGAGATACAGGATGTGGATAATAAGAATATTGTTATTTATTATTCCACGTTTATACGATAAATTATCATACACATTAACAAGCCAGTATATAATTAATGCTTTATGTCTACATTATAGAAGAAAGCATTGTGAGTACAATAATAATTATCTCAAAAATTAAATTATGTGCTTTTCTTTTTTACTAACATTTTGCTTGTATTATGCTTCATCACAGACAACCAAAATACAATAAAAATAATCATAGTCCAGAAAACAGAATTTGATATGAAAAAAGCATTTAGGTATATTACAAAACAATAATGTATTTCACTAGTATAAAGCAGAAACGCGTAGGGAAAAGAAATGCACTTAAGTAGTACTTCTACTATGATAATTATTCATGTCATTGAAAAATTGTCGTTAAAATAATAATTGTTTTTAATAGCACTAAATTTCAATAATTATGAATTAGTTTTTCTCGGTGTTAGAAAATTATAATTAAGTCTTCTGCCCAGTGATAGCTTATTTAGTGAAATTAATTACAAAAATTAACGAGGGATGAGATACAAATTTACATCGAGACACAAGAACATGACCAAATAACACCAGAACATGAGCAAGTAGCAAAAGAAAGTGTGCAAGAAACACAGGAGAACGAACAATAAACAAGAAATGAAAAACTCTAAATTTCATTTATTTTGGTGTAATAGTTTTCAAGATATCCAGGGTCCAAATATCGCGATTTTTGGCACTGACTGACTGACTCATAAATCTGGAGTACTTCTCATTATTCTAGAACTTCAAAATATTGTACATAGATAGCGTGCAATGTACTGGTTACAGAAATTAGTAAAAATCCAATTATTATCCTTATCCGTATTATCTACTACACGGCAATGATGCGACACCCAACATATGGAACAGCGGCGGGTCAAGGGCAAAGCACCATCTATACAGTACTATTTCAAGTCGGACCGCAATGCGGTTGTATGCTTAGCAGGGCTCATAAATAAATAATTGATAATATAATTAATTCTTAAGCAAAGTTAAATAGTATTAAAGATGATAGTTATGTAGAATGATAACCACAAATACCTACGTTCTTTTCTGACGATTTCGTTTCAGTTTTGGAAGTTTTTTAACTCTACTGCAATCCGAAAAAATGCTAAACATTCTGTGGTAATTAAGGCTTGCGTTTGTTATTTCCTCTTTGTAATTGCATTTAACAGCACCTTATTAGAATATCATCTTAGTCGAACATATTTTGGGCTCACTCTAGGTATAACATTAACATATTAAATTATACAGATTATAAACCTCTCCTAAAGTCACTGCATCGTATGTTGGAAGGATTCGGAAAAATAGTTGCGGGGCGACGTGACGTAAGCGCTACCGTTAGAATAGCATCAGTTGCATTCTGTTGATGAAGTAGGGTAGTTGATGTTTTCGTAAATATAACACGCTGGTACTTTCTATATTCGCTTTGGCATATTTGCGATTATTTGAACTGCTTTTACGTTGTTTCTTTATTACCAGTATTTACTGCCTTCTTTAGGTACGGATGTAATGTTTTTTTTTTCATTTTATTAGAGTGAACCAACTTCTGAAGACTACTTAGATGTGTATGCTTTTTTTTATTAAAAACTTGTTTTAAATACTACACTGAAATTACAATTTTCATTACCTGTTTAAATTTATCAAAACAGGAAAATGTTCTAACAAAATCTGATAAAAATGTAGTTCCTTTCACGTGATTATCGAAATCATTTGCTTGCGTACTTTATTATGAAATTTAAGAAAATAAATTTAATGTACGTAAGAAATAACTCAAACTTTTACGAAAACATCAACTGCTCTATTTCATCAACAGAATGCAACTGATGCTAGCGCTTACGTCACGTCGCCCCGCTACTATTTTTCCGAATCATTCCGACATACGATGCAGTGACTTTAGGAGTGGTTTATAATCTGTATACAAAAATTACTTATGAAATTGGAAACACGGAAGAAATTCTACAGAAACTGGCAAGTTCACATTGAGAGCTTATGCAGACACTTTAAGTAGTTTTGGTTGAACTGGGTTTCGATGAGTAATACACATGCTTGTAAAGTTAACGTGCTGTCAAATTCTACACCAATAACATTACTGGCAGTGTCAAGGTCACTCAATTCCCACAAAACATTTTTTGAATTGAAAGCACATTGGTTAGGCCTAACCAATGAATGATTAGTTAACCTCACTCATATAAACACTTTACCATATAAAAGTCAAAAAGCAAGCAATTCGTCAATATCTATTACATGAATTAAGTAGATAAAAAGAATTTGTTGTGGCTAGATGATAAATAAAAATTATTGTTTAATATATCTTAAAAGCGACAGATTATTCAATCAATACGAAACTAGAATACCGAATTATATATCATAAATATTACGGTTTAAAATAAAGGTTTGCCTTTATCACTCCTGGAACCCTTTCACTATTTCTTTGATTTCTAAGCTTCGATAACACTAAACTACAATGTCACGATCGTAGACTACGCAATAGCCGTATGTAACCTTTACTGCTCTCCGAGAAGAGTGTAGATTTACTGTTAAGGGGATCGTAAGGTTGCTGTCGATAAAACGAAAAAACAAACCCTCACGAGAGTACAACGGTGAGGATGTGAAAATTGTTTTTGATCAGAAGAATCGTGCCCTTCCACATCTTCGAGCAGTACATATGAGCGTCGTCAGATCCTAGATCGCATTAAAGATAAACAAAACTTTCAATTCTGTATATTTCAGTCTTTATATATCTCCCAGTGGTACTGAAATCTTTTAGACATTTTAGAAACTAACACAAAATAATAATAATAAAAGTACTTTGGTTTCTACCAGAAATAATTTAATCTAAATAAAAAGAAACAAGATTAACTTTTATTGACTAACTTTTTGGAATTAAAAATATGAATTTACTTGAATTTTACTTTATATTACTTTTTAGTTACTTAAAGACTGACATATTATTTGTTGAAATGTTTAATTGACAGAACACTTATAGGATTTAAACCATATTTTTTCTAAACAGAGAATTGTGACCTTTTACAACTTACACTTACGTAAATTAAAAATTAAGATTTTCAAATCAGTCAGTGGCTTTGTTTTCATTAGAAAAATGTTCATTCCTGTGATTAAACTTTGGGAACATACATATATCTTTTCTAGACACTAGTGGTGTTGCAAATGTAACTATCCGTTACTAAAGTATTCGTTACTCCATAAGATCCGAAGTAGCGAATACTGGTTTCAATATAAAAGTTTTGTTTGAACTTATTGTATTGATGCAATGTAAATTAAATTTTGTGCCATGTATTACATTCTACATTTATTTGTGTGATTTAATATCGGAGGTGGAGATTTTTATTGTTTTATTACAGAATATCTCGCCTATCATAAATTAAAAAAAATGAGGTGTGTCCACCACACGACTTTCTTATACGAATGAGCGTTTCAAACTATACAATCTTAAGAATTTTTTTATACAAAACTTATTCATAATCCTATTCTAAGTACTTTCATTCTCTTAATAAATCGCTATAGAATGAATACTTTGCAAGATATTCGAAAAAAAGTGCTACTCCCTAAGAGTAAAAGTGCTACTTCCGGCCGAATTTTCAAATTTCATGTATAGAAAAAATATTGCAAATCCAACTCTAAATACTTTTGTACTCTTAATAAATATATATAGAATTTATAATTTACGATATATTTGCAAAAAATCGCTATTCGGTAAGAGTAAAAGTGGTATTTCCGGACCGAATTTTGAAACTTTTTTTATACAAAAGATATTTAAAATAATAATTTAAATACTTTTATACTCGTAATGTACCTGCCTAGATAACATGACTTGCGAGATATTCGCAAAAAACTACTATACGTATAAGAAAGTAAAATGAGTGTCAGTAAATAAAAATGAGGTGTGGCCACCACACGACTTTCTTATACGTATGAGCGTTTCAAACTATACAATTTTAAGAATTTTTGTACACAAAAATTATTCAAAATCCTATTCTAAGTACTTCTATTCTCTTAATAAATCGCTATAGAATACCTACTTTGCTAGATATTCGAAAATAAGTGCTACTCCCTAAGAGTAAAAGTGTTACTTCCGGTACGAATTTTGAAATTTTACATGTACAAAAAATATTGCAAATCTAGCACTAAATACTTTTGTACTCTTGATAAATATATATAGAATGCATAACTTACGACATATTTGCAAAAAATCGCTATTCGATAACATTAATAGTGGTACTTCCGGTCTGAATTTTGAAAAATTTTTTATACAAACGATATTGTAAATTATGTTTTAAATACTTTTATACCTGTGACGTACCTGTCTAAAGAACATGATTTGCGAAATATTCGAATAAAACTGACCTACTTCCGGTAGGAATTTCGAAAAACTTTTTAAATAAAATTGTTTTCAATTTTAATTTTAAGTACATATGAATTCTTTATAAATTTGCTTAAACTTAGTAGTTGACAAAATATTGGCAAAATTCGATTTTTTCACGGAAGTAAACTGCTACTTCCGGTCTACCGATTTTACCGAAAAACTAAGCTTACTTTCTTATACTACGTATAAGAAAGTAAAAATATCCTTAAAAAATACTTTAGGCTTTGACATTTTACTTTTGATTTTGAGTTGGAAAGTTTTATGTGATTCTTTTAATCAATTTTATTTATTTAAAGTAATATACAGGATGTTCATTTCAAAACTTCCCACTCCACATTTCTCGAAATATGGAAATCTATGAAAAATTCCCTGAAACACCTAAGAAGTATTATCGTGGGGGGCATTTCTTGATGCAAAAATTGACTCACCCACTTTAACCCCCGCCCCCGGGAGCCACCCCCTTAAATATCTTAAATGGAAAAGGGCATCCGGTAATACGTTATTTTAAAGACCTTTTGAAACAGTCCATTTTCGCGTTAACTTTTTTAAATCGATCGATTCGTATTGAATATCTTCAAAAATATCTTTGTTAAACTTTTTGTTTTTTGTTTTAGGCTTAAATATCAATTACTCAAACACACTCTAACTGCTTAAAATGCTTTATTATTGTTTATAAAGTTATTTAAGAATTTAAATAGTTTATTGCAGAAAAGTCCAATGCAATAATTTTTCAAAATGTTGTTCGCTGATCGCTAAACAATGGTATAGCCGTTGTACAAAACGGCGGCGTACATTTTCAGGATACTGGGTGTGTCCTTCTACAGCTAAAGACAGATGAGGGTTGTTGTTACTTATTTTCAATTTATAAGGATGAAATTTTTGAAGTTTTGTAATTATATGAACCCAACCCAAGAAAGTTCCAGTTGTCGCAGAAATCTGACGTAATGATGTATTAGGATAATGTAGAGGCTGAAAAGTATTGGACTTAATATGGATCCCTGAGGAACACCAATATTGACAGTCAGCTCGGTTGAATAATAACTGCTTTTCACATTGTTAGAGCGCATATGGTGTAATTTCACACACTGTGTTCGCTCCTTCAGATAAGAGAAGATCAATTCAGCTGCCCTTCCCCGGACTCCATAACTGTTAAGCTTATCTAGAAGACGGCAGTGTTGAACACAGTCAAAAGCTTTGGAGGACTACGTCTGTCTTCAATTTCACGAAATATAAATTTGAAGAAGTCCTACAGAGCTTTTGTAGTGGATTTATTCTTTCGGAATCCATGCTGGCTCGGTGACAGGATATTGAACTTTAAGCTGAAGTTATTTAGACGAGTTAGCATCGCATAATCGAAAATTTTGGAGAATACCGATAGTAGAGAGTTGGGATGATAATAGTTTTGTCGCCTTTTTTGAATATTGGGACGATAACTGCTTTCTTTAATTTTGACGGAAATTCTCCAGCATCGAAGGACGCATTGATAAGGTATGTTAGTGGGGTCACCAGGGAGTGACGTACCTGTTTTATTACTTTTATCACAACGTCATCAGGGCCAGAGGCAGAATTGTACGTAATTTACCTATAATCTGATCTGTCTCTGCGGCGGTCACCGGAAATAGTACTATACTGTTTAGATTATCCTTAATGGTAGGTCTCATGTCTATCATAGGTAGAGAGGAAACAATTGTGGTGGGGATACTATGGAAATAATCGTTAAACTTACTCGCTATATCATTCGGGTCTCGTATAGTGGAACCATTGTTTGTTAGATAGATATTTTCATGAGATATGCCAGATGCAGTACATTCCTTCAGTATGGACCACATGCAATTGACCTTATTTGCAGCATTGAATATTCTATTATTAAAGTGATCTTTTTTTGTGTTACTTACTAAATGACGATGTTGTTTCTTAGCATCTAGGTATATTTTATGCAATGCTTGATACTTTTTTTTGTAAAATAAATAAATCTTTTAGAGCATTACTCGAATTTTTTACTTCGAGTGTTATTCACGATTTGTGTAGGGAGTTGTCTTTTTTCGTCATGACCGGGAAGGAAGCGTTATAATAAAATAAGAACGTGTTCCGAAAGGCATCAAATTTATCATTGAAACAAGATTCTGCGAACGTGTTGTCCCAGGATTCATTTTGAAGGTAATTTGTCATTATGGTAATATTTTGAGCATCAAATATTCGTCTACTACTGAAATATTGATAGTTTGAATTGCCATAGCACATAATCCAAAACGTTCTGCGATTATACTGGCATTATTGGACAAATTATTTTTTGAAGACGATCAAGGACATGTTACAACCGTTACTGGAGTTCGTTACACAAACATGGTCACAACATTTTTGAGACGAGAACTGGTTCGATTTCCAGAGATCACGTGGTTCCAGCAAGACAGTGCACCAGTCATATTACTCGTATGTTTATTGCTGCTTTAAGGGAACTCTTTCCGAATCATATCATATCCAAATATGGAGAAACTGTTTGGCCGGCTTGATCGTCGAATTGTCAACATGCGACTTTTTTCTTTGGAGTTGGCTCATGAGCAAGGTGTCAGTTGAGCGACTGCAAACTTTAGAGGAGCTAACACTATTGTAATGGTGCCCACCTGTCAAGTATTGTTTTTAAAAAATAAAATGAAAAAATAGCTTAACAGAAAACTGTAAAAACATTAATGTTAAAATAAATACTGCTGTAGATACGGGAATTTTAAATTTTCCCGCTTCACTGACAAACCCTGTATTATTATTATTATTATTATATTATGATTTCTTTTTCCAAATTTCAATATGTCGTTTGATCATATAATTAAAAAGTTAATAAAGCGTAGGTTTTTATTTTCGAATAACGTCATATTCACAATATGTAAAACATTAAAATGATATATTTTTCCCAAGTATTCAATACCCACACTTCATGTTCATTTATCTAGTTCATGTGTCTCGTTCCTTTTTATACATTTGTTTATCGTTTCTTTCTCAAGCGTCACGCTTCCAGTGAATATCGTAGAAATCTCTTGTCTCTGGTAAAAGAGAGAAATATTTTAAGTGTCCTCGATTATTTTTGGTAATGTATTAGGCTCCTCGGGATCGAAGTGTTCCATCTTGCTTTCAGATCGACACGGGCAAGACAGATAGGTATAAAGTGGATGGGAATTATTGGATTTATGCCCGGAATTGAAATGGAGATACCGCGCTGTCTCAGTATCGTGGGGTGAGAAAGAGTAATGTGTCAGATTTAATAACACAAGAGCGGTAGTAAATAAAACATTTTCTGGAGAAATGAAATTTACTTTTGCACAATCTCCAAGGATATTTAGAATTAATTTAGATTCATAAAATAATATTATGAACGCGTTTTTATTAATACCCAGATTAGCGTATGCCAGACCTGATTGTATTTAACATTTGTTTTACATGTAATTAGTAAAAAGGAAAATATATAGAAATATTTTTAAGAAGAGGCTGTACATAATAAGTAATATTTATGTGAATGCGTGAGAAAGAGCACACTGCTATTGTATAATTGATAAACAACCAAGTGTGGGCACCACACGACTACTTTCTTATATGTATGTGCGTTTCGAACTGTGTATACAAAAAATTAAGTTTTAAATTCTGCATCTTCTTAGTAAAATAAATCATTGAGTTAAAGTTTTCCGGAAAAATTTTTGATTTATTTTATACAGAAATTATTCCAGTCTTTTATTTTCATAATAAATTTTTATAGAAATGCATAACTTGAGAAATATTTGAAAGAAACTGTTATTTGATAAGAGTAAAAGTATTAATTCCGGGTCAGATTTTAAATTTTTTAAATTCAAATGTAGATCCAAATACTTTTGATTTCTTCATAAATGTATATAGAATGTAAAATTTGCGAGATATTTGCAAAAAAAAAAACAGCCAATTGTAGAAGTTTTGCTTCCGGACAAAATTTTTCAATTTCTTTAATACAAAAATTGATCCAAATTTAGCTCTAAACAAACATAAGGATGAAGTCGGGTAATTTTAATATAGTTTTTCAATAGTTCAAATTTAAGTAGTTTTGTGCCTGATGCCTCTCTTTTAAAAAATTCGAAAAAATGAGGTGTTCCTTCGGGTGATTTCTTAGGAATATGCCAATTTAAATGAATTATTTAAATTTATAGAAAAGTACTGATTTTTTTTTCTAAAACGATGTCACTATATTACAATAACCCGTTCATTTGGGGCTAATGTAATAATCGTATAGATATTTAAACTAGCTGTCCATCAATCTCTTCTAGCTTGAATCGCCTTTCGCGTCCGCTTACAGTTTTATTACAGTTCCCTGTAAAACACCAAAAAAATCATTTTTGATTTTCTAAACTTTTGGCACACCTTGTATAAACGTATATTTTTGTTAACGAACTACTGTCACGGTGACAGGTGGAACGACAATTTAAAGCATCTTAACGTCCGTCTGACTTGTCGTTGTTGAAGTTTGACATTTAGATACTATTTAGGGTAATACTAAGACTTGATACTAAAAGATTTATAGTGTTATTAGTTTTACACAATAAAAGGACTAAATCATTATTAAAAAAGTAATATCAGATTTATTTTAATTTTGCATAATTTGACCCGTCAATTATCATGACCCACAAACGTAATTTCTGGACTGTAATATTTAATAATAGTCATACATCTTTTGACATACCTTTACCAAAATACCAAAATGTTGATGGGTGATTCTTCGGAATATGCCAATTTAAATGAATTATTTAAATTTATAGAAAAGTACTGATTTTTTTCTAAAACAATATCACTATATTACAATAACCCGTTCATTTGGGGCTAATGTAATAATCGTATAGATATTTAAATATCCAGAGAATAGGAAATTTTGGCGGGGATATTGTAAAAGTGCATAAACAGGCTTTATTTTTCTAAAAAAATATAATTCTTAACAAAGATATAAACTTTTCTAGTAATGTAACCCAACGAACGCTGTGTTCTAAAATGTATGACATATTCTGATTAAACTAAAACTATTTCTTTCGAAAAACTTCTACCATGTTTAGCATTTCAAATTGTATCGACCAAATGACACATTAAAACGAAAACAACCCCTTCTTGTGTCTTCAGGCTGTTAAAGAACTCTCACGATATCGGGTTCTTCTTGTGTCTGGGTCATATTTTTGGCCATACAAATTGTTCTTTTGAGAATTTCGTAAATTTAACTACAAAGCCATCTACATTTTGTTCACAACTTCGACAAAATGCTTCACCGTTTTTTTCGTGGTGTATTGCACTAATACCCAAGAATGTACTTCAACTTAAACGAACCATAATGTTCACTACTTTAAGGTGAAGTTATTATGTCGCCGAAATCCACATCATCATCAGTGTCTACGTATATTGGGGTAATTTGCTGTTCCAAATTACTGTCACTAATAATGAGTATGTTTCTGTTGCTTCTTTTTAGTATTTTGATTCACTCCTCACTTAGGCTTAAGCTTTTTGTTATTCTCCTATTTTTTATGAGTTCAAAAGCTTGTTCTGATGTTAGTAACTCTAAACCAGGATATATTCTTCTTCGTTTCTGCTTTTCGAACATAGGTTGTTGCTGAATCTAAGCCAGCAGCAAGTCTTCAAATGAACAAAAAAATGACTCAACTATTGGTGGATCAGCGATGGCAGTATCTTTCAGATGTGGAACGGTATCAGCTGATGATGAATCGCCGATAGCTGTACTCTTGCAATGGAGTACTATTTAAGCTAATGCCGGAACGTGGTACAGCGTTATCTTCCGTATTCGCTCCCTGAGTTTGTGCTTCGTTTACATTATTATTATAAAGATGATCTTTCCATCTTTGCAATGCTGTAGGTTGAAACTGATCCTCCAAAATAGGTAAGGTAAAAAAAAGGTAATAATATATTTGTTCAGTGGAACTATTCCCGCTTTTCTAAATCCATTCTGGATAACTTGGGACGAAATTTAAAGCCACGTGTCACCTAGAAATTGCGAAAAAATTACTTTGATAATTTACGACCAACGTGTTGACGCTGCCATGAATAAGTTTCTTCTCCCATTTAGTTTTGAAAGACTTACATGCCACAAGATCAAGCGGCTGCAGTAGATGACTCATATGTGGAGGTAACTTCATAATTTTGACGTTTACCTGAACGGCCCTTTCAATAATCTGTAAATTAATTTGTGTTGAATGACCATCATAAATTATCAGCACAGGTCTGTCTTCTCCAATAGTAGATAAAATAGTTTTTATGAAATAATTTGTAAAAATTTCCGAATGAAGTTAATGATTTTATTATAGTCCAAAGCAGCGCGAGCGATTATGTCATTAATCACCTTAAATAGAGCACTAGTTTGCTGTGACATTTACGGAAACTTGACTGCACATGTGGTATAATACTAGTAGTCGTAAGATATGTATTTGCTCAGTCATAGCTTTTTCGATAATTTTGGAAAATACTGGCAAAATGCTTATCGGATAAAGTTGACCAAATTCTGTTGGGTGATTTACTTTACACAGGGGACACATAACAGCTTTCTTTGAGATATCTGGAAATTCATTGTAGTAAAAGCATTGATTAATTAGGTATCTTACATGTTCAGTAATTTCATGTAAGCAATGTTTGAACATAGTGATAATACCATGCATGTGTTACCATTGCGTTAGTTTTGTCGATGAACTGAATCTAAAGTTATTACTAGGGCGCGGACATAACCGAGTTAAACTACGATGAAGTTACAACGGCCAAAAAGGTGTAATGTAAACAAAACACGCTTACTGAATAGCACTAATTCATATGATGAACTGCAACATCTGTTTACGCTCGAGAAGAGCCCGAGAATGAGAGCAAAAAATGGCCATAAAATAAGGAATTTATGAGTGAAATCCTTTTTTCATCGGCGTAGATAGCCTGAGGGATTTTTAAAATTTATTATATTTACATTATATTTCGTAAGAGAAATAATGTAAATATGTATATACTTACTGTTATTTAGTTTCAATAACATACGCGTACATTTTTAGTTATCATTTATTGAGATCTAGAACGTTGTTTATGTTACTTTTTCTAATATGAAAATGAATTGTCAGTGATTCCGAAATTTATTACAAAGTCTGTAAAATATCGTTACAGAATGCCAAAATATCGCACATTCGTCACTTAGCTTTGCTAAAACATACACATAAATAGTTTTTATGCGGAGAATTTCGTTAAATGTTTAAATGACGATGCTCGAAGTAGTTCTGAGTACAAGGAACTAACACAAATCCCAAATTTAAAAAATCAGTCCTTCAGGAACACTTTCGAAATTTTCCTAAATTAATCACATATTTTGAAAATAAAAAACTCAAATTAAAAGATGGATTAACCACATTAGATGTGGCTATTAATAATTTCAAAAATATTCCAAGTGACTTCGGATGTGACCTTCGGCAAAAGTTAGACGCAGTTTTTAATAGAAATCCAGATTTAATAACAATGCGGCAGTTGTGTATGCTAAATACTCTGAAATAAAAGAATATTTCCAGTACGCACATATAACCAGTTGCGATGTAGAAAGGACGTTTTCTATCTACAAGGATGTACTTAATTCAAAGAGAACAAGTCTTACAGAAGAGAAAATGAAGAAATAATAAGGTATTTTGTATTTTATAAATCACCAGCCACTTGTTATCCAATTATATAAATAAAATTAAAACCTCTTAAAAAATACAACATCTCAATAGTGTGCCCATGGGCGATGAGTCATGACTCGCTCGTGTCCGCGCCCTAGTTATTACTTTTATTAAAACTATTACTCTTATACGTAAAAGCTTAAAATATCGCGATCAGGAGTTATCCCGGCCCTGAACGACTCAAAGTAATTGTTAATCTGGTTTACATCGCACACTGTATAGACAAATATGTGCAGCCTATAGCTTGCTGTCATCGTTTATATTATACTTTAGTTATTGCTCTTAGTCCTTGTTAATAGTAAATACATAATTCCCACTAGTTCTACTATAAGCTAATGCTGGAATACAAAATTGGCTTCCACCTATATAGTATGAGCATGTTTGTTAAAAGAGGATTATATTTTATCTGTTTACGTATCTGGTTATGTTTCAAAATCGAGTCTATTTACAATAAGCTATATATTACACCCACACATAACAGGCATTTGTAATATTTTTTTCTAAGTTCCGAGAAAAAATTAACTTACTTAAATATATGTTCGCTATTTTTTGGTTCAAGTAATCCTCTAATAAATTATACCTATCATCAGGATTGCCCATTTTTTCTGTGAGCACGACAGACACGATTACTTCATAAATCATTAGGGGTTTTAAAACAGTGTCCAAGCAATTTGGAAGGGCGATTTTCTCATCAATTATATAGCGGCTGGGTTTTCCGGAAAAGTTTTGATTTAATTATACGGGATAATTTATGTTTTATCATTGTCATGCTGTTGCAAAATTTTATATCTCTATTCATATATCATACAATTACTGACTGGTTATTATAGTCGTACAGTAATGTCATAAAATACGTTCCCGCAACTAGTACATTAATACTAACCCAAGTACCTCATCATATGTTCTTAGCTGCATTGCTCAATGATATATGATTCTGCAGTTGTCTACATGTATTTCTGATACGCTTCCGGTCGTATTACAACGTGTATTGATAATAATGAAAGATAAGTTATATACTAGATAGTTATAGTATTGAATTCTCTATTATATAAATGTATTATATAAATATTGTTTATTAAATTATTGAGCTATAACTAAATATTTAGTTTCGTTTCCGTCATTTGCTACATTGTTGTGTTTCTTTATTTAAATTAGTTCCAGAATATTTCTTGTGTAATGTGTGTTCTTTCTTTGTCTAATTGTGCTGAAAACTATGTTTTATATTAGTGATATCTTTCTTAAAGCAATTATATTGTGGCTACCAAGTATATATACGGTGAATCATTATTAGCCGCTTTTTCGATTGCTCTTTTGTGTTTTAAATAAAAGAGAAAACAATTAGTGGAAGATTCATGGTTGCTTGGGGGGCATATTCAAAGAATACTTTAAGATTTTCTGGTACTGTTTTGAATTGTCTATTGAACTGTTTTTCTTTTTCAAAATTGAGCCAATAGTTTTTAAATTATTAATTTTTCTTTTGAAATTTTTGACCAAAACACGTGTTCAGAAAAAAGCTTACTTTCTGAAACTTTCACATACCAAAAACTTATTCTTTTTAAATGGAACACCCGGTATTTTATTGTGGCGTTTTGTTCCCTTTTTTATTCGCTTTCATTTTTGTTAACAATGTCCTACACCTATCTTTTTTAATTTCTGAGATAATCACTATAGGAGCAATCAAGGGTCAAATAAAGAACTACGAGCTCTGTTCTATGCACCCAAATATTCGTTCAATAAAGGCTCGAAAGCGTCACTATTAGATACCGTCCAAGTAAATTATTCTTATGAAGAGTTAATAAATGTGTTTGACATTTTGGGTGAATCTGAAAGAGACTCTTTGATAGCATCAAGACTTTATGCATAGCGATCCCTGGTAGAAGTTAACCGAAGCCAGAATCCTTCGAAAGTATAAATAAAAGAATCGAGTGAACAGAAAGTATTGAAAATTAAGAAAGAGCGAACAAAATCAATAACTGATTAGGATAAGAAGTTTATAGTACTTGCGAGTGTAGTCGAACACCCCCGTACTAGTAGTAATCGTCAGTTAGGTGAAAGTCAACTTTGAGAATCCAGATTATTTAGGAAATATGTATATCATCCGTAGCACACAGGGTTAGATGAAAGAAATTTTCAGAATCGCTTATATTTTTGACAATAGGCAGAAGATAAAATAGCCTGACTTTCTCAATTTTTTGTTGTTTACCGACGAAGCCAGCTTCTATCAAAATGGATATGTAAATCGTCACAATTTTCGTTATTATAGCACATGAAAACCCTCACTTTATTACACCTGCAAACTTTCAAAATCGTTGGTCATTAAATGTGTGTGGAGGAATAATAGGTATTTACATAAGTTGACCTTATTTCTTTAACGAAAGTGTTAATGGAGAACAGTATCTTCGTTTTCTACGGACGGATTTTCAAAACTTTTTGAAGACACGAACATTAAAATCAGAAAAACGTTTACAAGAATATGTCGAAACGTTTTATGCAACGTTAGTACTTCTTTATAAACCGAATACTCACGTGCATTGCACAAAGTTGTGGTTATGTTGAACATATTCTTTAATGAAATTTGTTTTTCTTACTTTTGATTGTTGTTATGCTGCTCAATAGTTTTAGATTATTTAAATTGCTTTATTTTGTTGCTAATTTATTTTCTATCAAAGTTTTAGAACATCAATTTATAATTTTGAAAAACTACAGCCATCTCTTATGAAGAGGTTCAACAATGAAAAAATACGAGCAATTAGGCAAGTTAAATTGAAGTTAGCAGTATTGTTTCATAAACCTTTTAGTGGGGCGGCACTTCATTTATGTCAGTAAACGTATCCTTTATTTTATTTCGTTATTAACTAATAGTGTAAAAAATGAAATACTGCAACTGGACATTGTCGAAATTAAAAAAAATGAGGTGTGGCCACCACACGACTTTCTTATACGTATGAGCGTTTCAAACTATACAATTTTAAGAATTTTTTTATACAAAACTTATTCAAAATCCTATTCTAAGTACTTTCATTCTCTTAATAAATCGCTATAGAATGCATACTTTGCAAGACATTCGAAAAAAAGTGCTACTCGCTAAGAGTAAAAGTGCCACTTTCGATCCGAATTTTGAAATTTCATGTACACAAAAAATATTGCAAATTCAACTCTAAATACTTTTGTACTCTTAATAAATATATATAGAATGCATAATTTACGACATATCTGCAAAAAATCGATATTCGGTAAGAGTAAAAGTGGTACTTCCGGTCCGAATTTTGAAATTTTTTTTATACAAAAGATATTGAAAACTATGTTCTAAATACTTTTATACACGTAACGTACCTGTCTAAAAAGCTTGACTTGCGAAATATTCGCAAAAAACCGATTTTCGATAAGAGTAAAGACCTACTTCCGGTAGGAATTTCGAAAAACTTTTTAAATAAAATTGTTCTCGATTTTAATTTCAAGTACATATGAATTCTTTATACATTTGTATAAACTTAGTATTTGACGAAATATTGGCAAAATTCGATTTTTTCACTGAAGTAAACTGCTACTTCCGGTCTACCGATTTTACTGAAAAACTAATCAGATCTCAAGAGGGAGATTACACACGTAAATACAAAATTTGGAATTGATATCTCCAGCGGTTTGACCGCTATCGTGGTCACACACAGACAGACAAACAGACACACACACACACACACAGACATTTTTTAAAAACCACTTTTTTGGTATCAAGGGACCTCAAAACGTGGACATCTGCAAAAATCTCGAGGTCGAAAATTTTCATCATCACAATACTTCCTTATACTACGTATAAGAAAGTAAAATGAAAAGCGAAACCCTTCATTCTGTAAAATTATTTCTTTTGGGATAGTTGGATTTAACCTTTACTTTGTTAGACAATTGACTAAGGAAGCTCGTAGTTCTTTAATTGACCGCTGATAGCTCCTGTAGTGATTATCTCAGAAATTACAAAATATCGGCATAGGACATTGTTAACAAAAATGAAAAAGAATAAAAAAGGAACAAAATGCCTTAATAAAATACCATGTGTTCCATTTAAAGAAAATCAGTTTTTGGTATGTGTAAATTTCGGGAAGTAGGTTTTGAGAAAACGAAGTTTTTTCAGGTATTGTCGAGTGCAACTTATACTAAATGATGCAGAATTTTCTTGACTACATGCACCACTAAAGTTAAGTTTTTACTTTTAAAAACAACGTGAAAATGATTTTTTTCTGAACACGTGTTTTGATAAAATATTTTCAAAAAAAAATTAATAACTCAAAAACTATTGACTCGATTTTGAAAAAGATAAACAGTTGCATCGACAATTTAAAGCAGTACTAGAAAATCAAAAAAAAATTAAGTTCCATGTATTTCCGGTGAAAGCGAAAGTGAGTCAGAACTTAAAGTATTTTCAGAATATGCGCTACAAGCAAATATGAATCTTCCACTAATTGTTTTTCCTTTTATTTAAAATGCAACAGAGGGATCGAAGAAGCGGCTACTAATGACTCACCCTGCATATAGATGTGGACGACCAATTTTAAACAAATTAATCTATTCTTATAATTAAAATGTATGATGTAATTCAAGGGTGCGGCTTGACGAGTATAAACTGCGTTGAAATGAATAGTTTATTAAATGTTTTTAGTATGAAATAAGGATAGTTTTCTCTCTAATAAGAAGGGAAAAGAAAAGTATTGAAATTTGTTGTGGACTATTTGGAATTGTTGAAACTAAGGTCCGAATCGCACGACCTTACCTATTTTATTTTAATTTATGTAAACTTAGACTTGACAAATTGTATTAGCTCAAATATTTAATTAACGACGCTGCATTTGATGTCAAGGAGTGTTTCATATATCCGCGATTCTTTTTTTTATTATTTATTTTACCTGAGTTTTGGATGGTATGCTGGTTTGACAGTGTCTACCTTGCGGCGGATATCGGATGTTGTGCTAAGATGTGAGTATTTTCTGAATGGTAGCTCCAAATGGTGGTTGGTCATCCTGATGATATTCCGTTTATTGCTTCTATCTCCAAGGATATCACACCTTATATACCTTGGCTACACCGTATTGACAAAGACCAACTAGTCCAAAACACGTGTCTACGGTTGCTTTATAAAGGAAATTATCTTTTTAATGTTAATTTCTTTAATATCTAAAATATCTTCATTTGTACCTTAAAGTACATTCGTCGTCCAAACTACAGCAATTGATCTCTATCATCCCATCTCGCCCGATACCTCCGGTTTACCATCGTTTACCTCATCTACGTCCGCGTAACTTCCGTGGGCGGCAAAGTCGCTAAATCACCTCCTGAGCATCGAACGACGAAGCACACATTTATTATTTTTTTGTACTCCCCGCCTGTAAAGTGACATTTCGCGCATGCATCGTTCGACCAGCAACAAGTGTTTTCCGGTCGACTCGACAGTAAAAATTACAAAAAAAAAAAACTGGCTCTTTGGAACATTAAAAAGCAAATTTATATTTATGGTAATAAAATTTAGTCTATAAAATACTACTTCCCTGGATTTTTCCTTATTAAAAGCTAGGAAAATAGGAGTAATTCCTAAAAATTCTTTCATAAAATTTGTAAGCGCCATCTATTTGATGATCTCGCAAGCAACATTCACATTGACAGTTAATTGAAATCAAACCCAAGAAGCGGTAAATCCACTATAAATATAAGAATAAAAACGTCATATTAAAGTTGCCATATTAACTTACATCTATTTACCTATCTTATATATTAAAAATGTTATCTTTACATCTACAAACTTGTAAAATCTTGAACCAAGTACATTATGTATTACAAAGGTCTATGAGTTCAACCAGCACTACATGTACACAATACGAAAAAGACATTTATCGAAGCACTATATGATGAAAAAGACATACGTCTAACATGTACCATGTTTGCAGAAGCAGGATAAAAGACATTTTTGATCTCAAGTGGATGAGAATTGTTTGAATAATTTAGTCATCCAAATTTACACTCACAATATTAATTAGTAAAATTTTATTTGACATGTCTGCCCTGTCTTATTGATATATGACATAGTTTAGATATGTATCGCATTTTTGGAATAAGTTTATGAGTAAGTAAGACATCTAGAAGTTTATTTTCATCACAAATAGGTCATAACAAATGCGTACATAACGTCATGTTTCTTTTACTTTTGAATAGCACAAAATATTTTTTTTCTGACGAATTTGAAATAAGTAACGTTTTACTTTCTTATACGTAGTATAAGGAAGTATTGTGATGTCGAAAATTTTCGACCTCGAGATTTTTGCAGATGTCCACGTTTTGAAGTCCCCCGATACCAAAAAAGTGGTTTTTAAAAAATCTCTCTCTCTCTCTCTCTCTCTCTCTCTCTCTCTCTCTCTCTCTCTCTCTCTCTCTCTCTCTCTCTCTCTCTCTCTCTCTCTCTCTCTCTCTCTCTCTCTCTCTCTCTCTCTCTCTCTCTCTCTCTCTCTGTGTGTGTGTGTGTGTGACCACGATAGCGGTCAAACCGCTATAGATATGAATTCCAAATTTTGTATGTACGAGTACAATCTTCCTCCTGAGATCTGATTAGATTTTCAGTAAAATCGCCAGACCGGAAGTAGAAGTTTACTTCAGTGAAAAAATCGAATTTTGCCAATACCTCGTCAACTACTAAGTTTATACAAATTTATAAAGAATCCATATGTACTCAAAGTTAAATTTGAGAAAAATTTTATTATAAAAGTTTTTTAAAATTCCTACCGGAAGTGGGTCTTTTACTCTTATCGAAGATCAGTGTTTTTGCAAATATTTCGCAAGTCATGCTTTTTAGACGGATACATTGCCAGTATAAAAGTATTTATAAGTTAATTTTCAATATCTTTTATATTGCAAAAAAAATTCAAAATTCGGACCGGAAGTACCACTTTTACACTTACCGAATAGCGATTTCTTGCAAATATGTCATAAATTGTGCGTTCAGTATATATTTAACAAGAGTACAAAAGTATTTAGAGCGAGATTTGCAATGTGTTTTGTATAAATTATATTTCAAAATTCGAACCGGAAGTACCACTTTTACTCTTATCGAATAGCGATTTTTGCAAATATTTCGTAAATTATGCATTCTATATATATTTGTCAAGAGTATAAAAGTATTTAGAGTTGGATTTGGAATATTTTTTGTTTAAACGAAAATTCAAAATTCGGGCCGGAAGTAATACTTTTAGTCTTAGCGAGTAGTATTTTTTTGCAAATATCTCACGAAGTATGTATTCTGTAGAGATTTATTAAGAGACTGGAAGTACTTAGAATAGGATTTTGAATAATTTTTGCATAAAATAATTTTTAAAATTGTATTATTTAAAACGCTCATACGTATAAGAAGGTCGTGTGGTGGCCACACCTCATTTTTTTCGATTATTCTAAAAATATACATGTTTCAAAAGTCAATAATAGACTACATAATTAATTACAAGGACAGCGGTACAGAACGCCAATGTCGAAATTTGAGGTACTTAAAATAAAATGGTCATACAAAATATCATACATATCTGCGTTTCTCAAATCACAGTGTTAGTTAAGAGGGGAGCAAATTCCATGTGCTTGTGATTTTGAATCTTTCTGTATAATATTTAAGGTGTACAATTTTGGAAAGTGTCACGTTGTAGGTGAATATAAAAATAAATTCAAATATCCAATTTTTTTATAAACAATTAGATTTACGATAACCAATTTCCCATTTTCTTGTGCACACTTTTCTTTTTTTTTTTTATTATATTCCAATTTCAAGTTGTGACACTGTTTTCTGCGCTAGCTTTATCCAAAGTGGCCAGAAATTGAATTAGTACCTACTGATTATGAAAATGTCATTTATAAAGGGAATACTTCGCTGTCGCAAGAACATTCAAGCTGATCCCATTAATGCGATTATTGTTCATTAAAATTTTCCCATATTCTCTTTGACGTTCTTGGCGATTCGAATGTCAAACTTTGCCCGTTGAAACTATACAATTATAAACTGCAGTGCCGGAAATTTATCTTTAGGGTGGTTATCTTAAATAAATCAATTTTTTAATTTTTTTTTTTTTTTAATTATTTAAGCAGTTAATAAATAAAGGGCTTACAAGAAGTACATTTTAACGCCTCAGATCAATACTATAAAAACGCATTTTACAGAGCTCTTAAAACACCCTAGTAAATTCCTCGTAAATTGAGTCTTCTAGTCAAGAGTTAACAACGTCTGCATATTTGCAGGTTCTTCGTATTGCCCAAAGCATTATTTATTTATATTTTTTGAAGTATATAAATCTTAATTTATTTTAGACAATCACTCTTGCAATTTTTTTAATTGCATATAACAAGGGATTCGTAAATATTGATTATCTCGCTTTGTTAATATACAGGTGTGTTCCAAAAGTCATGAATATATTAAAAAAAATTAAGATTTTTTGACAATATCGGTACAAGTAATCATTACAGCACTTGTCCATCTACACATTTTTTCCAACGTCCCATGTCCGGTACGCCCCACAGTGATTCAAACGCAAATATTTGCGGCAAAGATGCTCTGCGCATCTCTTAATATGAATTGCAAGAAATAAATTCTAAAGACGTAAATTACGAGCTTCGTCAGATGTCATTTTCTCAGAAACTCGCGAAAAGGAGCAGCTTACATTTGTATGGTTAATAAAAGATCTTATAAGGTTCATATATGCAAAATATGAACTTATAACTACTTGCTGATGGATACTAAAAGCCTCTGCGAATATTATATGCGTTTTATCACAGTAATCAAAATGTAGTGATGCTATGCAACTATCCTCAAAGTGTATTATAATTGTTTTCCTAAAAAATACATTTTATAACATTTGATTATTTAATTGAGTATTTACGGCTGAAACATAGTAAAACACTTTTTCTCAAAATCGAATTTTTGCCGGTCCGGAACCACTGTGGAACTCACAGACTCGCAGAGATGTGTGCGTGGGCCTATTGCACAATGGTTCAGAACGCGAAAAACGTGATCGAAATTGTGAACTCCTTAGTTTTAACAAATTTTACATTAAAAGTTGAGCAAGTTTATGTTTTTGGGTATGCTGAATCTGAAATTATGCATAGAAAACCCCGAATTTGTATAACCTACCCTAAAATACAACCCTTATATGCGAGAAATTGATATTACATAATACAAGTACGAAGAATATTTTTTAAATAAATTATACACTTTAGTTTGCAAATTCGAAGTATTCGTTTGTCAAAAGCACCCCTTAATGCAATGAATTTGACATGTTTAGTAGTTTGTACTTGGTTAAAAAAAACACTCAAAACATTCTCAAATTATATTGTAGAAATTTTTGTCCAAAATACAATATTCAGCCTTTTAGCTTCAGTAAAATGTTTTTATACATTAACAGCAACACCCTTAGTCTGCTTCGTAAAATCACCCAAGATAATAAATGATAAAGCCTCTTCAGGTGTCATGGCATTTTGTTTTAGTTCGGGAAACCTCCATTTTTCCATTATAGGTTTGCCTCTAGTTGGTGTAGTTGAAGTACTTTCAATTATCAAATCGGCAGTACTTTTATCTCCACTCTCTCGTACTTTCATTGCAGTAGCATGTACAAGTTCTTCCACGGAAGTACTTTTTCTGAGCTCCTCGGTTTTACGCCCTTTTATAACAACAGAACTTTCAGCAAAACTATTTGAAGGACGACCTCGAATACCCGAAGTTGATGCTCGATCGCAGTACACAGATTCAGGAAAAGTAATTTCTTCTTGTAGCCAAACTTTATGCTTTTTTATAAAAACACTTGATGTTCTATTGGACGATTTCCAATATTGAAAATATCTTGGAAAAACATGTGTTAAAGCCAATACAGAATATTTTTACTTGATTTATCTTCTTTGGCAAGCCCGTATGTATCAAGTATAAACCGACACATTGCTCGTTTTTTACTTTCTTTCAATTTATCATCATTCTTCATAGCGACTTCGTGTAATACCAATCGACTTATTTTCTTCGCATCCATTATGTTACAACTTTTCAAAAAAAAATATTGCAACACAAACTTGGTACCTGATCATCAATTTTCTTTTATATGTTCTGAATAGGCAAATATTGGTAGTTAATTTTCTTGAATTTACAAATCCAAATAGATAATTTACGCATAAATGAGGTAATTACCGTGCAGGGTTGTGTAGAACTAAACTTAATCATCTACTTAAGGCAATTTTTTATAATCCGATTACCTGTTACAAACAATTAATTGTCTTGTACCAGGTAAACATTTTCCAATAATAAGTAATGCGTCTTAATAATAAACTAAGCAGTGTATAGCAATATTATAATGACTTAAATAAATAAGCGCATTTGCTAGTGGTATGGTCTCTTTAATTACATCCTAATTTCTATAAACCGAAACGTATCAATTTTACTGAACTTTGAAAGCAAATATAGAAAAACTTATGTCAATAAAATGCATATTATTTACATCATCAAGTAGAGCTACTATTCAAGATTAAATTTGTTGAAAATATGATTTTCCATCGCGTTTTTCGCGTTCTGAACCACTGTTATTGTCGTGATGCAACAGCCAGGTAGCACCGATGTCTTTTTGCACACGTATAAAGAACATAAAAAGAAGGAAAATGGCAAAGCAAAAAAATCTTGGATGAAGGAAGTTAGAAGTGCACCAGGTACCACAGAATAGAAGATGGTGACGGGAATCCTGGAAACGTAGGCCAACCACTAACTAACTTGACTTTCCTCTGTTTTGCACCCGGAAGGATAAAGAGGTTTCCTGTATTAAGTGAGTACATTCTCTTTTATAACATTTTAAGAAATCTGCTTTTCTCGAACATTCAGAGTGATTCACGATTTTATTTCATTCCTTTAGTGTATCGATAATTTAAAAGTGTTTTCAATATTAAATTTGTTTATAATTTTTCCTATCGTAATCATTTCCACTTCTTCCGCAGACGTTTCTTCGGCAATTTATTTTCGTTATATTTAATTTTCAGCGTTTTTCGAGGCACTCTTTTCCTTTCGCTATTATTTCATTTAAATCGTTTCCCATTCCCACAAATCGTTTTTCCCATTTCCTAATCGTATTTTTCATGAAAACCTTACAGAATTTACAGGCTAATTTAAGAAAAAAATGCCTTTCAATGGATAAATCGTAATTTCTTCGAAATTGTCCAAAGGGCCCTAAATAAAAATAAAAATGTAAGAAATTTCAAAAAACAAGCCTTTATTTAAAATTATGTAACATTCAACAGCAATACATAAATTTTATTTTTTCTTAATTTTTAAAAATAAGGTCACGAAACGGAAAACAAAATTTTGAAATTTGGGCGAAATTCACTGAAATCAAATAGAGTATGTGGTACGCTCGCACATTGTGTCGAGAGGTAGCTCCGCCTACCATTTCGGGCAGTTTCTACGCAGTTTGTAAAATACTTCTGAGATCGGTGTATGTTAAGAAAGTAATCGTTACTCGGACATTATTTTATCGAAACCGTTGATATTTTCTTTACAATATAGTGTACATATACAATGTCAGCGTCACAATACTTCCTTATACTACGTATCAGAAAGTAAAAGCAATATCTCTTCCCGTCCCTAACGCTATACCTGCTAGAAGCGCATGCTAGGACTCACACGGCTTGCGGGCAGGGAGTATAATTACGTATTATATTTGACTCGCAATAATTTGCTTCTGAAACGATCTAGAAATTTATTTCTTGCACAAAAAATAATTTTGGAATGTTGGCTTTATTTTGTTTCACATATATATGGGTAAATTCTGAAAAATAAGATTAGTTACTCGATAGCTGAAAAATACCTTACACAAATTGGTCGTCTACTAAAACTTTTTTTTTTAATAAAATTTACACACCATAAAGAGAAATCGAAAACACTAGTATCATCCAAATACTTTAGGGTATAACCTTAAAAAAAAATAAATCCCTAGCTCGCTGCATTGCTAAGATATCACGAGATAAGTATTAAAAATTGAAGAAAATGAAAATTTTAAAATTTACACAAAAAAACGATTTTTCGACCTTCTTGCGATTTCGATTTTATTTTCCAACTCAAAATTTGAATCCGGCAGGTGATTTTACATATTCAGCTTCACTTTTTTTGTGTGTTTGAGAAAATATAGATTGTCTAATTTAGGGGAGGTTGCTTCCCGACTGCCAAACATGTCGGCCAACCGGCGATTATCTGAGACCATAACGCAGCCATAAATTACAGGCAGATTAGATTAGGTGACAAGTTCTTTTCTCTATCTTTTTCCTCAGCATAAGACAGAGCACGCGGACCCTTAAACATTTGTCTTTTATTACATTTGCACGATAAAACAGTGCTACACCTCTTTCAAATCGAACTCAGCTTGAAGCGGGCGTTCAGCCTTAAGATCATACCTGCACTGCCATTTATTGAGTACAGTACATTTTCTTTGCTTTTGCACCAGCTAAAGATATACAGATTTCTAAGTTTGGCAATTAAATCTGTCTTTTTTTCTCTATTGTTTTATTTCATTTGTTTGCCTAAAATTGTTCGTAATTTTTATAATAAATAATATAATGGAATTTCTGTCGGAATTTACTTACGTTTTCATTATAATTTACCGTTTACCGGAAAAAACTCTACGCATTTACCGTGCGGATCGCTTTGTCTCACCATCTTACATGCGAACTTTCAGCGATTAGGCGCATTTCCGAGTTGAGTGCCGCATTAATTTCGTATAAGTGTTGTAGGCCAGCGTGACTTAACAATACTTCAGTTAATAATTTATCTGACGTATTAACGGTAAATTGATACCGAATTCTGCTGGGTAGATTGGTTGAGAGATACTTCGGTTACTTTGCTAAGAAGCAATTGATTTTGTGGGATCGAACCACTTCCCGCGACCTTTGATGTCGGATATTTGATTTAAGCACATATTGGATTATTTATTTGAGCACTGAAGATTCTGAAAACTTTGGCTAATTATTAAATATTCTGGTATAATTGTTTGGATTTCAATTTCCCTGGACAATAGGGATATATTATTGCATATTTCTGTTAAGTTTATTCATTTCAATTTTCTGTAAAATGGCGATGCTATACCTTTGATCTCTGTATGAATTAATTATCTTTTGGTAATGATGTCTTTTTCTTGTATTATTTTAAAGGGAACTGGTGAAAAGTTAATAGGTACGGGGTCCGGTTAACTAGTTGGAACTAAAATTAATTACCTTTTAGGGGTCAGTACCAATTCCAGTTCCTTTCTCATTCTTTCCTGGAATATAAAGTGAAACCTTCGGCAGTTCGAGCTACGAGGGGTTGTTTTTATATTCCCGGAGTAAGCATTTTTCAATTTTTATATAGTATTTTATTATAGTGTTTTATTATCATACAACAATTGAAGCAGTATTAATTTTAATATCTGCCAGTTTGTATTGTCACGTATAAAAATGCACAAACTTGAATATCGAGCAGTTATAAAATTCTGAACAAAACAAGGTCTTCTTCTTTTAGCTAGGGTCATCCCCTGTTTGCGTGGCCCGTTTCTATTCAGCGAATGAGAAAAACCAATTTTGTCGTCATCTCTTGGGTGGTCGTCCTTGTTGTCTCATTCCTTTTGGTCTCTCATATTTGCATATATTGTTAGAGTTCAACTGTTGACTCTAATAACGTTATTGTAGAATTTATTTATATGAAAATTTAGTTAATTATTGAAGAACTTAGATGATAATAATATGGACAAAAGTAGTTGAAATTGATGTGAGAATTTATTAAGTTATTGTACAATGATATTGTTTGGTATGATACATTACTTGATGGACCGACTGGTATATTCACATGTTGACTAGTTTCATTTTTCATTAGGTTTTATCATAATCTGTAAAGAAATTTAAATGTTATTATGGTATTATAAGAATTATTGTTATTTTGTAAAAACTAGTTTAAATGACGTTAAAGAGGTGAAAGATGCTTAAAAATTGAATATTGAAAGATAAATAATTAAAATTGAGTGAAAAGTACATTTTAAATATCATACAACCGGATGGGAGAGTTAAGTGTCAAAAGTGACATTTGGTTTATAAAATTTCTAAGAATGCATATTTTTAAGTACTAAAGGTATAGGAAAGCTTAATTAAAATTTAAAAGAATTAAAATAATGAAATTTATAAAGTTAAAATAGTATAGAAAATGGTCAAACAGTTTTAAAAACTATATTGTTTGAAAAAAGTATGTAGAAGATATCTATTGGCTGAATTAAAAAATTGTTAAAGATCACCAAGGAGAATTATTGAAAAAAAAGAGGGAACAAGGAGAATTTTATGAATTCTTAAGAGACGCGTATGCGTTTGTAAAAGAAATTTAAATATTTATGAATATTAATGGTAAAATAAACCAGAATTAATTGAAAAGTGTATGAATTAAATAATCATACATGTAAAAACATAGTGAAGTGATATAAAAGTGATTGGTAAAATTTTTAAAGAAATTTAAGCTTGTTAATTGGAATATTGAAAGATTACTTACCATTTTGAAGGATAATATTTAATAATTGAAGAGTTTGTTAAAAGAATATTGTATATCCAGAAGTTTACAATAGAATCGTTGAAAATCCAGTGTCCACAAATCCAGGAAACAGTGCTTTATTTCAGCTGTAATAATCCATTGGAAGAATACCAAATATAAATATTTATTGTGAGATACAGGAGTTCCATTAGCTGTTCCAGGGTGAATTGCGTTAGCATAGTGCAAGTTGGGAAGGCTGTTGTCCGGTGAGAAATTGCAGTTATTGGTTAAAATTCCGTTGATGTCATCTTTCCGAAGAAATTAAACATATTTCCAAACCAAGTATCCAGTAGGACAGTTAGATCGAGAATGCCATCCAGAACAGGAGTTTTCTAGGATAAAAAAGGATCGTATTAACATCATTGAAAAACAAGAAGTATACATAAATTAATTTGGCCAAAAGGTTGTATATGTAGTGTATTAATTAGAAATTTATCGAAGCTAATAGAAGCTTACAATTGTTATAAAAGTTGACAAATTTACATTTTGAACAAGTTTATATAAATTGATAATCTTAACATTTAAATTTCATAGTGATATAGCCATTGAATTTTAATTTCTAAATTTCCATACCAAAGAAATATTATTCATATCTAGAATTATACAATTACATCATAAATATTGTCTTAATTAATTAATGTGTATGAATTTAAGTGAAATATGGTGTATTTGTATATTTGAGGGTATATTTTATAAAAATACAAAAGTATTTACCTTCGAGGTTGTTTGATAAAATATCCACTATAATAGATCCATATTAATACCATCTACGTCAATTAAATTGGTTTATGATAGTTAGGAAACTGAGATTTATTTGTTATACATTTCACTAAAACGTTTATATTGGCATTTAGGTTGTTTATTAAATAGTATGAGAATTGAATAGTTCTATTATTGAAGTAGTATTTTGGTAGACTGATGGTAATTTGACAGTAGTATTGATGCATAACCTTAAAAAGAAAAACCAATAATTATTTAATTTGAAATATATTTTTAACGTTGATTGATTGCTTACCTGATGCAAGTATTGGGGTAAATAATTAATAGAGTATAAATAAAACAAGATGTTTTTAACCGGACCTTCTACACGATCCTAAGAATAAATATTATGTTTATTGAAAAAAGCAATTATTAAGTATGAACATGCCTAGTTTTGAAGTATTGAATTAGTACCAACTTCTAAATAAAAAATTATCAAATTGGTGCATATTGGGAAGCCTAAGTGAAAGGAATAGTTTAAAGGTAATATTTTTATTAAAATATTATAAGAGATTAATGGATAATTTATTTATAAATAAAAGAGTCTCATGTTCATAATTATATAGACTGAGTTAGATCCGGAAGCAAATAAACGTGTGACAAATTTAATAAGAGTTTTATATTATAAATAATACCATAAGTAGGTGTTTTTTATCATTTTTTTGCTGGCTCAACATGGGGCATTTATAATAGGATTGATAAGAAAATAATGTTAAAATCATTAGATAGTGGTTTTTTATCAATATATGCTAATCTGTTGGTTTGCATTCTCTCGACATGGTCATTCCATTCCTTCCTTCTACGCTTACTCCACTTCAGTGTATTTTTCACAATAACTTTCTTTTATTTTTCGGATAGCTCAGTTATTGACGTTTCTTATCAATTTCTACTATTCATATTTTTGCCTGAGGTAATTGCTCTTTTCCCCAATGCCTCTTCAGCTGTTTTTAAAATCATATTTTTAAGTTCGCTCCACACATCGTCAATTGAGTTATTTTTATTACCTTCTATATTTCGGAGCTTCTGTGCTAGCCTCGTGGTATATAACTGTCTTAACAAGGTAAATCTCCAAAAATTATTCGTGAAGAAAATGTTGGCTGTATACTGGGATGTGATATTCTTCAAAGGCGACTATTTGCGAATGATCAACATTGTTTAAACATGTCTTAAAATCACTGGATGATGATCCTCGTCCTGTTGACATGATCATCGCCGATGTTATTGAGAAGAAAACAAGTGTTTGGTACTGGAGGATTCCAGATTAAAGAAGCGACAATTAGCAGCTACATTAGAAGGTTCAGAAAGTACAATTTTCAGAATTCTACACGAATACTTTAGAATAACAAAATTTAGCACCAGAAGGGTCGCACGAATGCTTTCACCATTCCAAAGCAGTCTGCGGATGGATACGTGTAAACAATTTCTGGTGCCTTGTGGAGACGAACCAGGTTTAATTATTATTAATATACTTGTCAACGCAGATAAGACCTCGGTCCATCATTTTGACCCTGAGTCAAAATAAGAATCAATGCAGTGGTATGTTAAGGGTCCTAGCCCTCCCAAGAAGTTTAAAGTTACCCCTTCTGCAGGAAAAATAATTGTAACGATTTTTTGGGATTGTCAAGGAGTACTAATGATTGATTATCTACATAAGGGTAGTACGGTAACAGTAGAGTATTACGCAAGATTAATAATACATCACCTAAGAAATTCTATTAAAACGAAATGGCACGGAAAACTGAAGCAAGGTGTCTTGTTCCTTCACGATTAAAGCACCAGGCCACATCAAGACTTGCAAAAGCTGCCTTTCCCGAATATGGCTTCACAGAATATTTTTTGTTTCCTAGTCTCTAAGGGGAACAAAATTTATGGACGATGACAAACTTATAGAGGCTGTTCTTGTTGCAGAAAAACCAACGGATTTTTTTTTTTGTAAAGGATTAGAGATGTTATTTAAACGATGTAATACTTGCTTTCAAAAGCAAGGGGGCTATATTGAAAAATAAATTTTCATTGCGGTTCAAAACTTATTTTCATGCCTAGTCCGGGAATATAGAAACGAGCTGTCATATGTTTTGCTTTGACAATTGCTACAAAAAAGATTTGAAAATTTTCTTTTTTCTGTTCATAGTACGTTATATTTCAATTCAATTATAGGAATTTATCCTGCACCATTTTTTTTAGTATTCTATTATCAATTATAATTTAGTGGGCAGATGTTTAGAGCCTAAATTATTTATAGATTGATATAAAATCGACTAGGTTGATCAAACAATTCTATAAATTCAGCAACACCTGTGTCTTTTTTAATTATTTAAGCAATACAGAGTGGTTTAGTGTGCAGCACTTTAATGTATTGTTTAATAATAATTATTAATTATATTTGCAATTAGAAAATTTCATAAATCTTTTTTTTTATTATTGAATAATTTTGTGTTCTTTAAATTTCAGCATTCTTTTTTAAGATATTGATTAGTAGCATTTCTCATTCAACATTTAACAATTTCTTCTTTTAATTAATTAATCAAACATTTTACGCAATTATTACCTCTGTGTGTCATAAATGTCATTATAATTAAATTTTTCTTATTATTGAACGTTTTCTTCTATTGTTTCTTCATTTCTGTTGTGTGATTCAATTCCTTATATCCGCTTAACTACCAGCATTATATCGACTGCTTCAGAACGGTTTAACTTTGACAAGCTTTAAACTTGTGATGACGCCCTAGTAATTTTAACATCCGTTTTAACCCTGACCATCCCCGTCTGCGCCGGCGGCAGCCCGAATACAAAGCTTGACATAGGTAGGTGGGTATAGATTGTAGGAAATAATTTGGTTTTATAATTATCATCATTTTTATTACGCAATCCGGCGCTTTAATATAGTCCCACTTGGGCACTTTGCATTTTATACGTGGCACTACTCTAAAGGACATTTTCAGATATATTGCTTCAATTAATAATAATTTCATTTTTAGGCATTCACAGAAGCAGCAACAGTTCTGAAGATGTCTTTTAAGATAATGGATAAAATGTTTATGTCAGAAGAGGAAACGACAACAGGATTTCAACCCAAACATGATGAATTTATACTTATCGGCGAACGCCAAAGCCTATGACATGCTTCTATAATAGCTGAATTGTTTTTTTGAGTTCACCCGTGAACAAGATAGTTAAATTATTCAAAGAAGTTGTAACGGTACCGCTTAATTTAAATATTTTATTTTTTAAATATGGATAAAAAATTACTTTTCCAAACGTATATGTTAAAAACCGATACATTTCTTTACGTTGTTTATTTGAAATATATATATCAATCTATATATAAGTTAAGCATTATTTATATAAAAAAAATGCTTGTATTATATTTATTTAAGGCTTGTGACCCCGAGTTTTTGTGTTTATCACCGTTGGTACGTGAGAATATTCATGTGAACTATAACTGCTATAAAGGTGAAAAGAGAAGAGGGATTGTATGTCAAAGAGAAAGTCGACAGGGGACCTTCCAACATAGCGGTTGACAGCATATTAGAATGTCCTTTATCGCATAATTTACCTGTAGAAAAGGGACAGGGCCTACAGCAGTTAAAGAAGCTTCTTGTATTTTTGCCGTCGGAGGAGGCCTCTTACAAAGTAAACCGATAACGGCAAGATCTTCTGTTCAAAGAAGAATAGAAAAAGAAAATAAAAAAAAGTACTAGAAAGTTATTATTCTGCGAATGCTAAATAAACTAAAATGCTAAAATTTGTTATAATTTAGAGAATTAATCAAATAATATGATAATCTAAAATTAAAAAACATTTAATACTCTTACAAAGTAAACCGATAACGGCAAGATCTTCTATTCAAAGAAGAATAGAAGACGAAAATAAGAAAAAAGTACTTGAAAGTTATTATTCTGTGAGTGCTAAATAAACTAAAATGTTAAAATTTGATATTTGTAAATTACTTGTCGATGATAATCTAAAAATATTATATGCGTTTGTTTACATCTGCGCATAATTTCTTTTCTTATCTATGCCTATGTTGTTTGTGTTTATGTAGATACTGAAGGGCACCGGAAAACAAATGATGTATAATAATAAATAAGCCGTCGATATTGAAGAAATTCTGAAATTATTATAATAGTGTGTTTATTTTAACAGAATTTGATATTATTTTGCGTATGTTTTTTTGTATTCGTATTGATATACACAGAATTTTGATTTCTAATACAGATATTACTTCAATTAGTATACCTTTGTTTTCTTTATTTGTACTATTTATTGTCCTAAGATTATTTTCTTAATCTCTTTACTTGAATCGTCCTGGTAAATTGATTTAGTTTTCATTTTATTTAAAAACATTAAAATATTACCGGCAATAATTGGATGGTTTCGGTACAAAGTTGTGTGATATTTTTTCCTATATCCAACGAAATTTAATTCCTGGTGTTAATCACATGTTCAGAATGTATAATATTAAAAATAAAAGTTGGACTTTTCATAAACTGCAGTATGAATTTGTAGCAAATAGAAAAATAATACCATTGCCATTCACAATTTAATACAAATTCAAAGGTATAAAGCAAAACAAAACATATTCACATAACTGCACAATAAAAATATCTTTGTCCAGGTACTTTGATCCTTTGTATGTATTTATTTTATATCTGCTACGAGCTTTTACAAAAGGAATGTTAAAGACAACATCAATAACGAAAGCGACTGTAGCTTTTGTTTCATACATACTTGGGTCCTTTTATTTGCTATATGAACCTACTTAGAGTTACATTTTATTCAATCCAGGAATTTCAACGAATTACATGGAGAGGAATAAATTCTTCCGCTATGAAGACTGTATGTTTTCGAATTTTATATTGTAACTACACTGTCATATAACATGTAAGATGAAAGGAAACCATTTTTCAAATAGAAAAGAGCGCTTTATTAAAACATACTACTTAATATCTAACTATTTCGTTACAAATAAGAATTTTATTTGTGTAGGTGATACAATTAAGCACATTACACACGTCCATATAAACAAATAATTACTTAGAAATAACTAACACAGAATCGATGAAGCATAAATAAATAGATAAATGTACAATGTAAAACAATCAAATGAAAGACATTCTGAAATTTAATAGTCTTAATGATTTAAAAACTCTTGCACGAAGTAGAAGGAATTTTCTAATTAAGAGGAGCGTTTACCTATCGAAAATTAAGGCATCGCCGTTTCGCGTTTTTTAAACTTATTTTGTAATTTTAGAATCTCAAATTTGGGTTAGTGATGCAAAAGCATAAATTTATAATGTCAAGGTCAGATTTTGTACTAATTTATTTTCTTAAGAAAGTTATGTATTTTAGAAATAACCACAAAAATGCATGAATTTGATTAATGTCTACTAACTAAAGCTGGTACACAAAAGAAAAAAAAACGACCTCTACGCGCCAGCTACACATTTTATGTACGATATAAAGAAAAAATCAAATTTATGTAATTATTTTTAAAGATAAAAAACATTAAACAGTAAACATTGTCACACACATTTTACACGAGGTTTTTCCAAGCTAATCGCATCGTCTATCCCCACTTTACGGTATCTCTACCGGTCCTAGCGAAGACGAAAATCTATCGGAATCGCTCGGCTATTGCAGACTTAAATACGAGTGACAGTTTAATTACAAACTGTCACTCGCATTAAAATGTCATATATACCTATAATATTCGAGTGTATAATAATATAACAGTTATGGGCAAGGGAAAATTGACTTATTATAAAACATCAACAACATCAACAGTTCCGTAAGTACTCATTCTTTATACATTATGTTTCCTATCTATAGTATTTCTTTATCTATGACAAAATCTGTGAATTTAGCCCAAGGGCTGTGCGTCTACCCGTCCCGTGAGTAATATAAGTTGCATAAGTTTCTATTTGTTAGTAAACGCCCCTCTTAAAAATGCCTAATTCTGTGAACTTAGTTCTTTCTGTCGATATTCCAAATAATATCACAATTGATTTCTGTTTTGATGTTGTTTTTTTTTACCAATGCTAATTGTATGAGCTTTCCATGATTTCAATTTTTCATAAAGTAACTAACTGCGAAGTGGATTTTATTGAAGATTTAAACATTTGGATCATTACTGAGAGTAAATTTCAGAAATATTATAGTGACTCGAATTTTTGCTCGCATATCTTCTTTGAATAGGTTCTCTACAGCAGCAATGTGTCTTACATTTACAAAGGTTCATCAGCGTTATCAGGGTTCACTGTGCGGATTATATTTTGGTGATGTGCTGCCAGCTTTAAACCGACTGACCGATCGACTATAACTTTTATATTATACAGACATTGAACGATTTCTGAAGATCTCATACTCTCTTTAACAAAAAGAAAACGTTAACTCATTGTGATTTAGCCGCGCCTTCTATGGCTACCAAAAGAGTGTTATAAAATAATTCTGTATAGGATAGCTCCGTAACGTGTCAAAACTTGTCTCTAACCATTAAGATTTACGCAATTAAAATACCATGATATCAAAAATTAAATTGGTCAATGTTGGTCACGGAATGTAAAACGCTTGTCTTAGTTTAAATCATCCTTTTGAAATAATTCAGTCATTGTCAAGCTACACTGACATTATCAATAACCTACATATGTGTTACCTACTTAGTTCAGCTGTAAAATAATCATGAACTACAAGTTATGAAATAAATAACGTTTTTATTAACCAGAAAAACTAAATTACAATAATTGTTGGAAATGTCCCCACAATTTTACGCGGCTCCTCATGCTGTGAAAAGCGTTTTGCAGCATTTCTGGCGTTATGGTTGCACATTGCTGAACAATTCTTTGTTGCAGTTCTTGCAAATTATGTATCGTATTTGCGAAAATCTTATTTTTTAAATAAGGAAAGATAAAATAGTCCATAATTGTCAAACAAGGTGATCTCGGAGGAAACTCAACTTCCGTGTGCAAACTTATCAGCCGGTCATCAAAAAACTCGCGGAGAAAAGCAAGATTTTCTCGTGTAGTATGTGCTGTTGCACCGTCTTGCTGGGAATAACCGTATTGAAGTTCATCATCGTCTAACTGTTGCACAAATTCAGTCAAAAAAATATTTCTGTACCTTTCTGCGTTGGCGGGGAAATTGAAAAAAATTGGCCCGATTATTCTTCTGCGAGAAACTGCCATCCAAACACTAATTTTCTGAGCATGTAGTGGCGTTTCAATAAAAATATACGGGTTATCAGTGCTCCACATTCGCATATTCTGAGAATTGATGTATCCCGAAAGGTGGAACCAAGCTTCGTCAGAAAAAAAGTTAAGTTCAGCACATCGTCATTCATTAAATTATTAACGAACCAATGGCAGTACGCAAGGCGTCTGGGGTGGTCGGCAGACAGAAGGGCTTGATACGATTGCATCTTATATGGATGCATGTTCAGGTCCTTCTTTACAATCGTTTGGCATGTTCCATAAGAAAGCCGGATTTCTTGAGAGAGACGTTTTAAAGGTTTTGTAGGCTCTACTTCCATACGTTGACGAACATCATTAATAACTTCTTCTGTACGAACTCTTGGTCTTCCAGCACCTTTTTTATGCGTCACAGAACCAGTTTCGAGAAACACTTCAACACAATTTGTAAGGCATGCATAAACATTGTCCAGTAATACTGCTACGGCTGGGAAGTGCTCTCGAAAATTGTCCAAACACATACGTTGACTGTATTCCCAAGTTCCATTAACTAGCACACCCGTTCGAAAATAGGCTTCAATCATGTAAATTTTGTGCTCTGTGGTGAGAACCATGATTCAAAAACCGTGCAGGATTAGAAAACTTCAACAAAATAACTTGACAAATTTTGACATTCAAAAAATTATGACATACCTAAATGTACGATCCATGACCACCATTGACCAATTTAATTGTTGATATCCTGGTATATTTCTTTCAGTCTAAGAAAGGAACGCTGGAAAATTAGGGCTTAAAATTTGTAATTGGTTTAAGTTGAGGGTGTATTACGCTGGGGAAATAATGGCAATTAGGTGGTTCCGTCAAAAATTGTTTAATCTTTGTTTTATCCATTTTCGTATTTTAGATAACTATTATTAATATGTATTAAAAAATACATAGTTATTCTGAAAACTGTTTTATCACTATTATGAACTTTCTGTCTGTAGTGACTAATATTTTATAGTATGATGTGTTACACTTTAGCTTGTCATTAGTTATGTGATGTCAGCATGGTTATTCATGAAAGGTTCGGGATGGTACGCTGTAAAAGAAAGTATTACTAAAAACAAGTTTTCAAGCTTTTATTTAATAAAATAAATAACGAATTTACGATTAAAAAAATAAAGCAATTTCCATTTAAGGCAGGTAGAATTATGGGAACGTAAATAAACAGGGACTATTTACACGTCGGGCCAAAAGAAAGACTTTAAGTTAAATACCTATGGTATCGAACGATACGTGTTTATACTTGCGTGTATATGGATCCGCACAGATTCACAGATGAGTCGGACGAGTCCCAATAAAAAATAACAAAGAAATCGCGAAGCTTCTTGGAGTAGCAAGATATAACGGAGTATTAAGAGAGCGCTAAGTAGTGAAAGAATGAGCCAAGAAGCTCGGGCCTTTTAAAGGGTTCTCTGGTACAGAGAAATTGGCGGTTAATTTCTTAGCCAATAGGGAAAAAACGCGTCAAAAGTATAGAAATATTAAACGTAGGGAAACATAAACGAGATATCTGAAACTGTTGTTTATGTATGTAAAATCGTGTCGTAGATAGCTGGAAAGGAAAGGGTTTTATTCTTCTACTCGCTTTAACAAAGGAAAGATATTTCTTTTTCAAAAAGTACACTGGTTCAAAGTTCGTCTTGTGCATGCGAGTGTCTTTAAAACAAAACTATAATATTTAAAAATAATTCTAATACTTAGAAAACGAGTAATGGAAATGGTAATAGATGGAAGAAACATTAAGAAGTCCATCTAAAAATCATAAAGGGAAAAATAAAATCTGGACAATGGTGAAGATAATACACGTTGATATTTAACAAATATAAGTTTTGTGCAGAAGGTAAACAAGTCTATTATATTGTAACGAAACCAGCTGACATCCGAGCGACAATAAAAAGAGGTTGTAAATCATCTCGACGCGACTGGTAAACATCATAAAGCAATAAATCATCCATTTTCTATGTACTGAGAAGAGACAGAATGTCTATCGAATGTTCTACAAACATCGAGAGGAAGATGGAGTTTACGCAAATGCTTCCAGATGTTTCGTATGTGTATATAAGGCGGCTGGGTCACCGATGGATGATTAATTCCGGAATAAGAAGTAGTCTCGTGTAGAACAGTAAGATAAATATAAGAAATAAATAGTTCCTTTAGTGGTAGTTGAAGAATAAAGACATAATTCACACGATGGAACTATATATGTCAAGGTTGATCATAAGAAACACAGAATTAATTCATTAGAAGATTTATATAATATTTCATAGTTTCCTTAAACTTTCATCATTTGTTTATATACCTGTATTTTCTTTGGTTCTGATTTTATTGTTATTGCTCTTGAATTTGATTTACATATGTTTAATTATTTTACTTATTATTAATGTTTTCCTAAGTTTGTTACTCTTTGCCTTTTGTAATGATTTTGTACTTATATTTTTATACTTTTTTTGTGCTAATATTGAATATGTTTTTGTATTTGACTTTATAGTCTTATCTTTTCTTACTTTTTGTATATTACTGTATAATTCAATAATGCTTAATTTTTACCATTTGTTTTTTGCTTTATACATTACTAGTTAGAAAAGCCATTTCATTCTTTTTTAGTCGGGGTGATTGTGGGTATTGATACTCGATATTTGTTACTTTGACATAATCATTTATTGCTATACTTGTATAATTGTTTGTTCAGCTTGTATTTTGTGGTGCTGTGTTACTGATGAGGATTGGTTGTTTGAATGTACGTTCACTATTTACTGGGTTTGCTGAATTTCGTGCGCTTCTGCTTGATAACAATTTTGATGTTCTTATGATAACTGAGACATGGATGTCAACGAGTACTGATCCTGCTGTGTTTACCATACCAGGGTATTGTTTCTACCACCGGGATAGGGAGGGTAGGGGCGGGGGAGTTGCGGCCTACCTTAAAGCTTCCCTTAATTGTCAGGTTATCGATTTAGATTTTTCAGTTGCTTCTTCACTTGAGTATATTATCCTAGGCATTAAGCTGCCTACTAAAACTATTGCTATCGGAAATTTTTATAGACCACCAAGATGTAATATTAATGATTTTATAGACGATTTCGATCATTCTATTATTCTTTCTTATATTTATCCCATTAGTGACTACATTATTTGTCTTTGTGATTTCAATGTTGATCAATTTGATTTAAGTAACCCTTTACGAGCCTGTTTAGAATCTTACGGTTTCGCTCAAGTGATAAAGGAAGCAACAAGAATTACTGAAACGTCCTTTACACTTTTGGACCCCATATTTGTGTCCAATTCTGATCTGGTTGTTTCGACTGGTACTATTTCGGCTGATCTGATATCTCATCACAGATTGGCTTTTTGTGAATTATCAACTAGGTTCGTTAAATCCGCTCCTAAACTTATTCGTTACAGAACTTTTAGAAACCTATGTTATGCTTCCTTTGCAAATGATTTGCACAATCTCTCCTGGGCTTTCCTGATTTGGGAGGGTGACATTGATCGGAAACTTGATATTTTCAATGAATTTTTGACTACTTTGTTTAATTTTCATGCTCCAGTGGTGGAGGTTAGAGTGACTAAGCCAAAAGCTCCCTGGCTGACTGAAAATTTGTGAATGTTTATGAAGTTAAGAGATAAAGCGCTTTCTCATTTTAAAAATACCAGATCTGTTGATGACTGGAATAAATATAAAGAACTTCGTAATTTTACTCTAAATATGGTTAGACTTGGAAAAAAGAAATATTTGGATACTGCTTACAATTCTTCTAATCCTAAAAGATTATGGACCACGCTACAGTCTCTTAATGTCAAGTCCTCCTCTGACACTCTACTGCCTAACCATTTGGCTGATGTTCACAAAATTAATGATTTCTTTGCGCCTTTTGTTCAATCTGTTAATGATAATTCCAATGATTTGATTGCTTACTATAATTCCACCCATCACAGTTCTGGAGCCTCTTTTGGGTTTGCATTGGCATCAGTTGAGGAAATCCATACAATTCTTAATAGTATTAAGACTAATGCATATGGGTGTGATGACATTTCAGCAACCATGCTTAAATACTGCAGTCCTTTCATTGATCCTTACGTTACTCACATTATAAATTGTTGTATTGAGCGGTCCTATTTTCCTGCAATGTGGAAATCGGCCGTGGGTATGCCCTTGCCTAAAAAAAAAATCCTACGACCTTCTCTGATATTAGAATAATAAGTATATTGCCAGTTCTTTCTAAAATATTGGAGAGGATTCTTTAAAATCAGATATACAATTTCTTTACTCCCAATAATTTTCTTTCCCATTATCAAGCTGGTTTCCGGAAGGGCTTTAGTACAGCCACGGCGTTGACTTATGTGTTGAATTGAATAATGACGTCTATTAATAACGGATTGATTTCCGTGCTTATTCTTTTGGACTACTCGAGGGCATTTGACACGATTTATCATCCGCTGCTTATTTCTAAGCTCAAATATTATGGATTTTGTGACGATGCGCTTGTTCTACTTCGATCTTACTTGTCTGGAAGAACGCAGCGAATCATGGTATCGTGGTGATGTTTCAAATACTACCGCTATTTTATCCGGTGTTCCTCAGGGTTCAATCCTGGGCCCGCTGCTTTTTATTATTTACACTAATGACATTTTATCATCTGTGGATCACTGTAACCTCCAAGCCTATGCATATGACACACAGCTATTTCATTCATTTCCTCTTCATGAATACCAAATGGAGGCTGATAACATTAATGCAGACTTGTCTAAGGTGAACCAATTATCTCTTGAACATAATTTAATACTTATTTCGCAGAAGACTAATGTGTTAATTTTTGGCTCTAATTGTCATGTTGAATTTTTAAAATCTAATTTGCGGTTACGTATCTCAAGTAATCTCTTACCTTTTTCCGATGTTGCGAAAGATCTTGGGTTATTAGTTGATACTCGACTTCGTTTTAGTGAACATGTTTCTTATTTGTTGGGGAAGTCCTATGGAGTTTTGAGAGTTTTATATGCGAATACACATATTTTAAATTCTTCTTTGAAGCGACGGCTATGTGAATCCCTAGTGTTGTCCCAGCTTAGCTATTGTGATTTTATTTATGGTTCATGTTTGGTTACGCGGGATGGGTTGCGAATTCAAAAGCTTCAGAACTCTTGTTGCAGACTTATTTGTAATCTTAGGAAGTACGATCACATTTCATCCAGTATGAAATCTGTTGGGTGGTTAAATATGGAAAACCGACGTAAACTGCATCTGGCAAACTTTGTCCATACGCTGCTTCAATCGACGTCTCCGCCCGTCCCTCTTAGTGGCTTCTTAATTCCACGGCATTACATCCATGTTCTCAATACGCGTTTCAAACATTTGCTCACTGTTCCGCGTCATCATACATCTCTTTTTGAGAGATCGTTCAGTTATTCCGCCGTTACACTTTATAATAGTATACCGGATGATATTAAAAGACTCTCTAGTTGCGCGGGGTTCAGTCGTGCCCTTAGGTCTTACCTTTTGTCTTTGCAGTAGCACAGTTTCACATGCACTGATATGCGAGTTGTTTCTTTTTTTTCTGTGTTTTTTTTGTGTTTGTGCCGTCTATTACTTTGATTATTGTTTTATGTTTATTTTGTATTAGTTGATGGACTCTGGTTGAGTATGAGTAGCTTTAGCTAGACTTCGCCAGTTTTCATCAATGTGATGGTTTACATTCTCAATAAAGGCAAATTATTATTATTATTGTTATTATTATTATAAATATTAGAGTGTTATATAAATAGAAGTGATATAAATATTACCGTGTCATATAAATAGTAGTGGTAAATAAATACGTGTGTTGATTTTAATTTATTAATAGTAGTTCTAAGTGCATTACATTTGTTTTACGTTTTTATATTTTTATATTGTAATTAATTTTAAGTGTATGAATATACAGACTGTTTTAAATAAATAAAATGAAAACTAAAATATGGAAAGTGCAGTGTTTAATCTAAGGCGCGCACTTATTGATGGTCTTTCTGTTGACATAAAGATCCAGCTGGCAAAGAAATGCGACTTGTGATGGTTCGTTATTATTTAAATTTATGAAAACGGGAGAAAATCATGAAGATATAAGGAGTGAAATGTTGATTGTATGGAATTTCTCTTTTTTTTTGGATAATTATGGCAGATGCTTTGCAAGTAACGATTCTGGAAGTTACAAAATTGTCCCTTGCTGCAACAGAACAGTCTTTTATTTCATGAAGAACAAAATATGTTTAAGGATTTGCGCTGATAATTCGTTTCACATTCACCTTATTACTTGATCCTGTTCCTAGGGATTTTCACCTGTTCCCAACTTACCAACTTACAAATTACTACAGGGTGTTAGATTCTAGAGTTTAAACGAGATAAACAGATGAATTGCAAAGATAGAGAAAATGTATTATGAGGACTGTATAAAAATTGTTTTACTTTGGGATATGTTGAAATAAAAAAATTGGAGCTAATTATTAGAAGCTTTGGAAGAATTTCACGAATTTACTCTGCGGATTTTTTATTAATTTTAAATTTAAATTTATTCATTTTAATCCAGGACATCTCACAGCAGCGGGTGCCAGAAGTTGGGGGTTCCTCACGCGAAGTATACACACAGCGGTCGCCCCACCGCCACATAAGTGTTAATGGAACGCCCACATATCAATATTTGAATTTAATTCACTTTGCAAGTAACAAAGTAACAAAGCCATTTCTTAAAATCAACATATTGTTGTAACTCTTGCAAATTAACAGTTATGTAGATTTATTTAAATTATCTAAATATTAAATTAGGGCAGAATCAAGCATATATCATAGTGCTAGACTAGGATCTTATAGTTTCTGCAGAAAAGTAGGTTAAGCAATTTCACACTTCACTAGCTCAGTATATGTTTGCACTTATGATACTTTCTCTCAGGGGCAGAAAATTAATAACAATGCTGCTTCTCCAAAGTATCTTAAGTTGTCTCCAGGTCAGATAAAATAAATAAAAATACAAGAAAAACCTTATAATATAATTTATTAAAGTTACTTAAATATCAAAATAAAACAGGTATATTTACAAATAAATATATATCAAATACTAAATTAAACCCTCGCATGTTATGATAAAATAACAAAATAAAAAGAAAATTAATTCAGTAACTATAAAAATTGTTATGATAATAAATAAGTAAACCAGAAAATATTCCATTAAACACATTCGTTATACACTAATTCATGAAGATTTGAGTTTGAAAACAATCAACAAATCAAAGTTCTGTCAAATGTCGTGACTTATCCTGGATAAAAAATATAAATAAAATATATAATGAATTCCCACGGTCCAAATAATATACACATTAACACATGGACTCTGTTTTGACGTATGTCTTGCCCAGCGCCTTTTCTCGCTCCCAAACAATATCGCCAAAAACAAAATGAACGTAAATTGATAAACCAGGGCTCCGTTCTACGAGTACATCCTTCGACTTGTTGCACACATCCCTAATGTATACAATTACATGTCCAGCCCCAATGCAATATATATTAAATTATTTCTACGTGCTTAAATTGTGTTTTAAAATCTTAACTTAGTACTGCCTAGCGCCTTTTCTCGCTCCCAAACAGTACCACCAAAACCAGTTCGTGTTTTTAGGATTAATCAAGGCTCTATACTATGAATTAATCACCTACTTAATTCATTGTACTCATCCCTGACCGATTACCCAACACGTCAAATTCTAATACACAAGCACAAATGGAAAAAAAACTAAAATATAAATTGTGAAAGAAGATTAATTAATAAAAATAAAATTACCAACCTCGTTCAAAATTCCAGCAGAAGTCACCACATAAAATTTTGTTTAACACCATATACAAAACAAACAAATTAAACACAATTCAACCACCTTAATTCCCCATGCAATTGTTCAAATTCATCCATTTAAAATATATATATATCTATATACGTCTTTATACAGTAAAAATATTCTACAAACAAAAAAAAACATTAAATAAACTTAATACTTTTGACCTTCCATAGACTTGCAAGCGTAAAGTCTCTATACTTATATTCAAAAAAAAATTTAAATAAATCCTCTCATTAAATATCAAATTAAACTATGTATTATAATTACTAAAATGTTTCACCATAACGCATAGTGTAGAAACATCGCGTGTTAAAATAAAACATCCTTGTTTCCAAAAATTATTAATCTCCCTAAAAATATTAAACTTTTATTTAGGCAAAATTATTCTAAGTTCAAAATAAATTAATTTATAAAATATTACAAGTTCCAGTATATTGAAAAATGTTCTAAGTTGTTACTGGATATTTCGGAAAATATTATAAGTCCCGATTTATCAAAATTATTGTTCTAAATTTAATTTAATTCTTTATAAGTATAGGCACCCCGTGTTTCTATTTTATAAAGCGGTTCACACCTGCTTCTAAAAGTCTTTTTATTTTTGAGAGTGGTTTCCACTAGCAATCTCCCATAAATTTAAGTTTTGCCCTTATATTGACACTTTTCTTCATAAAAAACTTAGACATGCTCTGTACCGCTATCTTTTCCACTTCCAAAAATGCATAACTACAGTGCTGCACCTTTCGGTAAAATGATGTATCACTTGCTTTAAAACGTAAACAAACATCTATTTTAATGTTTGTTTACATCAAATTATAATGTACAAAAATTCATAGAAATGTTAATGCGAAGTATGATGAAACATGAATGCGACAAACAGCAAATTATTTCCCTGGTATTTAACTTGGTGAGTACATAATAATTATTATACTATTTCTAATATAACTTAAACATTTGTGTTTGTTATTCTTGACGGCATCTAGCGAAGAATATTGTTTCGCCGGGCCCATCTATCGAACGTTTTCGGTCATAATATCTTCTTGCGCTGAAGCTTGCGGGAAACACTTTGTTATGAATAATTACTTGATATATAAGTCTCATTTTAATATTAATTTCATGAATAAAATTTATAATACTTCTCTTACATTATTTTATCTTAAATTAATTGAAATTTACTAAAATCCTAACTTAATTAATATGTATATACAATGATCATTATAAAATAAATAAAATAGTATTTAATTAAAGTAAATCTAGAAGTGATCTTGATAAAACATTTACAATTCAATCCTAGGCTCAAGATCACTGCAATATGAAATCTCTAAGTATATCTAAACATGATATCAATGACAAACAAAGGAAAAGTTCTAAATTTTTAATGCAATCCAAAAAATAGTTGTGCAATGAAAACAAAAGAAAATTAAAATAACAAGAGTGAATATTCCTTGATAATGTATATTAATGTTAAGTTAATTGACATGGGGAAAACGTAGAAGATTTATGTTTTAATTTCTAAACAAAAACATACTAGCAATTATTTGAAAAGAAATTAACGGAATTAGTAATTTTAAATTACACTTAATACAACAGAAGTAAATAAAATAAAACAATACAAAACAAAACTTTACGTCCGCTTGCTTTGAGTTTAACTAAAATATAGAAGCAAACATCATTTACAGAAGAGGAGACATGACGGAAAGAGATAAAACGGGCTTGAGTGAACGATCTTTATAGCTAGGTGGCAACACGAAAACGGTTTCTTTTATATCCCATTAGTATTTTCCTCTTTTCCTGGGTTAACTGCCAATAATTATGTTTCAGCCTTCCGTCTTAGTTTACAGGCGTGCAGAAAAATTTGCCTTCTTATTTTCCTTCATAAAAATCGCTTAAACAGAATATAAACCAAGTCACAATTTAGGACGAAGGTTAAGTGTTTTATTTAAGTTGCCGTTTTTTACACGAGAATATTTAATTTTGCTTAAAGATTGTTTACGTTATGTAGTAAATCTATTAAAAGCAAACATGAGTAACAAATATGCTTGAATTTATACAGGGTTTTATAAATTAAGTCCGCACTATTGCTAACTTTGTTATTAATGAAGCTACAGTATCGGTTAAATTAGCAAAGTAGTAGTATTTTTATCGTGAACAATGATGGCAGAACCGAAAAGACAGTTGAACTATTAATTTTTGCGCTATTTACAAAAGTTACTTTTTTTAAAATGGAACATACAGTATATTTTTGCATATATTGAAAGAAGGAATTATTTTAAAAAGCTCTCATGCATTATTGACAAAAAATGAAAGTTGCGGCAGTTATCCACTATTTTGTACAGCAATTCATATCAATAAAATCAAGATGGCTATGATAAAAAAAAAGGAAATATTATACAAGCATTGTGTATTATGTATATTTATTATAATACATGTTCGAAGACATCACCGTTTTGTCCAATACAATACATCCAATACAAAAAACAGCAAATATTAAACAAGCATTGTGCATATGTTTATTATAATAGATTTCGAAGACATTTAGGAATATTTTTGGATACATACATTTTCAACAAGATGGAGCACCAGCCCATAATCATCGCGAAGTACAACATTTTTTGAGCGAAATGAAATTTCGTCCGTAGCATCAGGGCAGCAGAAAAGCGTGGAGGTTTATCAAATATATCAGGAGTAAAATCAAATATATTGGCGGCATCTGCACAATAGTAGCTGGACTATATCCCGAATATAGCCACTATTGTGAATATAGAATTCTATATTGTTATACTCCTAATATATGTGAATATAGAATTCATTATTCACGATATAGTATGGCTGCTACTTTGAAGACGTCGCCACATTTATTTTGTTTTCCTCCTAATACATTTGATATACCTCTTCGCTTTTCTGCTACCCTGATACTACGGACGAAATTTCAAATGAATGTGCAGTGTTTCGGCTTCAGTTACTTGAAATATTCTTTCTTGACAGACTAAGAAAAGTCTGTCTAGACAAAATTTAGACATTATCTGCTGCCCCGATTCCGTTTATAATTAAAATGACCTTAAATGCAGAGAATTTTCTTTTTAAATTCAATTCTTTTAAGAGAGTGTAATTTACGAAAATACTCCCAGTTAATACTTTAAGAATATATGTATAATTGTAATAAAAATAAAAATATTTTAAAGTTACTATAACCACGTATGATATCAGCATTTAACAGTTGACATTACGCCCGTAGTATCAGGTAAGCTGAAAAACGAGGTGGTATATCAAATGTATCAGGAGTAAAATAAAATATTCTAATAATAATATCTCTTCGCTCTTTTTCTTGCTAAATAAAGTCTGTCTAAACTTAATTAAGGAAGGCATTATAAGCCGCGATTCCCATAATTAAAAATTACCTTAAGTGTAGAGAATAATTATTTCTCAAATTTAAGTTCCTTTACGAAACTGTAATTTAAGAAATTTATCTCGGTAATTAGTCTACATTTGAAATTTCGTCCGTAGTATCAGGGCAGCAGAAAAGCGAGGAGGTATATCAAATATATCAGGAGTAAAATTAAATATATTGGCGTCAACTGCACAATAGTAGCTGGACTATATCCTAAATATAGCCACTATTGTGAATATAGAATTCTATATTCACAATATAGTGTGGCTGCTACTTTGAAGATGTCGCCACATTTATTTTGTTTTCCTCCTAATACATTTGATATACCTCCTCGCTTTTCTGCTACCCTGATACTACGGACGAAATTTCAAATGAATGTGCAGTGTTTCGGCTTCAGTTACTTGAAATATTCTTTCTTGACAGACTAAAAAAAGTCTGTCTAGACAAAATTTAGACATTATCTGCCGCCCCGATTCCGTTTATAATTAAAATGACCTTAAATGTAGAGAATTTTCTTTTTAAATTCAATTCTTTTAAGAGAGTGTAATTTACGAAAATACTCCCAGTTAATACTTTAAGAATATATGTATAATTGTAATAAAAATAAAAATATTTTAAAGTTACTATAACCACGTATGATATCAGCATTTAACAGTTGACATTACGCCCGTAGTATCAGGTAAGCTGAAAAACGAGGTGGTATATCAAATGTATCAGGAGTAAAATAAAATATTCTAATAATAATATCTCTTCGCTCTTTTTCTTGCTAAATAAAGTCTGTCTAAACTTAATTAAGGAAGGCATTATAAGCCGCGATTCCCATAATTAAAAATTACCTTAAGTGTAGAGAATAATTATTTCTCAAATTTAAGTTCCTTTACGAAACTGTAATTTACGAAATTTATCTCGGTAATTAGTCTACATTTGAAATTTCGTCCGTAGTATCAGGGCAGCAGAAAAGCGAGGAGGTATATCAAATATATCAGGAGTAAAATTAAATATATTGGCGTCAACTGCACAATAGTAGCTGGACTATATCCTAAATATAGCTACTATTGTGAATATAGAATTCTATATTCAAAATATAGTGTGGCTGCTACTTTGAAGATGTCGCCACATTTATTTTGTTTTCCTCCTAATACATTTGATATACCTCCTCGCTTTTCTGCTACCCTGATACTGCGGACGAAATTTCAAATGAATGTGCAGTGTTTCGGCTTCAGTTACTTGAAATATTCTTTCTTGACAGACTAAAAAAAGTGTGTCTAGACAAAATTTAGACATTATCATTATATCATTATTAAAATTACCTTAAATGCAGAGAATATTTTTTTTTAAATTCAATTCTTTTAAGAGAGTATAATTTACGAAAATACTCTCAGTTAATACTTTAACAATATATGTATAATTGTAATAAAAATAAAAATATTTTAAAGTTACTATAACCACCTGGTATGATATTTCAGCATTTAACAGGTGAAATTTCGTCCCTAGTTTCAGGTAAGCTGAAAACGAGGTGGTATATCAAATGTATCAGGGGTAAAATAAAATATATTATCTCCTCGCTCTTTTTCTTGCTAAATAAAGTCTGTCTAAACCTAATTAAGGGAGGCATTATCAGCCGCGATTCCGTTCATAATTAAAAATTACCTTAAGTGCAGAGAATAATTATTTCTCAAATTTAAATTCTTTTACGAAAATGTAATTTACGAAATTTATCTCTGCAATTAGTCTACATTTGAAATTTCGTCCGTAGCATCAGGGCAGCAGAAAAGCGAGGAGGTATATCAAATACATCAGAAGTAAAATTAAATATAGTCGCGCTATCTGCACAATAGTAGCTGCACTATATCCTAAATATAGCTACTATTGTGAATATAGAATTCTATATTGTTTTACTCCTAATGCATGTGAATATAGAATTCTATATTCACGATATAGTGTGGCTACTACTTTGAAGATGTCGCCACATTTATTTTGTTTTCCTCCTAATACATTTGATATACCTCCTCGCTTTTCTGCTACCCTGATACTAGGGACGAAATTTCAAATGAATGTGCAGTGTTTCGACTTGTTACTTGAAATATTCTTTCTTGACAGACTAAAAAAAGTCTGTCTAGATAAAATTTAGACATTATCTGCCGCCCCGATTCCTTTTATAATTAAAATTGCCTTAAATGCAGAGAATATTTTTTTTTAATTTAATTCTTTTAAGAGAGTGTAATTTACGAAAGTACTTTAAATAAAAATATTGTAAAGTTACTATAACCACCTGGTATGATATCTCTGCATTTAACAGGTGAAATTTCGTCCCTAGTATCAGGTAAGCTGAAAACGAGGTGGTATATCAAATTTATCAGGGGTAAAATAAAGTATATTATCTCCTCGCTCTTTTTCTTGCTAAATAAAGTCTGTCTAAACCTAATTAAGGCAGGCATTATCAGCCACGATTCCGTTCATAATTAAAAATTACCTTAAGTGCAGAGAATAATTATTTCTCAAATTTAAATTCTTTTACGAATCTGTAATTTACGAAATTTATCTCTGTAATTAGTCTACATTTGGATTAGACTATGGGGTCGTCCATAAACCACGTAACGTTTTTTTTCGCGTTTTTTTACCCTTCCCCCCTCCATGTAACACCATGTAGACATTCAGCTTGACCCCTCCCTCCCCCCGTTACGTAACTTTTCACATTAAATATGAATAAAATTTCCAAAATTCAAATATTTTTTACGTATAATACTTTTATTCAAATTTTTGGTATAAAATCACTTTGATATATTAAAATATATGATATTGGTATATTTTTTAAGTGCCTAATTAAACATCTTCCGTCCATACAGGCGCAAGCCAATCATCGACTGACTCTATCATATTAATGACTGAGTTAGACAATGGAACCCCATCTGGAATATTTAGGCCCACCACATCAACTTCATCCTCTTCAAGCCACTCAACTTGTTCAGGCCAATCTGGGCTATTAAAGGTGCACAATAATTCCTTATTGCGTCGTGCAATAATGCGAACAGGCTGTACCCTACTTACGCCCTTTTTAAGACTTTTTGCAGGATGGAGCATTTTAGTATGAGCTTCAACGCTTTTCTTTGATGCGAAGTATTTGCCGCAATGCACGCACGATCTATCTTGCAGAAGAGCCTGAACGGTTGGGCAGTAGTAGTCAAAAGGTAAATGGCGGAAACCACCTCCAAGGTGTCCAATTGAAATAGATTTTCTCAGAAGAAAGGGTGCAAACGCAGTTTTATCTGCAGGGTCTGGTACTTCTAAAGAATTGATGTCTTGTTTGATAGGAAAAGGTGGAGTAATAAAGCCATCAGGTAATACTTGACGTAAACCACTTCTAGGTGGGCTGCAGCATTCCCTATTTTGACATTTTACAATCTGCAAAAAAACGATAATAGTGATTTATATACATATTTGAAAGCAAAAGTTTTTAAAAAATACCTGCAAGAGATATTGGCTTTCTTGTACATGTTCCGTATACCAATCCGGTGGAGGTAGACTTGGAACATCTATATCCGTGCGAGGACTTATATATTCGGCAAAGACATTGAAATTATCAATTACAAGTTCATTCCATAAGTTTGATAGTACATTTCCAGCAAACTCAAAGTTTTTCATTTCAAGCTCTTGATCTACAGTCTTGCCTTTATCGTCCAGATGCGTCCCAAAATTGGCATATGGAATGACAAGACCGGAAAGTACGCGGCTAAGCGGTGCCATGCGCCGCTCGACTCTGTTGAAAGCGCTCCGTCCAGGTGCGTTAGTAAAAATGTACATCGCATCCAAATCAAAATCTTTAAAATGTTGCACGGCATGTGCGATGACTTTTATGTATCTTGGGTTTTCATCTGGTCCCCCATCTACAGATAGCATAAGAATTGGCTTCAAATCACCGGCAGAATTTTTTACGATGCTAGCGAAACTATCAAGGTGGATCAATCTCTCCAAATCGATTGCGTGAGTGCTTGCCGTGGATGAAGAATGTTTGCCACTTCTTATGGCGATATAGGTGGGACCAGAATAAGATACAGCTTCAGGTTGACCCATACAATCATTTTTTATGGTTATTCCCGCATAAACTGAGGGAATAAGTTTGTGGCCTTGAGCAATCACCCAGTCATGATCTGGAAGCTTGATGCGGTATTCCAAGTGCATTAGAAAAGGTGACTGTTTTTTTACTGCAGTAATGCCTATTGGGATTCTCGCCTTATCGTCTTGCGATATAAATGCAACTTGTTCTGGCCCCAAAATGGAGGCAAGAGTTTCAAGGCTTCTTATTGAAGCAGTGCAGAACGGTTGATCCGCATGGCCTTTATGTAGATCAGATTCTGCTCTACAGAGTTTCACAGGAACAGTGACAACATGTCTTCGGCCTTCTAATGTGCTTCCGTTTCGGGGTAATAAGCGCAAGTATGTTGCGCTTCTAGATATTTCAAATCCCATTACATTGAGTTGCTCCTGAAGCTGACTCAAAGTTCTGCAACTGCGAACAGATTCTTCTCTACGTCGATCGTGAGCTGCTGCCCCGAACATAGCCAAATCTGTGATTACCTTTAAAAGTTCGGGCTGATTTTCATCCAAGCGTGGTCTGCCACTTTTTTGAGAACATCTTAATTGAAGTTCTTTTGAAATGTTGGGGGATTTTTCACACACCTCCTGAAGTGTTGCTTTTACCTTGTCACGATATTTTTTTTGACGTTCGGCTCTACCTTGAGTACTTTTCATTTTCTTTTTTTCTGCTTTTAATCTCTCACGTATCTCATGGATCTGATTGTCGACCGATTTATTAGCGAGACGTGCATCTCGCGCTTCGGTTAGAGCGTTTAACTGATTCTCAAAGACGTTAATGTTTATTTCAATTAATTTTTGAGCAGGTTTTTCATACTGACGACGACGATCAGGTAGAGTAGTACCAATACTAGAGCTTTCATCAGGGTTACTACTTTTGTCATTAGCTACATCATGTTGGGAAGTATCTGTAATTTATGTTATAATAATAGCGTGCAAAGAAACTGATTTTTTATTTGTAAATAGATAGATTTAGATAGATAAGCAAATGATTTTACGTACCTGCGACTACAGTTAATAGTGGAATATTATCGATCTCAGATTTAAAGTCTGTATCATGTGTACCAACATTTAAAACAATCGCTTGATTTACCATCTCATTTTCATCTCTATTTTGGACATCAGATTGATCGGAGTATGAGCAAGACGGCAATGATTTTTGATTACTAGTATCCCCTTTAATCACTGAAGCAATACTACTAGCTGATGATGACAAAGAAGTTGCCTCATCCAATACCTTACGCTGAAAAAAAAAATCGTTGGTCTATATACAGTGAATGCCATGATTAAAAGCTGAATGAATAAACGATCATAGCAATTTAAAACAATATTTGAAACGATAGTTATACACGTATTTTCAATTGAATGTAATTAAGTAATGAAATTAAGTAAAAAAAAAAATGCCCATAAAACTACTGTCCCACTACTGGACAAAGGCCTCCTCTCACAAACGTGCATCACAAACGCACGAATTCAATATATGTAATGCTATATTAAAAAATGAGGTGTGGCCACCACACGACTTTCTTATACGTATGAAAGTGTTACTTCCGGTCCGAATTTTGAAATTTCATTTATACAAAAAATATTCCAAATCTAACTCTAAATACTTTTGTACTCTTCATAAATATATATAGAATGCATAATTTACGACATATTTGCAAAAAATCGCTATTCGATAAGAGTAAAAGTGGTACTTCCGGTCTGAATTTTGAAATTTTTTTTATACAAAAGATATTTAAAAGTATGTTCTAAATACTTTTATACTCTTAATGTACTTGCCTAGAAAGCATGACTTGCGAGATATTCGCAAAAAACTGATTTTCGATAAGAGTAAAAGACCTACTTCCGGTAGGAATTTCGAAAAACTTTATTAAAACAATTTTTCTCAAATTTAATTTTGAGTACATATGAATTCTTTATAAATTTGTTTAAATTTAGTAATTGACGAAACATTTGCAAAATTCGATTTTTTCACTGAAGTAAACTACTACTTCCGGTCTGCCGATTTTGCTCAAAATCTAATCAGTTCTCAAGAGGGAGATTATATTCATAAATACAAAATTTGGAATTGATATCTGCAGCGGTTTGACCGCTATCGTGGTCACACACAGACACACACACAGACACACAGACACACAGACATTTTTTAAAAACCACTTTTTTGGTATCAGGGGACCTCAAAACGTGGACATCTGCAAAAATCTCGAGGTCGAAAATTTTCATCATCACAATACTTCCTTATACTACGTATAAGAAAGTAAAACAAAATGGAAGCTTTTACCTTAGATTGAAAGAAATAGAGTATGTTTGAAGCTTTTCTCTTCAAAATATGCTGTTGATACGAAGTTATAAGGTTGTTTATTTCTTCTTCAAACTGACCAGCTGAATGCTTTTCTTTCGCTTTGTTCCATGTCTCTACTACATCTTTTTGACACTGTCCCGGTTTTTTTTCAGGGTATCTCTTCTTGTATGCATTAAATAAAGCATTAAACAAATCTCCTTTTTTCGAAAACATTATTATTGTTGTTATTAATTAAACAATCCGTTTGTAGGGGATGAAATAAGTGAATAACGTTAATATTACTTTAATATATAAAAAATTTGATCGAACAAAAATTAGACAGTACATGGATACGCGGCGTGCAATAACACGATCTGAAATCGAATGAATCAGCATCTAATATAACACTCTTTTAACCAGCGAGCAAACAAAAGCAGGGAGCAGAAAGAACAATGCGTAGTGTTTTTTTGTTCGTTTTTATTGCCTCCTCGATATTTATAAATATGTAAAAGTACGTAGATCATTTTTATGCTCAGTATTTTAAAATCTTAGACCAATTAGTGTCACAGAAAAGTGACGACAATCGACTTAAAGAGAGAGAAAAGTGTTACGTGACAATAACTTAATCCACACCCCCCCCTGCTTGTAACGCCATGTAGACTTTAGTGGTCACCCCTCCCACCCCCTCAACAGCGTTACGTGGTTTATGGACGACCCCTATATCCTAAATATAGCTACTATTGTGAATATAGAATTCTATATTGTTTTACTCCTAATGCATGTGAATATAGAATTCTATATTCACGATATAGTGTGGCTACTACTTTGAAGATGACGCCACATTTATTTTATTTTCCTCCTAATACATTTGATATACCTCCTCGCTTTTCTGCTACCGTGATACTACGGACGAAATTTCAAATGAATGTGCAGTGTTTCGGCTTCTGTTACTTGAAATTATTTTTTCTTGACAGACTAAGAAAAGTGTGTCTAGACAAAATTTAGACATTATCTGCCGCCCCAATTCCGTTTATGATTAAAATTACCTTAAATGCAGAGAATATTTTTTTTTAAATTTAATTCTTTTAAGAGAGTGTAATTTGCGAAAATACTCTCAGTTAATACTTTAACAATATATGTATAATTGTAATAAAAATAAAAATATTTTAAAGTTACTATAACCACCTGGTATGATATCTCAGCATTTAAGAGGTGAAATTTCGTCCCTAGTATCAGGTAAGCTGAAAACGAGGTGGTATATCAAATGTATCAGGGGTAAAATCAAATATATTATCTCCTCGCTCTTTTTCTTGCTAAATAAAGTCTGTCTAAACCTAATTAACGTAGGCATTATCAGCCACGATTCCGTTCATAATTAAAAATTACCTTAAGTGCAGAGAATAATTATTTCTCAAATTTAAATTCTTTTACGAAACTGTAATTTACGAAATTTATCTCTGTAATTAGTCTACATTTGAAATTTCGTCCGTAGCATCAGGGCAGCAGAAAAGCGAAGAGGTTTATCAAATATATCAGAAGTAAAATTAAATATATTGGCGCCATCTGCACAATAGTAGCTGGACTATATCCTAAATATAGCTACTATTGTGAATATAGAATTCTATATTGTTTTACTCCTAATGCATGTGAATATAGAATTCTATATTCACGATATAGTGTGGCTACTGCTTTGAAGATGTCGCCACATTTATTTTGTTTTCCTCCTAATACATTTCTTTTACGAAACTGTAATTTACGAAGTTTATCTCCGTAATTAGTCGAGTGACGAGGTATATCAAATGTATTAGGAGTAGATACTACCGTGAATATAGAATTCTGTATTCACGATATAGTGTGGCTACTTTGAAGATGGAGCAACATTTATTTTGTTTTACTCCTAACACATTTGATCAGTGGAGGCCCGTGATTTTTTGGGACGGGAGGGCACCGGATGTCTGAGTGTTTATTATCAAGTACAGACAAAAAATAAACTCAATATGCTATTTAATTAACTTGTTTGAAAATAAAATTCATCCGCCGTTCCTTACGATCAGCAAAATGGTTAATAACTCATTCATTGAAGTTTGGTGTTGATGTCAGTAATTGTTTTTTAATGGAACACATTGCTAAGGCACATAGTCTGCTTTCCCGCAATTTCTAGAAAATGTTTTTATTCTCTTCAAAGTAGAAAAACACCGTTCACTTGATTTTTTCTATTTTGCACGCCCCCAGATATTCGCAAAATAGCAAAAGACAATTTACAAAATCTTTCGCCAACATAGTCTCCACATATTATCAATAACAAACTTTTATAACAGTTATACTATTCAACCTTGGAAGTAAATTACAATAGTAGCATCAGAAGACCTATCATCCAACTCTGCTTTACAATTTATATTGTTAATTACTAAATAAAATGTTAGCATATGTGCTTTTTATTTTTTATACAACTTCTATTGCACATGTTTGTTACATTAAAGGCTTACATTTTGACATTTAAATATAATTTGGTTCCATTTTTTTTTTGTTACTAACGTCAAAACAACAAAATTAGCCTGCGATAAAGAAATACTTTTGAAACCAAAACGGATGTCGTAAAGTGAACTTTATAGCATCGAAATAGAGAAAAGCATTTTGCACATTACACCCACACAACCAGTCGGATAAACTGTAAGAGCTTCTGTTGAATTTTCTCGTCACGGTTTAATTAGTTTTCAAATTGTGATCTTCTAGTTTAATCAATAAATCTGGTCTAGGGAGACCTAGATTTTTTAATTCTGTCTTAATGTTACTAACGCAATTCATAGTTGCATTTGCACCGATAGAAATTACAACATACACTCACCGCTGTATATTACATACTGGACCGCCACCCGGACCCGGCACCATAGAGTAGTGCCCCGCCGCCTACATATATACGCGCGCTACCCGCGCCAGTTTCATCGGTCGATTTCTAATACAAACGGGGCAGTCGCGCGAGATGCCCCGGAGCCTACGTCAGAATGCGATTTTTAAACGCGCTTAAAAGACGGACTGTTACTTCCGAAAGCATATTATTTGTCATCAAACAAATCAGAAAAATTACCTACAAATTAGGTATTTATAATTACTTTATCTGTTAAAAGAAATTTGTCACGGGGGGAGGCAGTGCCCCGTTGCCCACCCTGCAGCAGCCGCCACTGATATATATATATATATATGTATATATATATATATATATATAAATAAAAGATATTGGAAAACAGATTTAATAAAAAAAAATATATATGATAGCATTAGTGGACTCAATTAGAAATAGCTTGTATGGTTAAAATAAAAGAATGAAGAAATATATCAGACATATTCCTTCGACTAACAAAGGAGCAAGATAAAAATAATTGTAAAGTTTCTGGAATGAGCAACTAGGAGAAGTAAATATGAAAGAGGGTACTGAGTGATTTCAATGGTAAAGTGGAAAGTGGGACGAAAGAACTGAGTGATGTGTCGACAAACACGGAGTAATCACCGTAGATAGTATTGAACATAGAATTATTGATTTCTGCATTCTTAATTACCTTGTTGGTAGGAAATATGTTTTTCCAAATCGAGATATCCACAAATGCAAACATGTGATGCACAACCGTAATAAAAAGTCAATAATTGATTTGATATTGATCGAAAAGAACTCACTGGAAAGACTCATTGACATAAAAGTCAACATATGAGGTAAGAAGCGACCATTACACTGACCAGCATTGTACGAAAAACTAAATTAATTAAAAAAATAACGAAATGTAAGAAATTAGAATTTAAAAACTTGTATATATAAGCTCAGGAAGTGGATCAGCAAAATATTTGGCAAGAGAACTGCACAATGAATAAGGAAACATAAAGGAACAACGTATAGCATAGAACTGGAACAACTTTGGAAAGAATTTAAAAAAATAACCAACATTACAGCTGCAGAAGTTTTTGGAGTTATTAAAAACACAAACAAAAAAAACAAAAACATTGGTGGAAACAAACACAAGTTAAGAAAAAGAATCAGCTATGGAAAAAGAACATGTCGTCAAATAAACGCTGTATTGCTTACCAAGAATATAGGCTATAAAGAGACAGAGATAAAACGATAATTAAAGAAGCAAGATCTAGAGAATGGGAAGTGTTTGGAGAAAGAATGCAAAGTGATTCATTCCATGGGTACTGCAAGGATGTTATATCGCACTACAAAATATTTGAAAAAAAAAAGCAGACCCCAATAAGAAGCTTAAAAGTGATGGTGAAAATGGTGAAGTAATCACCGGGGCAAGTACTATAATGGAGAGTTAGAGAGAATATTTTATACAATTACTCAAAAGCACGAGACGAAGTAGAAGAATACATTAGAAAGCAGTAACAAAGGCTCGGGAAAAGCAGCAGGTAAGGAATGCGATGGAATATGACCGGAAATGTTAAAATATATAGGGGACAAAAGAGCACTCAATTCCGTACATGGTCCTGCTGTGAAAGTCAGAAAAGTAGGCCGTTCTAGCCGCTTCATATGTAGATATACTTCTCAATCTTCTGATACAGTATATTGCGGTAGTGTGAGACTCCTCTCACCACAGACTGTACGCTGAATCTTTCACCCTTAAGATATCAGGTCATACGGAATACCTCTTATACCATAGTAGTGAAGCTTTTTCAGCAACACACTATGATTTACCATGTCAAATGCCTTGCTTAAGTCACAGCATGTTAATTCGACCTGTTGACATCTATCATATGACTCCATGACTGCTCTAATGAATATTGATTGACTTATTTTTCTTATAACCACGCTGATTACTGGATATAGACTTTCTTCTTTCAAGATATTCAATTAGCCTGTTCGCAATTACCCTCTCAAAGAATTATGATATCACCGGCAATATTGCAGTGGGCCTATAATTGCTGCTGTCGTTTACATTTCCCTTTTTGTATATCGGAATTATATTCGCTAATTTAAGTTGTGAAGGAAACAATTCTTCTTCTATATATTTATTCAACACTATTGTTAAGGGGGGTGTCAACTCCATCATAAAGTTATTTATAGGATTTGTTGTAATATCTTTGGTGTTTTCAGTTTTAATTTTCTGTATTATGTCTCGAATTTCATTCTCCTCAATTACACCAAAATACATTGACTCCTTGTTATCGATATTCATGTTATTCAAATAAGTACATGGTTCCCCATTAACTACAAGGTGTTGCGCTATTTTATTTCCGATATTTGGAAAATAAACCCCCATATCGAGAGCTCTCAATGTTGTTTCACGTTGAATCGGCTTATTGATCTTATTTGTCTTTGAATTAATTATAGTCCATATGGGTTTTTGTTTGTTATTTTATTCATCTATAAATCTTTGATTTGTAAGCTGTTTTGCCTCTTTAACTTTACTAAGGTTCTCTTTTGTAACTTCTATACAAGATATACATTTTTTCATCTTTGGTGGTTTCTATAATTATTAGGGGGCGGACACGAGCGGTTGATGACTCATCGCCCATGGGCGCACTATTGAAATGTTGTATTTTTAAAGAGGTTTTAATTTTATTTATATAATTGGATAACAAGTGGCTGGTGATCTATAAAATAAAAAATACCTTATTATTTGTTCTTTTTCTCTTCTCTAAGACTTGTTCTCTTTGAATTAAGTACATTCTTGTAGATAGAAAACGTCCTTTCTACATCGCAACTGGTTATATGTGCGTACTGGAAATATTCTTTTATTTCAGAGTATTTAGCATACACAATTGCCGAAATGTTATTAAATCTGGATTTCTATTAAAAACTGCGTCTAACTTTTGCCGAAGGCAAAGTGTCCCTGAAGGAATAACAACTGATTTTTTTAATTTGGGATTTGTATTAGTTCCTTGCACTCAGAAATACTTCGAGCATCGTCATTTAAACATGTAACGAAATTTTGTAAACTATCGAAATTCTCTGCATAAAAATTATTTCTGTGTATGTTTTAGCAAAGCTAAGTGACGAACGTGCGATATTTTGGTATTCTGTAACGATATTTTACAGACTTTGTATTGAATTTCGGAATCACTGACAATTCATTTTCATATCGAAAAAAGTAACATAACTAAAAATGTACGCGAATGTTATTGAAACTAAATAACAGTAAGTATATACATATTTACATTATTTCTCATGCGAAATATAAGGTAAATATAATGCATTTTAAAAAACCCTTACGCTCTTATCTACAGCGATGTAGAAAGGATTTTATTCATAAATGGCTTAATTTATGAGCATTTTTTGCTCTCATTCTCGGGCACTTCTCAGGCGTAAACAGATGTTGCAGTTCACCATATGAATAATATGCTATTCAGAAATAATGTAAACAACACAGAGTTGTTTACATTACTTCTTTGCTCCGTTGTAACTTCGTAGTAGTTTAAACCGGTCATGTCCGCTACCTAATAATTATGCATAGAGCGTACCTGGTATTGGATTTCCGATGCAATTCAGGAGTCTCCCATAAATATGGGTTTACCGTTATTTTCAATAAATCGCAGTAGTAGTTTATGTGGAAGTATTATTAAAAGAAAATATGAAACCATCAACGCTACTTCGACTGTTAAATAGTAAGCTGTTATGCTGTAAAATTCTCTTTTGTATATAGTTCTCGTAAGATTATGTGTTATGTGCGTAGAATATGCCTGAGCGCGAGACTTTTCGAGCGCACCTTGTATATCTTTTGGTTCACCGTGTGGAAAAGATCGTTTGCTGTATATCTGTGCGTGTGCTAAACCTAATGTTGTGCTCTCGGAGCCCTAAATCACGAACCGTGTAATTGACAGATATGTAATGTGTAATATCGGGCAAATACACTCTTTATGTGTAAGAACTCTGTATCTTATGTAACTACCTCTAACTATATTATCTCTAGCTTATTTTAACCTACCTGTAAATTCGTATTTTCTGCATTTGCAGTTACTTTTTACGCCTGATTTAAGCTTTATCAATATCTGCTTATTTATTACTTCCGAACTCTACGTAGTGCATTTATTTGTGGCTTTAAATTCTTCGAGGCAACAGTCAGGCCGTTGTATTTACTGTCTCACGTGTTTATGCGTATTTCCAAACACAGTCTCTTGAGCATGTCCGATTAATATTCTTCCTTCGCAGTTATGTCACTAAAAATGCAAGGGGGTATTAACTAGAGAAATCTTGTGTATTAACGGGCATACGTTAAGTTGTTATCGTGAACTGATTTGTTCTCCACAACATCCACCTTCCTTGATTGTCTTGTCGAGCATCTGTCGATATCTTTCCTTAGGAGGTTATGGCTTCGTGGATTTATCTGCAAAACATTGCGAGGTCGGTTCTTTTTCTTTAACCGCCTGTTTGGTGCGCGAATTAAGAGTTTGGAAATTTCAATAGTTACCTGCAGAATCCGTTTTCTCCCGTAATAAATTGTGTCTACATCTGAGGTTTGTTTTGTTTTCTATCTGTCAAACGTTGGTTACTTTGTCGCGGTGGAACGTATTCCTCACGCATTGCCAACAGTTTAGCGAGTATTTTCCTTTCACATTGTCTGATTTATAATTTCTACGTACAATTGAAGGAGTGTTTCGGTTATTTTCTTTTCGTCGAAGTTATGTGCGGGTTGTGTATAATTATATAAGTCACGGTGCTGACTCCCTTTATTGTCAAATTTAGTTTTGTGCCTACTATGTTTATTTGAATTCTCCCGCCTTTCATTCAGAGATATTTCCGTGCTTGTTACTTCTGAAAGGATGCGTGTAGCGGACGCGCATTAGATATGGAAGAAGGTTCCCGTTTTCGATGGCACTTATGCAAGTCAATCTCTAGTGAGAACATTAGCGCATTTCTGCTTATTTTCTGTTGAGTGTTAATTACTTTGTCCAAGTGGATATTTCGCATTATTGCGGCTTAAATAAATAAGCAGTATTTGTCGATACCTAAACGTAGGTGAATTTCGTGAGATTTATCGATTTATCGTTTTTTTTTGGATCTACGATACACCCTCTTGGAGGGCTATAATTGTTTTAATTTTGTGCTTCTGTACGACTTGTGGAGTCGATTTCGTCATCCCCATTAACTAGGGGTAAGTGAGTAAATTTTCTGTTAATTTACGGGGTTCTTACTCTGTTTTTTTTTGTCTTGAATTTAATAGGATGTTAGTACGGGGCTAAGCCTTCAGACATTATACGCTGGTTTGGCCGCTGTAGATGCCGTTTTGATTTATGTAAGAGTTGTGCCTACCTATTCATCTTGGGTTTTTTTTGGGTGGAATTACAACGTACAACTAGAAGACCTCCGCCATCTTAACTCCAGTTGGCGTGCCTCCGCCATCTTGAGATGTCAGTTAAGTACAACCATGTACCTAATTTACCGAAGTGTATTTCGGCTATTTTGATGAAAATTTAGAGCCAGAGAACTGGACATTTTACAGTTTTAATTTTCTTAAGTCCTTGAATTGAGACTTTTAGGGTGTTTATAAGATACCTGTCGTACCACCTATTACATGTGTGGTCACAATAGTTTCATATTAATTTTTCTTTTTTTTTTTGCTAAATTGTAAATTTGCTTTGCCGTATACCGAGTGACCCTAAGTAGCAGTTTTATAGAGGGCTCCCGTTGATGTAACTAAATTTTATTTTACTTAATTACTAGTAAATTTTTGTCGCTGTAACACTAACTTTTCTTGCAGACTTTTGTCTTAATATCTGAGCTAGTTAATTTCATCCCTGTAAGTGTAAAGTTTGTTCAATAAGCTCAGTGTATTATATGCGTAAATTCTAAAATTTCCATTTTATTTTACCTTTAATTACTTGACATTTGATAACAAGATACCTTCAATTATTTTAATTATGATCATGTAATCAAACCCTGTGTTTGGTAATTTAACAAATTTTCACTTAATTAGCCTAAGTCTTAAGTACTAACTTATATTAGTTTTCTTTGCGTACATATTAAATCACATTGTGTGTTAACATTGCCGTAGTGGCGTTTTATGATTTGTAAATATAATTTGTGAGGTAATGAAACGTTTCTGCTACCAACCATCTGCTGCTGAAACGCAGAGATTATGATCTAGTGTTAACACTTGTTTTTTTTTATTTTATTATTATTACCTAACGCTTTGTTTTCAAATTATCAAACTGTCTAGTTTTCATTTCTTTTTTTTGTAATTCAACTTTACTCAACGTTTGCTAATCTTTTTTTTTAAACTGTTCAGACAGATTTGCTTCATTCTGTATTATTCTGTTATACTATAACTACTTTCTTTTTTTTAAAAAAAAAATAAACATAAACAACATTCAAAATTTAATTAAATCTTGCTACATTTCGTAATACCTTTTCTTTTATTTTACCTCTACATATCTCGTGTAATTTTGTGACAAGCACGTGCGTAAGGTTAGGTGCAACTGATTATACAGGGCGATCAATAGGAAACCCGCTGGAGGAACACAGCCAGTGGATGTTCATAGGAGGCGCAGGTAGGTTATCGTTAAGGTAACATAGTGTTCTGGTGCCCGTACAACGTCGCTCGCGTCGTTGCCGACCGAAGCTCTACTTTTAGGTGTTTAAGTTTATCTGAACCGTCACGCCGTCTGCGACAGAGTTAGCTCGGCCCTGCGTTTTCCAGATTCAATCATCTCCTAATGTGATTCCCCGTTATCTTTAACTTGATTTAGTCTGCTATCTTAGTGCGACGTGGTTTCGGGCGTAACAAAGCATCCAGACAAAAGACAAGCCTGCAGATTCCTTTAATATTCTACATAACATAAATTTTCATATTTTATACATGGATAATTTCATAATTGAGAGTACGAATATTCATTGAATTTACTTGCCGCAATTTCATAGAGTAAAGGTGTACTAAATGATTATTTTTTAAGCTTGCTTGTAATTTTTTGAACTAAAAGAAAACCCGATGTGCATACGAAATACAAACACGTCTGTTTGGTGATGCTAACGTCCAAAGTTTAATTATAAATAAACATAAACTTTATGTTTACGTTGTTGGATTCGAATTCTTCCATGGCAAAGAAGTATTATAACTAAAATACATAAATATATATAGCAAAAGCTTAATTAATTATATTGTGGATGGCGTCATTAAGATGCAGAAATCCTTTATGTGAAATGCTCTTTCAACTGCAAATAAATTAAAACGAATTTCATCTTTTGCAGTTTCATTTGTTTGCCCCTTTGATGGTTAAAATCAACGGAACAATACAAACGTAGTAGCGGGTAGAGAAAGGGACGGACAACATACAAAATCATACATGTAAAGAGGATGCATATTCTCCCGAATATTCATATAAGCGCTATCTAATGTTGTAATATACGGTGGAAAATTTCAGGACAGCAAAACGCTTTTATTTATTGTTGTTTGTAACTACATAGGTATAACGTTCATAGCGTAACCATTATAAATCATTGCAAGCGGGTTTTGTTAAAAAGATTCCTGTAAATATTCATTTAATAGAAATAATTTTTACTTTAAAACACACAATATATCTGTATTTATTTAACCAATTTACGTGCTCTTGATTGCATTATCGTTCCTTTTAACTAGTAGTGTATTATTATTATTTTAAAATCTTCATTTACAAATAATAATTTAACGTTTGCTGTTATTATATTCTTAATGTCATATAAATAGAAAATACTCAAAATCAAGTTACGAGGAAGTCAATAAATAAGTCACAAAACGGGATAGACGCAATAATAATCATAGTAACTTTGTGAAACTTATTTCACTTTTCCAAATAATCACTTGATTGGTCCAAAATTTTGACAAATTTTAAATTTGGAACGCATACCCCCTAATTTTTCTCATTAGTGCCTAACAACACCTTACAATAAGTTTCAACCAAACTCGAGGAAATTAACCCATGCCGATGTGGACTTAAGTAAGTGGTCAACATATTTAAGAAAATAATTTTTTTGAACAAACTTTAACACATTATACTTTGAATTCGGATTATTCTCTTCAATATCTTTTTAATGCAATCGGGAAACAGCTACATGTGCTTCATTACGCATTGTATAATAAATTGTTTTTGTTCTTCACTTTCAGTAAGTAGTCCATTACACTCTTCCATCAATTGCTCTGTCAGCAGTATCGTTAACACAAACCAACGATCCTACGATCTTTTTGACCTTGATGAATACTTTATTTCATACCATTTTCAGGGATCTGTTAGAAGATACCCTGTATCAATTCTCAAACGCTTCAAACAATTGATACCTTCTGGACCCACAAAAACGTGTTTTTTTTGTCATGATTCCTTTGTTGTTTTGCAATCTCGTCGCTTTTCCTTTGTCGTAACTTTTCTGCTTTTTTGGTCAACATCATATCTGTTCGAGCTATGCACCCAACAAGACCTTGGTTTTCTTTGATAATTAAAAACATGTTACCTGTTTCGATCTTGATCGCTTTCATTGCGTCTGCATGCGCGATGTCAAAAGATTTAACAATTTCAGATCAAAGTCCTTCCCCCCGTTTCCGATACATTTCTTCATCCTTTGTCGAATTTCTTTGAAGTTCTCTCCATTCTGTATGCAAGTCAATTAATTTCTCTACGCAATTCGGAACAGCTCTAGTGGAAACTCGAGCTTTCTCCCAAAAGATGAAGCACTCCCGAATTGCTGCATTGGCATTTTCACTAATTTTCAATTTCACTTGACTTGTGTTATAAAATAATACACTTAAAACTTGTCCATCTGATGGCCTTGCACCTAGGATTTGATGAGTATTCTTTCTCACAAGAACAATAATATTCTCATCACTTCTCAATTTTCGAAACATTTTTCAGCAAAACATAAATCTCGTACCTGTAAGCGTACTAGAAAATTATTAACCTTACCGTCGGATCGCGGTGGTTTTTGTGAAGACCTGTCTATCGCAAAATAATATGTATGAACGTGTTAAAGACAAGCGGAGTTCTCGTCGCAAGGTTAACATCCGACTTTATGCTAATGTAATACTTTGTTGGTTATTGGTTCGTTATAATTAATAATACCACATTGATGGGTGGCGAATCTTCCTGTTTTGAAAGACTTGTATCGTTATTCTTTCACTTGGTCTTCATGGTTTACAAGAAGGAAGAATAACTTCGCACTGAATTTACGTTATACGTGGTATTCACAAATGAAATAACACTACACCGTTATATACAACTTTATTTACAATTAAATAAAATAACAATGCGAACACATGTCGGCTTCTTGCATTGGGCAAGTTGAACGGTACATGATAGATAACTGCTAACAGGTTGAGTTTCGTTGGTAAATGATTTCAATTTTCTGTTACAAACAAATTCAGTATTTAGAGTGGGGTAGTAAGTTTACAAAACTGTACCTCCTCTATTGTTGTCTGGAAAAACCGAACATTAATGGGTAGTAAGTTTCATTGAAGGTTCTCGGAAGGAGCAAATAACAACGCAATTATCTAATATAAATATATGAGCCCTGCTGTGGCATTTTACGAGTTTCTTCAATTACAGAATATCTATAATTCTTAAATCCGGCTAATGTGTATAAATTTTTAAGTACTACAACGGCATTATGTTAATAAAAGCAAGGAAATAAATGGTAATTTAAACAAAGCATTTACCGATTTTCTGGAACGGACAATAGAAAAGTTTCTGAGAAAGAGATTACATTAGGAGACTGATGTCCCTCTTGGTCTTTCCAGATATAATTTTAAATATACATTGTTTTACGATTATGAAGAAATAAAATGACTGTAAGCACTTATACAGAGAAATATGCATATTCTAATTAATTGTACCTTTGTAAAATAGAGCAAATTGAGATTAAAACTAAACATATTGAGATAGTTATCTTAAGTATGATAACTACTCAATTAATATATAAATGCTTATAATTAAATTTAATATAGTTACCTTAGGTACACTTTTAATAAAACTGTAAATTAAAATATTCTACATAATAAAATAGAAGAGTTTTTGTATTTATTTCTTACTATATTATTTATTGGGTTTTGATAGAGAAATAGTATACTAAAATAATTATATCTTGTGTGGGAGGACGTTGATCAGGTCCATTGTAGATTTATTTTCCACCATATTCTGAAAGTAGAAAATTTAAAGAAGATAATTTGAAATGTTGAAATGTTAATATGAATTTGTAAAAACTTGTTTAATGTACGTATTTGTATAAGAAAAGTTAAGAAATAGTAAATATTGTAACACGTATAAGTTAAAAGGTAAAGAAGTTTAGGCGGTATAATTCAAATTTGGGATCTGTCAGTTTTGACAGTTGTAAAATGAAATAGTAGAAATAGGTATTGAGGTATTTAAAATATGTGGAAATAGTAATATAAATCGGTAAAGAATTTTAAATAATAGATTGCATAAATTTGTATGAGTATTTAATGTTGTCAAGAGGAAAAGAGATCTTTAATTGAATAGGTTTTAAATTTAGAATAAGGCAATTGGCTGAAAGAAATAAAAGGATACATCTCCAAGGGAATCAAACAAAACAAAAGGGATTAATATAATTTTTCCGGAGTAAAAAGATTAATCGTTTTTTCGTTCGCGGAAAAATCTTTCTTTAAAGCTAAAAAAGTAGTTTTGACAATCAATTAAGTAATTTATAGCGTGCAATCAGTTATTTGCGATCGAAAAAGTGGAGTGAGTGTTTAATTTTAGGGTCTATTGGAGATCTCATACATAATTTACGTACAATCATTTGGTACCATTAGAAGTGAAGAAATCGGGAGGATAGTAAAGAAGAATAATAAATAATAGAAGAATAATTGTTTACTTACCAAATAAATCCGGAGAGAAGTATAAAAAAATAATAGATTCCAGTCCGAGAGGTGATACGTCAATTTACATCCGGGATTAGAAGAAGAAGGCGTATATAAACCTACCATTGATGTCAATTTATTCCAACCAGTAAATAAAAGGAGTCCAGTTGTTATCGTCAAGTGCGAAGAGACACAGTAGGAATACATCCAGGGGTGCTGAACACGAAAAGTCTACACTAGTAACATACAAGAACAGGAAAGGAATTAATTACACCATACAAACAAGAGGAAAGAATAATATACTTACCATAACTACAACCGAAGGGGATGAGTATTGGATCATCCAGAAACTGCAAGAGGACGAAGATACTTCTGTCGTGAGAATCTTTGCAAGTAGTTTACATTAACTTCAATACAGTGCTGAAAACAGAATTATATAAATCCAAGGAAGAAGTATTGGACATAAAGAAATAATTTATAAGGAGGTCGTATATTTTTTATTTGATTTCTATTTAAAGTGTATTTGTACAGAAACAATCAAAGATCCATGTAATTTTGAGTATATGATTCAATGTGATGAATTTATTATGTAATCTAATAATTTAAATTCACTATTTTCAAAATATTAAGGTGGCATAAAATAAATATTTCATGCTATATGCATACAAAAAATTACGTAAATCAAATAGTGTGGGGTATATGTACTTATAGGTATACTATTTCGTTTAAAATAAATTACAATTAAACTCTTACCTTGAAAAAAAAGCAGACTTATATATGAAAATAATATTTTACAGAATATTTCGAACTTAAACAAGTTTACGATTTTAATATTCGCTGTATTACCATATATTGAGTGGTTTCATTCCATATGCCTTTTCATCTGTGTAAATTGTAAATAAATGTATTATAATTTGAATTTTCTTTTTAATTCGAAGGTTTAGAGTCCAACAAGCGGTAGAATCATTGTAGGAAAAATATGAATTGATACATTTAACCTAGAAAAAATATAAAACTGTCAAATACATACTTTGGGTATTGATAATTCATTTGATACTTACGTGATGAATTCTTGGACAAAAGTTATATAAGTTGATTGATATGTTAGCTGTATTATTATAATAGGCAAGAATATTAACATTAAAAATCATAAAAAGGAATAAATACTATTTTGAAAGATATAATTTGCCATAGCTTGAAGAGAACTATTATACCAACATAGTACATAGTAAGGGTATAGTGTTCTAAAAATTAGAGATAGATGGCAGGATATGAATACAAAAAGAAAGATTATATTATTTAAATTAAATCGTTTGAGTTATTTATTGAGAATATAAAATAATATATAAAACAAATATCTGTGTTAGTGTTTGGGCATAATAATTAAGTTACATAAAAGATTCTATAGAATTCAATATACGAGGGTAAACGAATAAATGTAGAGATTAAACTTTGAGCATAAATTTCTGATATATCTGAATGTCTAGAAGTGCGTTGGAATATTTGCGGATCTTAGTGTAAATTTATATACACATATTAATTTAAATTTAAAAATAGGAAAAGTAAGCAAATTTCCCCCATTCTAGTGCAATATATACGTTTTACATAGATCATAGTATATTACTTTATAAAAACGAATAAAAGAAAAATAATAATGATAAACGTCCTTAACAATGGATATGTCTTTATTCTTTTTACTACGTAAATCTAATAACATCATGAATATATTTACAAGGCATATCTATAAACTTAAATAGAATAATGTGCAATATTGGTTAACCTAGATTACATACATACATATTATTATTTATATTTTACAATATTAGAATTGCAAGTATGCATGTCGTAAGTGACCAAGTTTAGTCAAACTGCTGACTTGGATTGCTAAACGATCTACAATAGTTATAACACTATACTGAGTGTTACACTAAGATGCACCACAGGTTAAACATTTTTAGAATTATCATATTCACTTACAGCTTTGTTTTTAACGCAAAACCGCAAAAATCACGTGAAATTAAATGTTTTTCGGAATGATCAATGTATAAGTCCACATCGGCATATGTTAAAATCCTCGAATTTGGCTAAAAAATGTTATATGACTTTTTAGGTCCTAATAAAAAAAATTAGGGGATGTGTTTCAAATTACAAACTCTTCAAAACTTTGGGCTACCCTAATAATCACTGTATACATTCAGACATTTATCCCATCTCTTTACAAGTCCTTGAAAGCCGGCGTCATCAGTTTCAAAATGAAGGCCACCCAAATGTTTCGAGATTTTTTAGGGATCCGAACAGATGAAAATTACTGGGAGTTAATTGCGAATGATTTGTTTCACACGCCGCACTGTGACTTTAGTTGACACCTTTGCAGGACATCCAGGATGCTCCCGATGTCTGATGCTTTGCCTTCCCTTGCTAAACCCTGGATCCCATTCTACACAGCTTTCTGTGATAAACAGTTATCGGCATACAGGGAAAGCATTTTGCGATGCACTTCTTCTGTGGACAATCCTTTGGCCCACAAAAAACCCACAATCGCATGCTGTTCGTCTCGTGTACACTCATGCAGGAAACTCGCCATCGTGCAATAGCTGCCACTGACTCACGCAGCTCTACAACAAGCATACATATGCTGCCATCTGCTGGCAATAAATGTACGCATAATTTACAAATGGTGTAAGGAAAACTGACGTTTGGTTATTTATTGACTCACCTAATCTTAACTATTTTATTATCAATATTTATTACAAAGAAAATATAAGAAATATAGTAATTAAAAAACCAAATTATGTCAAAATATGAAAAAGTAAGTTAGGTTAAGTCGGTTAGGCAATAAAAAAAGTTATCTTCCTCCACTCATCTCGGTCATGGACCCTGCTTCTCCAATTCTGTATTTTCAGTTTCTTAATATCTTCTATCACCTGATCCTCCCATCAATTTATCGATCTCTCTTTTCTTGTACCTGTGTTTGGTCTTCATGTATCGTGATCTTCTTTAGTTTCCTGTTATTTACCATCCTTCTTATGTGGCCGTACCATCAGAGTCGTTGTATTTTTATGAGCTTTACTACCTTTCGTCCTTTTAATATATTTTCTATTTCAAAGTTCATTAGCATTATGTATTCTCCATCTGGCATTTTCTTACGTTTCATACAATTCTTTTCTCAAACCTTCTCAGTTTCTCTTGCTGCACATTTGTCAGGTTTATTGCTTCTGCCCCACTACTGTCACTACTGGTGTGATTGCTGCTCTGAATACCCCCATTTTTCTATTTATGCTTATCATCTTCCTTTTCAGTGTGTTTTTGTATATATAATAAGCTCTATGTCCTGCCTGTACTCTATGATCTATCTCAATGTTTTCGTCATTCTCGCCGTTTATTATTACTACACCCAGTGTTAAAATAAACAAGTTTGTTGATAGTCCGAGCCTGTCGCAGTTAATACACAAACATAATAATTTTCATATAGAGGAATTTTAAAATAATATACTTCTATTTAATGAAAAAAAACCTGGTAATGTACCGAGGTTGTCAACTTTTTCCACATAAAGGCGTGCTATTCACACAAAAAAAAAAACATCGCCATAGAAAATCTTTTCAATTGCCATTCATTCTCAAAGGTTGGAAGTATTTGCATTATATCGTTTTTTTGGGAAAACCATAAACTGGAATTACCCCTAGATTAATTTCAAAATCTTCAGTTAGTTGCTCCTTCGTCTGCTATTACTGCTGCTTTTGAATGTTTCATTGTCATTTCATCTGACTAGCTCCCCTTGTATTTTGTATACCTCATGGCTTTTATTACGTGCTCTTGTAAGAATTACTGACTATTTGATTCATAAATTCTTTGTCATTTGAGTATTAAAATTATACTCACGCGTTGATAATAGCTTATTCATAACCATATAGTATATTTTTGTGGATATGTTTAAAATGAAATATGAAATAATTTATTCTGCATAAATAAACATTTTACGCGATCCAACGTTGTACACCAATAGTATATTAAAATACAAGTTTCATAAGACACGATTTTTGCGCACGCTTTCAAGTTTAGAAAACGAGCCGCTAGGCGAGTTTTCTAAAGAACAAGTGCGCAAAATGTCTTATGAAACGTGTATTTTATACTATTTTTTCTATTTCGGTTATTAAAAGTTCAAAAAAGCTTAAAATAAGAGACATGTTTTGTTCGAATATTTTAGAAATTTTGCTTTTTTGAAGTTGGTTACTCTGATTTTTAAGTAGAACGTTTTAAATATTTAAATATCGGTGGTGCTATATGTAATTGTGTTTAAAATTCAGACTGATTTATACAATAAATTATTTCAAATTATCAACAAAAAGGACGAAATAAATAACTGTACGCCCCCAGAGATTCGCAAAATAGCAGAAGACAATTTACAAAATCTTTCGTCCACAAACTCTCTACATATTTATCAAAACAAACTTTTATAACAGTTGTACTATTCAACATGGTAAGTAAATGTCAATAGTAGCATCCGAAAACTTATCATCCAACTCTGCTTAACAATTTATATTGCTAATTAGTAAGTGAAATGTTAGCATGTGTGCTTTTTATTCTTTGTACAATTTTATTGCACATTTTTGTTACTTTAAAGGCTTATATTTTGACATTTAAATACGATTTGGTTCCATTTTTTTTTGTTACCAACTTCAAAAAAATAAAATTAGCGTGCGATAAAGTAATACTTTATGCAACCAAAACGGGTGTCGTAAAGTGAACTTTATAGCACCGGAATAGAAAAAATACATTACATTACATTTAACACATTATAATATCAGTCAAATATGTTTTTTTGGTTTATTAACTAGAATTGTTATTAATAATTGAAAACATACAGTAAAATGTTTTATCGCCAACCGTCAGTAAAGCGATGCGTTACCATAGCGTTTTACGGAGGTAAACAAACACTTTATCGTACTGTACAATAAAGTACTTTACCTGCCGCTAATATCTGTCAACGTAGCCATGACTGATGACTTTAAATATAAATCGTTTGTCACTGTCATAAACTGTCATAAGTTATTATATCTTTCTTTTTAAAATCAACAATTTTCACGGTTGGCGATAAAATTTTGTATGCACCGCGTAAGTAAAGTACCTTTATCGAACTCGTCTTTTACTCGCCGCGCTCGCTTCACTCGCTTGGCTCGTAAATCAGACTCGTTCGATAAAGTATCACTTTACTGACTTGGTACATAAATAACTATTATCTAGATATTATTATCAATCAATATCAATGCACCTTGGCGATCTATTTCAAAATGCTTTTATATCATATTGATTAAGTGTTTTAATACATCCCTGAGCCAATTGCGCACAGATACTTCTTCATCGTTGTCGGTTCGAAAACGCTGGATTATTTGAGTGCTTTTTAAGAGGACCGAACAAATGGTAATGGGACACGAGTCCTATCTGTAGGGTGGATGTTCAATAAGCTCTCAATGCATTTGAGTCATTGTTTTTTTTTATCATGACAGCTCTGCAGCGGCACGAGGTTTTATACATTATCATTCACGACCAACACACTACGAATAAGAATGCCCCGTCGCGTGGCTTTGATCGATATGCAGCTGTTACATTCCCTACTACTTCCCAATAATAAACGTTATTATTTTTGTACCGAAAATACTGTTTGTTTCAATTTATCGATTTTATATTTCAGTTATACAGGTAAACAACTTGAACTACGAAAGCCTATTGATAGGAGAGGGTAGTAGCAGTTAAAATTAAATGCATCCATTTTAATATTGTTAGTTAACTGTTTATATGACAGGAATGTCAGTGGCTGTCAATTACTTTCCGATTCGTTTAACACTTAATTAAGTATTGTTTATTAAAGTTGTATTGTGATAATAATTTTTTTTGTTAAACTCATTTTTTATATTACGATTCCTTAGTTGCAATTAGTATACAATACAATTTCAGTTTACCCAATATAAACTTTCTTTAATACATTCTACACGTTTATATTCAAAAACCTATATTATGAGTAACGAAATAAGCAACCAGCAACCTCACCTACTTCTACTACAGTTGACAACCAATCACATAAACGGTGTATATTAGCAGTTCAAGTTGTGACTCTGTATACAATGTCAAGGTAAAACATATTCCAAACCGGACGACAATTTTAATAAGCACTCAAATTATATACAGGGTCAGTCATCTCCGTGGATAAGGCCGATTATGTTTTTACCAGTAAAGATATTTTGAAGCGGTTTTTTTCTTGTGATAGCTGCTCATGAGGGGCACATTTTAAAAATATTTTGTATTACACAGAGTGTTTTATAACTTGGTGGCTGACCATAGCTTTTCAAAACGGAACATTCTATATATTATTACATTTTTGTATTCCTCGTATAATTTTTAGTCAAAAAGTAATAAGAAAGTATAGGCCTAAAGTCTAAGGTTTTCGACTTACATTTTTCTGAAAAATTCAATGTTTTTATAAAATTATGGACGCAATTTTTGGTAGAGTTGTTCATAATAACAGGCATACAGGCATATTTTATTTTTTGGCAAGTACTAATTGAATTTGCAGAAAACGGAATTAAAATTACATGACATATTTTTCTCTAAAAGTGATTTTTTTCAAATAGAACATCCTATACCGTTTGACTGAAATAAAAGTAGATATAGGGAAACACAGACACGCACACATGTGCATGCAAACATGAAATGGAGGGGTACGATAATAGGGCAATACACATGAGTTCATATCGGGCGGACACCGGGTACCGAGACCGAGGCTTCAGTGCAAAACGTTGAAAGCTGGTATGCAGACGTTTGCTTTAAGGAATTGCTCCGCTATTTTGGTAATTGATGTATAATGTATTAACATTGAACTGAAACAAAACTATAAAAATTGTAACTAAAATAAAATTCTCACATTTAAAACGAAACAAAATATTATAATGAACTATACAAATAAATTTTGCACGTCTTTGTACGAATTATCCTTCGCATACCATAACACAATCTGTATTTTTTCCTCGACAGCTAAGGGCATTTTATTTTAATATTTGCGAGTTTGCTCAGACACAATGTAAGTTCGTGCTCTAAAGATACGGAACGAATGCCAAGTGCGCATGGTGTTCGCGCTCTCGGGGAGGTGGTGTGGGTAAACCGAGAGCCACATTCTTGAACTGTTGTATACATACATACATAGGTACATGTTTATGTGTGTGTATATTTGAAGATGCATATTAACTTTTAAATACGACAATCTGTATATCGGTTTATATTCGGATTGCTTACTAAATTTTGCACCAAATCATGTAAAACGTTGTTATTTTAAAAGTGACCTTTACTGAGCTATTGTCGTTTTCTGATGTAATTTTACCAACTTTAAGTTTTGTATTTGAATACGATATAGTGAGCTATGACATTGGCCGCAAAATGACTATTGAATGGATGACATTTAATAAGTTGCTTTTCAGTTTTCAAGCCTGATTTTATAATGATTTTTTCTAAAAATGAGGTTAGAGATATGATATTTGTATGTATTGGGGTAATGACAAAAAAATGGATATATCTTATTTACAATACAGTAACATGATTCAAAATATATGTACAATATGGCACAATAAACAAATTTTTAAACCAAACAAAAAAAATATAAGTTGAATTTAGTAGGTGTAGAAACAGGAATTGTTACGTGAATGGACGAGTAATTAGTGGAACAGAAATTATAAAATAACAATAAATATGAACTTTAAAATAGGTAGGAATTAAAAGTGTTCAAATTTACTTTTAAAAGTTTTTGAACATGCTTCCGAAATGATAAATCGACATTAATAAGGCGTGGAGTACTTATATTTCTAAATATTTGTCGAATATGTTCCCTCATAACTTCTTTTGTAATTACAGATATATTGTATAGTTGCTCTTTTGCGTATCCCTATAAAAAGAAACCCATTATGTGATGTCCGAAGACACAGTAGGTTAGTGAGTAGGGCCTTCACGGGCTAGCCACTTCACTGGAATCATTTCATTAAAGTATTTCGTGTCTGTTGCATAGAATGTGAGGATTCGCCGTTTGGCATTTATTAAGTATTTCGCAGATTGTTTCTGTTGTTCTTGTTGTGGCATGTTTCACTAACTCGATAGGCAGATCGGCTGGCCCTCGCGCTTTACTGTTTTTCATTTTCTGTAGAGCTTTCATGACTTTATTATTTTGCATATGTGATGAAATTTAAAACAATATCAAGGGAATCGTAAAAGTTATAATTTTTACAAGCGTAAAACTGGTTATCATTTATTTTCTTGACCATTGTGGGAGATAAAGGATTATCAGTGTATTTGAAGGCAAAGGAAATATCGGATACACATTAAATATTTTTGGTATAGTACACTTGTGAGAAATCATTGTTAAATATATTGAGACTATTGCTTCTGCAGAATCATCCTGCATTGGTTTATTTTTCCTGTTTTGAAACCAAAATGTAGTGTTTGGAAAGACACATAGACGAATTCTATTTATATCATAACTTAAATAGGTATGTAGTTATTGTTTTTCTATGAACATTTCACATTTAATATCCTAAGCGAATTTTTTAAAAAGAAAAGTACTGTATATAATTACTTTTATTGATTCTATAGTAATAGGACAATCGATTCAAATATTTTTTTGCATTCATATTTTGTCTAAATATGAACAAATGTCCGATTAAAAATATATTTTTACTAGTTAATATTCTCATTAAATAATATTTAGTTAATTGACAAATAGCGTATGTTGTTTATACTTTCATACATACATAACGAATAGCTTATTTAAATCAGTACATGGATTTTGCTTTGTGTAAATTAATGCAGTTCGTGGAAATCGAACACGACAATAATTATATTATTGAATTACGCTTTAATAATTGGAGCTGCATATAGAAGAGAATATTAAAAAAAATTCGGTTTAATATATTTAAAAAATAAAGCAGCAACAAAGCCCACCCAATATTTTACAAAATCGAATTAATACTACATACTGAATTTTTTTATATACAATAGATTTCTGCTGTAACAATATGAAAACTTTATTTTTTAATTTCAGAAAATAATAATTTTTTATTTATATTACATGTGATAACGAAAATGTTGAAATTTTAAAAATGCAATGACTTTAGATGTAACCCCATCATTTAATGTATTCTTTATCAGTGTTAGCCTAAGGTTCAAGTGTGACTAGATTATTCTTGTTTTTTCGCTTCTATATTTTTCTTAATTTCATCACTTACTATTACATGACTTAATTAAATTGACCTTCTAGAGAATATGCAATGGCGTTACAGATTTTCATTTAATACTAGTTAATATTTTAATACTTGCCCCATATTTTGTTTTCGATGTCACCTTGTACACAACTTGTACAATTTCATATAATCTTACATGTTAGCAATACTTTTTTATAATTTAAATGCCGCATAATTACTAATTACCGCATTACCGTCATTACGCTTGATTGTGCATTTACGAATCAAGTTGTAATTTTATTCCCATAACCGACCTGCTAATATATTGATTTGTAAGATACACATTTTAATGCATCGATTGTATGTATAAATATATATACATATTGCTGTGTGCTGTACCAGCAACATGATTTATAAAATAATGATAATTTTTATTATATTTAATATATACTTATTTCTTAACAGCACATACTTTCTGAGTACGTGTGAGTTCTATCAGTGTATTCAAACTTCTTCTCTCCTGGCAAATCTCTTGCTTATATTTTTTTATAGGGATAAGGTTATAGTTTGTATTAAAGAAAAATCAGAATCTATATAAAACATAATTGTATATTTTTATTCAACATTTTTAGAATAGATAGCATCGCGATACTATATTCACCCAAGAATTATAAAAGAAAACATAATTGAAAGAAAACATTTATACCGTATTCTCGGTTGTAATGTTTTTGTAGAATAAATATATCGATAATGCTTAATCAAAAATAAAAATATTATCCTGTTTTAAAACAAAGAAAAATTCAATTGCATATCAGTATTCTATTAATATTGTGCTAATTCTATTCCATCAGAAACATTATATTCGCACGTAATTCTCTGATAATCTTAAAACTTCGCAATGGTCAATGTTCGGAGGAAGAGCTTGACTTTGATCACTGGTAACAATCAATCGCACGCATTGCGACCAGCATCTCAAAGTCCGCCACCCAAAAACATTTCCCTTTTCTAAATATCTATTTTAATTTTTAAATTTGAAAACAAAAATGAATTGTGAAAATTAATGATGCTTAATAATGTGTCAGAAAATATACATTCGCACGTTATATCCTCTTAACACCCAATACCATTAATAATTCTATTTGTGTTGTATATAAAAAAACTAATGAATTAATATTATTACGGGACAATATCTATTATTCCTGCTGCTCAACGTTATATTAAATAAATATTTGCACATTGTATTCCATATACGCATAGCAGCATTGATAAATCCTTGTATTAAAAACTTACTTTGTATCGTTAAACATCTCTTCAAATTGTGTCATAGGCATCTCCATTTTTTTAAATACAAAAGAAATATTAACAAAGAAAAATTATAATATTGAATGAAAATTAGATAAGGTAAAATTAGTATGCCAATACAAAATGAATGAATTCACATTTAATCGTGGTATACCTGACCCTACGATTCTCTATTTAAAGTCTTTTCTTTCCAAGTCGCAGTCAGTCTCAGTCTCCAATCTTGTTCATTCCTGTCTTTGAATTTATACCCGGGAAAAAACATATAACGCCTGCTACGCCACCACCGAACTAAAATTTAGGTTGTTACCTTGCGTCATTCGTAAAATCTCTGCTCCCAAGTTGCCGTCGTGACACCAACACGCACTTATTGTCTTTGATAGTTCAGTTACGTAAATGTCAACACACTGCAAATTGTTTTCTTATTTAAAAGTCTTATTCCCCAAACTATTCGGTATCTTCAAAAGTAGGTATATTTTTTATTAATACAATTCTTCCTTGTATTTGTTTATGAACTTGTTGCCTTTTTCATCATTCGTCACATATTTTCTTTTTCCATTAACTAACACTATCCATACTTTTGTTTTACTTATTTCAGTATTCGGTAAAATTGGAAATATATTATAAATAACAGGTGTTCTTCTTTCAACACCACTCGCACTATCACGATCCGTCCGGCCTGCCATTTCGTCGCTGGTTTCGATCCAAGTTTTTTCCAATGGTGGTATATTTATCTGTAAAAAACTACATACAAAGTTTATACCATATTTTCTTTTTGTAGGTCATCAAACTATACGAGTCTTTCTACAGTCTATGAAACATAGTGCTACACACACAAATTCATGGATGTTTTATTTTGTTTGTTCAGTTGTCTTTATATAAAAACATTATTGCTGATCGTTCCGTGTCAAGATATATTTATATCCTCTTTTTGTCTATAATTATAAGTGAAGGTAAATTTTATTCTTTAAGTATGGTTTATATAAATTACTCTTATAAAGTTTTATTACATTGTGCACGTTTTCAAATTCATATAATTTATTCAACTTCAATTTTCACGCATTTTGAAAAGTTAGGTTGTTTCTCATTATACGCAAACCATACATCCTGTTTGTCTTTTCTATAAAAGAAATATATATATAGCTTAGATTTATCTCGTCTTTTATTTTGTACCTATCTAATACTTAAATTGTAAATACTTATCTAACTTTTTTAATTGTAACAATAAATTCATTTTATGTCTGTGTTTTCTATACCTAAATGTATGGAACTTATGTTATATATATTGCAAACATAAACAAACCCAATGTTGAAATCTTTAAATACAATAAAATCTGTTTCTTTACTGTTTCTTTTATTTTTTTATACTTAAATTAATTCTTAATGCTATTATTATTATTTTTAATATGCAAGAGATCACGGCAATATGTGTATATAAAGCCCGCAATAATATCTTCCGTAAATCCATAAATAAATAAATTTAATGTCACAAATTAAAATTATTAAACATAGCTTTTGTATTTATCTCGTTATATAGGTTAAGTATGTCCTTAGTTTGTATTTGAGTAATTTCATATGTGTCTAAATAAACGAAATGTCAACAAACATTTATTGAGTTTATCTACTAAATTTGATATTCCGGATAATCAAAAATATATTAAATGAAAGCTAATACTGTAATGCACTGAACTAATTTTCCATAAATAGGAATTATGCCTATATAAATCAATAAATTCGGTTATGAACTCGTGCGGATAATTTCTCAACAAATTGAAATCGCAAAATTACGCACGTGGTTTTGGCCTTAAGCAGAAAACTGATGGCCCAGGCTCGAACTGACTGTGACTACTACACATGTTCAAGCTTGTCTGCGAGCCTGTAAGCTCGCGTGCAAAATATCAGACAGAACTTGAAATCTTTCGAGCCAGTTTTAAACTGTACGCCACAGAAAAGTCTTAAGATTTTGCATCCACATGATAGGTTTTACATTGACACATAGAACTGCGCAGTCAAGTATCAAGGTAAGACGGAGCGTGTGTAGAGGCCTTAACAGGTAAAAAGCATGACAGGCTCGAATCAGAAAGGTATGACCCCACTACTGAGACTGGAGAATGGTTTAGGGGTAATGGTCTAAAATAATACAATGGTAAAACTCAAAAACTATGTCTTACCACCACAAGAGATATAAATCTATAACAAGAGGCTCGCTTTCTGGGCCTTTGAATTACAACTCACCTGGGATGGGATTGTTACATTGGCATATTAAGAAAACAATTGACGTCGGTCGTGCATTCCGTGCGGCGAGTAATGGATATCACAACGTATGACGCGACAAGGGCAGCTTATTTTGCAACCTTGGGGCCATATTTCGTCTTTAGAAGCAAGCGGTACCGTCACTGAGCACAGTATCTGCAAGATCCTTTTCCAAAGCTCTATTTGAAAAATATAATATTGTAACATTGCTAAGTGTTTTCATCCTACTTTGCTTGCTGCATGTTCACCAAAGTGATTGTGAACGGAAACACGCCGACATACACAACTACCAGACTCGACATCGTGACGACTGCGTAACTCCCTTCCATCGCTTGAAAAGAGTCAGCTGGCTGCCAAATACCACGCCGTGAAGCTTTATAATAAAATTTCCAAAGGCATAGGAAGTAAAAATAACAAACGTTTCATATGCCATGTCAGACAGATGTTGATGGTGAATTCCTTTAACTCCCTAGATGAATCTTTAGATTTTAAATCTAATTTCTGAACGTTATTTAAAAAATTACATTATATCCCGTGTTATATGTGCTTTTTATCTTTAAGTCTAAATTGTCACTATAATAGTTTTATGTGTATTTAAATTTCCACTTAAGTCTACTTGCTTTCAGGATGGCCGACATAAGATTAAAACATCAATACTACCCTCAGAGAGAATCGCTATTTCAAATTATTATAATTTCATATTCGAGATGTATAACTAGCTCGTTCTTCTAATACTAATTTTGGCATTTTTCTTTCTTCGACCTTTTACTTCATTTTCAAAGGATGTTTGGTTCATTGGCCTAATTGATTTATTATTTTGTTATTATTACGTTTCCTTAAATTAAAGCTCTTAATTACCAATTAAATGTGAATGTTATCTAAAATCATATTATTCTGATAGTATTGTGTATAAAAACGAAATACATTCATTACATTCGACAGCACATTTTTCTAGATAAAAGTAACAACAGAAGAAATAATTCCAAATATAAATCGCTACTTTTAGTAAATGGCAATAACATAAGATAAAGGAACGTAAACAACAAGCAGCGGGGACTGCTGAAAACAAGAGAATCGTTTGTTAAGTTTCACGGGACGTCTCCTCCCTTCACGAAAGTCGTATAAATGTCTTCAGAGTCATATGTGTGTGTATAAGGAAGTGGGACTCAGGGAAAGACAAAAGGCAATAAGATTTATTGAATTCAATCCGGAACGATCCGTCTTGTTCGGTTCTGGCCCTGATGCGAAGAAGGATCCTTTCACTAACTATATTCGTTCAATGACAAACGGAGTAGTATATTTACATTTACGCCTTTCCCCTCTTTGTTACACTACTTACAATTACCATGACTGTTATTTGAATAGAGGTTATCATTCTGTCTCCGTTTTCAGAAGCATGCTTTTAGTCCTTTGGTGTCGATGCATGAATATGAATAATTCGTCAGTTGATAAGGTACTGTAATAAACAGGGTAAATCGATCGATTAATGAAGAAGTAAGACATATTGCTAATTTGAGGTTAGATTTCAACACTAGGTCATATAGTAAGTTCTACTTTTTAAATTTTTAAACACCCAGACAAAACTATAAAAAGATATTTTTGCATACAAATGTGACAAAACATGTAACACCCTTCTATATATGGTAAATACAATTAGTAAATGTTAAATTTAATATTATATGTTCTGAAATTTTCTTAAAAATTTGATTTTTGATGCACCACATTTGGTCTGAAATGTCTGGCCACTTCCACTGTTTCTTTATTTTTTCATTACACTCACTACATAATCTTCATCTTCAATGTTTTTTTTTCAATACCTGGGTAATTTCAAGTTTGAAACTTCACATTAACGTTGTTTCGTACGGTGATTTTTTCGTCTGGAAACTCCTCATTTTCATTCTCTTCAAAACTTGTTCTTCTGCGTTGTCCTATCTGTTTCTTTAGTTCTTGCTTTTTCCTCATTTTTTTTTCTTTAATAATAATAATAATGCTTTATTAGTCTCAGATCCACTGGATATAAACTTCGTCAATACAGAGCATATTACACAAATAGTAAAACATATATACACTGTTACACCCGCAACAACGTCGAAACTTATTAATAAGATTTGAAAGTTGTTAAAACAGGAGATCCTATAGTGAGGTAGAATGTATTGGAAAACGCAGGGCCGAGCTAGCTCTAATCGCAGATGGCGTGTCGGTTCAGAGAAACTAAACTTAAGATATAAGCGTCGGTCGGCGACGACGCGAGCGACGTTGTCCGGGCACCAGGACACTAGGCTACCTTATGGTAACCTACCTGCGTATCCTAAAACCTGCCACTGGCTGTGTCCCTCCAGCGGGACTCCTACGGATCACCCTGTATAGGTTTTACGCCAAACCTTATTCAACTGCTTGTCACAATAATAAAAGATGAAGGTAAGATATGTTGAGGTATAAAAAAAAAGAAATTACGATGTGAAGAAAGGTGCTATATTATAAATATTATTTTTTTTTGAATAATTAAAATGTTGACAGTTAGAACGTATGAACTAATATATTTTTTTAAATAAAGTAATGAAAATTTAGAAGATAATTAAAAAAAAATAGAACCTCTGCGCCTCGGCAGGAGGTTGGTCGGCGTCAGAAACGTTTCTTTGCCTTACAGGCCAATATACATTTGTTGTTATTAAGTGCCACCAACGGCGATGTTCTAAGTTAAATGGTTACAAGAGAAACTTGATTTAAGTTAGCGCACAGGACTTAAAATAATTAATTAATCAAGTGAAAGGTAAAACGTGAAATTACATAATCAAAATTTTGTAATAATTAAATAAACTGTTTACATCTATTATTCTATTGAATGACGCTATTAAAAGATTCAATGGAAAATCCAGTATTAGCACAAAAGAATCTACTGGGCTTACGGTATTGAATTTTACAATGACTTAAATAATTTCAATAGCTCAGAAATTAAAATAACATACATGAAAGTTAAATTCCTAAATTACGGTAATGAAAGTGCTAGAATTAATATCAAATTAAAGATTAAAATTTCAACACATCAAGAGAAACGTTATTACGGTATAGAATTTACTAAATTTGTTATAAAATTAAATATTCTACACATCAAAGAGAAATATTAGCACGGTATGAAATTACTAGAATTATAATTGAGTTAAATCTACAACACTTCAAAGAGAATTAGTATTACGGTAATGAAATTACAAGAATTATTATTGAATTAATTATACAACACGTCAATGAGAATTAGTATTACGGTAATATCAATTTGCATAAATACAACAAGAAAAATAACGGTAATTTAATTAGGATTACACGTGACCTTGCAGATAACTAAGTGGTGCATTAGGTATTTTAGCCACTCAAATATTCTTAGGTCAAAGAAAGGTACTTAAGATAATGACCAGAACTCTGGCACAAAGATATCGACAATCGGTCGAAAGTTACGTTGATATCTACAAATATAGTTGCACTTAGCTGTCAAGTCAGGACGCAGGTAGGCACGCTAACGGTAGCCAAGATGGCATAGGCCCCCTCGTTGGACGATGAAAATTCCACTTCAAAAGACAAGATGGACGTATAGGTGCAACTATTGCAGCAACGATGGAAACCACTACGTTCTTCAACCGTAATGTGGGGTGACAATACCAGAAAATGGCTACTGAGGGCTATCTTGTGCCCGTCAATAAAAATCCTATTAAATTAGAAGAGAAAAGAAACAAAGATAAAATCCCGAAAATTAACACAAAGTTTCAACCACTTACCCCAAATGGTATTGGAGATTCCGCGATAACGACTTCACAAGTCATTCAAAGGTGCAAAATTTTAAATTCAAAAGACCAACACGTGGTAATTCGTAAATTTTAGGTAACGGTATTTCGATAAAAATTCACGATAAATAACCAAAACTAAGGTATCGACATTCGCTGCTTATTCCATTAAAGCCGCTTACGCGTAATATCTACACAGACACAGTAACCAAGTTACTAAAAAGGAAAACAAGCAGATTGCAACAATGTTCTCACACGAGAAGAGACTATGTAAGTGAAGTCGAAAACGTGAACTTCCTTCCATATCTAATGCGCGTCAGCTATACGCATCCTTCCAAAAGCATCAAAACACGGAAATACCTCAGAATGAAAGGCGGGAGAATTCAAATAAAAATAGCAGGCACAAAACTAAATTTGACAATAAAGGGAGTCAACACCGTGACTTTTATAATTAAACACAACCTGCACATAACTTAGACGAAAAGAAAATAACTGAAACACCCCTTCAATGTACGTAGAATTTATAAGTCAGGCAATGTGAAAGGAAAATACTCGCTAGACAGTTGGCAATGCGTGAAGCATCCGTCACACCGCGACGATGCATCTATCACTTGACAGATAGCAAACAAAACAAACCTAAGATGTAGACACAATTTATTACAAAAGAAACCGGATTCTGCAGGTAACTATTGAAATTTCCAAGCTCTTAAATCGCGCTCCGAACAGGCGGTTAAAAAGAACCGACCGTACAATATTTTACAGGGTAAAACAGCGGAGACATAACCTCCTGAGGGAAGGATAGCAGCAGGTGCTCACAAGGCAACCAAGAAAGGTGGATGATTGCTGTGAACAAATCAGTTCACGATAACAATTTAAAGTATGCCCGTTAATACACAAGATTTCTCCATTTAATACCCCTTACATTTTTAGTGACATAACTACGAAGGAAGAATATTAATCGGACATGCTTGAGAGTCCGTGTTTGGAAATACGCATAACTACGTGAGACAGTAAATACAACGAGCCTGACTGTTGTCTCGAAGAATTTAAAGCCACAATAAATGCACTTCGTAGAGTTCGGGAGTAATAAATAAGCAGATATTGATGAAGCTTAATCAAGGCGTAAAAAGTAACTGCAAATGCAGATAATTCAAGTCTACAGGTAGGTTAAAATAAACTAGAGATAAGATAGTTAGAAGTAGTTACATAAGATACAGAATTCTTACACATAAAGAGTGTATTTGCCCGATATTACACATCAGTTATCTGTCAGTTACACGGTTCATGACCCAGGGCTCCGAGAGCACAATATTAGGTTTAGCACACGCACAGATATACAGCAAACGATCTTTTCCACACGGTGAACCAAAAGATATACAAGGTGCGCTCGAAAAGTCTCGCGCTCAGACAAATCCTACGCACTTAAACAAAAACACATAATCTTACGAGAACTATATACAAAAGTGAATTTTACAGCATAACAACACATATATAAATATAAACCACAAAACATAATAGACTAAATGTACAATACGACTATGGCAACCGTGCATGGAGCTCTGCTACACTATAGAAACTGTGGTCAATTAGGAAATCCCTCAGCAGTTTCTTAAAGTTTGCCAGACCCGAGTCCCGCATGTGTGTTAGCAATTTATTAAAAATTGTAAAGCCAGTTATGAGTGAGGACTTTTGATGAAACAAGTGATATGATCTGTCCACAACTAAGTTATTTCTATTACGAGTCCTGTAATTATGCCTCTCATTTATTACTGAAAATCTATGCTTGTTATTAAAAATATATGTTAATAATTTATAAGAATAGATAGAGGTAACGGTAAATATTCTCTTTGAACGGAAGGTGCCCCTACAAGACTCATGGTAGGGCAAATCAAAAATAAGTCTGATGATACGCTTTTGCAGAAGAAACACTCTTTGTATATCCCTCGCCTGGCCCCAGACAATAATATTATAGGAAGGAGTAGGCAATAAGCATAATAAACGCTGAGAAGGGATTCGGCATTCAAGATGTTTTTCAAAGTGTGCAAAACGTAATATATGCCCTCTGAAGTTTACCGCACACGTAATCAACCTGATTTTCCCATGACATATTTTCATTAAGAATTGTACCTAAGAATTTACAATTTCTAAAGACCTCAATAATTTGATTATTAAATGTTATGTCTGTTGAAAAATTCAATAATAACCGTCTTATCATGGTTGATTATTAATTTGTTGGCACAACACCAGTCCTGAAAACTTTGTAGAACTATATTGATATTATTGTTGAGCTGTTCCAGATCCGAGTGAAAAACCACAATTGCTGTATCGTCAGCATATGGAAATATTTTGCCATAGTTAATGAAACTAGGTAGGTCATTTATAAATAATAAAAATATTAATGGACTCAGGACACTGCCCTGTGGAACTCCAACCTCCGATCTGACGTCACCAAGTCTAACAACGATTTTTCTGTCTTTTAAAAATGAGACAATACAATTGTTCAGTTCCCCGCGAATTCCCAGGTTATAGATCTTACTACTAACAAAATGGCAATTAACGGTTCTGGATAGATCAAACAAGATCAACACGGAGTATCGTCCTATATCTATTTCATCAAGAATATGCTGCGTACGTTCCACAACACCAGTCTCTGTAGAGAAACCACTCCGAAAACCGTGCTGACAGGGGGTAATGAGATTATGTTTGTTCAGAATATTAAATATTAATTAATTTTTCCAATACTTTTAGAGAAGACACTAGTTAGCGCAATAGGTCTGTAATTCTCAATATTGGAAGTATAGGAATTACAGCAGACGATTTCAAAGCTGTAGGAAATTTGTCCAAAGTGGGAGAGATCTTCTGCTACCTCCATCGCACAAGCCTTTATAACACTAACAGGAATGTCGTCAAGACCTGCACTTCTTTTATTGGGTAAACGCTTTATAATATCTATAATGTCTCCAGCAACGACAGGACCACAAAACATCGTGCAAGGCACAATACAACCAGTAGTACAGCCAACGCTGTCGCCGGCTCCAAAACGAGATGCCACATCGCACTCGACAGCGGACGAAAAGTAGTTGCCAAACAAGTTGGCCATCTCCTTCGAATCCTCGACACAACGGTCATCGGAATTCAGAATAATATCGCGGTTAACCCTAGTCTTCCCGTTAAAATCATTAACATTATCCCAAGGAGCCCTAGATTTATTGTCAGGCCGATAAATTACATCACCATAGTGCGCTTCTTTTTCGTGTTTGATCTTATTGTTAATATTTCGTTTCATAATCTAATAATTGTTTGTCAATTCAGTGTTATTCATCCTCTGGCATAGCCAATTAAGTTCTCTAAGGTTATATAGCTCAACTTGTAACTCACCAGAAAAACGCAGTTTTTTTTACTACTCTTGGCTGATAATGAAAATCGTTTGTATCTTTTTTTAAAAACAGTATTAAAGCACCACTGAAAGTGTCCCAAAAAAACCGTCAAATGCCTCATCTACGTCAGCGCCGCCGAAGCCGGTGGGTGTACCATCAGCCGCTTTCTTCCGTTTACGTCTATTTCCTTTCCTTATTCCTCTATTTTACAACATACTATCTATTTCCATAGGAAAATCATTAAAAAACAATTCAGTAATGAAGCCATTTCACGGCCTGTCTCGTGTAAGATAATAGGACATTCAAAAAAATTTTGGACGGTTTCATTAAATCTGCAGTCTTCTAAAAATCGTAAATGCTGTCTTCTATATTTTTGCGTCTTTTTCATTTAACCTTTTTCCAAAACCGCTTATATTATCTTTCGTCAAACATTGGTCTAGAACAGTGGTGGTGAACCTATGACCCACGGGTCAGACACTGACACACGCAGGCTTCTTAAATGACCCACGCGTTAATTTTTATAACCTTATTTTTTATATCATAAAAGAATGAACAGACAATAAATAATATAAAAAAAGGAAGGTATATATATCTAATGTCGAATACATGAAAAAATATTTCCATGTGGACACTGGCTAGTTGATTTTCTATCGTATCACTGCACTTCCATTGACGTACATCATTCACAAACCAGTTTTTTAAAAACTGTTTTGATTCCAAAAAATAACATCACATCTGCTAGTTCTCAAGTTGCACATTGCAGTGCTCGCCACGGAAAACCTCTTCAGAAGGAGCGTGTGTAAAGCAAGCGTTTTTAGAATGCAGAGCTACTTTGTTTACAGATTAGTATATGACTTGATTATAAAGCGTATAAATGAGTTACCAATACAAGCAATACAAAAAAAAAATCGAGTAATAGAAATAATATTTGTTCACAAATACAAAACGATTTAAAGTATGCAGAAAAGTATTCAAGTGCTTAAGATGAGAATGATGATGTCACTGGTTATTCACAATAAGCAGTTTTTGCTCGATATAAATCAGGCAATATAATGAAAGAAGAACTAATGAAACTAATAACCTTAAAAGGGAAATGGACCGGTTTTTATATTTTTAAAGAATTTGATATTGCATTTAACGAAATGGATATTGACTTACAGAAAATTGTTTTGGTAACAACAGATGATGCACCCAGTATGGTGGGGAAAAACATTGATTTTATCCAGAATCTTAACCAAATATTACACATTCTTTGACTGAATTTCATTGTATAATAAATCAGGAAATTCTATGTGCAAAGGAAGGTTTACAAACATTTTCCAATGTTATGCCAGTTCTAATAAAATTCATCAATTTTATAAACGTAAGAGGTCTTAATAAACAATAATATGAACGATATTAGAGGAAATTGAGTGCCAGTATTCAGGGATTTTGATATTGAAAATATTATATTAAACCTAGCAAATAATTTTATAGCAAAGAAGAAACTTGCTAATGCTCTATTCACAAAGTTTGGGTTAACATATTCGTGTTGTTTTCTCCAATAAATTATGTAAAATCTACCAATAGAAACAAATTGTCCACCCCTTTCCAAATGACGCCACTGACTTAGTAACCACGAGCTAATACTAAAAAAAAATTATGAACAAAATTTGACCCACTTCTCAAAAAGGTTCGCCATCACTGGTCTAGAAAATTCATGAAAGATTTATTATAATAAAAAAAAAATAAAAAGGTTTTGTCAGACACTGCAGATGTTTGAAAAAAGTCTCGTAGAATAATCCACGGCACGGTGGATAGAGACCACAAAACCATTGACGGTTGATCTGACAAGCACCATCAACATACTTCTTTAAACAACTTACAAAAGTTATGACATGTTATCGTCGTGACTGTATTTTTTTTTTTGCTTGTGGCGTCAACAAGACTCCTTCAATTGGACTGTTAGAGGATGAAAAATACTCACGTCACAGGGATGATGAATATGGGCAGAATTCGGAAAGAGACAATAATTATCTAAACTCATAGAGGTCTATATTGTGGAGAGACTTATGACCAACTAATAAAAAGGAAATAGGTAATGCAACATTGTTTTCTAATCACCATGAATAGAATATATTGGCAATATATTCGAAGAAAACAGCTGCCGTCTTCTATCTAGAATCTGATCATCGTGTACACCATCTAAGCGGAAAAAAGACTGCCAATTCTTTAGGAACTCTTTTATAGGGAAAAACAATCATTGATGGAGGAGCTATACTTACAGCAACTTAATTAGATAAAACAGTTACGGATTTTTTCTCATAGGCAATTTCATGTAAGTTTTCAACTATTTTTACTGGTGCAAAAACATTCGCTGACTTTATCCATGTTCTCATGTCAGTTTCATCAGCGTTGAATATTCTTGATAGGTTGCTCATCATAGTATCAACTAAATGTTTGTCTTCCAAGTATTTCTTCAAATCAGAAAACCATCCGCGTTTACCAGCTTCCGAAACAGCAGCACGACCTTTAGATATTATTTTCGTATTTCTTTTTGAAATATTTTCATTCTTATATAAGAATAGCCACTAGTCACCAGATCAATCGTTTTCAAATTTGTTGGTTTTATTGATATCTTTCAAAATTTCCTGCATTGCATCTTTGACTTTATCGGTATGCATAGGAAATCTCAATTTTGCCTTTCCCAAAATCCAATCAGCAAATTTCACTTCTTCAGTCTGGTTCAAAGTTGGTGATGGACCCATTTTTCTTACTACTTGGTAGTTTTCCTGAGTCTTTATTAAGTGAAGAATTATCTTCATTTTGGCGTTGTCGACTTGTATATTTGGACTTACGGAAATGCTCGAGAATATGTCCAGTATTTAAAAATATATCGACTAGTGAATATCAGAATTATAGGTTTATATCCATACTTAATAATTTCTCCAAGGTTTTCTGGACCTTCATTTAATTGCATATCTACCCAATTGTGAAAAACAACATTATTGACGACGAACATGAGTTTATGGAAAAACGATCAACTGTTTCAAGTTTCGCCACTTCCACCCAATATACATTCGACACTTTCGATGCTTGTTGATAAGTTGCTGTAGTGTCAGAAAAGAAAATCACAAAATCTGGACCCGATAGGTCGCGCTGTAGTCGAGTTACTAATAAATTTTATATTTATTTTGACATATGAACGCCATTTCTCTTTGGATTTCGACGTTAGGGCCTTTAGTCAAAGTTAACTCATCGCAGCACCTACCGGAAAGAGCAGATCAACGTTTGCAGGGCCAGCTAGTAATAAATAAATTTCTTTTTACTTATTTTTTAAAAATTATTGTATTTACTTTAATTTATGATGCATTTTTTAGAAGTTTAACCTAATCTATGATATTTATTTTTGTTGTTTTTTGAATAGATTGATCTGTTGGACACTAATTTATTTATTTATTTGCAATGATTTATTTATAAAAGCTAGATACATTATGCAAGGCACCTTTTTTAGACTCATATTATTAACTGTTTTTAACTATTCTTTAAACGTATTTACTTCTAAACTAAGTACTGATTTCATATAGCTGATTCAAAATTACCACGTCTAAAGGCAACAGAAATTTTGATACTGTAGCGTATAAGTTTCAACTTTACTCGTTACTTTGTAATCATTAACCTAGATGTTGGTGATATTATCATAAAATGTATTGTTCCCCACGACTTGTTTATTGTCCTCAGAGATTTCTGAATATGATTTTGAGTCTAAATAACAAAATACAAACAATATAAAAATCGCAGTCGTAAAAATATCAAGAAACTCAAAGGCTATCGTAAAGTTATTATATTATGAAGAACACGTGCAAGATTTAATTTCCACACTGCTATGCTCTTACCTTTCCGTATAAAATTAATAGTGAAATGTTGTAAAACACCACTTACAGTCGAATCTAATTGATATACATTAGTCTTACATTTCCCACTCTAGAATGGAAGCATCAATATTTCTACGAGATTTAACGATTTAAAGGGAGTATAGTATCCTATCTATCATCTGTTATTGAACCCCATAAAACGGAAAATTGAAATAATAAATCTAAAGTCAACCCCTTTACTCGGGAACATCGGATACAGTATATTCTCTTCTGCTCATCCAAAATGAGAGGAAGATATCGTTCCTAATTGATTTGGGGAAAAGAATAAGGAACATTTTCATGCACGCTGAACCTATCGATTCCCGTTATCAAGACTGCTCCTGAGGTTTAGAAGTTATAAACTTGAATTCATTGCAATTGCTTTCCATGCTGTATTACGGAATAAATTGGTGTTTTACCTTATGGTTCTAATCGTATTTATTTCGAATTTTTAAATTAAAATTGGAAGCTCCCGCTTTTTTCAAATAGTTTATAATTGTATCCAAAGTTTTTTTTCCGTTTTTTAAGCATATTGCTATAAATTTCACAATATTGACATGTGTAATTCATAGCAATATGAATATGTAAATGACTTTTCTTAATATTTTAATAAATATAGTTAGAATAAGAATAATAATAAATTAATTTAAATATATTTTTAAAGTAGCTGACCTGGAAGACATTGTTCTGCCCTTTCTAGTAGGTGGCGCGAAGAATTTGATTTGATGTTGATATACTGTTGAGTAGATGAACGCGGTGACACAGACTAATGATGCTTGTATGTTGAAATCCAACGAAAAATGACATTCATATTGCTGTGACCCTTGTGAATTAATACGGTTGCGAAATTATTAAACCTCTTTATTCTTAAAATCAAGAGGGTTCACGCACATATCCCAGAAACTTAGCCTTATGCTACTCTGGCATATTATTATTTCTGCAGAAATGTGTGCACATCATTAGCTCAGTTTAGAGTTATTCTAATTATCCTTTCTCTCAGGGGCAGAAAATATTCTTTCTCCAAAGTTGATACTCTTAAGTTCTCTCCAGGTCAGATATATTAAATAATATACAGAAATATCTTATAACATAATTTACCAAGCATACTAAAAATCAAATGTATGTACAAACAATGAAAAATAATAAATAAATAATATTCAGGATAAAACCATTGCATGTTATGATAAAAAAAACTTAAACTCTGATAAAGTAATTATACTAATAATAATAATACGAACATTAAAAAAATCCTATCAAACACACTTGTATTAGGCCTATTTATATTAATAATAATGCAATCAACAAATCAAATTTTAATCAAATGTTGTGACTTATACTGGATAAAATAAAAACATAATAAATCCCAACGGTTATGATCAAATACCTACACATTAGAACATGGACTCCGTTTTGATATTAATACTGCCCAAATGCCTTTTCTCGCTAATAAACAGTATTCCCAAAACAAATTCACGTCAATTGGTCAATCAGGGTTCCGTTAAATGAGTTCGTCTTTTGACTCGTTGATCTCCACGGGTAAGGCCGATTATGCCTTTATGAGTAAAGATATTTCGAAGCGGTTTTTTTCATGTGATAGCTGCTCATTAGGAGCACATTTTAAAAATATTTTGTATTATACAGAGTGTTCCATAACTTGGTGGCTACCCATAGTTACAGGTTTTTAAATGGAACACCCTATATATTATTGCATTTTTGTATTCCCCGTATAATTTTTAATGAAAAAGTTATAAGATAGTATAGGCCTAAAATCTGAAGTTTTTGACTTATTCCCATTTTTCTGAAAAATTCAATGTTTTTATAAAATTATCTCGAAAACGACGTCTTAGATAGACATAATTTTTTGCAGTATTGTTTACAATAAGAGGTCCTAATAGAAGCATGTTTTATTTTTTTACAGTTACTAACTGCATGTGCAGAAAACTGGATTAAAATTACATGACAAGTTTTTGTATAAAAGTCCATTTTTTCAAATGGAAAACCCTGTATATTCGTTCATTATTGAATTGCTTATTTAATTTCACATCTAAAACATGTAAGACGATAATGCTTTAAAACTGACTATCAGAGTTATTGTCGTTTTTTGATATGCTTTTGTTAGTTTTTGCAAAAAAGTCAATTTTTTCAAATGGAATACCCTGTATTGTTCATTTTTGAATTTCTTATTTAATGTCACATCTAAAACATGCAAGACGTTAATACTTTAAAAGAGACTGTTACTGAGCTATTGTCCCTTTTTGATATAATTTTGTAAGTACTATAATACATTAATTACAACCACAAAACTACACACTTTTTTTATTTTTAAAGTAATTTTAGCTTGTTGTTGTTGTTTCATTTTTTTCTTTTTTTAAATTATATTTATTAAATGCTAATTATTGAATTATTGGATGATAAATTTTTGATAAATCGTCAATTTCATTTTATGGGCCGTGAAAATTGTTTATTCGGTTCCCACCCTTTTTTAATATTAGTGTGTGTATGAAATAGAAAATTAGTTTGAAATATGTGAGTTATTTCTAGCTTATGATATTTTATTTAACTTACTATGATCTAACAAATATGAATAAATAATACTAAGATTTTGGATGTCAGATTTAAAATTCATACTATTTTTGTTGCTATTGATGTAGACCAACTCAAGGAATTCTCTGCTAATTTTTTTATTGTCGGTTTTTAAAATTTTTTCGTCATTAAAATTAGGTGAATGATCTTCCTGCAACATGTGTTTTGCTAGAGCGCATCTGGTTTTCCAGTTTTTATGTCGCTTTTGTGTAGTATCAATCTAGTTGAGAGCCAACTTGCCGTTTGTCCAATGTATTCCTTATTACAACCCGAGCATGGTATGGAGTAAATTATATTGGATTTGTATTTTTGTTCGGTTTTGTCTTTGATTGTAGACAAGAGGTCTTTAATTTTATGCTTGTTGTAATAGCCGAACCGTGTTATCAAAGTTCAAGACATGTACTATTTGTTCTGTTAGATTGTTAATGTATGGCAGCTTGAAATATGTGGGTGGTTTGTTGACTGGATGTGTGTCAGATTGGTTAGTGGCTATATTGTTCTGTCTGTTGTTGACCGAAATCAGAGCTTTTGGGCCAGCATAAATCACCACATTAAAATTGTGGTGATTTATGTCTACATTGTCTTAGACGTGCCATAATATTTTTTACTATAATACAGTTGAGACATTATATAATACCAAAATTTATGTCGTATTAATGATAGTGTGGAACGATACATACTGTTTTAGACATGGAAATGCATAAGCAACATTTTCCTTTTATTTACTTGGGTTTACATATACAGTTTCATGAGACATTAAATTGTATATAGAACTGTAACGAAATATGTATCAGCCAGACCAGGCGACGTTAAAAAAAAAGGGTTATAAATCATCTCGACGCGACTGGTAAACATCGTAAAGCGGTGAGTCATACACTTACGCATGGTACTTTATCGGAAGCGGAGACAAATGTCTATGGAATATTCTTCAAAACATCGAGAGAAGTATGGAATTTACAGGAATGCTCTAGTAATCTTCGCATGTGTATATAAGGCGACTGGGTCACCGATTCATTCATTGCGGGAGTAATTGCGGAATAGTAATTCGGGATTAAGAAAGTCCGTAAGAAGTAGTCTCGAGTGCGTGGTAGCGAAGAAATAAATATAGTAGTGCCGTGTAAATAAATACAAGTGTTAATTTTAATTTATTAATAGTAGTTTATTGTGATACGTTAGTTTTTATATTTTTATATTGTTATATAATTTTAAGTATATAAATATGCAGACTGTTTTTAAATAAATAATTGCACGAGTTGTTTATTGGAACCCGAAAACGTTACAGAACATATTGAAGGTTTCTATTTTATACTAAAACTTAAGATAATGTATTGTATGTATACTCGCGGCAAAAAGTTTTGTCGGGTCGTAAGACCAGCTATATGGAAGATATAACTTCTAACACGAAATAAAGAGGGATTATATTCACTTTTTATAATACCTAAGTTTGAGTAAATATACTTAACTGCTTCCTAAAAGAAAATACATGTGGCATATAGAAGTAAATATATTTCAAATATTCTTCATTCTTGATTATATTACTATATCTGCATTCTAAGACATTTTTACCTGGGGCATGTTTGCCTAATACGTATTTACCTTGGTATTTACAGCGCAATTGCTAGGGCTATTTAAATTTTGGAATATTATTTAAATCAAGATTTTTTGTAGCCCTCATATCAAATACTTTTTTTTAATAGTTTAGCCACCTCTCTAAAGATCAATTATTTCACCATTCCTTGTTTTATTAGTATAGTAATTTATCTGCATTTTTAAAACTACATTTGTTAAAACGTCCGGGGTAAGTGGGATATTGCTCTTATTATACATTTTAAAATATTTTCGTTTAAATATATTGTCTTGAAAAGATTCTTTGTGTAATTTATTGTTTGCTTATTTATTGCTTTATTATGCTAGATGTGTTTTATTTTTGAGCAAATTTAATATATCTCTCAAGTGTAAAAAAAATATTACAATCTCCCTTTATGGTTTAAATTTAATGGAAAATATTATGGGATCAATAGAGTTGACCAGTGATACCTTCCATATAGCTGGTCTTAAGACCCGACAAAACTTTTTGCCGCGAGTATACAAAAAAAGATCAATTCAATAAATTTTTATGTTTGTACAGCAAAAACAAAAATTAATCGCCCTCGTTCGGGATGCCTTGTACTAAATTCATCTTCATCTCCTCTGTTAGAGATTTCTTCTCTTCCACAGAGAAGAATAATCTCTACCCGCTCTTCAGTGATCAACATTTTTCAGTCCTGAAACAATAAGAAAGAAATTAGTGAAAATTAGACTAGTGAAATCTCAATGGTGCGGGTCTTTTCGGACACCGGTATATTACATGCCTATTTAAGCCGTATAATCATTATTTGATGTTCCAATATCTTGAATCTTCTACATCACTATCTTTACCTACAAAAATATGTACGCATATGTATTTTTATTTATAAAAATACATAATAGACATACTCTTTTCTGATTATAAAAATAATAAAATTAAATTTTCTCTTCTGCACATTTAGTAATAAATATATAATAAACATTTTGAGTTTAATAACTGCATTTTCGTTTAATATACGTGGATACAAACTTTGCAGTAATTTCTCCTGTCAGTTCTGCTCATTTTTGCTATCAGGATAAATGAATAAGCTCGATCTGTGAAACTGATTTATTAAGAAAGCGGTAGTAAAACTTGTTCCTAACAAACGATTACCAGGAATAATGTAGCAGGCGCGGTCGAACATTTGTCTGATGTCAGAATACGCCTTTTACCACAATAAATGTCACTGAAGTCTTGTGCATTACGTAACAAAGAAGTAAATTTAATTTAGTAAATCGACAGTGTAGCATAGAAGTGTATAATGATTAAAGATTTATTTACTTCTATTTTTATACAGAGCTCCAAAAAATATAAAACGGAAAACAGTGGAGAAATCGTTTATCTAAGTATTCAAGGTCCGCAGATTATTTATTAATTACGTAAATAACAACCATACTAGACAAAATAATTATTCGGTGGAATTAGGATATATTTACCCTCAAAATATCCATTCTCAGCGTTAGTTTTGCTATTGTTTTCCTGAGTCCTTGGTGAATGCAAAGATGCATCAACGTAAGTAGCACTACAGGCAAGTAATGATACTTCATGATAACCAATATCATTATAATTAGTATGCGGCTATTGGAAAATATTAAAACGTGAATTACAGTGACGAACAAATATTAAAATTTTAAGCTGAAGAATATCCAAAACGCTTGCTAACCCACCTAACTGTGACTTTGCCTATCAGTCAAACCACCGCCGGTTCAGTTGAAGACGGTTGAAATGCTAAAGCAAGTGGAATAATTGGCGCCATTCATGCGTTAAAGTCTGTCATGCTTATATGGGACCGCTGGTTGTTTAAAAGGTAGGGAAGTAGGGTCAGATATCCAAAAGAAAATCAAGAAAGTAAAAATTCTACAAGTTCAAAAAAACAACTTCAGTATAATTAGTGACCGATAAATATACAGGGTCAGGCAAAAAGAGCGAAACACCGAATTTATGGCTTAACTAGCACTTTTTCGAAAATTTAACCTAAATTAAAGTTTTTGTATACTTTATGTATTATTTATTGGTGTTTGCAGATTTTCCGTTTTTGTCACATTTTTGGAGATATGATGTCACCGGATAGTATTTTAAATGAATCACCCTGTATTTATATTTTTTTTTGAGTAGATATTTTTTTCCTGAATTCACTAATACCAGGTTTAGTGGGTCTCTGACATATGGTTTCATAAGAAAAAAATAAAATGTAATGGCACCTAAATATTTATTTAATAAAAAACGAACGACAATAACTAAAGATTCTATTCATTAAAGCGTCCATTAACTTTAACAAATGATTATGAAATTCATTTCTCGCTTAAAGGTGACATGAACTTTTAATGCAGCATTAACTTTTATTATGATATCGGCCCTAAGTAATTATCGCAGTAGGTATACCAAAAACTATAAAAAAAAAACTATAGTTTATGAGGATTTACCTCAAACTCTTCAAGAACTAAAAGATCGAATCAGAGCGGCGGTACAAAATAGTACAACGCCTGAAATGATACAAAATTCATTAAGGTCATTTGTTGACAGATTAGGATACTGTCAGGCAGCCGAAGGTTTTCAGTTTGAACACCTATTGTAAATAAATGTACGTAGATTCAGTTATTGTCGTTCGTTTTTTATTAAATAAATATTTAGGTGCCATTACATTTTATTTTTTTCTTATGAAACCATAAGTCAGAGACCCACTAAACCTGGTATTAGTGAATTCAGGGAAAAAATATCTACTCAAAAAAAATATAAATACAGGGTGATTCATTTAAAATACTATCCGGTGACATCATATCTCCAAAAATGTGACAAAAACGGAAAATCTGCAAACACCAATAAATAATACATAAAGTATACAAAAACTTTAATTTAGGTTAAATTTTCGAAAAAGTGCTAGTTAAGCCATAAATTCGGTGTTCCGCTCTTTTTGCCCGACCCTGTATAAATGCAAACAATAATTTGATAAAGAAATTGATCTGTATTAATGAATTTGATCAACACATATACAGGGTGTACCACTTAAAAGCGAAAGCGTCGAACATATAATCGCACTGCTTCAGATGCATTTCTACGGGATTCTCCATAAATTAAAACCATACTCAGTTTGTCTTCATTTGTGTAAAACCATATTTTTAATACGGAAGAGAACTAATGATGCAATATACGTTATGTAGCAATCAAGAAGGCAACAATTTTGAACATCTTTGTTAGTTATATTTGATCAGTTTAAATATTTAAACAAAATAAAGACAAAAATTGAAATTACTCTTGCTTTCTTTAAACACAAATTGTTTTCAATGAACTAACAAAAGAAAACTCATAAGCGAAAATTACAAATTATTCGATGAAAATTAAATATTTCACTATAGCATGTAACTATAAGATTAATTAAAGACAAAAATATTTGAAAATGATTAATAAAGTGATACCAATTAAATGAACACTGAAGCAAAAAAGAGGGACTAATATATATTAAATTATACTAAAAAAAGGATCATACCATGCTCCCTTGCGCAGTAGGTTTGTATAAAATTTTGTCACTCACGTAGGCCCTATTAAAACATACGCGCTAAGTTTAGAGATTACGTAACTCGACAAAAGGTAACGTCCTGGGTGGCACACGTTGTAAACTAAATTGCAGGCATGTGAGATTGTGAAATCAAAAATATTATGTGCCTTTATTATAAAAATACGACACACTCTGTATATACAGTTAAGACACAGGTTATGAAACGAAAAAAAATATTTATGCGGAAAAAAATATGTATAATTGAAATTTACTTAAAAGTCGAAAAAAATAGTATAATAGTATATTATGCAATGAGCATTTAATGATGGCTATTAAGACACGAGCCGAAGGCGAGGAGTGTCTTAATATCCATTAAATGCGAGTTGCATACACTATTTTTTCTACTACCACATAATAAAACATTATTTTTTGAACAATCCATTTCATAAATTGAGCGTAACATTTTTCGTACATTTTTGCGAATTTAGCTGATAATAAATTGTTCGTGACTACTAAGGCTTGTTCTACAATTTCTGCTGGAGTCAAATTTTACATACTGTCATTATCTTTCATATTTACCGTTTATATTTTCAAAAAAGCACAAATTTTAACTACTTACTTGTAAATTGCAGAGAACCGGCACATTTAATTAATTTTTATATCTGTCAGATATGCAGTCGCCATATTGAATATTGTTAGAATATTGGAATGTCGCATTCCTATTGGATATAAACTTGTATCGTAATGAAAAATCTGTATTCCTATTGGATATAAACTTGTATCATAATGAAAATCTGTATCGTAATGGACATCATTAAAGTACAGGTTCAGCATATCTAATAATACAATTAAAGTATGGAAGTAGAAAAAAATTAATAAAAAAAATATCGCAACCTTTGATCAAAGTTCACGGTTTCCAAAAGTTATACACAAAATTTCGTGAAATGATTTTCTCTACATACGAACAAACAAAATTTAAATTTCGTAATACACAATGTATGTATATTTTAAAAAAATTCTTACACAGAGAATAGCAGAAGGGCATTAATTAATTGTATTTACACACATGACGGACTGAAAGTTTACGTAATCGGTTAAAAGAAAAACAAAAATACGTGACTTGCTCGTTCACTAATTAAAATTAAAATTTAAATTAATGTAAAATTTATGTAGCACTAATAACTAGAATGTATCAGTTTTGTATTCAGCAAAAATAATGACTTGTTACGATGTTTTATTTTTGAATTTAATAAAAATTTTCTTTGTTTTACAATACACAGCACACTTAAACTTTATTTGAAAAATAAAATTATTTCCCAAAAATATTTTACAAGATCATGTTGAAACACACCATTATATTCAGAAAAAGAATCTGTACCAAATTGTATTAAAAAAAGTGTTACTAATTAAAAAAAATCGCCTAACAAAATTACACATTAAAAAATGAAAGATTAAGCTCTGTTGTAGTATTTATATACCTCTCTTATGCGGTTTTTGAATTTCTGAAATCGGATTATTAATAATAACAAGTTGTACCGTAGTACATTTTTAAAGTGTTCTAGGATGTTCTGATTTTTGATTTAAATATGTTAATTTTCTTTAATATGAACTAATATAGGCTTTCAATATCTATTAATGGATTTTCTTCTCTCAAAAATCAATCAAAAAAAAGCTACAGTTTTACATACTTACTTATTCCAATGGACTATTATACATAATATAAAATACCGTGACCATACATACTTGCCTCGTATGTGTAGTAAACTGTTTCCTTAAAGAAACGCGAAGAAATAAAAATGCTTGAAATTAATTACACAGGTCTACAACAGAATTGATGTTTTTGAACCAACATCTGTTATTAAGTCATTTTGATTTCCTAAATCTGAAATTGACCTTAGTTTGACCTATCACCTACCAATTTTTCACAAACCGAGATCACAATATCTTACTTGACTCTACAAGAATTTTATTACCACCTCTACACATTAAATTGATCTTGCTGAAACAGTTTGTGAAAGCTCTCGACAAAAACGAAGAATGTTTTAAATATATTTGCAAACATTTTCCTAAGTTGTCTGATGCCAAAATGAAAGAAGGAGTTTCTATGGTCCCGATATTAGGACTGTATGTCATAGTCAGCAAAATTTTCGTATGTTCGCAGACTACTGTTGGACATTACAACGTGATAATCCGCATAAAATGCATAGTATAAATACCGCAAAACGGAGTTTTCTAACATAGAAGGCGAGAATTCCGTTGAGTTAAGCACCAAAAGTACGTAGTTCGTTATATTTGAAGCACTACTGATAATTTTGTTAATTAAATAAATGTTATTATTTGAGAAAAACCCTTAATAGAAATAAATTAATTGATGAGAGGCTATGCTCGTCGTGGCGTCTCCAATCAATCAATATTCTCCCCCAAAACACTCAATTAAGTAGTGACTATGCTCGTCGCGGCGTCACCAATTAATGCGATCCACAAAACCAGGGTGCAAATAATTGTGTGAATCAGGGCATGCACTTACCGTTAATAAATAATTATAATAATAATAATAATAATAATAATAAACTTTATTCATCTTTAGATGTTTACAATGTTACACTATAATTTTAAACTGTACAATCATTCCTAACATACCTCGTACAATAGTGTCTAAACTCTCTTATAGAAGGACTATGTTTAGTCGCTTCAGGCATACCATTATATAATTTTAAACCCTTATAAAAAAGACTATTTTGCGAAGCCGATTTTTTGTGAAAAGGTAACCTAAAGTTATCTATGTATCTAGTATTGTAGTCATGAATCTCATTACTACACGAAACATATTTGTTTAAATACTTTGGTAACCTATTATGTATTATTTTATAAATCAATATAAGAGTGTTGAACTGAATCCTTTGCTTAACACTAAGCCATTGCAATGTATCTAACATTAATGTAATTCGAGTATACCTATTGCAACTCAGTATAATCCTCATAGCCCTGTTTTGCAGTTTCTGTAATCTATATATATCCCCATCTTTGGCTAGAAATAGAATTGTGGAACAATAATCAAAGTGTGGGGCAATGATTGTCTTATAAACATAGATTCTAGCCCATAAACTTAATTTAGCACTTATCCTACCCAAAAAACCTATTTTTTTTGCAACTTTCTTTTCTATGTAGTCAATATTTCTAGAGAATGTTAATTTATTGTCAATTATCACACCGAGATATTTAATCTCATTTACCCATTCAATAATTTCATTATCAATTACCACTGATTCACTAGTGTCATTTATCACACTGCTGTAGATAAGCATAGCTTGTGTTTTCGACGTATTCAACTTTAGTTTATTAATTTTTAACCACTTGCTAACACCTTCTAGTTCACAGTTTATCTTTTTTATTGCTGAATCAACATCCCTATCTGCAACACTTATTAGCGTATCATCCGCAAACAGGTTAATCTTGCAGTCCTTAGTCGCACTTATCACGTCGTTTATGTAAAGGATGAAGAGAAGTGGTCCTAGAATTGATCCTTGAGGGACTCCTAGGGAGACCTCCTGAGCTGTTGACTCTTCATCGTCGTACCTAGTTTTTTGTTTCCTATCTGTTAAATAATCCTTTATCCATTCCAAAGCCATACCTCTTATTCCATATTTACTTAACTTTTGTATTAACTTCTTTCGGTCAAGTGTCTCAAAAGCCCTTTTCAGATCCAAGAAAACTGCCACAACTTTGTTATCGCGATCTATCTCTTCCTTCCAGTTACCTATTACTAAATTTAATGCTGTTTCACATGAGTGATTCCTCCTGAAGCCGGACTGCACATCCACCAACACGCAATTTTTTTCCAGAAAGTATTCTAATTGTTCTTTTGCTGCATATTCTATGATTTTTTCTAATGTTGGTAACATGTTGATCGGTCTAAAATCAGAGCAGTTCTTGGTGCCGTTGATCTTTGGAATCGGTATTATCGTAGTGGTTTTCCAAACATCCGGAAACACGCCTGTCTTGAACGACTCATTAATTATTCCCAACAGCGTATGTCCAATAATCGGAAATGCGTCGCTAATAACTTTTGTATCAATACCATCAGTTGTTGACTTGCTCTTAAGTGATTCTACAATTTTTCGTAGCTGCCCCATTTCAAGCGGTTCAAAAGTGTTCAATATGTTTGTGTCTCCACCGCGATAGTCATCCATATTTACGTTCTCTACAATTACTTCGATATTGTCATGTATTTCCCTGATACTTTCGATGAAATACGCATTAAACTTTTCCGCAATTTTCTTTGCTTCACATTCCCTGCTCGATAGAAAATCAATATATTCAGGCTTTCTCTCGCTAGTAACCGTGACTAATGATTTAAGTTTTTTCCACATTCTTTTTGCATCGCCCCTTGTTTCATCAATTTGCCTCTCATAATAAATATTCTTACTTAATTTTATATGTCTATTGTAGTAGTTCCTCATGTTTGTGTAATTACTCCAGTCGTCCTTACTATTGCTATTCTTTGCTACTCTGTATAATGCGTTCCTTTGTTTCTGCAATGACTTTAATTCATCATTAAACCATTATTCATCGCTTATGATTAATAATATGTCCAGATGTTGACCTCGAAGTAAAACCGTCGATGTTATTATATCTGTGACCCACCCTGTATATCTAGCTCAGTTTATTAGTGAGAGCGTGAGATTACTCAAAAAAAGATGTTAACTAATGCCATTGCACCACCCATTTTATAATAATAAAGGCACTGTTGTTAAAGTATTGCACAATTAAAATGGGAAATTGCACTAACTAATACTAGGCCTACCTCAAAGGAAACAAATTAATAAAACAATAACAATTTATTAAATAAAAAATCAGTGAAATTCGAAATAGAAAATTCAGTTACATTACAATAATAATATTAATTGAAGTATAAATTACACAAAAGAAATATTGTAACTAAAATATAAATGATTGTTGAATAAACAAATATTTTAACTTTAGTTGTTAAAAATGATTCAATTCACACTAAATTTTATTTGAGTTTAATAATTACAAATTCACTACAAAAAAAAAACAAGAAATCTAAATTTTAGAGAGACGGTACATACAGAAAAGCAAAACAATAAGAACAGCTTCGACAAATAAATAAACTAATTGATCAAATATGGTGCACCATTTATCTTAAAATTTCTTGAACTCAATATTACAAATATCAAAACTTTACTAATATTTAATACATTCAAAATAATTTGACCATATATACAACAACAAGAAACGAAGATAATAGTGACTATTACAACAGACAGATTTAAAAAAACATATACAAATTTAGACAATCACAAAAACTCTTGATGATCGTGCTTTGCGCACAATAATATTTAACTTTACCAAACAAATATCTAATTTTTAAAATTTCTGACAGCCCGGTAGTTGTACAGTTATCTTGCTACACGAAGTACAAGAAATAAAAACTCAAATACCTGGAAATTTAGAGTTCCAGTACGCCAACGAAGATTGTCCCGGACGCCTATTTCTGCCACGCTACCGTTCTATGTTGTTAACGGGCGCTGAGTTGATGTTGTCGGTAAGATATCCTCTAAATCCGGACCAACGCCGTAAATTGAAGGACGATAGATACTTCAACAATTTATTATTTGGAAATCGAGATTTAGATCACCTCATCGGTGTATCCATACTGTGGACATTAACACCTCATTTCCATTGACATCTTCACCGCAGGACTAGCGGATTCTGGCCGACGCCGGGACCGGAGTTAAGATTTATTCAACTACCACTCATTGTTTAATTGTACTGTACTAACTGAGATGTAACAAATGAATCCAATAATGAATGTAATGCTGATGTTGTAATAGTGAATCATTTTGGACGTGCTTCGTCCTTTTAAAGACTCGGAGGTGGGAGAAGAACATTCCGGAGAATTTAGGCGTCGTAAAGACGCTGTTGGATCGCGCCACCAGAAAATTCCATACAACAAGAAACTATGAGAACTATTTAGATAACTTAGACAGACATAAAATGCATACGTCACCAATCTTAAATTTGAACAAAGAGTTGAAAGTTTTAAAACGTATTTTATTTGGAATTTGAACATATTAATACTGATTTAAAAATATTTAACAAGTAATATACAGGGGTGAATGAATTAAACGTTGAACCCGTCTTTTTAAACGTAACAACGTATTTATATTTCAATGTTTGTATTTATTTTATTTTGTGATTTGCAAAACTATCTTACGTGATACACATAAATGGATAAAAAAATTGAAATCAGCGCATCAAAATTAAATGAAACAACTTATCAAAAATAAAACATCATCTAAAAAGTTTGTTATTTGGTCTTATGCAGACTCGTAGACTCGTTAATAACTTTCCATTTTATCAAAATAGGCGATTAGATGGTTTAATATTTTCTAGATTACAACGTAGTTCACTTTAACTAAACTAAAAACAATTTCAAAATGTCTTTCACTTCATTAATATTAAATAATAAAATGTACGGATATTTTCGAAATCTCGTCTCTCATCTCAATAATTTCTTAAAAAGAAAGCATCATTTCGAATTCGCATAGGAAGTGGTAAATTCGTACGGTATATCATTCCTGAAAGATTTTATTATTTTTAAAGGAAATAGATCTCCGTAATGCGTCAGATACAATTTAATCAAACTCTAAATTAAATCGAAAATCTATGTATCAAGAGAAAAACGAAATAAGCCAGCATAAGCCGTTCCACTTCATCCAATCGATGTTGGTCGAAGTGGAGGCTTTCCCGTCGCACTGTTTCTAAAAATACATTTATGTAGCATGCAATGGTGCTTTTAGCTATTACCCTCACAAAACGAAATCCCTTTTAACTTTGTCTGTCCATCGATGAACATGGGGAACCACACTGCTAGTTTCAACATTAGAGTCGTCAGCTTAAACTACTGGGGTGGTAAAATACAACTGTATACTATAGGGGAAACTATTATGTACTCGTTGGCTAACTGGGTCGTCTTGAGTGTTGAGAAAAGTAAAGTTCCGGTGAGTTATTCGAACAATGAGCTTTAGTGAATTTTAGGAAAAGTTGTATAAATCACTTTCATTCTAGATATACATAACAATATGAAACTGAAAGATATATTAGCTGTTCGTATATTTACCAATTGTTCTTAAAATATATAAATGTATTACTTGGAAACTAATACTTGTTTTTATAATACACTTATGGGCTAATTGTTAAAACATTCTAAAGTTCTTAACACTTAAAAAACTAAAATTTAATTATTACTGAGTGAAACAAGCCTACTTACTAACTAATTACTACATAGAGTGAGTGTCTAAAGTCCCCTTCTCCCTGTTATCTTTTAAACAAAATGGAATAAAACATTGAAATAAAAATAAAACAAAACCACTGTAAAAATACTCACTTGTAGACGATATCTCATTTACAATTTTAACAGATGCTCTGTAGGATATTGTTACCCGTGACTACGTCGCACTAAGATAACTGACTAAATTAAGGTAAAGAAACGGAGAATCACAATAGGAGTTGATTAAATGTGGAAATCGCAGGGCCGAGCTAACTCTGTCGCAGACGGCGTGACGGTTCAGATAAACTAGAACACCTAAAAGTAGAGCGTCGGTCGGCAACGACGCTAGCGACGTTGTCCGGGCACCAGGACACTGTGTTACCTTACGATAACCTACCTGCGCCTCCTACGAGCTACCACTGGCTGTGTCCCTCCAGCGGGTTTCCTATTGATCACCCAGTATAATATGATGCACCTAACCTTATGTACGTGCTTGTCACAATATTATATGAGATATGTAGAGGTAAAATAAAAGAAAAGATATTACGGAAAGTAGCAAGATTTAATTAAATTGAAATGATGATTAAGTTATTTTTTTTAAAATTTTAATTATAAAAGTTGTTTATGTTTTTTTTCAAATAAAAGGAGTAGTTAAAGTATAACAGAATAATTACTAAGTGAAACAAATCTGAAATTAGCAGACGTTGAGTAAGAATTGAAATGCATAAAAAAAAACCATTGATAACAAGACAGTTTGATAAATTTTGAACACAAAGCGTTAGGTAATATTAATAAAATTTAAAAGAAAATAACAAGTCTTCATACTAAATCATAATCTCTGCGTTTCAGCAGAAGATGGTTGGTAGCAGAAACGTTTCATTACCTCACATAATATAAATACAAGTAATATCATGAAAACGCCACAACGGCAATGTTAACACAAAATGTGTTTAATATGTACGCAAGAAAATTAATATCATCTAGTACTTAAGACTTAGACTAGTAAGTGAAAATTCGTTAAATATCAAACACAAGGGTTGATTACATGATCATAATTAATTTAAATGAAGGTTACTTATTAACAAATGTCAAATAATTAAAGACAAAATTAGAAAGGAATTTATAATATACAAAATACACTGAGCTTCCCGAACAAAATTTACTCTTGCAGGAATGAATTTAACTAGCTCAGAAATTAGACAAAAGTCTGCAAGAAAAGTTAGTGTAATAACGACAAAATTCTCTAGTGATTAAGCACATCAAAAATTTAATTACATCAACGAGCGCCCAAAAAAAAACTGCTACTTAGGGTCACTCGGTATACAGCAAAGCAAAATTTACGATTAAACAAAATTTAATAGCTAATTATTGTGACCACACATTTAATAAGTGCCACGACAGGTATCTCTTAAGCACCCAAAAGTCTTATTTCAAAAACATAAGGAAAATTTATACTGTAATATGTCCAGTTCTCTGGCTCTAAATATTCAACAAAATAGTCGAAATACTCTTCGGAAAAATTAGGTACGTGGATGTACTTATCTGGAGTCACAAAATGGCGGAGGCACGCCAACCGTAGTCAAGATGGTGGAGATCCTCCAATGGTATATTGTATTTCCACCCAAAATTCCAAGAGAAAAGGGTAGGCACAACTCTTACATAAATCGGAACGGCATCTACAGCGGCCAAACCAGCGTTTAATGTCTGGATGCTTAGCCCTGCACTAACATCCTATTAAATTCGAAAGAAAAGAAACAAGAATAAAAACCCCGAAAAATTAACACAGAATTACAATCACTTACCCCAATTTTAGTTGGAGATGCACGTTAAAGACTCAGAAGTCACACATAGCACGAAAAGAATTCAAAATCCACCACGTGGCATTCGTAAATCAGGTAGCGGTATTGCGGTAAAAATTTACGATAAAACACCTAATTAAGGTATCGATACTTAAGCTTATTTCGTTAAAGCCGCCTAAGCGTTAGTCTATCTTTTAGACATAGTGATAAAATTCACCAAATGAAAATAAGCATATCGTGCACATGCACTTATAACAAGCTCAACTTCGAAAGTGACCCAAACGTGACCTTTTCGGTAGATACGTTACAACCAATGAGCACGCACGCTCAATGCGTCGCACTGGAAAGGATTCAAAATAAAGGCGGGAGTTTTCAAAAAAACATAATAGGCACAAGACTAAATGGACAATAAAGGGAGGCAACATCGTGACTTATATATAATTAAACACAACCCTAGACATAACTTAGATGAAAAGAAAATAACCGAGACACTCCTAAAATTGTACCGGGTGTTTTTTTATCTTTGATATCATTTTGGTCACCTGCAACTTTCTTGTTTTTAAAAATATCAGAATGAAGCAAAAATCATTTTGCATAGGTATCTATGAAGTTTTTTACGTTTTAAAAAATAAAACAAAACACTAACGTTTTTCCAAGATATTAACCTAACTTATATTTTTTTAAATGGAAAGCCCTAAATATTTTCGGATATTTCGCTTTTACATGAAATTTCAAGTATATTTTATAAAGCATACCCCATACCTATCTTCAACGGTTTGCGAAAAAACGGCGTTTAAACATGCAACAAAGAAAAATTTAGTTTTGTAACCCTGTTCTTAAAGATGTCGAAATCAAACAGAAATCATTTTTCATAATTATTTAGAAAGTTTATTTTCAATAAAACAAAAGATTAACGATTAACAAAGTAACAAATTATTAAAAAAAACAATTTTACAAAATTAAATTATTCTAAAAATGGCATGTTTAAACGCCGTTTTCTCGCAAACCGTTGAAGATAGGTATGGGGTATGCTTTATAAAATATACTTGAAATTTCATGTAAAATCGAAATATCCGAAAATATTTAGGGCTTTCCATTTAAAAAATATAAGTTAGGTTAATATCTTGGAAAAACGTTAGTGTTTTGTTTTATTTTTTAAAACGTAAAAAACTTCATAGATACCTATGCAAAATGATTTTTGCTTCATTCTGATATTTTTAAAAACAAGAAAGTTGCAGGTGATCAAAATGATATCAAAGATAAAAAAACACCCGGTACATAGAAATTATAACGCCGGCAGTTCGAGAGGGAACTCACAAGCTAAACGGTTGGCAAACGTGACGCGAACGGTCACCTGAGCGACATAACCAAAGTTTGACAGAAAGAAAATCAAAACAAACTGCGATGTAGTCACAATTTTTAAGTACGGAAGAACAAGGATTCTGTAGGGAACTATTGAAATTTTCCAAGCTTTAAATCACGCTACAACCGGCGGTAAAAAAAAGAACCGACCTCCTAATGTTTTGCAGTTAAATCCGCGAAGCCATAACCTTCCAAGGAAAGATGTTAATAATAGCGCAACAAGGCAGTCAGGGAAGATGAACGCTTGCTATGAACAAATCAGTCCACGGAAACATTTCACGTATGCCCGTTAATACACAAGATTCCCTCATTTAATACTCCTTACATTTTTAGTGACATAAATACGAAGGAAAATATTAGTCAGTCGTACACGAAGGTCTATGTCCAGGGATACACATAAACACAGGCGACAGTAAATACAACGAGGCTGTCTAATGTGTCGGAGAATTTAAAGACACAAATAAATGCACTTCGCAGAGTTCGGAAGTAATAACTAAGCAGATCTTGTTAAAACTGAAACAAGGCGTAAAAAGTAACTGCAAATGCAGATTATTCGCATCTACAGGTAGGGTAAAATAAGCTAGAGATAAGATAATTAGAATTAGTTACATAGATACAGAGGTTTTTGCACAAATAGAGTGTATTTGCTCGATATTACACATTGCATAACTATCAATTTCACGGTTCGTGACTTAGGCTCTGAGAGCTCAATAGTAGGTTTAGCATACACGCAGATATACGGCAGACGGTCTTTTCAACCGGTGAAACAAACGGTGTACAAGGTTCGCCCAAAAGTCTCGAGCTCATACAAAATCTACGTACTTAACCAAAGACACATAATCTTTCGAGAACTATACACAAAAGTGAATTTTACAGCATAACAATATACCAACTTAAAAATTTTAAATGACAAAGGGAGTCGTGTGACCCCTAATTTAAATGGTATTTGGAAAATTTATTCAAAATTTATGTTTTTCTTTAAGTTTTCTTCATTTGTTAAAAAAAAGGAAACGCCAAATTTCACGGTTAGCGAATAAAAAAACTACTACAATTGAAAAAAAAACAAATAATCCTGAACATATCCATGTGATTTTAATATGACATCCGTCCTTTGTTTATTTATTTATTTAACGTTTTTTTCCCGTTTTATACAAATAAAAGCGTATTTTTCTATGAATGCATGTTCGTCTCTATTTACAAATGAGCATTCTTACGTGTATTTATAAACATACATTCTGTGCCAGGTCCGTAATGTAATTTTTATACCTAAAAAACAACATAGAAAATTAAATTTTTAATTTCTTCGTTATTGCGGTATATTTGGGCCTGTTTCTGTTCGGACTTTACATACCTGCTACTCATTCTTTTTATTTCTGGGACAGCCTGTATACATACTTAATTACTTAATACTGACTACGAACTACTGCCTAATGAATACTGAATACTGAATCCTAATGTTCCTAAGATTACTCCTTTATATTAACTATATTAGCTTGACCTAAATCAGTGAAGGATTGTTTATGTAACAACAAGTAGTTTGTGTTTATATATACAGGCCTTGTCTATATAACGAGGCCCTGTGTGATGACCTACTACTTTTGCAATATTACTTGTTCTACATACATTACATTGAATTGAAATGAGCTCCTCAACCTCTTGGTAATAGAACAACCGATAGTAAAACAATGATGTAGTTACCTTACCCGTGAAATTCGGCTTTTTTTTAACAAATGATAGGAATTTTAAAGAAACATTAATGTTGACTAGACCTTTCATATATTTTTCTAGTAAGGGGTCATTCGACCCCCTTTGCCATTTAAAACTTTTAAGTTAATACAGCCTGCAGCGCCATCTGTTAAAATTTAAAATGAGACATGGTCATACAGTTAGTATTTTTATAATGATTTTGTTTTGTTCTTGTTTCAACGTTTTATTCCACCTCATTTAAAAGACTTTAGAAGCGGACTGTATATTAAAATTTCGATTTTTGCTTATCTACTACTCGTTTGTAGTTTATACATTTTCTATCAAATGCTGTCTGTTTGATGTGAATATCCTCTTTAAGTTTACCAATTGTTCTTACACTATGTATACACTTATACCGTGCTTTCAAATACTTTCCTCATTAGAGATGGCCATGCTTTTTTTAATGGATGGTGACAGTGCATAATTTTGATAGTTTGGTTATGTCATGTAATAACAATAGGCGTCTATAACTTGAATATAAGTATGACAACTGTCAGAATTTGAAGTTTTCAAAAGTTTAGCATGTACATACACCAACATTGATGACTTAAAAAACTTTAAAAAAAGCAGCCGACTCTACTATCTAATGAGCAAAGTATTCGAAGGCACGGTATACAATAAGGTTCTCACATTTGTTTGTCAAATTACTATGAACACAACTGCCACGTGTTTCCGCGTTTTTCATTGTTAATGATTAAATGATTATACCCTGCATATAACTACTAGCTGTCACGGCAGACATTGTTCTGCCCTTTTCGGGAGGTGACGTAATAATATGTTTATATAATAATAACTCGGCCAGAGGTTCAGCTATCGGGTCCAGATTTTGTGATTTTCTTTTTTGGTACTAAACCAACATATATTGTAAATATGAATCATTTAGATCTATAAATTTAGATTTTGTTAATAACTTGATTACAGCGCCACCTATCGTGTCCTATCATAGCTATAAACCATCGTTTTGACAAAGCAAATATATTGTTTGCATATAACTTAAATCGGTCAAGTTGTTCAGAAGTTACACGATCACAATCCAAAAATGAACCGATATACATGCTGTTCCATTGAAAAAAATCACTTTACCCAATGTACAATACAAAATAATTTTAAAACTTGCTCCTAATAAAAGGATATCATTGGAAGAAAACCGCTTCAAAATATCTTTTTTCATAAAGTCACAATCTGCCTTACCCGTGGAGATGACTCACCCTGTATATACTACTTACGAAATTACCTTACCTGTATATTGTAGAATTAAGTATGACATTACATTACCAGAACATAAAGATTTAATATCCTAAATGTCTTTAATAATAACATATGCATAGGTGTTGGCTTAAAGGTGTGGCACTTAAACAGAAATGCAGAAAATTAAACACGAACGGAAAGTAACAGAACGCTTTGCGGTCACACATAAAGGTTCAAACAAGTTCGTATTGCATTATTAACAGACCCATAATCATGAAATGATTTAATGAAACCCAACGGCGCCGACAGTAACGAGAGATTTATATTTTTATATTGACCGCCTAATTATAAAAAATTACTGAAAAGTAAATGAAACAAATCATAGGGATTGATCGTACGATTTAAAGCTGCTCAGTTTTCAGCACAAATCTTCAAAGGAAATGCCGCATATCTGATTTGTAGTTATCGATTAAATCGTCTGGAATTTTTGTTAAGTTATCGTTTTGAGGTTGAAACGCACATATTTCGAAAACAAATCACTTACATTTTCCAGTTTTAGAAACAATAGTCCATAGCAATAACCCAACCACTGTTCCTATGATATGCAACTAACCTTCGCTGTTAAATTTTCCGTCAACATGTGTGAGTCAAGTAGAACCTACACCACACAGTTCTATTTTAAATTTAGATTTCAATCTTAAGTTACAACATCTGATTGTCCTGCTATGGCTGAGGAACTTTATCACCCCAGTCTTGAAATGATAATCTCAGACATACAGTCTTTATCAAGCAAGCGTTTTCCATCGGCTGATAATTTTCGTTATAATTATAAGAAGGCTAATTATATTTTATTTTATAGTTACTAGCTTGACTACGACTGGTCTTTTCTGATATCAATGACACATTGGTACTTTCTACAATGATTTTCATTCTGAATTGCTGCATGCCTCGTAAATCAAAATCCTTTATTAATTATCCACCTTAGTTCTTCTTTGAGATTATATTCCACATTAAAAATTATTTTATTCTATAATGAATTTAAGCGACTTAGGACTCTAGTCAAAAGAGGTATTAAGTAATGAAAATCACATTTTGTATTTATCAGTAATGGAAGGGTATTAGACCTGACCCTTCGAAGCTTTGGGCTTTTCTTTTTGCAAAGAAAGCTATCACTAGTTATAAACATGGTAATACCATCGTGGACCCTAACCACATTATTTAGGATTGGAAATATAATTTGAATTAATATAGATTTAAAAATATTTAACATGTAATATACAGGGGTAAATGAATTAAATGTTGAAGAGTCTTTTATATGTTGAAGAGTCACCTATGCTGTAAAAACCATCAGAACACAAAGATCGGCAAATATCAACGAAACGTCAGCTGAAAAGTCCGCATCTGTTATTTAATATTTTTTTATTTGTTACACACACCGCCACAGCAGTCATCCGACAATTCATTCGATTGCATTAAAAATAACAAGTCATAAAAAAGTAAGTGAGATTTAATGGCAAAAATAAAATAAAATTAACAATAATAATCAAAATAAAAGCAAATTAAAAAAATTAACAAACGACTAATATACTACTGAACATAACTGTCACAAGCATTTACACTTATTTACATGTACTATTCAAATTGACAACCATCGTGCCACACACAACTGACACATTCTAGTTACTACAAAGGCCGCATTGTATATTAAATTTTGAGGTCTTTCTCGATAATGTTAGTGATCTTCTGCGTCTGATTAATTCGCTTTCAAGGCGTCTTATGTACAGTGGTGGGAAGTTTAACTGACACATCTATCGATGCGTTTCCTTGTCTAGGGCACGCCGCCGAACTGGTCGACTATAGTTATTTATTATAAATTGGAAAATAAGAGTTTAAAATACAACATACATATAAATCAGATAATATACCCCACATTCGAATGAATAGGTAATTCATTCAGCTCGAGGCCAACGCAAATATTCTTTCCATTACAGATATAAAAGCTATTTTACTTAAATACAGATATACCTATACAAAGATATCTGAGTTTTACCACAAACTCCTAATTTCCATCTATTTCCTTTATAGCAACAAATTATTAAAAGTAACTGATAAATTTTTATAGGCTTATTAAAATTTAACTGAAATTAATATTTTTTGTTTTTTTAAATTAACCGTTCTCAATACACAAGCTTATTTTTTCGTATTATAATTATAATTTATTAGAAGTATGGATCTGCGTAATACAAAACCAACATTATATCCTAAGTTTATCCCTTCTTGTTATATTTGCGGTTCTGTTTGAATACAATTTTGAGCGTTGATAAATGTTTAAACATTTATTGTGTAAATATAAGAACATCTATTATTTTTAATATAATGTATCACACATATACACGCATAAAAATCATGCAACCAGCTCACCCAGATGTTTTTTGTAAAATAACTTCGTTCATAAGAGAAATAAAAATATTATAGTTTTGTGGTAAATTTCGGATATATTTCTAAAAGGAAAGGGGTGTAACAAAAATTTGGAAGTAGAGGAGATTAAATTTTCGTCCGATAGAAGACAAAAGGGACAAAAAGTTCCTCTGCAATTATTATTTCATTAACAAAAATACTAAACCTATTCTTCGTTTGTTAAATTTATGTTAAATGAATCCATAAATCAACCGACAATTTTTTTCATATTATGGATTTATTGCTTGTTACGTTTCTTTTTGACTTATTTTGAAATTACCTAGTGTTCATTATAAATATAACAAATAAAACTTTAACATAATATAAAATTACTTTGAAACGCTTCTGGATATATTAGTCGAAAAATACAATTTTAAATAGACGACAGAATAAATGACGTTCTTCTCAGAAATGTCATATGGAGCGTGATCCTTCCAAAAAAAAAAAGAAATACAGAAACCGCCTTTATAATACATATTTTCATTGGCGTGGTGGTATATTAAATATGTGTATGTATTCTATGTTTTTAAATATTTTGTAAAAAAAAAGTAAGACCTCCTTTAGATCTCTGTTACTTCGCTCTTTCATTTTTAGATTATTTACACAAGCGATTATAATCTACTACAGTCGACCAATCTTGCTCCATGCCCTAGAAAAGGAAACGCATCATGAGGTGTTTCATTTGAACTTCCCACCACTGTACACACGATCCTGAAGATAGCCCCAAGATCAAAAATCGAGTGGTGTAAGTTCTGGAGAGCGCGCGGGCTATCGCAATGGACCATCCGTCCCTATCCATGTTGCACCAAATTTGTTACTTAACCAAGTGACGTTAATCTTGGCGTTATGCGGAGCAGCCCCATCTTGTTCAAGCAACACTGTATTTAGTTCTGCAAGAGGCAGATCATCTAAAATATTGTCAAAGTCTTCACAAAGTAGCTGATAATATTTTTCTTGATTAAGGGTGCCATTTATAAAGAATAGTCCAATTAACTGATTACCACAAATACCATACCACACATTGACACTCAATCTTTGGAAATTACTTTTAAAGACAATTCTAGGATTTTCCTGGCTCCAATACCGACGTATGTAAAAGTTTAAATAAAAGTTAGAAACTCTTTTTCTCCGATCGCTATCATTTGCATCTAGTACTTGCACTTTTTGAGGAAAGTATTGCTTAAATTTATGCTTTTTCAACACTACGTGTATTGTACGATTTGACATGCACTACTACTGCAATCTCACGAGCTGAAATACGTGGATTCTCCTGCACACTGGTAAGAACATTCATTCATTTTTTGTGTCGTCTAAGACAGGGGTTTGGTACGTCCGTGTTCGGAAAGCGGTCACCATGAAGCCGAGCCACTTGATTTCGATTTTTATTACATTCGACGTAAGCTTTGAACATATCGGTGAGATAATTATTGTTAATGATTGCGGTGGTATCGTTATTTCACAAGAAATAATTATTCAAAATCACAACGCATAGTAATTTTCAAATGACAGACGGTTAAATGATATATTTGTCGCATTTGTGTTTCGATTTATTTTCACGGCACACTTGAAATATTCATCGTAAGCAGATAAAGGTTGCAGATAATTCATTTTTAATTAATTAAAAACCAAATGATAACTAAATGCACGTTAAGGGAAAAAACGACAGGTGTCCATTTAAAAAAACAAGAGTTGACTATCATTACGTATTCAAACAGCGTTGAAAAAATTGGGATTATGGTCAGTTTTTTTAGAGTTTGCCAAACCATTTTTATACCTATTTTAATTATTAAAATCGGATAATAAATAAGGAAGTTACGGGATGGGGTATTTATTATCAAACAGCCTGTATATTTACTGCTAAACATATTTTGTAATTTCTCATAATTTGGCACTGGCCTGTTAATAAATAAAGAATTATTATTATTACTTCTATTAAATTACCAGCTAGACATGCTGTAATTAAACTATTGTCAAAAGTAAAAGGAATCCTTAATTCAATTTTTACGAACGTTCAGAACAAAAAGCGTCTACCTACAGTTTCATTATTTTAAAGTAACATTGCTTGAACTGAATATACCACAGAGCAAATACATAAAGTAAATATAAAAGTTAATACCAGACAATGGAGGATGTACATGTTTACTTTGTATAGAAAATATTGATATATAAGGGTATAAGAAACACATTAAGTCAACAAATTTAAACACGAAAGTAAGGTCTGAAAAGAGAAGCGAGAAGTTTTGAAGCGAGCCTTATTAATTATTATAAAACAAACGTAGAGATTATTTATTATTATTTCCTGTACAAACTTCCAACATTAAAGCAAAATTTCAATGAAATATTACAGTTACAAATCTAAAATAATAATCGCTCTTAAGGCCACGTTATTAAATTCACTCTTATCACATAATCGCGCGAAATACAGACACAATAAGGGGTGATTTATCAAAAATACTCACCAGACAAACGAGGAATACGGGTAAGTTAATATTCTTTAAGTTTACACAAATGGTGGCAGCGCTGCAGTAGCATGGTCTCGCGGGAGGCATTCTCGCCGAAAAATCGGGAATATTCTCCCAAAACAAACATTCGTTCAGTTTCTAGTCAGTCGTGACCTCCCAGCGGCTGTAAAATATTTTAATATCCGGAGAAGGAACGGTGGAGAATTGAAGCAAAGCGTCCAATTGTTATTTCTCCGTCTTTTTTCTGTATATATATATCGTGCTCGTCAAATATTTATTAAATACGTTTAATATTTAAGTATATAACTAGATATCATTATCGAACAATTTATATGAAAATGTTAAAGTTGAAGTAATAATCTAGAACTGAAGATTTAGAATATATCATTTATAAACTATTCCTACAAATTGTTATACAGTACGTCAGGCTTCCATACTCCTTTACGAATTAAGTTAGGAATTTCATTCATATGGCAACTTATACTGTATTATAGGCTTTATTTCAGTAAAATATTTTTAGTAATGGCGCACTTCCGGTTGTACCGGAAGTAGGTAAGAACTTTGTTATATTAAATAAAACAGCGTATGCATTAATGTACATTTAAATTGTACGTAGTTTGGCATGCATTGGGCCTAATTCGCACCGTTTCGGAATTACATTATGTTAAATATGCGGTTTTCAGTTTCCGCTTAAGCATTAAAGAGCGCGCGTTTATTATAAGAACATTGTTGCGTTTAAATTACAGTGTTCTAAATAAGGATCTGTAATTTTCGAAATCATAGATAATAATCCTTTGATGTTGGGTACTTCACTGTTGAGGAGGTGTTTCGTGGTTTTGAATATGTAACAATTAAAGTCTTGAAGCTTCAAGATATAAATGTTTCCTATGTAAATTATGAACATAGTGATTTTTATATTCCCAAGTTGTTTTGTGTCTAACATTCATTTTGAAAATAAATAACCTATAATATTTTGAATTTAAAAGTTTGAAGTTTAATTTTTAATAAATAAGATTATGGTAATAATTATAGCAGAGCTACTATAATGCTTAAGATGAATCTATACTATCACTCAGAGGATGCCTATTAATTGAAATTGAACTCCCCCCCCCACATTTAGATTATTTTAAAAGACATATGCTAAATTAATTATTGTTATAAAATAGCATATTAATGGCGCCCAACGTGGGGCAATTAATATGACCGCGGTTTTAGGAAGCTGAAGTCAACTATAACTCCCGGCAATGATAGTCTTTCTAGTTTTTTCCTTCGGGAGTGTGCTTTAGTGCTATGTTCTCCAATCACCATATTATTTAATTTATACCTTCGCACGTCCACTTTCCCTTATCGCAGGAAGATCAGCAAAATTACATCGATATTTAAAAAGGGTGATCGTAGTAACATTCGTAACTGCAGACCTATTGGCATTATATCACACTATGCTAAGGTGTTCAAATACAACCAACACGGTTTTATTGCCGGAAAATCAACTACAACAAATTTAGTTGAAATCACTCGATATATAATTGAGGCCTTGGATGCTCGTCAGCAAATGGACGTCATTTATACTGATTTTACTAAGGTGTTCTGCACGATCGATCAGTCTCTGCTTTCTGCTAAAGTACAATCTCTAGGTGCTTCCACAAGAACTCTTACCTTCTGCGGAATAGCTTGTTCTATGTGACCTACAATGGATATGTATCCAACACTTTTACACCCATCGGCGGTGTTCCGCAGGGATCTAATTTGGGCCCATTACTGTTTAATATATACATCAACGATCTCCTGATGCTGCTTGATTGTAAAGTTCTCGCATATGCAGATGACTTAAAAAATAATTAATACCATATCTTTTCCTTCGTATTGTTTAGTGCTACAAAGAAAACTTGCATTAATTAATGAATAGCAATAATGCTAATTGGTGCTGGAAGGGATGTAATTAATTTGAAAAGGCAAGTGAGGGTACCAGTCCACATGTGTAGTGGAAGGATACATTGCAGATTCATATCAAAATAAACTTCAAAATGCAAATCAAATACAAGGAAAGAAAACAACCTATTCTATTAGTGCTTCTGGTTCAGGGCTTTAAATTATTTTTTCCGAAATAAGTGTTTTATCATACCGCAGTAAAAAAGTAAGGTTTGCTTTTGTTTCGCTAAGCACGAGAACAGTTCACGTCGTGTGCAGAATTATGTTAAGTGTTCGTGTTTCCGGAACTGTTCTGGAACAAAAAACGTCGTGTTTTGGTTTGTGATTGGCAGTTCTGGAAGCGTTCTAGAACTGTAGAACTAATTCGAGCTAAAGGCATCGAATCGTTACAGAATCGTTCGGAACCGTTCCGAACGGTGTACTATGACGCATCAGTTCTGCGCAGTAACAGAACTGTGTTAGAACCGTTCATAATATTAAACACAAACAAACCTATAGATTCTAACGCAGTTTCAAATTTATTGCCTAATATAAATATTTCAAATGTTCAACACACAACTTTTATTATATTTTTCTTTAAAAAATGATCTAAAATCACGTTGAAGTAAAATTAGACTAATCATAAAGTTTTCCCGTGAAAAACTACAAATTCGGGAATACTGCCACCCCCCTCCCCCTATATGGGTCTGTAAAAGTTGCCCGAATATTTCTTAAAAAGATAAAAAAAAATTCTCTATTTTAAGAATTCATTGTATATTTCCAATAATTTAACAATCTTGTTAGAATTGTTAAATTAATAATTTGTCACATTTCAGAGCCAAAATTTCTTCATTCATCTTTCCATCTTATTTAAATGGCAAATGATGTTAGAAAATAGACAAAAAAGGCTTTAGACGTAATTTTTAATGCTCTCCAACTTTTATCTTGAACATTATGCTATAAAATAATTAGGGAAGTCAATATTCGCGAATTTGTAGTTTAGATGGAAAATCCCTGTAATGTAGCACAATGTACATTATTGAGACAAGACAACCTTTCATCATTGTTTAACAGATGTATTTGATTCCAAATTCCAAAAATATGCAAAAACACGTCAAACTTATTTTTAAGGGGGACATTTTGTAGGCTGGTTTTCATTTAAATTACATCAACCCTCTAGCGGGGGTGGACATAATCTCTAAAAATTTAAATGGAAATGGGGGTTGAGTGATACCTCATTTTAAAGGTCGTTTAACCCGCTTTTCAAAAATGCTAATTTCTTGTCCTTTATTTTTTACACTTTTGAAGAAATCAAGTCAAACCATGAACATACAAGTATCAAGTGTTTTGCAATAAAACATTAAAAAACTAATAAAAAGTAACTTATTTTATAAAATTTTCGAAATGTTGTCCATTATTTTCTAAACAGTGATAAAGTCTACTCTCAAACTCCTCTCTAACATTTCGAAACACTTCTGCCTGAAGTTCTCTACATGTAGCTGTTATTCTTCTCTTTAAATCTTGCAAATCTCGAGGCGGTGTTTTATAAACAATCGATTTTAGATGCCCCCATAGGAATAAATCTAAAGGCGATAAGTCGGGTGATCGTGGTGGCCATTCTATTGCTCCTCTTCGACCAATCCATCTGCCAGTAAATCTATCATTTAGCCACTGTCTAACTGGAAGATAGTAGTGTGGTGGAGCTCCATCTTGTTGGAAGTGTAGAAGATCTTCTTGCAAAACCATGTTACCAGCCGCGTCAATTTGATTTTCCAAAGTAGTTGTTATTAAGGGGTCTATTATTTCTGTAAGCAAATTTAAGTAGAGCTCACCAGTTAGATTTCCTTCAATGAAGGCAGGTCCAATAATAGTATTCCCCAGGATACCAGCCCAATCGTTAACTTTTTCTGGATACTGTGTGTGACCTTCCCTAAAAAGTCGCGGATTTTCATCGCTCCAGTAGCGACAATTTTGCTTGTTAACATGCCCATTAAGAAAAAAAGTACACTCATCAGTAAAGCAAATATTGTGCAAGATATTTTGGTTTTCATTTATAAAATCCGTCATTGTTTCACAAAATTCAATCCTTCTGTCGAAATCGTCGTCAAAAAGCTGTTGTAGAATTTGCATTTTATAGGGGTGAAACTTATTTAACTTTAGTGCTTTCCTTACTGTTTCGTGAGACATTCCTACTTGACGTGCCACAATACGAAGTGATGTGGAGGGATTTGCAGTAAAGGTGCCTAATACTTCTATTTGTGCTGCTTCATCCAAGACACGGCTAATATTTCTTTTTTTGTTAGCAACGGAACCAGTTTCACTAAACTTAGCGACTAATTGTAGAACATGCTTATGATTTAAATTACTATTCGGATACCTTTCATTAAACATTCTTGACGTTCTTCTTGCGCATCTTCCACATTCCCCATAAATAAGAATAATTTCAATTCTTTGTTGAAGAGTAAACACCATTTTTAAAAATAATGTAATAAAATCGCAACTTTTACCTCGCAAAACTAATTTTACAATAAAGTAATTTTGGCTAAAATAAATGGAGTGACAAGTAAAGAAAAATTTGATAAGAATGTCAAGAATGCTTAAACCAAGGCTTTTTTTTCTACGTTAAACTACCTGTACGACTATCACAAGTACTAGTTCAGGTAAATCACATTCTTTCCAATAATAATGTTTAACTGAATAGTATGCGTCTTTATTATTTCGTTGGATATTAGAAGTAAAAATAGTTTAAAAATTTACCGTTATGTAATACCTCAATTTTATTTATTTTAATTCATTAAAGCAATATCACAAAGTGTTTTTGATATCTAAACTTCTTTACAGTTTTCACCAAATATCTCGCGAACTGCTAAAAAGAAAAGGCAAGAATTTAGCATTTAAAATTTTATAAAATAAGTTACTTTTTATTAGCTTTTTAATGTTTTATTGCAAAATACTTGATACTTGTATGTTCATGGTTTGACTTGATTTCTTCAAAAGTATTAAAAATAAAGGACAAGAAATTAGCATTTTTGAAAAGCGGGTTAAACGACCTTTAAAATGAGGTATCACTCAACCCCAATTTCCATTTAAATTTTTAGAGGTTATGTCCACCCCCGCTAGAGGGTTGATGTAATTTAATTGAAAACCAGCCTACAAAATGTCCCCCTTAAAAATAAGTTTGACGTGTTTTTGCATATATTTGGAATTTCTATAGGGGCCGAAATATAGAGGGTGGTACGTTTTCAAAATGACACCCTGTATACAGACCAATAGTACACAAACCTTTTGAGATAAGAGCAACAGTGAAATTATAACGGTATAGCTATATCATTTTTAGATTAATTTGTTACTATACCAACAATCATTTAAATTTAAATAATAAGGTGTAGCCACCACACGACTTTCTTATAACGTATGAGCGTTTGAAATTATACACAAGTTGTTCTAAATTGTTTTAAACTCTTTTATCTTAGAAAGATAAACCTGTAAGTGTGTTACTTCAAGTCCAAATTTATATTTTTTATATACAAAAAAAGTTTAAAACCCTATTCTAAGTACTTTTATTCTCTTAATATATCTCTGTAGAATGCATATTTCGCGATATATTTGAAAAGAAGTGCTGCTCACTAAGACTAAAAGTGTTACTTCCGGGCGAATTTTAAAATTTCATTTACATAAAAATATTTCAAATTCACCTCTAAATACTTTTGTACTCTTGATAAATATGTATAGAATGCATAATTTACGTCATATTTGTAAAAAATTGCTATTCGATAAGAGGAAAATGTTACTTCTGGTTCGAATTGTGAATTTTTTTTCATACAGAAGGTATAGAAAACTAAGTTGTAAATAGGTACCTTCATACTCGTAATGCACCTGTCTAAAAAGCATCACTTGCGAGATATTAGCAAAAAACTGATTTTGGAAAACAGTAATAGACCTCTTCCTCCTTCGGGAGGAATTTCGAAAATATTTTTGAAGTGTAAACTTGTTTAGGAGCTTTGCGCTGATTGTAGGCACTGAACAAGACAGACTGCAACGCTCGGATATGTGTAACGCTCGTTCGGGTAAAGTCGGCTAAGGGAACAAGATAAATAAATATATCATATAGAGGTATTTAATTTCAATTAAATTGAAATTTAAATGAATAAATACATTCATGTTCCAGAACAGATTCGATCCCGAGCCGCACGGGTATGAAGACGACACGTTATCATCAGACCAAGCGCGGGACCGTAAGCGAATATTTATATCGTCTATTTATACATACACAAACGTCCGAACGTGCGAATATGTTTTATTTAATACGTTACTGAATATTATACGCGTGTATTTCGTATTATTGAAAATTGACGTATGAAAGTGAAATTTTAGATACGGCGATGTCTTAGGTCGCCGATCACCAATCCATAGTCAAAATGTCAAAAAAAACGAAATGGCGGAAGAGTTTTATGAAAATTGACGTATGAATGTGAAATTCTAGATACGTCTTAGGTCGCCGATCACAAATCCAAAGTCAAAATGTCAAAAAAAAAACAAAATGGCGGACGAGTTTTTTGAAAATTGACGTTTCGATGTGAAATTTTAGATACGGGGGTTTTGGGGATCGCCGATCACGATTCCAAAGTCAAAATGTCAAAAAAAAAAATGGCGGAAGATTTTTTTTAAAATTGACGTATGAATGTGAAATTTTAGATACGGGGGTGTCTTAGGTCGCCGATTACGATTCCAAAGTCAAAATGTCAAAAACAAACAAAATGGCGGACGAGTTTTTTGAAAATTGACGTATGGATGTGAAATTTTAGATACGGGGGTTTTGGGGGTCGCCGATCACAATTCCAAAGCCAAAATGTCAAAAAATCAAAATGGCGGAAGAATTTTTTGAAAATTGACGTATGAATGTGAAATTTTAGATACGGGGGTGTCTTAGGTCGCCGATCACGAATCTAAAGTCAAAATGTCATAAAAAACAAAATGGCGGACGAGTTTTTTGAAAATTGACGTATGAATGTGAAGTTTTTGATACGGGGGTGTTTTGATCGCCAATCACGAATCCAAAGTCAAAATGTCAAAAAAAAACAAAAGGGCGGAAAGATTTTTTGAAAATTGACGTGTGAATGTGAAATTTTAGATACGGGGATGGTTGAGGTTTACGTTTTATTTATACGTTACTGAATATTATACGCGTGTGTACATGTGTAAATGTAATAAATGTGCGAATACGTTTTATTTAGTACGTTACTGAATATTATACGCGTGTATTTCGTATTATTAACCTCGGTTTTACACACACTCATTCTTCTTGTTTAATAAAATTCTTCTTAAATTTAATTTCGAGTACATTTGAATTTTTTACAAATTTGGTTTAAACGATTTTTCACTGAAGTAAACTACTACTTCCGGTCTGCCAATTTTTTTGAAAATCTAATCAGATCTCAAGAGGGAAATTATTCTAGTAAATAACAAATTTGGAATTGATAGCTATAGTGGTATGACGCGGTCACACACAGAGAGAGGGAGAACGAGAGAGAGACTTTTTAAAAACCAATTTTTGGTATCAGATAACTTCAAAACGTGATCATCTGCAAAAATCTCTACTTCGAAAATTTTCATCATTACAATACTTCCTTATACTACGTATAAGAAAGTAAAAATTACGAATTGATTTTTGAATAAATCCCACCTTATTATTTAATTAAACATTACGTGCGTCATAAACAAAAAAAATTAAATTTCTTACAAAGTTATGTTATCTACAATATTAAAAATGATGAAAATATGCTCTTATGGTAATAAAATTAGCAGCAATGAGTAAACAAGGAAATGCAATTATAACGTCGCAATTTAATAATATTAATATCGAACGCAAAAACTTTCTAATAGCATCATTATCATGAGCGATCTACATCACCCGCTATATTTGACACACATATTTTCGCCTGACACATTTCATAATATGAAACTGTTTTGAAACTCGATAAGGCAGTAGCGTTAGCGCCAGAAGCAAGCCGGATAAATATTATGTATGTGTACGAAGGAAAAGTGTAATCGACTCAGCAGATTGTTAATAAAAGGATGTGAACTGTAGAGGGCACACTGGAGCATAACCAACATTGCTTCATTAGCGCGACGATTTTTTGGGTTATAACGTTACCGAGACGGGATGGGACAGACTTTGGGTTATCATTCTTGATGGTGCCGTAGGTGCAGGAAATTATTAAGGGTTAATATTTGAGGGCTTGGTGTGAACTTCTCGGAAAATACGAAAGTAAAGTTAATTGGCTCAGCGCTGATGGTGATATCTACTTTTAGATACAATGCATAAAATTCCAGAAATTACGAATTAAATGGAAATGTTACTTTTATGTTTAAGAAGAATTGTAATGTAATGGAAACATTTACACTTCAAACAAAATATACGATTTTATAATAGTTTTAATTAATTTACGCATTTTGTATATGTAATCGGCCAAGATACCTGTCTCACAACTTAAATTTCGGGTACGAAAATGTGCCCTATAGAAATATTGTTAATTTTGCAGTTTATGATAATTAATATCTCTGGTTCTGACAAAGAAAAAACAGCAATTCTTGGTGTTAATTAAGTGTGATTCTAACAAATAAATATATACTTACACTTTGTTCATGTTTTACAATATCGAATTATCTGTATCTCTTTTCACTATAAGTTAGTTAGTTGCTGGTACTCAGATAATTATCAAACAACTCTATTTCAGTGTCAGTTGATGTCTCTTTAGTTAATATTAAAACAATTCCTATTATTTGTAGTTTCTTCCTTATTTTTTCGATAGCATCGAGAAAGAAGAAATTAAAGCTCAAGATACCAATAATAATAGTCAGAACTTCTTGTGCCTTTTATAAGTAAATTGTAGAACACGTTCTGACAATACCTAGTTAGCTTGTGTTCTTTTATTAATCAGATATTCGAAGGTTATAAAATCCAAACTGCAAAACATTTATATACCCATCAGTAAAATCTCAACCACCATTAATAGCAAGGCATAATTATGTGAAATATAAGTTTCTTGTACATAATCTTACTCTTTGCAAATTATTTTCAAATAATCTTGCAAACAGTTCCGGTTCAACTTAGCGATAGACTCGCATCGCCATCTGGTTACCGTCACAAATTAATACCTATCATTAATACAAAATATTATGAATTAATATCTGCTTTATCAATTCCTATTTCCCCGTCCTGCCACATCTTTATTTCTTGTTTTGGCATAAGTGATGGTGTTAGCTCAAGTTTCAAGTATGCTAGCCCAGTAAACAGAATAGTAGCCATTAAATAAAATATAGATATAGAACAGTTATATTAAATAACTTTATTTGTAATATTCAATTTTTACCTGGCTTTCATGTAATAGTATTTTACTAGCTGCAGCTTTTTATCCTGAAATATTAATGTCCCATTGTTTACATTTTCATTCATACATATTTGATTTACATTTGTCAATGTATTCTAAATGACAACCAGTTGTCATATTGTTATTACTTTTGCTCATCATTTACCACTACTACCAAGAAGATATTCATTTTTTCAATACATTTGTATATTTGGCAAAGAATTTTAATATATTTATTAACTGCCTGGGTGAAATTAGGCATTACACAGTATTAAGTAAGTGCACTATTGTTTAACACTTGGACATTTTTGGATTTACATTTTAAGGTAATACTATGTTTTTTAATGAACACATATTTAGTGCTTTAACATACACCTTCCTCGTTATTCTGCACTGACGAAACCAAACAAGGTAGAAACATTATGTCTGTAGCTACAATCACATCTTAACACATACATAGTTGCGTCGTTTATTCTTTGTGTATTTTCTATCAAATGTACATGTCTAGGTGAACCTAAACCGTTTGATCGGACTGCATAAGTAATACCGGTTGTCCTATGCTTAATTGCTTACATTTTTATTTATACACGACTGGCTTTACATTCTATATTATCATAATACCAACAGCTCTACTCGTAATTCTTTTAATTACATAGTTGCACCGTTATTGTTTATATAATTGCATTAATTGAACAGTTTAAGGTAGACCTAAACCATTTAATGAAATGTATAAATAATACCGATTGTCCTATGCTTATTGTTTACATTTTCATTCATACATATTTGATTAACATTCTACCAGTGGCGGCCCGTGATTTTTTGGGACGGGAGGGCACCGGGGGGGGGGGTCTGAGTGTTTAATATCAAAAATTAAATACAAACAAAAAGATAAACTCAATATGTTATTTAATTAACTTGTTTGAAAATAAAATCCATTCGCAGTTCCTTACGATTAGTAAAATGATTAATAACTAATTCATTGAAGTTTGGTGTTGATGTCAGTAATTGTTTTTCAATGGAACACATTGCTGAGGCACATAGTCTGCTTTCCTGCATGGTATTTCTAGAAAATGTTTTTATTCTCTCCAAAGTTGAAAAACAATATTGCAATATTCTTATTTTTATTAACTACATTAAATTTAACAACAGTTGCTATTTCTTTTAATAAATATCTGCCACAAAGCCCTAGAAAATATTGTAAATTCTCCTGTGTAGGATAGGATTTCATTTTAGATTTAGTAGCTACAACTCGATGCTGTTTTAGGCCTGTATGACACGATGCTAAATTTTACAGAAAATTTCCATGTAAATTATTACGAAAATTTTCTGCTTTAATTTAGCATACAATTTTGATATTATTGCCTTACTCCTGTATGACACATATGCATTATTACATATCAAATTTAGTATGATGTAGTGACGTAATTTTAGTGTTATCGTAATTGAAAGGTTGATTGCTCTTCGAGAAATTAGTTTTAAATTCTTTGATTCATTAGGATACACAGTTAACCTTTATAATCATCTTCTCCTGCACCACTTTTTTGAGACTCCTTATATTTTCTATGTTCATTTAAGAAATTACTTCTTAGACCATGAAATTTAGCTTTAATATCTGATATAGACACTCCTGGTTTTATTTTTGTCACTATATTTTTAATTGCCTCTATTGCTGTGGCACAAGCATGTTTGTTTTTATACCTTGCATCTTTAACTGCATATAAGCAAGGATATTTTTTATATTCCTCTATTAACACAGACACCTGCACACGTGACCAGGACATCTTTTAATTTATGCAATAAGAACTTAAAAAACACTATGACCATTCCAATTTACCAATTTAGCATCGTCTCATACAGGCCTTAGAGATTTTCTGTCTTTCCTTTCTGGGTGTATGGGCAGAGAGATTTTTTCCTGTTTGAACCCCAACATCACATGTAGCAGGAATTTCCATAACTGCTAAAATACAATAAAAAAATTATACATTTCATTAAATACAAATTAATTGTGTGTGTGTAACTGAAAAGTTCTAAGTAGGTTATATACATATGTGTTGAATTTTTGTTCAAAAATGACTTCGAATTCTTTAGTTAAACAACTAAACGTATTTTATGTTTTACTCATAATATAATTTTGTATTGTAAATATTAATTGTCATACCTATAGGTGGTTCACTTTCTGCTACATTTTGGGATCCAAGATCACTTGTGCTAGGAACATTCATAGTTTCCACATTCTAAAATACATTTTGAAATGAGCATGCTTTTAAAATTTCAAATAATACTTAGTTCTTATAAAATAATATTTTATAATAAACATTTACCTGTAGATAGTTCCTTAACCGGTGAGGTTTGAATTGATTTCTTTTTCAATATGGTCATGGCTGTGAGAGATAACGATGTTCTCTAAAATTCTTATTTTCGAAGGAGGTTCCTTCACTAATATAAAAAGATAAAAACCACATTAGAAGTATTTATTTTCATGCTTCATCTTTAATAAAAAATTTAATTATAAGTGCAAACCTTATCAAAACATATTTAACAATAATAAATAAGATCATATATTTTTTGTAGATAGTAAATAAGTTTACAAATTTAAATTACGAAATATCTTATTAGAGAAATTAAAGTAAAACGTTATCATCATGTACAGATTTTTTGGAATATTACAAATTATAAAGTCATGTTATATTTATTCTACTTCAATGATGATGTATGAAGTTATATATTTTAAAATTACAATGCAACGGTATTGCAACTTAATATAGACACAAATTTTCGAATATATAAAAGACAAATGCTAACAAATAATTTTGGAAATATTTTAATTTTATGACAGTTTATATTAAAAACACTTTTATGAAAAATAACCTACCCGTGTGAAATTTTGCATCAAAAGCTGTTTCTTTCTGGTGTTTCCATGCAGAGTGAGAGAAATAATTCGGGAATTGCATTGGATTCCTTATATCATTTAAACACATGTGTGATTCAAAGTGTTTACCACACACAAATGTTGTTTGCCATAATTTTGACAAATCTTTACTTAGGTCATTCCAGTTACAGCTGGTGATCCACTGTAAGACACTACAAAAAAGATGAATTATTACAAATTAACTGTTACTGAATAGCTATAACTTACCGGATATTCTTCTTTAAGAAACGAAAAGAAACTAGAATATATTTTGTTGCTGAACATTTTTACAAGTGAAAATACAACATCTACATACGCCAGATTTCTTCTTTCGTACAGTTTCCATTATTTATATCAACAACAATTTAACTGGCACCTTTACTTATTATTCTTTCGTAAATTATAAGTTAAACTTAAACAGGTTATATTTATACAACAACAAAACGCCATTTTGAAATGTGCGCTTGTTCGATTTTGCGCACAATTATCGGAATTATGCAAGTGAGGCTTTTGTCACTTCTGTTATTCTGTGATATTATATACTACATTGCCAGTCGGCATCACAGTCTAGTGCCCTGTCGTGACATATACCGCTCTCGCCCCGCACCACTTTTTATACGCACGAGTTCTAGTACAAACGGAGCAGTGGCGCAAGATGCCCCGGAGCCTACGTCAGACTATGATTTTTAAACGCGCTGAAGAGACGTACTGTTACTTCCGAAAAAATACCCAAGCAGCGAAATCACAATTTTAGAGAAGGATAAAAATATATATCTACTAATGTAGGACAAGTGTGCATATACTGGTTTTGCTGCTAGGGATATTATTTGTTATCAAACAAATCAGAAAAATTACATACAAATTAGGGATTTAAATTTATCTGTTAAAAGAAGTTTATCATGGGGGGCAGTGCCCCGTTGCCCTCCCTGCAGCAGCCGCCACTGCATTCTACATTTGTCAATGTATTCTAAATGACAACCAGTTGTCACATTGTTATTACTTTTGCTCATCATTTGCCACTACTACCAAGAAGATATTCATTTTTTTATTACATGTATATAGAGACATTTATAAATCAAATAAGAATATCATGAAGGATATATTTAATAAAATAAATAATACTAGTTGAAAGTTTTTCTTCAATATAATCGCTCTCGAGGTAAATGTCTTTCTAACAATTATACTGTGCTCAGAAGGACCGAACATATACGTTCGCCAATCTCTTTCACTTCGCTGAAAATGCTTAGGCTATTAGCGAAAAACTTTTGGCAAGTTATCGTTGTTTCCTCTCGCGACCGATTATCACACTAGGATCTTTTCTGTGCTTTCAAAACGACGGTCTCGAATTAGTAGAAATCGCCTACGGCCTTAAAAGGAATCCGGAACAAATTGGGGCGCAGATATTGTCGTCTCGAGTTTCCTCTCAATATTAAGATAGAATCGTGAAATATTATCGAAAAATGAAATATCGAAGTAAGGGAAAGCAAATTTACAATAAATGTTTCATGGCATGCTTGCCGATTTTTCAAACGATGAAGACGAAATTTTAGGGTTATGTTATCATTAAACTCTTGTGATTTTAAAATCGTAGGTATATGTTCTACTTTAATATATGGATTCAACAAATATATAAATAAATTAGAGTTGATCAAACTCAGATATTAACAATACTAATTTTGAAGAAACAAGATGATATTCTAAAATAGTTTTCATATAAATTAGATAAGAAGAGTATCAGTTATAGCTTTAGAACAACTATAGATTTCTTCCAAACTGATAAAATCAATAAAAATTACACATACTGTAGTCCAATGCTACACATATTATTCCATTAACAGGAACTTACACTTTCTTGGTTATGCCATACTATGGAAAACAATTAAGTTAGAAATATATACCAGCTAGGTGATATAAATTCTCGGCCTGATAGGCTTTTACAAGTTCAAACGTGTTTAAACTTCGTCACGTCATGCATGCACATACGCGAGGTGTACACTATAAATATGACGGTTCGAAGCTTAGTAGTTTTTAGTAACCTACCTAAAGGACCTAGTTTTATGGACGGCAGTGAGTTGCAAGCAGTTGTTATAGAACATTTAAACGGAAATTTTTATTACAAGGGTATCGAATTATTAATTAATCGTTGTAATAAATGTATAGAAATTAGGGGAGATTACATTGAAAAATAAAAATTCATATATTGTTCCAAGTTTCTTTTTTATATATCAAGCCGAGGATTTATGGCCCCTACCTCGTATGTGTATGCCTAACTAACACCTCTTAGTTTACACTTTTAAGTTTGATTTACAGCATTCTGCATTATAATACCTTTGATACATAAATCAGTATTATTTGTGTGGTGAGATTAGATGCTGTCTATGATGAATTTGGATATTCTCATCTGTCAACATAAATGATATGCTGCTGTCATACTAATAATTTTTTTACATTTTCTCTTTAATTACACAATTTTCATCGATATAATTTTTATAGTGGAATTAAATGCTCTCCAAGATAGAGCTGGATCTTTTTATGAAACTACATAGATAATAGCGGCGTTCTTTGCTTAAATGTATACAATTTCATATATTTCTCCTTTTTATCTTTCTATATGTTTGTTATTAAACCCACAGGTCGGCATTATGCTTTGTAAGGTTGTTGGATGTCGTTTTTGATGAATCAAGAATCTTCCAATGACTTTACTTAATTGACTTACTGTCATAATGGTCATTCTTCTTACTAATTACTTTATACGTGTATAATAATATAATAAAAAAATAATGTGTCAGAAACACGTGCCAGAAACACGTGCCAGAAACACGTGCCAGAAACACGTGCCAGAAACACGTGCCAGAAACACGTGCCTACGTTTGTTCTACAGCTAAATTTACCTGATATTTTTCTCCTTCTTGTATTTTATATATTCGCAATAATTCCTTTTTTTTATCTTTCCTGGGTCTCGGATGGCACGCAGGTTGACATTGTCTTCCTCGTGGCGATGTTAATTGTAGTCTTCAAAGCTGAAGCTACAATTGGTAGTCTGTTGGTCTTCCGTGTAGCTTACATTTCCAAGGTTATCCCACTACGCTGTACTGTAACAAAAAAGTATTAAAGACAAAAATAAATAAAAGTGGAAGTGTATATATTTCAATCTTTACAAAACCGGGTTGAGATGTTTCAAATTTGAAGATAAACTTAAGTTCTCTAATCTCTAGAACAAGTCGTAAATATCTTTATTAACTGAGTAAAATCTATTTTATCGCCAACCGTCAGTAAAGTGATGCGTTACCATAGCGTTTTACGGAGGTAAAGAAACACTTTAACGTACTGTACAATAAAGTACTTTACCTGCCGCTAATATCTGTCAGCGTAGCCATAACTGATGACTTCAAAGATAAATCGTTTGTCACTGTCATAAACTGTCATAGGTTATTATATCTTTATTTCTTAAATTAACAATTTTCACGGTTGGCGATAAAATTTTGTATGCACCACTTTAGTAAAGTACCTTTACCGAACTCGTCTGTTACTCGCCGCGCTCGCTTGGCTCGTAAATCAGACTCGTTCGATAAAGTATCACTTTACTGACTTGTTACATAAATAACTATTATTTGTTACTACCTGACCGGGCGTTGTTCTGCTCTTTCCGATTAGTAGCGCTGTAATATATACAGCATGTGTCAGTTTTCATTAGCCATAGGCGATTAATTCATGCAATACGTGACAACATGGCACCCCTACTTTCCTCTCCAATGCGAGCGCAACCGATACAAGCTCAAGTTATAGCAGTAACTGTTGGACCATTGACTTGGGTGTTTGTAATGCGTTCAGAAATAATATTTACGCGTTGCAAGGATTTGTTTTTCTTTTTCCTTTCAGTAAATGCAGAGAATTATTAAGCTGCGTTCACGCTGCATGACGCAAACAAAAGCGTAATTCTAATAAAATAAAAATAATGTAAACAAAAAAGGATTATGAAAATAATAATAAACTAGTAGATCAGGAGATCGCAGCGGCCATTTGATGTTTCCCGTTTCAGTAATAAGACGGCTTTTATGGCAGACTAGATCGCAACGTGTTCGCAGCTAAAGATGGAATGTAAAATCTGGTGGGGAGATCGGAGAAAATCGTTGTAATGCCGATTGTTGCCGGGATTGGTGACGGGGGTGACACACGTTGCCACGTATTATTTGTATACATATAAATCGCACGTAAACATTGAATCCCTATACCTAATGAAAATTGACACATACGGTATACTGTATGACAAAAAAAGGAATCACTTTGTAAACGTATTTATTTTTTTACCAAATTTTGTTCAGATATTTAAAGTGTTGAGAATAACAAACGATTAAATTTTCATTGCAAAAATGGCACTTGTTATAATGAACATTCAATAATGAGTTGATGCCCCACGTAACCGAATACATTCTGCTACTCCCCTGGGCATGCTTCGAATTAGTTGTCTATGGACTCCTGTGGGAAGCTCATTCCAAGCAAATTGTAGGGCATCAAGAAGCTGTTGTATGTTCATAGGAGGGTTATGTTACATACCAAGCCTGCGACCCATCATGTTCCCAGACATGTTCTATGGGCAACAGATCTGGCGATCGTGCAGGCCAATGAAGAATATTGATGCTGGCCTCTTGTAGGAATCGTAATTGCTGTTAGATGAGGCCGGGCATTGTCTTGCTGGGATGTGGCATTATTTAGCTCTCGGATATATGGTGAAGCAATTGGTTCCAGAATTTCGTTAATAATAATTAATAAACAGAACAAAATCGAATTCTTTCGTTGGAGATCGGTAAAAAACGTCATAAGCTTTATTGTTTTTTATCTGTTCTTTTTATCATTCATTACTTACAGTAGACCATCTTCATACGATAGTATTCTTCTCTCATAATCATCAGTTCTAGAAGTGTCTATTCCAATGTCTTCATCATCACGATTTTGACTTTCGTTCTCTAAATTATTGGGCAAAATATGATCTGGATTATCGTCTGCTGTATACAAATTGGAGCCAATATTTATAAATTCCTGTACATCATTACTTCCCATTAGCGTATACATTTGAGCCACTTTAGATAAAGAAATTTCGTCTTCAGGATCAAATTGATCACCTTCAAACCTTTCATTTACTCCTTAAAATCATATTTTCTTGAAACAATTCTTAATTGTATCAGATGAGACATCATCCCATGCTTTTTTTAATAAAATAAATCGCATCTAATACGCTAATAGAATTGGTTAAATTATGTCCCGAATCAGAACTCTCAAACTGCGATAAAATGTGTTTTAATATTAAATGTCGGTACCAAGTTTTGATCAATTTTATAATACCTTGATATATCGGTTGGCATTAAGTTGTACTATTTGGCGGTAAGAAAACGCATTTAACCTTTTGCAACTGTACGTCCTTAGGATGGGCAGCTACATTGTCCAAAAATAATAAAACTTTTCTGTTTTGATCGATCATTTTCCGATCAAATTCACGCAACAACTCTGTCATAATAGAATTAGTCATCCAATGCTTGTTATTAGAATACCACTGGACTGGAAGAAGAGCAAAGGAAAGATTTTTAAATGAGCGAGGACGTGCTTATTTTCCAATAACCAACAGTTTTTCTTTCTGCTCTGCCATATTCAAACTGTGCATTATAGTTAATCTTTCTTTCGATAACCTGCCGCCCACATATTTTTCGTCTTTTAATGCCATCATCTTTATTGGTAGTGCCCGAAAAAATAACCCTGTTTCGTCCAAATTATAAATATCGCAGGGTTTGTACCCTTTATTTATTAAGGGCAGCCTGTTTTAGCATCTCAAATTTTTCTTTCCCTAAAAACTTTATTCGAACTATTTCGTACATTTTTTAACAAAAATTTACAACATCGATCCAGCCATTCTCAAGTGATGCTTACCAGTGAAGAGCATTTAATTTTTATTTATATAGATTACATCATCAAATACTCCGCATAGCATATTTTTAATATTAATCACACAAATACACCCTTATAAATACATTCATACATCTCAACTTACCTCAAGGTACTTACACTTCAAAGTATTTTTCATTTACTTATTATCTAATATCACAATGGTTCTCTTTCCGTTCCTTTCATCATCACTTTCACGAATTATAAACAACATAATAATCATTGTCGCGGTTAAAGCAACTTCTTTTCGTCTATTGAAACGGGCCCCCCATCCAATGTTTCACACCGTTCATAAATAGAAAATACACGCGATGCCGAGGAGCAAAGCCTGAGATAAAGTACGCCACATTTGGTAAACTCGAAACTCCATTAATCACGATGTCTTTACTACAGATGTCGCTATACATAACACTTCGCCCTAAGCGATTGATTACATTTCCTAGCTGTGTTGGATTGGGATGGGTTGAGTTGGCAAGCAACTAAATCCAATATGAGATGCCGCCAAAATAATATAGGTTATGTCTATCATTCTAACGCGCGAGTATATCGCTTCTTCCCGTTATTCTTTTATGTGCACCTACTCATAAAATATCCATGATGGTCTTGCGCCATTTATAATACCGGGGATGTGCTTTCGTAGAGGGTGGCTGACACCTCACGTAAATAATGCATGATCAATTTTGTATTTTTTACGATGAAATATGGCGAGGCTATCCATTGTTTTATGTCACATTTTCTCTTGGAGAGTACAAAGCGTAATAGAATATACATAATGTGTTTGAAACATTAACTGCTATAACAAACAGTTTACCTACTATTTCCTATTCTTCTAAACACATCTAACAGAAAAAAATACACACTAAAATAATTAAAATAAATGAAAAGAATACAAGTAATAGAAACTTAAATTTGAACATGTTCTATTAGTAAAAACATTAGTAAGTATGTAATTAGTAGGGGGCGGACATGAGCGGTTGATAACTTATCACCCATGGGCGCACTATTAAAATGTTGTATTTTTAAAGAGGTTTTAATTTTATTTATATAATTGGATAACAAGTGGGTGGTGATCTATAAAATACAAAATACTTTATTATTTGTTCAGTAAAGGAGTATTAATATACACTAGCAATACTTTCTCCTTGTAGATAGAAAACGTCCTTTCTACATCGCAACTGGTTATAGGTGCGTACAGGAAGTATTCTTTTATTTCAGCGTATTTAGCAGTTTGATTTTGTGTCATTGTCCCCATACACAATTGCCGTAATGTTTTTAAATCTGGATTTCTATTAAAAACTGCGTCTAGCTTTTGCCGAAGGCCACATCCGAAGTCACTTGGAATACTTTTGAAATTATTAATAGCCACATCTAATATGGTTAATCCATTTAGTTTGAGATTTCGATTTTCAAAATATGTGATTAGTTTAGGCAAATTTCCGGATCGGTGTCTCTGACATATTCACAGATTCTGTGGAGAGCATGTGCTACACAAGTAATATGCAGCATATAAGGATATGTTTCCTGTTTTTAACATATATGCACTTTCACTCACAAATAAAAGTATTTTTTCCTTGTACCTGTCGTCCGAATGAAGCGTTTTGTGCAAAATGCTCGTCAATGGCTTTTGCAATTGTTTCTGCATCAACTGTTTTTAAAATATTAGATGCTATTACATATAATAATAAATATAACACTTAATAACTATTCTACTAATTGAGTTAGCAGACGGTTCTTGGTGGAACATTTTATTAATAACTATTTTAAATAAAATAAAAATAAAATAAAACTCTTGAAAACTTTCCACAATTTTTATTTAGTCTTTGCGGCATATGTTTCGGTACTGTTCATACCATTGTCGAGCATCGAGCGGAAACTAACAGGTCAGTTTGTGTAGGGTTGTTATATATGTCGTGTTTATTGTCTCTTTTTACATAAGTGTCTATTATGGGTGTATGTGTGTTTGAAAAGTCTTTATGTGTGTTCGTTACTTTCTCTTTTCCTTGAATTGATTTTTTGATTTCTAATATTTCTAACAGATTTAATTTCGGTCCCTTGTTTACATTATGTATAAGTTTACAACTATCTATATCGAGAAAATGGAGATTATCTATACAATGTTCGGCAAGGCCTGTATTTCTAATATTATGCAATATTGATCTTTTATGTTCTTTTAATCTAGTTTCGATCTTTCTGCCACTTTGTCCGATATAGATAGCTTTACAGTCTGTGCAACTAATTTTGTATACACCTGATTACCGATAAATCAGGTGTATACAAGTTTAGTTCTTTCCTTGTTATTGACTAACATAGCACCTAAATTGTTTTTATTTATGTTGACTGTTTTGATACCTATTTTCTTAAATATTCTGTTAATTTTATAATTAATATGTGGAATGTATTGTATAATGTGCCATTTGGTGTTGTCTTTTTCTATTATTTTAGGATAAAAGTGTATTTTGAGTTTTTCTCTTTGTTTGTGTTTAATAATATCATCTACTATTTTCTCTTTAAATCCATTATTTCTAGCTATGGTTTTAATTATGCATAATTCTGTGTTGAAATCTTCTTCACTTAGCGGTAAGTTAATTAGTCTGTAAGCGAAACTATGTAGAGCTGCTGTTTTTGTGCGCCAAGATTGTTTGGAATTAGCTGGTATGATTGTATCGGTGTAGGTTTTCTGTATATGTTGAATTTTAACTTTTTGTCGTCTTTTTTGATAGTTAAATCTAGAAGGTTTAATTTTGTTTCTTTTTCTATTTCTATAGTAAATTGGATCTTTTATGAATAGTGTTGAGATAAGTTAGGAAGTCGCGTGCCTGTCTTTCAGTACCTGACCATATACAGAAAATGTCATCTACATACCTGACCCAATGTTTTATTTGTTTAATGTATTTAGTATTACTCTTAAACAGCTTTTCTTCATAGTCTGCCATAAATATTTCAGCTAGAAGAGGGCTTAGTGGACTTCCCGATATAGATAGTTGTAAACTTATACATAATGTAAACAAGGGGCCGAAATTAAATCTGTTAGAAATATTAGAAATTAAAAAATCAATTCAAGGAAAAGAGAAAGTAACGAACACAGATAAAGACTTTTCAAACACACATACACCCATAATAGACACTTATGTAAAAAGAGACAATAAACACGACATATATAACAACCCTACACAAACTGACCTGTTAGTTTCCGCTCGATGCTCGACAATGGTATGAACAGTACCGAAACATATGTCGCAAAGACTAAATAAAAATTGTGGAAAGTTTTCAGGGGTTTTATTTTATTTTTATTTTATTTAAAATAGTTACTTAATAACTAAAAAATAAAACAACAGTATTTAGATTTTTATAATTTACTTGTAAATTATGAAATTGATTGGTTTGCCAATTTGTCGTCTCCAAATGTAAGTTAGCGTTTACAGAAAGTCTTTTATTCATGCAAGCAAAGTTATATAAATTATTTTTCTGTATTCTAAAAATAGTCCTTATTTACAGACTATCTTATAGACTATGTTACGTTTTAAATTCATTTCAATTCCTTTATGCTCATTTGATTTATTTATGTACCATCCGCTCAGGAATTCATATTTATTTATTAATTATCCGGCTATATTGGCCCTGTATAAGTGATGAGTGTGACTTATTTTAAAATTCAAATATGATTTCATTATTTTATTTGCCATCTCATATTCATTCATTGATTACCAATATGCTTGAACTTGAAGACATCTTCAAACATAGTAAATTTGTTTGTAACCTTCCCGAGTTTAAGTCTGAATCAGTGGCGGCTCGTGAGTTCAATAGCAGGTGAAGCAATGTCGGCAAAATCCATCTTCTTCCTCCCTTCTTAGAAAAATGCATTCTTTAATTTCCTTGTCGGCCTGCTTATCAATATACTCGGAAATGCAAAGAAAGCAAATCTTCACAATGTCCACGAAAGGGATAATTCTTGCTTCCCCAAGTAAAGTGTTGCGCGAATTGGCAACTGCATTAAACATCTATACATTAGACTTTAGCCGCTTAAAACCCACTGCACAATGCATATGCCCTGCAGATAATTCAAGTTTATCTATAGATCTATTGACATTAACAAAATCACCAATACCACTTTTATTCCACACTCCCGATTCTACACTAATAATGAAACAAGATAAATAAAATATTTTTTCAGATAATGACTATTGCACAACCAATCATATTGATTATACAACAATGTTTTAAATTTTCGCGCACACCCTTTGTCTTTCCATTTTGCTACTTTACTAACATCAAAATCTGGCAAAGGTTTTTCACATCTTCATGCCAGGACTAAAAAGGTATTTCTTATAAAACACGCACGGGATCGTACAGTTGTAATGACATATTACAAGACAATGCAAAACACGCATAGAGATAGAGATACATAACAGGCACAGACCAAACGTATGTCAGACGCAGATTGAACGAGTGAAGCACGTACTGAGTTGCTTCACTTTGGCGAGTTTGTCGTTTTGATTAATGGAGGAGTATTCCACTTTTGTTTAAAGTATGAGAGCTTTACAATATGAAAATATGAAAATATGAATATATTAGTAATAGTTTTTTATTGTAATATTAATATTATTAATATTGTTAGTATAGATAATACTATTAAAACGTATACATTGATCACTCAATGTATACGTTTTAGAAACGATGAAGTCCTGCTTTATAAGTAGAATTAATGAAAAGATGGTTGTAGAAAATATTAAAGAGTTAGTAAATAATAATTACAACCGCCATGTTTAGACATGCTGCAATTTCTTTATATACACTGTTCTGATGAAGACAATAAAGTGTCGAAACGTTAACTCTTCAATTATTACTTACCACCAATAATAATATATAAAAAAAAAGCCGCATTCCAAGAACAAAAAGAGAAAATATATATATATATATATATATATTTATATATATATATATAAATTAATATAACATTCATATGCAAAACAGTATTTTTTAAGTTTGAGACGTTGTATAATATCTAATGAGAACAGTATTTAGAACCTACAGAACATGTAACAAGATATATTAATGTATATGTATAACCGAAAATCATTCTGTAAGATAACAAAGAGATAAGAGTACATTTTTCGTAAGGCAACTTTTTCACACCCTTTCTTCCGTGCGTGTTTCGCCTCTTTCTCTTTGCGTTTAACGCCGGTGGGAGCATTTTCCACAGAGTCGTTTATATTTTCCACACCCTATTTTAAGTTACCTTCGTCAATCTATCTGACCGATCAGTACTTTTTCTTAATTCAACTTGCCACCTTCTTTGTCTCTGCCTTCTTCTTCTTCTTAAATGAAAGAAAACAAATCTTATTCTATTCTTTTCATTTACACTCTAGAGGAGTCTTATCTCACTTTACTTTGTTCTGTATTTATATATGTTAATGCTAAGTAATAGTATATTAAAATACAAGTTTCATAAGACACGATTTTTGCGCACGCGTTCAAGTTTAGAAAACGAGCCGCTAGGCGAGTTTTCTAAAGAACAAGTGCGCAAAATGTCTTATGAAACGTGTATTTTATACTATTTTTTCTATTTCGGTTATTAAAAGTTCAAAAAAGCTTAAAATAAGAGACATGTTTTGTTCGAATATTTTAGAAATTTTGCTTTTTTGAAGTTGGTTACTCTGATTTTTAAGTAGAACGTTTTAAATATTTGAATATCGGTGGTGCTATATGTAATTGTGTTTAAAATTCAGACTGATTTATACAATAAATTATTTCAAATTATCAACAAAAAGGACGAAGTAAATAACTGTACGCCCCCAGAGATTCGCAAAATAGCAGAAGACAATTTACAAAATCTTTCGTCCACAAACTCTCTACATATTTATCAAAACAAACTTTTATAACAGTTGTACTATTCAACATGGTAAGTAAATGTCAATAGTAGCATCCGAAAACTTGTCATCCAACTCTGCTTAACAATTTATATTGCTAATGAGTAAGTGAAATGTTAGCATGTGTGCTTTTTATTCTTTGTACAATTTTATTGCACATTTTTGTTACTTTAAAGGCTTATAGTGTGACATTTAAATACGATTTGGTTCCATTTTTTTTGTTACCAACTTCAAAAAACTAAAATTAGCGTGCGATAAAGTAATACTTTATGCAACCAAAACGGGTGTCGTAAAGTGAACTTTATAGCACCGGAATAGAAAAAATATTTTATATATCTACCAATTCAGAAGTCAGAATGTGTACTGTAAATTAATATTATAATGAACAATATATAATTATAAACACAAATATATGAGGGGAAATTTTTATACTATCTACTAGCCATGTCGAAAATAAGTGATGAACGTAAACTTTTGCGGTCAAGTTGTGATATTGTGATATTGTCATGTTTACTGACCAAATGTGGTTCGCAGCTTTCTTGTTTTTGTGTAGTCTCAACTAACAAAAACTGTAGTCTGGGCAATACATGATTTTCTTATACGTATGAGCATTTCAAACTTTTTATACAAAAGCTGTTCTAAAGTCTTTTATCTTCTTAATAAATGTGAACCTGTAAAAGTGTTATTTGCGGTCCGAATTTTCAAACTTTATTATACAAAAATTATTTCTAATACTTCTATAAATACTTTTATACTTACACACAATATATGCAAAAAGAAACTGCTATTCGATAAGACCAGAAGTATTACTGCCGGTCCGATTTTATTATTTTTTATACAAAAAATATCTTATTTTTTACACAAGTTATCAACTCAACAAATCACGTCCGCAAATTTATTATTTGGCGTAACCACACTTTCGACAATGTAACCATTGTCGATATATTATTTTAAAATATATGAAGAATCCCTACCGTGGCATCAGCCAGAATAAGGACCTTGAGCCCTATGTCCACGCTCGGTCTGTCATAAAGATTTCTTTGTACACCAATTTTCTTTGTTGATATGCATGAAAATGTCATGACAGTACGACACATGCTCCTATCTACTCACATATTTTAAAAGCAACTAAATTAGTTCCCGTTCATAAGGGTGGGGATAAATCATCTGTGGGAAATTACAGGCCGATTGCACTTACATCCTGTTTTTCAAAAATATTTGAATTTGCTTCCTGGATAGATTAAACGACTTTTTGGTTAAAAATAATATACTGAGCAACTACCAACATGGCTTCAGGAAAAGGCGTTCAACTACTACTGCCCTTAATGCTTTTTATAATTTTATTGTCACACATTATCTAGATGCAATGGATGCAAATATTTTACAAAATTAGATCTAAAATCAGCATTTTGGCAAATTAAACTTGAAGAACCGTCCAGAAAGTATTGTGCTTTCAATATAATGGCAAAACACATGCGTTTTGTTCTTGTCCATTTGGCATGTCCACTAGTAGCAGTGCCTTTACTAAATTTCTAAATAAAATTCTAAATAAACATGATGATGAATACTCGAGTTTCTATTATGACGATATATTAATTTTTTCTCATACACAAGAGGATCATATAGATCATATTAGTAAAATTTTAAGTACTTTGCAAAGAAAGGGTATGAAAATTAACTTAGTTATTCTAACTTAACGACTAAATTGTTAACATTATTAAAAAAGGAAACTAAGTGGAGATGGTCAGACGTCCACGAAACTGCTTTCACATCCTTGAAGGAATCTTTTGTAGAGGGTTTGATGTTCTATCACCCAGATTTCGACCTTCCATTCTTAGTTAGGACTGATGATTCCAAACTTGCGATTGCGGCTGAGTTGGTCCAAATTCAAAACGGTGTAGAAGTACCCATAACTTTCATATCTCGTGTTCTAAAGCCACATGAACAACGATATTCTATAACAGAATTAGAAGCATTATCAATCGTGCATTCAATTACTAAAATGCATTACTTCCTCATTGGGAATAAATTTCAGGTACAGAGTGGCCATATAGCTCTTACACACTTAATGACCAAGAGATTTACCAACGATAGAATTTATCGATGGACGTTACTCTTGAATCAATATGATTTTGAAATTGTATATAAAAAAAGGCAAAGAGATGATTGTTGCTGATATCTTAAGTAGAAAATATAGAAATAACTCGAACTCAGAAGTAATGATAGCAAATGTCAAATTACAAATATGTTCACTCAATAATGTAAAAGATATTCAAAAGGGATATGAATTTGATGAAATAAGAAACAAATTAATGGAGGAAGAGTATAGAGGGTATTGTATTCACGATGGGGTAATAATGAAGAAAATAACAGATAAACAAGTGTATGTGGTTAACAAGGAACTAGCTATTGAAATAACGAAGCAAATACATAATCATTTTGCCCACATAGGTGCAAGAAAATGTTTTTTAATATCCAGAGAAGCATTCTTTACCATTAACAATCAAAAAATAATTAAAAGTTTACTAGAAGTTGTTCAATTTATCAATTAAATAAGCATAAAAATTATTTAGACAAACCACCTCTGGGTAGTATACATGCAACAGGCAGACTACATTTCGTTGCAATAGACTATCTAAGCAACTTACCAAGAACTAGTAAAGGTTATAAAAATATCCTAGTAATTTATGACATATTTACTAAATTCCGTAAGTTAATACCTACAGCACGACCAGATACAGAATCTACCATAACAAACCTAGAGAGCTATATTACAGAATATGGAAGTATACTAACGCAACTCATTTCACAAACACTAGGTATAAAGAATATTTAAAAAAGAATACAAACCAAAATCAAATATACTAGCATTAGACATCCATGTACAACAGAAATCTATACAACAGCTTACTGACTCAAGAGGATCATACATAGATGTTGCTGATATACCGAATAAACAATTAATCTTATTAATAATTTTATACAAGACAGACCTATACTAAGCATTACAATTTTTATTTAATAATAATTATACAAATATATTTGTTTTAGTGTACGTGCTTATACTTAACTACGTATCACGAAGCATTTCTTTATGCCACGCTTCTTTTCTTTATAATTGTTTTTCTTAGTAAGCCAAAAATCGTTATTATTTGGAAACAAAAGAACGCTATTCGTCCGAGGTATATTCCCTCGTAAGTTTGAATTTGAACTTTGAGCGCGATCAAGATCTCGGTTGAACTCTCCTTCATTCGTGTGCGTATCGTCTTTTATAGAGATAAACAATGACACATCGTTCCCGCAGCGCCCCCTATCTTAGTACCATAAGTTGGTCTTCTTTGGTTACATATAAATTTATGCTATTTTACATTGGTGCACCTGTTTTACCGTCTTGACTTTGACCTCAATGACACTTCGATGATGCATGGAAGGCATTCTTTCTTATTTCTTTCGGAAATTGTACTCTGATTGGCTTCTAAATGTTCCATCATTCCATACATTGTGCCCTCGTACACACTAAAGAAGTGTATATTATGTTTTTTACATCTTATTTATGTTTGTTTACATGATCTCAATGCTTACTTGACGTTAATGTAAACATTCATTGGACTTGTCAAAATTATTGTTGTTTGTTTTATTTGGTAAATACTTTCTCTCTCCGTTGTCTAATTTTATTCGTATTCTTTTCTTTCTAGTGTCCTTGATTGGAAATATAGAAAAATCACAGCATGTGATTGCTATTTTCTTCCCTGATATTTTCGTTCATCACAAGAATGTCGAAGATATTAAACTATGAATATTTTAAAACAGTAAATGTATTTTAGCTTGTTATGAATATACTATTATAAAAATTATATCTTTTTCAATGCTACAGTATGAATTTGTTTTCCATATTCTTTGTAAATATATTATATAATGTCGTCAGCAACTGGCATAACGTAAATTCTTTCTACCTTTCTTATCCTAAGATCTATTTACTAATTTATTTTAAATAATTCTAACGTTCTTATCTTTAGATCTATTAACTAAATTATTTAAACTCTCAACATACATTTATAACTTAATAATTGTTATAACTTATATTAACTATTCCTGATTAAATATTTATCTAAACTTAAACGTGTATACAAAAATTATTGTTATTTCTTAATAAAAATATGTTTTATATATTTTTATGGTTTCTTACAATTAAATAGCTTAACTAATTATTTCTAATTATCTATAAATGTGGGGTTCACAGTATGTTTAAGCAGAAATTCGTTACCAAAATTAGTCCGAGAAACTAAAAGCGCATTAAATAATTGTTCAAAATTAATAATTTTGTCTCTCAAATTGCGGTTGTTATCTAATCCGATCATCTCAAGAATGTATTGCTTGCCGAAAAGACAAAGACATATTGTGTCAGGTATCAACTCTCCGACTTTACTGTCTAAATGGCTTGTAAATTAATTTAAAAATGTACCTTTGCAACTTGATAGCTTTGCAGTAGAAAACTCTCTGGAGTTTATTCAAAAAATCAAACATTATAAGTTGCAAGAAGGTCAGATTTTGATTTCGTTTGATGTCAGTTCATTGTTTCCTTTAGTACCGATTCCAGAAACCCTGAAACATTTGAAACATTTGCTTCATAAAAATAACGCGGTTTTTAATCAGTGGTACTGAAGATGACAACATAGTTGTCGAAATACATATTTAGTTTTTTGTGTTTTAGTGTGCAAAGACGTTTTAGCGTTTTTGTTTAGTATCAAACCACAGACTCAAAGTTAGTTTCTTCTCTGTATTCTCAATGTCAATATACTCGGAGTTTAGAATATCTTTCAACCGTGTTATAAAAGTGGTTAATAATTTTGGAAACCCCTGGTCTACTGTATTCTTTTTTCTAAGAAGTTTTATTATCGTTGACAAGCAAACGATATCTGTGCGATTGATATATTTTTCTTTAAAAAATCAGTATTTCCATTTACTAAATTCATTATTTTAATGAGACGTAGAACTCACAGCTCGAAAAGTTGTTAGCTGAATAATTAGACGTTGGAGAAAATGCACTGTCGAGGTATTGTCTTTCGAATAATTATTCTTGATAAATTGCTTCCATTCAAAGAATTTTCCCAGAATCGTATACATTGTACATACGCTCTTACATGAATTATTTCATATGGAATGGCGTTCATCCTAAACAAAAGATTTTACAGAAACAGTAAAATCCAAGTCTTTGTGTCACCCTCTCGGCAATCACTTATATATACAAACAAATATACTCACGCCCCTGAACACTGTGCTGTAGATAGGCGCATAGATAGGTATGTACACAGCTTCGAGACGCAACTCACTTTTTTGTCGTAGGAAATCCCATAACGAGATTTACCTCAAAACGGCTAGGGATGACGACGTTGTCTTTATATAAAAACGTGTCCCTCCGGAAACTCATAAAATCAGCACACTGTGAATTGGATAAGGAACGCGGCTAGAACGAGCACGGCGAGAAATATCTCACCAGTAAACCGTTGAAAGTCCTGTCACTCTGTTGACGTTGGAAATTTATTTGTTTTTTTTTTATTTTCGGAACTCGTCGCAATACGGATGTGCTGCATCGATGATGGAAATACATAAAACACTATAGGAGTAGTCGATACTTTTAAATATTTCCGAGACATTTTATGGGAATAGAAAAATATTTATTCATTTGGGTATAACTTGAGTTGGACGCGTCACACTCAACGTGACAACAGCAGACTAGCAACTTATAATTTATCTTGAAGTATTTTGTTTAATAGTTTCACTAACGCTCGGTATGCAAATGTTGATATAATAATAATAATAATAATAATAATAATAATAATAATAATAATAATAATAATAATAATAATAATAATAATGTTAATATAATTTATTTCGGAGACATGTCTACATACAAAGAAAACATACATGTGTGAAAACGTCAAAAATGAAAACTACAAAATATAAGTAACAAATCATTGATTCAAGAAGTGTTAATAGTAATTCCTTAACTTTGAGTTTAAATTTTTTTAAACCTTCCTGTTTTATCTCGGATGGAAGTTTATTGTATAGTTTACAACCACTATAAAGAAGACTTCTTTGAAAAAGTGCTGTTCTATGCTGAAATGGCAGCAGGTAATTATTTTGCCGTGTACTGTATTTGTGGTCTATACTGGAGGTGAAAGATGACCTGTTTTCATGTACATATAACACTACTTCCAATATTGTATATGTCAAAGAAGGTTAGAAGTCTTTCTTTTCTAAAAGCAGGTCTACAGGACTCTTGCAATCTCAGTTTATTTATGTACCTTACAGCTTTTCTTTGCATCAAAATTACCCTTTGTGCATCTCTGCAATGACTCCAATGAATTATACCATATTGAATTCTGGAAAACACATTCGAGTAGTCGTATGTCTTCAAGACTTCGAAACTGCAAGAATTCCGTAGATTATATATTGCATAGCAAGCCCTACTCAGCTCACTGCACAAAACATCAGTATGGGCAGACCAAGTTAAAGACTTGTCCATCACAGCCAATGGTTTTATAAGTTTTGGCGGATCATTAATGTAAATTAAGAACAATATGGGACCCATCACTGAGCCTTGTGGGACCCCCACTGTTACCTCTCTCTCAACTGATATTTCTCCATAACATATAACCCACTGCCTTCTGTCCCGGAGATAAGACTCAAACCTTTTGTTCACCATACCACGAATAACATACCTATGCAGTTTATAAAGAAGAATTGTGTGATTTATACAATCAAAAGCCTTTGGCCCTCGTAAGGCATTGAAACAAGGCAGTATGCGTAGAATAACTAGGACGAAATCCATGCTGATCATCAAAAAATAAATCAAAATTTTTAAAGTATTCAGTTAATTTAGTAGTAACAATTATTTCAAAAATCTTTGAGAAGACTGACGCAACACTTATTGGTCTATAATTTGCAAAATCATTGCAGTCTCTCTTTTTATAAAGTGGTTTTATCAATGCAACTTTTAGAGCTGATGGAAAGATTCCATGATTATTCGACAAATTAAATGAGTATATAAAGAGGCTCAATAATTAGCCAATAACAGTATTTAATTATACGGGGTGAGATATGATCATATCCCGCTGAGGAATCAGCATTTAATTTACCAACTGTAATTTCAATATCATTTTTGTCTATATTCGGCATGAAAAACGAGTTATTAACTGGGTCAATATGTGTGTTAATTGAATGAAAATCAATATCAGTTTGATTAAAATTTGTATAAACTAGATTTGGAAACCAATGTTGCAAAATAATTGTTGAAATATGAAGAAAGGTTCTTTCCGATACATACTAAAATCTGGAAGACCTGTTTTATGTTGATGTGTTGGGAATTTATTTTTTATCAGCACTCAAACGGCTTTGTTTTTATTATTTCATTGCAGTATAAAACGGTTATTGTATTGATTTTCTTTGTCAATGATAAATTGTTTATACAATTTTTCATAGTTGAGAAAACCAGCTTTAAATACAGGAATTTTTTTACTCATATCACTTAAGAATGTATGTTTATTCTTTGCATCCAAGACTTCTTGATCAATCCACCCATTTCCCGTGCCAAGACCAATGTGGTACTTAACCAACGGAAAGCATATACTCCATATACTAAGTAAATATCTCTAGGAAGGTTGAAAAACTAGTATCTGGACTCGAACATTGGTATACTGGTAACAAAGTTTCCTTTTCCAGGTAATCATTGAGCAAAATTAAGGAATAACTAGAAACTTTCCGTTTATAAATATAATCAGCAGCACTTGTTTTTAGATCCGATTGAACATTCAAAAATTGACTAGAAAGATCGGACAAACAGTTATCCAAACAAGAAGAGCTGTAATAGTCAAGCGGCAAATTAGTCACAAAATTATCAATACAAGAGGACGATGTATTACAAACTCTAGTGGGTACATCAATCGTTGCATGCAAACTAAAACTATTCACAACATCATTAAAAGCTCGCAAGTTCGCCGATGCTACAGCAAAGTTTACGTTAAAATCTCCACCTAAAATTATGTACTTATTTTCACTAGAAATCAAGTCAAGGAAACTCGCGAGGCTCCCAACAAACTATACAATATAATTTCCTAATCTTATTTAGAGAAGCAATCACTACATATTGTTACATATTTTAGTTAAATAGTGCACATATCATTACACTAAAATTTATTGCAAACATTTTCAAGTCAACTTCTATTTCTTGGCTTCACTTTTTGCGTAATGTATTACCCCATGGCTTAAGAAAATAAGAAAAAAATTAGCGCTAGAGCGTTTCTGCGATAAAGCTTAAAATTCTCAGGATATGTTCTTAATTGCTCAACATGCTACCAATCACCAAAACGATTTCGTCCAACAACTTTTCTTCATTAGAGACCTTGAAGATCCAATTGGGCAGAATATCATCAGGGCCCCTTCTGTTTATCTTACATTAATGAATTTGATTCTGGTAACCTCAAAATATTGATTCTTAAGTAGCGCCATCTAGTAATAGAATAATAAACCCAAAAAAGAATAGTTTCTCAATTTTTATTAAAATAACTCTTTAAATGTTAACTTTACAATAAAAATATTAATTATTGAAAATAATGAAATAAAGCGAAATAAAATTGAAAAAGTGTTATTGAAAATTACGTTGTTGAGTCGTTTCAAGAATAACAATTTTACATACATTTCTACTTTTTTCTAATAATACAAAAGGTAATTCTAATTAGGGAACGATTATGTTATAAAGTAAATTGTTTGTTTGGATTTTGGAAATATTGCGGTAATAACGCCATCGACGCTAACAACTGCATGGAAAAATTGTAAAGCTTTTACTATTCCACATCTCAATAAATATTCAGCCACTCTAATATCAGTAGCATTATTTGCACCTATTTTAAGCCTAAGGTGTGAAAACATTTCTTCTACAGCACTGGAACTAATTACTCTGTTGACATCAGGAAACCCTGAATTTCTTGTACAGTGTACTTAAATATTACAATAAACTGATGTCCATATTTATACATTTATTAAAAGAAAATATATTTTCAATTAGCACTGATTAAAAAATGAAGTGTGGCCACCACACGACTTTCTTATACGGATGAGGGTTTCAAACTATATAATTTTAAAAAAAAAATTATACAGAAGTTATTCAAAATCCTAAGTACTTCCATTGCCTTAATAAATCTCTATAGAATGCATATTTTGCAAGATATTCGAAAAAAGTGCTACTCGCTAAGAGTAAATGTGTTACTTCCGGTCCGAATTTTGAAATTTTATGTATACAAAGATTATTGCAAAACCAGCTCTAAATACTTTTGTACTCTTGATAAATATATATAGAATGCATAATTTACCACATATTTGCAAAAAATCGCTATTCGGTAAGAGTAAAAGTCGTACTTTCGGTCCTAATTTTGAAATTTTTTTTATACAAAAGGTATTGAAAATTAAGTTCTAAATACTTTTATACTCGTAACGTACATGTCTAAAAAGCATGACTTGCAAAATATTGGCAAAAAACTTTCATGATAAAATGAATTCTTTATAAATTTTTTTATATATTATATTATATTATATTAGAAAAATTCGATTTTTTTTTACTGGAGTAAACTACTACTTCCGGTCTGCCGATTTTACTGAAAATCTAGTCAGTTCTAAACAGGGAGATTATACTCCGTAGATACAAAATTTGGAATTGATAGCAGTTGCGGTTTGACCGCTATCGTGGTCACAGACAGACAGACAGACATTTTTTAAAAAACACTTTTTCGGTATCAGGGGAGTTGAAAACATGGACATCTGCAAAAATCTGGAGGGCAAAAATTTTCATCATCACAATACTTTCTTATACTACGTATAAGAAAGTAAAATTATATTAAAAGTCATATTCTCAATACTTATTTTTTTGTGTATTTCGATATATATGATATTTAATGCCTTTTTTTCCTTGGCACTATTACAATTTGCTAATTTGGTTTGTGACAGTGGCGCACTCTTTGGCGCTGCCTATACCAAATCTATTGTATTTCTATGCACATATTCCAAAACAAACCAAGATTTCTTTTAACACTAATCACTTTCTCTTGGCACTTTTCAACTTTACAATGATAACAAGGTACATTGGTAATAATTACATTAGCAACTTTATTTATCGAACAGATACAAGTCTAATTACCAAAAAAAATTGGGAATGTTAAAATATTCATAACAAACCCACTTCTGTCCTTTTTAAAGCTGCACTAAAACAGCTTTCAAATACCTTATAGTTTACATATTCAGACTTATTGTTAATATTAGTGGCCACATAACGTTTAGCAAAGCTGCATCATCTCAGCCCGGCATTTTTTCATTAGAATTTATAAAAAAACTTTCATTACAGATCTACAAATATTATTATTATGTAAATTTAACCAAAAAATGCAAAAAAAAAGTTATAGCTATTTACCAAGAATTTTTCTTATACTACATGTCGCATAATAAATTCTCGTTTTCCGAATTACCCTGAGAATTACTTACCTTTTAGCACAGATTATTTTGGTAAGAGCTAAATGACCCACAATGGCCACGGTTTTTCCGTGGAAAAACTATAGTTCTCGCCGTAACTTTCAAAATATATTATAGTAAATATGTAGCACATATTAAATGAATCTGCTGAATGTTCGTAGTATTATAAGAATTAAACCAGAAAAGATATGACAAAATAACGTCAATTCAGTCAATTGGCAATAACAGTATGCTCGATGTAATCCAATCATATTAGGTACATATTTTTTGCACGTGACTGTAAGAATACTCCAAGTAGTTTACAATGCTTTGGATAGATGGCGGTACTTAAGGATCGACATGTTGAGGTTACCCCAAAATAAGAAAAATCGCGTTATGTGACGGCTTATATCGCGCAGCGATAGCAATATCCAGTTGGCCTTGGAACGTTAAGACATTAGCTCCATCTATACTATACGTGGAGCACTGTAAGGCGACGTAAACATTACAGATATCTGTAAATAGCATATATTAATTATAATAATCATTACATCACACTTATCTTCAAAAATTATTCATATGCTTTGCTACTGTTACTATTTCTATAATATAAATATACAGTGACGTAGGAATATCCATATAAATTACGATGTAAGTTAATTTAGCCTTTTTTGTGTATAAAGGTATCTCCCCAAAGTTGGGTGACACAATGTAGAGAAACCCCTATCTCTAAATTAAGATATTCAATTTAAAGTTAAACTTCAGAAATAAAATGTAAAATTATTTGTTTTGCCAGCTCAACTCAAATTATCTCAGGGCGATTCGAGTTAATTGAAATGATTAAGTAAAATGTTAATAATTCTTATATTAAAATCAATGAATCCTGTATCTATAATTTTACAAAGAACACAAGAAGTAATGTTAAGGAAACTTCCTATTTTGAAAGTGCCATAAATAAAACTCAATTTGAGTTCAAATACACATTTATTTATTTTCGGTGTGCGCCGATATTTTGGGACCGCTCTGCATCGAACATAAGATATACGCCATATATAGATGTGAATCCCTCGAGGAGCTATGTGGCCCTATGTATGTGCAGATGCCAGACATTGCATACGGTACGCATACATAGGATATCTTGCATCGCCTTCGGTGTACGGTCGTGTACTCGGGCCGGCAGACAATAAACTCGGCCGCTGAGACTGTATATGCCGAAAGTCGCTCCGCGTCAGTATGCTCACAATATTTGTAAGTAAAAAATACATTAAGTGACAATATAATTAAAAGTTAAAAAATAAAACATACATTACAAAAATATAATAACACATAAAAATAAAGGAAAACATTCATATATAAAGCAAGAAACAATAATATAAAATAAAATAAAAGATGTTAAGTTCAATCGTAAGCTATAAACGCCAGAATTTATTATATACGATGCACATTCTATATTATACGTGTTTATATCGATACTTGTGAACATATCAAGTTAATTTACACATATATTTGTTAGACGATATTTATTTAATTACTTTCTGTTTGAACTTCTATTTTTACAGTCTCTCCTCCTTTATTACATAAAACATTACAGTCATTAAACAATAATCATTTAAATAATACCTTATCTAAATTCTTTTTATTCATCTTCTTTTTTGTCCTGTTTCCAGCAAGAACTTCGGGCTGCTTATTATCGACGAAATCTTCTTTGTTTCTACGATGTTTTCAACAGCATCTTCTGCTTGTTCTCGAAATACAATCTTTATTTTAACAATACAACACGTTGCACAATTACTTCTTAGGTGCAACTTTGACCACTACTTTACTACGTTTTCTCGGTAGTAAATTATTTATTGTAGTTATATTAACAATGACTCTTATGCGTAGGCTAATGTTAGAAGTTAACCTTTTGATACGATATTTAACGTATATTGCTGTCGACTCTCTAAATTCACAACCGACTCTACTGTCCGTTCGACTCTCTATTTGGAGTCTTTCTTTGCAGTTTACTTTTTTACTCGAACTCTAACTGCCGACTCTCCGTTTCTCACGCGTATTTCCGTTTTATATCAGAATGTCTGGGGTTCCCCGCTTTCCACAAAGTTCAGGGTTTCCCTATTCACATTTACACACACATACACGTTCAATTAGCCGCGGGATTGTATCAGGGTAATATAAACTTTCGGCGTCATCTGTTTTTACTTATAAATATATACAAAACCTATGACTAATATCTACTTAATAATACAATAACACATTCATTGATTATAAATATTATTTCCCTTGAAAATATTAATAAAAAAATATATAAAAGTGAAGTGGGCTATACCATTACAAGTGCTTACAACACGACTAACTTTACAATTCATTTACCGCTTGTATAATAAGTTAATTTGTACGATATAAATATAGTAAACTCGTTCATTTCTTTAAACCTTTTAAAATGTAGTCTTAATATAAATATTCGGGTCTTTTTCCTGTTGGCATAACTTTAACCCATATATGTTTGAGGATATGTAATGTAATGTAGAAAAATATTGAAAATAATTCCGCAGTTAAATTTTTAAGTAATTGAATTCCATTTCTCGTAAATACGAGTATAAATCTCGAAAATATTTATTCTCACTGAATTCTGAATAATGGGGTATACGTGATATTCGAGGCATTGAGGTACTGCAATTAGTTTATTGGTACTTATGTCACTAATAAATTGGATTAACTCGCTCGGTTTTAAGACAAATTTATAGTAACTAATCAATAAATATTAAATAGTGCCAGATCTGTCTAAATATCTCCAATAGCCTATAATTAATAGAATTTTAGTTTGGGCGATTTGAGTTCGTATATTCAAAAGCGCGTGTTTTTCGTAACCTAAATTAATTGGTAAAGTTTTAACAAGTTCTCTACATTGACAGTTAATTATACGCGAAGTTTATTTGTGATTGAAGCCCATAATATTTCCCTCGACAGGAATGGTGAAAAAGTGCCTTATTCATTTAATTTTTTTTAGGCATTTTTGTGTGTTTTAGAAACATGCCGTAGGATAATGCTGTCGTTAAAGGTTGAATTTTAGATTGCAATGCAAAAAAACGTGTAAAAAATGCTTATTTGTCGTAAAAATACTAGCAAACAACATTATTCTAGGCATAACAAATTTATAAACATCGATTTGGAACAATTTCATTTTATATAATTTATTTTAAAAATTACGAAGAATATCATTTTCAAAAATTCTATAATAAGACTAAAATTGTTAAAATGATTTTGAGAAAGAGTGAAATTTCGATGTATTTGCAGCAAATAATTAGATAACTACATTTTATAAAAATATAGTATTTTATATGAAAACAAAATTATAATACGCTTTGGAAAATGTTGTATTATATTACTATTTGGTGATTACTGCAATAAAACTCATATAAAATTTCAACAAGCTTTTAATATCCATCAGCAAGTTTCTATAAGTTCATATTTTGCTATAGTCCATATTATTTATTGTTTTATATAAATTTTCTCTGTTATTGGGTATAGCCTTTTGGGAAAATAAAGAATTATTATTATTATTATTATTATTATTATTATTATTATTATAAACCCTGTACATTTCAGCTGCACGTTTTGGTTCCTTTCTGAGAAAATGACATTTAAATATGTTGGTAATAAGTATACATCTTTTATATGTACATATAGTATAACCTTACTGCACTTCATTTTACTGGCAGCCCAGAGAATTTTTACAGCAATAGCGCGAGCTTGAACCACTGTGCCGCTTTATATTTACTACGCAACTACTCAATTAATACCTTATACGAAAATGTTTCAGTAGACTTTTTTATGGTCCTCTGTTTTCTATGTAATATTTTTCTTATAATCATTACAGAATTTTGGGTTAAGTTAAATACAGGTATCAAATTATTAAATAAGTGGTGGATTGGCGAACAGGATTGCACTCAAAGCTAAACTACCGCTGGAAATTATCATCTAAGATCTACTCTGTTTTCACTTCATACACACTTGTAATTCAGGTTGTTATAATAATTATAATTAAATTTAGCCGTCAATCCTTTCCTAACAGTATTTACAGAGAAGATAAAACAATAAAACCTCGCGGCTAGTCATATGTATATACAATGCAGAGGAAAGTGCTCTGTATTGGAAAATTAAGACTTGCAAAATACATATTTGCACGCAATTTTATTATTATCCATCTCTGTTAGGGTACGTCTTGCTAGAAAAATATTATGTGTAACTTTGGTTGTTTAGTTAAAGTAATATAAGTCAGCTATGAATATCTTTCTTTTGCGTTATACTTCCATTATTACTTTTATGAAAATAGAGCACCTATTATTATTAGGGTTAAAGTAAAATACAATTTACAACTAATTTCCAATATAATCACACTTTATTTAAAAAATACAATATGTTTCGCTACGATGTAGCTCATTCAGGTATTGCGTTACTACTAAATACATTCTACAAATTTATAATTTTTTCAACAAATTTTCTACACACTTGTTCATTACCTAATTACAATAAAATATCCTTAACAACTACCTACGTCTTTAACGGTACCAGTTTAAAAGCGGGGAATTATTTAGATCTATCTGGTCATTTAACAGTACATCTGAGTATTATTTATTTCTAAGGCTTCAAGTAAATTTAATTTTAAACCTTTTTCTTGTGAATGTAATATCTCAAATTCATTGTCGAAATTATGATTATTTTCTAGTAAGTGAATTGCATAATTTGAATCTGAATTTTTATTACTAGAACTCTTAAAATGTTCGTTTATTCTTTTGTCAAAGCACCTCCCTGTTTGGCCTATATATGTTTTAAGGCAATCCGTACATGTTAATTTATAAACTCCTGATTTTTTACCATTGTTTATCTTTGATTTATTGTTTTTTATGTATTTCCCCAAAGAATTATTTGTTTTGAGATACTATATTCACAAGAAAAAGTTTTAAAATTAAATTTACTTGAAGCCTTAGAAGTAAATAAGCTTAAATACTCAGATGTACTATTAAATGACCAGGTAGATCTAAATAATTCCCCGCTTTTAGACTGGTACCGTTAAAGACGTAAGTATAAGTTGTTAAGGATATATTTAGAATACATTATATAGTCATTACGAGATTTATTGTAATTAGGTAATGAACAAGTGTGTAGAAAATGTGTTGGAAAAATCATAAATTTGTAGAATGTATTTAGTAGTAACGCAATACCTAAGGACGCTACATCTAGCGAAACATGTCGTATTTTTTAAATAAATTGTGATTATACTGGAAATTCTTTTTAAATTGTATTTTACTTTAACCATAATTATAATGGAGTTCCAGCAAGTAACGGCCGATTCAATCAAGATCTATTACACTGGGTAACAGCCAAAAAATCGTCCGGGGTTTCTCGGCTGAATTAGACTAATTTTGATGCCCTGAGTCCGAAAATGACCTTGGTTTTGCTCAATCAGGTCAACTTTTGAGATACAGCCATAAACCTGCCTGACCAGCTATACATACATATGCTAATATCACGGGTTTTGAGTTTAGTCATTTCTCTAAATTCGCTGCATAAAAATTAGCAGGAAAATAAATCACAATTATTATTGATATTATTATTATTTTATAATATTATAATATAATATAATAATATTATTATTACTTTTAGATGGCTTCGGCGCGACGTTCATGCAGGAATAATCCTGACGTTTTCTGCTACATCTGCGGAGAATACATGCTGTCAGCGGACAGGAAGAACATCACAAGATTTGTGAAGCACGCATACCAGGCTTACTTTAAAATCAAGTTAGGTGACCAAGATAAGTCGTGGGCACCGCACACGGTGTGCAAGACGTGCGTGGAATACCTCAGGCGGTGGACTAAGGGCGCCAAAACTTCACTGAAGTTTGGGATTCCGATGGTTTGGAGGGAGCCGTTTGACCATGCATCGGATTGTTACTTCTGCGCCATCAATACTACTGGCATCAACCGGAAAAATCGGCACAGCCTCCAGTACCCCGACCTTCCATCTGCCCGCCGTCCAGTTGCTCACTGCGAAGAAATACCTGTACCAGCGTTCACACAGCTTCCTCACATCGACGACGAGGCCACCACTTCAGACGACGTAGGAGATACAGAACAGGTGTATGAAACACAAGATCGTCCGCAGCCCTTTTCACAATGTGAGCTTAATGATCTGGTTCGGGATCTCAGCTTGTCGAAGACTTCCTCCGAGCTGTTGGCCTCCAGACTCAAAGAGAAAAATTTACTTGGCGAGGACGCGCGTATCACTTTCTTCCGTAGAAGGCATGAGGAGTACATGGGCTACTTCTGCCAGGAGGAAGACCTCGTGTACTGCCGAGATGTCGCCGGTCTTCTTCATAAACTCGGCGCTCCTACATACGATCCGACAGATTGGCGACTCTTCATTGACAGCTGCAAGCGCTCTTTGAAGTGTGTGCTCCCCCACAACGGGAACCAGTTCGCCTCAATCCCTCTTGCGCACTCCACAACTCTCAAAGAGACATATGACGCAGTGAAGTATGTGCTTGACAAAATCCCATATAAGCAGCACCAATGGATGATCTGCGTCGACTTCAAGATGGTGAACTTTCTACTAGGTCAGCAGTCCGGGTTCACGAAGTACCCATGCTTTATATGTATGTGGGACAGTCGAGACAGAGTCCAGCACTATGTAAAGAAAGAGTGGCCGGCGCGAGAGCAGTTAGTACCTGGGGCGAGAAACATCATAAACGAACCTCTTGTTGACCGGGAGAAGATATTGATCCCACCGCTACACATGAAGCTTGGGTTAATGAAACAGTTCACGCGCGCTCTGGACAAGGATGGGAGGTGCTTCAACTACATGTGCCGAGCATTTTCTCGACTGACCATTGAGAAGCTCAAGGCCGGCATTTTTGACGGCCCACAGATACGGCAGCTCATAAAGGACACTGAGTTCCAAAACTCCATGAACACGCTTGAGTGCGCCGCTTGGAAATCGTTTGTGCAGGTGGTGAACAACTTCCTGGGGAACACGAAGGCAGCAAACCACGCCACACTCATCAGCAGCATGATAGAGGCCTTCCAAAAACTCGGGTGTTTGATGAGTCTAAAGATGCACTTCCTGTTCTCACACATGGACAAGTTTCCTGAAAACCTTGCGGGGCGATGAGCGACGAGCAGGGAGAAAGGTTCCATCAGGACATGCGCCAAATGGAGGAGAGGTACCAGGGGAGGTGGGACGCAGTCATGCTGGCGGACTACTGCTGGTCGCTGAAGAGAGACAACCCAGCATCTGCTCACACACGGAAATCGAAGAAACGCCGATATCTGCCTTGAACTCTGAACTTTTGTGTCATGTAACGCTCATTCTTATTATATTATGATATAATAATTATGCTTATCAAATTTCATGTAGTAAATAAATAATGAATTAATTTGGATACGTTGACTTTTATTTCTTGAGGGAACCGGAAAAAATCGTCATGGGTTTATCAGCAGAAATTAGTTTTTCTTACGAAAAACAGATTTTTTTGAAATTTCTGTAGAAAAACATCCTGACCTGATTGAGCAAAACCAAGGTCATTTTCGGACTCAGGGCATCAAAATTAGTCTAATTCAACTGAAAACCCCTGGACGATTTTCCAAAATTTTTTTTTTGTTGCCCAGTGTTATTATTAATTGCAGTGTGAAATAATACTAAAACTAAGAAATATACAGTAAAATAATAATATAATGAATTCTATTTTAACCAAAAGAACTAAAACTATAGTAAAATACATAATCTTACTAAATACTGAAGCGTGCTAGAAAAATATATTAATTATTAAATAAATATATACACAAATATTTACTATATAAGTTATTTAGTACTAATATAATATCCATGGTTTCCAATACATAGAGTTAGTCATTAAATTAACTACTTTCTCATAGAATTGTTGCCTATGTAAACTTTTCCAGACGTTATACACATTTTGCCGAAGATTTGGAATTGTTCGGATGTTCTCGACATTTTTAAGCGTCTTACGGGCTCGTAACTGTCATATAAGTTTTGGATGCCGAATAATGGCCCAGGATTAATTTTGTGATAACTTTAGAAGCATCTACACGTCAGATTTGGTTATTAATGTAAAAGAAAGCACGCCTTAATTTAATTTTAGCTTAGATTTATAAGTTTGCTTAACTTATTAAGGACACTTTTAGTTTTTTATTCTTACTCATTTTGCACAATTCTTATTTCAGTTTTGTAGACATAATAAGAATTGACATAGATGCTTCTTTATACAAACAAGTGATATAGAGGGCTTGCGGATTAAGTGTCTAACACTTACGTTATATTTGCAATGTTCACGTAAATATAATACTAATTTTCAACAGAGGTAATTCATATAGCACAATTTTATTATTATCCATATCTCTTGATTTAAAAGCGTAACTTCAAATAATTTATAGATTTCTAAATTCTCTAAATTCAGGTTTCTTAACACTGACAGATACCAGGCGATCATTTAAATTCTAAATTATAGCAGGCGGGATTTTTTTTATTAGGTTGTCCAGAATGTCAATTATTGATTAATTAACATTGTGAAACGTCACTTTGACAATTCAAATTGTAAATTAGTACTTATATACCAACTTAATTTAAATTTCACAGCCTGCTCTAATTTAGAATTTAAATGATCGCGCGGTATTTCACCACACAGACAAGAAAATATGGATTGACAGCGTCGTAGTCACTGTTGCCAACCCACTACAGACGATTCCCCCTGAATGCTCTGAATAATGCATGAAAACCCCCTAAATTACATCACTAATCCCCTAAGAACCAGTAAATGTATTGTTATAAAAAAATAACTCCTTTATATTATTGTGACAGTTATTTGTATAGACAAACGCATGTTTCCAGGAAATAAAGAAAAGGTTATAAGTTTTTATCATATATTTAATCAATTTTTATTTAAACTGTCCAAAATAGTTCTCTTATAAAATAGTACCACGCGATCATTTAAATTCTAAATTATAGCAGGCGGGATTTTTTTTATTAGGTTGTCCAGAATGTCAATTATTGATTAATTAACATTTTGAAACGTCACTTTCACAATTCAAATTGTAAATTAGTACTTATATACCAACTTAATTTAAATTTCACAGCCTGCTCTAATTTAGAATTTAAATGATCGCGCGGTATATTAAAGTATAAGTGGATAATGAAGTCATTAAAACACGCGCAATTGTTCATGCACGACGGATTGCTTGAAATAGAGCAAGTGTTTTAATGCCTACCTAGTTATCCACGAATACTTAACATTATTTTTTTTATTGTCTGAGCATCATGTATGCTTATATATAAAATTACTGAATTAACATTTTATAATAACTTGATTTATTTAAATGTTATTAAAGGTTGCTTGCACTACTAACATTTCTTAAATGAATATTTTTTTTCCACAATATTTTTTTAACTCACATGGTCTATCTAAACATTTTCATTGCACCAAATTTATTTTAGATGTAATGCAATCGCTTAGTAGAGAAATACTAGATCGAAATTTAATGATTCATTTCTTATAAAGAGTGTATGTATAGGAAACATAATACGAATATTCGTATACATGTATGTAATTTGTAAATAAGAAAATTTAGAGTTGTTGCTTATTGCTTATGAGTCATAAGTTATGACTATTACAATTATAACATAATAAAAATAAACTTAAATATTTCTTATTACTTAACTATTTGTTGAAATTCGGCAATTTTTCGCCTATAGTATGATAATTACAATTGTTTGTAAAATTAGAAAAAGAAGATACATAGATGGCTTATGATACGGTGATACGATTGCGGAAAAAGGCATGGATGAGTTCACAATTCTTCTCTTGAACTTAAAACTGACGAAATCTATTTTTATTTCATAAATTCCAATAAAGTACAATTTATACACCTATCGTTAATTTTGTTTGCAATAATGCAATACTCAAGTATAACAGTTTTCACTGTCCTCTACAAATACCTCTAAAAAAAAAACCTAAAAAATAAAACCCCCCAGATTTCCCCCTTGGCTCAAAAAATCCCCTAAATCTAGGGGGAAGACTCCCAAGTTGTCAACGCTGGCGTAGTGCATATCATAAATAAAAGAGCCTTCTCTCTCACTAAAAAGTGAACCAAATATCAGCACCATCTGTAATTTCCTCCCGGGTACTTTCGGTAGAATTCATCGTAGGAATCTGTAGAGAACGTATTTAACAATGACAGTTACTCACAATACAAATGGCGGAGAAAAATCACATGACAACAACAACTCTAACAAAATTCACCAACGCAGCCAACTATATTGAGAGTGCTGCCCTCTTAGAAAATCTCGCTTAACCAAAACACTAATAAGGTGTAGTAAATGAAGTGCACTATCCCTGGTGCATATATTGTTTAGAACAGCTACGTTACCAATGTATAAAAATAAAATATTTGGAAGCTTTGCAAACAAAAGCGACATTTTTTCCGAACAACCTAATATTAGGCAATTTATGAAATATATATATATATATAAAGGCTGTCCCGTTAAGAGCGCAATATTTAAAATGTGCTCTACGTTCGTTTAGTTAGGTTGGTGGCACTGAAACTATAACATCCTTCAACTGTCATTATTGCGATTAGTAGTCATGGAGTATTATTATACGACGGAACAAGGCGTTGTTGTTATGAAATCGCATTATAAGTATGGAGAATGTTATCAGGGGGGGAAATGTTAAATTGAGATTGCGTAGACATCGTTTTACTTCTGCCTGCAGTTGGTAGGTGGCGCATGTGTTGACGAAATTTTAGGATCACATGTGATACTTCAGGGCTTAGCTGCTTGTAGGCTGTTGACTGTGTTTGGTAACTATGGCAATTACATGTGGTATAGTTTTCAAATACTTTTGTTGACAGTTTTTAATTAATATTTATATATATATATATGCTAATTATTAATCAGAGTTATAAAATATTAACTTATTTCTTAAAATTGTATGTACGTAAGTATTTATTCTGCATAATTCGAGTAATTTATTTATTTATTAGCACTTTTTTCTAGACTCCTAGTAATTATGCCGACAAGAAAATGTTATGTGTCAAATTGTGACCAAAATGTAAAAGTTTCCCGCATCCAAAATCAATTCGTTTTCATGAGTGGTAGGAAGCTACATGAGATCCTAATTTATTCAATGTCATAAGAGAAGATCGACGATTTCCATTTAAGGAATAAATAAGTTCAAATGTAAGAATAATTTAGAATGCTTTCTCCTTAATATTTTGAAATAGAAATAAATTTTCATATAAAAATAAAGCGTTACTAAAAAGATATGTTTTTAATTTATTACTAAGTTATTATAGCAATAAGTGTAGTTTATTTTTCTTTAAAACACATCTACTATTTTACTTCCGAACATTTAAAGTGAAGAATAAAAACTACTAAGGTAAATACAAAATGGAATAGAAATATATAATATTTAAATTTCCCGGTTCATCGGTTTGATCCATTTTAGTACTGCCTGCAGCAGTTGGCAGGCGGCGCTAAACATTGTCTAAACTTTTTACTATTAAGTTATACTATCTTCTAGTATAGTGATCTGTGAATGTTATACGGAAACAGTTCGTAGACTTCGTGGAATTTTCGGTCGACGAAATGAACCTAATCTGTCAACAGGTCAAAGATTAGAAAGAAATAATTTGAAAATTGGGTGTTGGAAGACCAACAAGAGGACAACGACTTTTTGAAGTCAATTATCTATATCGATGAGGCGCATTTACAGCTGAATGAGTAAGTGAACCCTTAAAATTGTCGGCTTTGGGGCGAGGAGAATCCTCGAGAGGTTCATGAAAAACCATTGAATGCAGAACGAGTGACTATCTGGTCTGGATTCTGGGCTGGCGGAATAATAGGGTCCTACTATTTCGAAAATGCTGCTGAACAAGCAGTAACCGTGAATGGCGTACGCTATCGCAGCATGCTGAGGGAGTTTTTGTGGCCAGTGTTGGATGGAATGGATATTGACGGAATGAGGTTTCAACAGGATGAGGAAACCTGTCACGAGCGCGCGAAACAATGGATTTGTTGCGAGAAAATTTTCCTTGGCGAATCATCTCACGCAATGGCGTTCGCAATTGGCCCCCGTGCGACTTCTTTCTTTGGGGGGTACGTAAAATCTCGTGTCTATTCCACCAATGCACGAAAAATTTCTGAGTTGAAGGCGGGGATTAAACGTGTTGTTGGCGAAATCGAATCACAATTAAGCGCAAAAATCATCGAGAATTTCATAAAAAGAGCGTTCCAGCAGAGTCCTGAGGCACATTTGTTCGATATTGTGTTCCAAGCTTAACAGCAAGTGTGTGTACTTTATACAGAAATAAAAAAAAATTTTGAATATATAAAGCATTTTATAACAATATTAAACTTTGCGCTCTTAATAGGACACCTCTATATATAGGCCGACAGTTGCAAATTTACTTTTAGTCATATTATCTCTTTGATAATGCTAGAGCTTTTGGATACGGAGATACAGCAAATAGGTAGTAATGAAAGCGAGAGAGAGAATGAGAGAATATTACAGTTCTTCTGGATAGCTGCATTGGAAAGAATAAGTAGCATCATAATATTAACACTTGCAGCGTATACGTATAGACAAAATAAATGAGGTAAATCCAAAAAAAAATCACTTTACATAACAACTTCGTCTAAATTACATCATTAAATGTAACCCTCGCACAAACTCTTTGCAGTAATGATGATACCGAAATGTGCTATCCACCAATGATGTTTACTCTAATCGTAAAGTTTGTGAATGCCGCTTCGCTAAACATACCGCATACTTTAAGTATTTTATCCCGAGTTAACTGTATAGTTCTGATAGAAAAACAATGTGTTTGAGCCAGTGGTTCGATGTTTGCAGACTCGCTCGCTGTATTAGTGAGTAGTAAATTTTAGGGAAAACAAACAAACACAGCGTGTATTCGCAGTCATACAGAGGTGTGTTTCAATAACATTCTCGAATGACCGAGTTTCGGTTTTCCCTTTTCAGTATTCATGAATGTTTAAACGCATGTAAAACGAACACGACTACGTTCTACATAATTTGTAATTTCTTTTTGGTTTTTGTCACAGAATTCATCAGATTAATTAGAACAGTACTGCCTTCTACATAAAAATTTATACATTTCGACTTTTTAAAACAAAATATTTCAAAACAAAGGTTCACGAAACCAAAGCGGGGTTTGGCAAAGTGCCAAAAACTGCAAAATTTGCATAAAATGAAGGTGACTCTTTTGAGCAAATCGTTTTTACGGTAGAAGGATGGAATTTTGCATAGTTATATTACAACATTTTTTACAAATTACACTTTTTCCGTTTCGTAAAATCTTCATTAGAAGCGATTTTATTCAAATTTTTCGGAACGTCTTCAGACTCGTTGGTCATTGTCAGTACGGTGTAGCCAAGACGGTGTCGGTTGTTGTTACTCAGACCTGAGAATCTACTGACATTTAAGCTGCAATTGGTGGTCTGTTTTCCCGATGGTATTCCTTTTGTTTCTATCTCCAAGGATATCCTACCTTATTCCTTGGCTACACAGTACTGACGATGACCAACAAGTCTGAAACACGTGTCTGCGGTTGCACTACAGTGGAATTACCTGATATTATTTCTCCTATTTATATATATTGCAAATGATTGCTTTGTTCCACTTCTCTGGCATTTCGTTTCTTTCCTATATATTTATTATCAAATTCCACATTATAAAATGCCGCTTTTTCCTCCATATTTAATCGTTTCCTCTTCTGATTCTATTTTAACCAGGGCTTTTATAGTTTTTGAGATCTAGTACTACTCTCTCTACCTCATCCCTACTTATCAGCTTCTTCTTGTCTTATTTGCTTGCTCGGCATTTTTTCTTCCACCAACCTGTACAGAATATCCTCATTTAGGAGCATATTCTAAGCAAGTTTTAAGTTTTCTATAGAATGTGACCGAGCAACGCAGGGCTACGGGCAGCTAGTATGATTATAAAGTGATGATTATTTTGGAAATTGAACATTTAGGCAAGACATTGACGGTAGAACAAATGAATGAAGACGCTTTCATAGCACATAAATAGTATAAATGAAAATGTAACAAACTATCACATTAATGCTCAAAGTCACGTTGCTCTAACCGTTAACGCGTACCAATATTATAAACATGGTTTGCAGTTTTGAACAGAACTATATATTCTTTCACTTATTAAAAAACAAGTATTCAATATTTCTGTATCTCTAAACCCATACTTCTAATAATAGGCTCTTTAAATATTTAACGTATTTACATTATAATGGAAGTGTAAAGTACATGAAATTAGTCAATATAATTATCCAATTACGTCCATTCCTGAATTATATGCAATCAATACGCCATGACCAAAACGGTCCCCCTTCAACAGTAACTTGTTCCATTTTATCAAACAAAAGGCTTCTCACCTCTTTATCCTGCTTACGAATAAAAGTCAACCCCTAGAAACCATGTATAATAATAGATACGTGTATATCTTCTTTAGCCTTTTTATCGATCAAACAGTGCCCTGAAGACAGTGTTAACTTCGATAATAGTTTGTTTCATTTGCGTGATCGCGTGTGTTGAAAATGATAAGTTATCATCTGGTATTTGTGTTTACGTTATGTCTAATTCAGATCATTTACGGTCAGGATTATTCCCTAGAGTTTCTTCATACTTACAGTGAGGATATTTATTCAGACTTGTTCTTTTGATTGAAATGATTAAAGGCTTTTTTCAGGTGAATTTAATGGTGTCTGTAAAACACTTAAAGATTGCAGAGCGTTTGGATATGTTTGTAAGAATAATAAAACGTGCGACTGCAGTGAATTTTATAAACCCGATACGAATAAGAAACAATGTGTGGGAGGTAAGTAAGAAAAGAATTCAAAAATGCGATACTACATTTGCTAAAAACTAATATGATTTTGGTTTGTAAATTATCTAATTATTCTATTTAATTACATTTTTAATTGAAATAATTTAATAATTATTTCATATTTACCCAATTTACAATCGGTTTTTCTACGAAAGAATGAGTAAGAAGCAAACATTCTATATAGATTTTATCCACATAGAAAATACTTTGTAAATTAATTTTGTAAAATAATGGTGAAATCTTTTAGACATATTATGTGCGATATGTTCTACATTGAAATGCAATCTAACAGCAATTTGCCTTTTGGATACATTTATTTGAAAAACCTAGAGATATGCTCTCATTTGATCGCTACAGCCGATCAAATAGATCTCGGATTAAGTTGTTACTTTTAAAGTTTTTCTTGGAATTAAACCGATAAATAGTGAATGTATGTGTAGATAATATTGTTGGGCCAGGTTAACTGGGATAACAGGAGAAATGCTCGACAAAACAACGTAAAAGTTAATCATCGATGAGGTTATGTTGTACATATTGTTTCTTTAATTAAGACTGTTATTTTACGTTCTTATACGACTACTCAATACGATATTGAAACTATTATAAGTAAATTAAAATCATCTCACTGCGTTGGGCATGACGGTACTTGTAACTCTTGTTTTTTTTTTTATTTCTGAGCCGCTCTCAGTTATTATTAATCTGTCTTTCTTAGAGGAAATTTTCCCAGATAATTTAAAGATTAAAAGTACCCGGTTCACTAATCATTGATTAAGCCTAATCGTTGATTATCTCTAAGCGGCGTTTCTCAATGCGAAGAAATACGCCGGTTATCTTAAGCTGGCAACATATTTCCTAGTGCATTTGATCTGAATTAGCATATTTGTTCTAATAATATTGGCGCCATTTCCTATGTTTGAATTTTTCCGGTGTGCTTTTTGCCCTTATTTTATTCTCATAAAGATATTCTACTTATATAATTAGAAATTTCAAACTGTAAGCATTTATTTAGTAAATATTACATATGAGAATTTCTGTGTACATAGCATATATTTAAAATTTCTATAAAAAATAAGTAACAAAGTGCAACAGACACGGAGATATACTGAAACAAATGTATGGATTTCTTACTGCTATTGACAAATACAAAAATATTGTGAAAAATGAAAAAACTAAGACAATATACATACATATACTCATATGAAATTATGAGTTACCAAAAACAATAAAGTAGGAATAGTTTGTTGAAAAATAAAAGCCTGCATCTAGGGTCTTAAGCTGGATTATAAATCACATTCTGGTATAAGATATTGCACTTTCCATTGCCATGTCTGAGACGATTTAATTTGCACAAAATTTCTGTAAGATGAATAAAGCCTGGTACTTTTACTTAAAGATCATATGCCAGTTGTTTACTAAAAACAATACATTCTAACTAATTTTGTGTCCTTTAATAAAAGAAGTTTAATTGAGAAAACCTTGTTTCCAAATTGGTTTACACGGTTACAACTTAAAAAAAGAGTAGGTATGGCCACCACACGACCTTCTTATACGTATGAGCGTTTCAAATTATAACGTTTTAATAATTTTTTTATACCAAAATTATTCAAAATCCTATTTTAAGTATTTCTATTCTCTTAATAAATCTCTATAGAATGCATACTTTGCAAAATATTATAAAAAAAAGTGCTACTCGCTAAGAGTAAAAGTGCTACTTCCGGTTCGAATTTTGAAATTTCATTTATACAAAAAACATTGCAAATCTAACTCTAAATACTTTTGTACTCTTGATAAATATATGCAAAATGCATAATTTACGACATATTTGCAAAAACTCGCTATTCGGTAAGAGTAAAAGTGTTACTTCCGGTCCGAATTTTGAAATTTCTTTTATACAAAAGATATTTGAAATTATGTTTCAAATACTTTTGTGCTCGTTATGAAGGAAGCATGATTTACGAGATATTCGCAAAAAACTGATTTTCGATAATAGTAAAAAAAAGTGCTACTCGCTAAGAGTAAAAGTGCTACTTCCGGTTCGAATTTTGAAATTTCATTTATACAAAAAACATTGCAAATCTAACTCTAAATACTTCTGTACTCTTGATAAATATATGCAAAATGCATAATTTACGACATATTTGCAAAAACTCGCTATTCGGAAAGAGTAAAAGTGTTACTTCCGGTCCGAATTTTGAAATTTCTTTTATACAAAAGATATTTGAAATTATGTTTTAAATACTTTTGTGCTCGTAATGAAGGAAGCATGATTTACGAGATATTCGCAAAAAACTGATTTTCGATAAGAGTAAAAGACCTACCTCCGGTAGGAATTTCGAAAAACTTTTTTAACACAATTTTTTTCAAATTTAATTTTGAATACATTTAAATTCTTTATAAATTTGTTTAAACTTAGTAATTCTGGTCTACCGCTTTTACTGAAAAACTAACCAGATCTCATGAGGGAGATTATACACGTAAATACATAATTTGGAATTGATATCGTGGATAGAGAGAGAGAGAGAGAGAGACATTTTTTTAAAAACCATTTTTTGGTCTTCAAAACGTGGACATCTGAAAAAATCTCGAGGCCGAATATCTGCGTCATCACAATACTTCCTTATACTACGCGTATAAGAAAGTAAAAAAATTGTATCTTTTTGCAGGTGGCCTTCTTGCTTTCTTTGGCAGGACAAATGCAAAAATTGTTGTATCTGCATTCACTTTCAACTTTCTTGATCCACCTTCACGTGTTTTCTCCCACATAGTTTTACCAAAGTGAACTTCACAGAGAACTAATGAATTAGTTAGTTTTCAATTTTCCGTTTCACTTTTGCTGCCTATAAACTTCTTCTAACGGGATCTTTGGGAAATTTTTCTATGAGAAATCCTTTCTCCTATCTGTTAGTACAACCTTAAGCACTACATCTAACCATTTCTGTACCAACAGTTTCGAAACAGTTTTAACAAAAAATATTTAATAACAAAATAAAAATTATATTATATAATTATACCGGGTGATCCAAATTAAGTGATCACTATGTCCATTATTGTAGAATCTATGTAGTCGATTAAATTAGAAAAATCGAAGTGTTTTTCTCGCTGATTACGATGGTGAAAACAGAAAAACAATTTAACGTGTTTATATCTTTAAAAATTTATATTTTTCTAATGGAACGACGATCGATGCAAAATCAGTTGCCTAACAAAAGTGTTCATATCCCTTATTTTCACAAAAGTTGAGAAAAACCGATTTAATTGAAAAACAAAATTTCTATCCTTTAATAAAGGTACGATGTTAAATATCTTAGAAGAAATGGAGATTATTTCTGTACGAGTGACAGTGTGACAAATTTTATCAAAATACTTCCGATTGTGTGTGAGAATATAATAAATTTTGCGCTTAATAGCAATAATTTCTTATTAATTTTATTGACAATGTCTTTCTCACATGCTGAAAAATCTGATGTTGTGGATACATATTTGACGTGTCAAAAAATTGCGATAGAGCAGTTCAACGATACAGTGAATTATTTTCTGGGCGACAAGTGCCATATCGGCTTTACTTTTTAAGACTTTATCGACAATTTCGAAGTAGCGAGAGATTTTTGATAAGAAAAGGGCAAAGAAGACCAATATCATTTCAGAAGATACAGTAATTACCGTGTTAACGTATTTTGAAGTGCATCCTACAAATTCGATAATACAATTATCTAGAGAAACCGGAATTTCTTTTACAAATATTCAAGAAATTTTAAAGAAACATAAATTTTTGTCCGAACAAGTTTGAAGCAGTTCAGACGTTAGAAGATGGAGTCGCCGGTAGAAGAGTTTTGTGTGTGGTTTATTCGTAAATTTTAATGTAGTGAAGACCTAAACTTTACCAAACAAGTAAACAAAGACACACGTGGCAAATTTTTCAAATATCGGTATGTACAATAGAAAAAATAATCATGTAGAGATTGATTAGATCCAGAATTGTAGGTTCATATTTTTATCACTGTACCTTAACAGGCCAACGATACATAGAAATTCTAAGATCGTTATTAGAAGAATTTCTTGAAAGTGTGAATTTTGCGACTCGACCAAATGTTTTTCCAACACTTCTGCAGAGTCTCCTTGGAAATAGGTGGATAGCTAACACATGGTCCACTTCGTTTTCCCCCTCGATCGTTTGATATAACACCTTTAGACTTTTATTTATGGGGCTACGTAAAAAAAAACGAATGAAACAAAGCGAGATAAAATACTGAAAAAGAACTCCAAGACTGTATTCGCAATATTATTAATTCTATTGATGGGGGAGTTGTTTTTAATGCAAGTGTTTTCAAAAGAGCACAAAAATGTTTCAAAGCACGAGGTGATGTTTTTGAAAATTTAATTTAGAATATTTTTTTTATACTTCAATTTTACTATATAAATAAATTATATTAATGGAATTTTACTATACTTTATTTTTGAATTACATCGCTTATTCTCAACTTCTGCGAAAAAAAATAGCATACGAATACTGTTATTAAGCAATTAATTTTGCATCGATTGGTATAAAAATATACTGGGTGTTCTATTAGAAGAATATGGATTTTTAAAAGTAACTCGGAACCTACACGTTCAATTATTTTTCTGTTTTCACTATCGTAATAGCGGAAAAAACTCTACAACATTCCTAGTTTAACCGGCCACGTCCTACAATAACGGAGATAGCAATGGTGAGCACTTAATTTAAATCACCCGTTATACTAAATATAAATTTATCTAACAAAAGTAGCCCATAAAGTGTTTAGATTGTGTGGCAGTGCATTAGCTAAAATAGGATCCAGTTTACGACCACGTACATCAACGGCAGCTGTGATTTCATCTCAAGAAAATTCCACAGTAGCAGACATTCCGAATTGTTCAAGGAACATGTCCTTCATGAAACGAATATTCAGCAACTGTACTTTTTACTCCCTTGTTGCCCAAATAACTATTTATACAGGGTGTCCAGAAACTCTCCTGACAAACGAAGACCGGAGATTCCTCAGATAATTTTAAGACAATTTAACCCAATTCACCCTAGTCCGAAAATGCTTCCTAAGGGAGCTAGAGCTCTTTGAAGATGGCGCCTTGTAATTATTTTTTTTTTAATATCTCCCGAACGCTTCTATTTAGAAAAACAAAAACTGGTATGCTTATTTATCCTTCAGAGATGAATCGATTCCATCAATTGCGAATTTCTAGTACCGGTCATAGGCGTCCGTTTTGGGTAGGTAAACGGTTATTTTAACCCATAACTTTTTTGTCTTTAACTTTTAAGCATTTGTGACACCAGATTATTAAATTTTCAGGTATTCTAGTACTAAAAGGTACTCTTACTTTAAGTCGGTAGGATACACCGTTTTCTAGAAAAATCGATTTGAAAACTTTTCGTTTTTTCGTCATTAAAATTCAATTTATTATGTACCTACTTATTTTTAGCGACGAAGTTGGCTAGGACTATCAAGGCATGGATGAAAATTAATTTAATAAATCATCTTTTGTTTCAATAAATGCAGCACACAATTCGTAAAAAAAGTTTGGGGAAAGAAGCAAAAGTCAATTTGAAACAAAATTTTAGCTGAAGGTTTTTAAAAACAAAGTATTTATTACAATGGAACGAAACTAACAAGAAGAATGAGTGTGCTTAAAACCACACGGCGGAAGTGTAAACTTCATCAAGGCGAGGTTAATAATACCGCAGATAATACGAAATACACGCGTATAATATTCAGTAACGTATTAAATAAAACATATTCGCACATTTATTACATTTACGCGAGCGTCCGTTTTGTTTGGTCAATTCCGACGTATATGTATGTATAAATAGGCGATATAAATATTTACTTACTCCTCCGGTCTTGGTCTAATGGTAACGTATCGGCTTCATAACCGTGCGGTCTAGGGATCGAACCTGTTCTGAGACATGAATTTATTTATTCATTTAAATTTCAATTTAAATGAATATAAATTTAATATTAATAAAATTGTTCCCTTAGTCGACTCGATCCGACATTACCCGAACGAGCGTTACATATCCAAGCATTTCATATTCGAGCGTGACGGGTCAGTCTTGTTCACTGCCTACAATCAGCGCAACGCGCATAAAGAAGTTTACACTTCAACAAAAAAAGAACAAGTATCAAAGGTAGATAGTTACAAAAGATGCTCGATGTGATGACCATTAGTCTCTATGCTCTATGCTTTTGCTTAGAGAACGCCCAATTCTTGCAAAAATTCCAAAGTTATTTCTAAATTCGTTGCAAGCATCTTGTATCCTTAGCCAGAGTTGTGCACGATTTTGTATCGGAACGGAATAAACAAATGCTGTGTATCCCCAAACACAATAATCGCAAGGATTCAAATCTGGCGACCTTGCTGGCCAAGCAACTGGACCGCCTCTTCCAATCCAATGGTCTTCGTAGTTATTATCTAGAAAGTCTCGTACATTCCTGCTAAAGTGGGCCGGACAGCCGTCCTGTAGAAACCATAAGTTTTGCCGAATATTTAAACGCACCTCATCTAACAAATCAGGTAAAATATTTTGCAGGAAATGTAAGTAATCAACACCATTTAAACGAGCAGGTAATTCCACAGGTTCAAGTAAATAATCTTCAACTACTCCAATCCAGACGTTTATGCTAAACCTATGCTGATGCTTAAATTCTTGAACAACGTGGGGATTGTCACCAACGTACGAATAATAGTGTGCATTATGTACATTAGGAATTCCATTTTTTGAGAATGAAGCTTCGTCACCAAACAAAATGTATCTGAAAAAATCTTCATCTTGATTTATCTGATTTTGTAACCATCTAGCGAATTCTACACGAGCAGGAAAATCTCCTTCTAGCAGTGCTTGCACCTTTGTAAAATGAAAAGGATATAAATTTTCTTTGTGTAAGATATTTCCTACGGAAGATTTTGAAATTGTGGGGTACATGGCAGATAGTCTCCGAACGCTAATTTCTGGATTTTCCTCAACTTCCATTAAAATATCATGTTCATGTTCTGCTGTTACATCATTATGTCTCCCTGTTTCATTTTTTTTGGGACCACTGAACCTGTTTCTCTTAATCGTTGATGAAGAGCTGTAAATGTTGAGTGAGTGGGATGCTGACGATTGGGAAATTTTTCAGCGTATCTACGTTGCGCTGCTCGAGCGTTACACCTCATTTCGCCATAAACTAAATGCATATCGGCGTATTCTTCATTAGTAAAAACCATTTTTTTTAAAATTGAAATCGTTGTGTTTGAATGCTACAAAGTAAAAAATTAAAAGATAAATTTCTCGAACTGACAACAATTTGACAATTAAAAACGTAGGTTTTATGACCGGTACTAGAAATTCGCAATTGATGGAATCGATTCATCTCTGAAGGATAAATAAGCATACCAGTTTTTGTTTTTCTAAATAGAAGCGTTCGGGAGATATTAAAAAAAACTAATTACAAGGCGCCATCTTCAAAGAGCTCTAGCTCCCTTAGGAAGCATTTTCGGACTAGGGTGAATTGGGTTAAATTGTCTTAAAATTATCTGAGGAATCTCCGGTCTTCGTTTGTCAGGAGAGTTTCTGGCCACCCTGTATATTGAAATTTTCAATATTTATTATATTGTTTGAGTCACGCAGCTCTATTACAAGAGCGTTCGAGCGTATATCAAAATATGTGTGTCAGAGTCACAACGCAAATGCAAAATTATTGAAATAAAATTTCACCAATTAAAATAATCTATATCAAACAGCAAAACTATATTTTTCAAACTGAATATTTAATTTCAGGTGTAGACCAAAAATGTATATACGATGAACATTGCATAGAAGGTGCATTCTGTATGAATCAGGAAATATGCAAATGCAAGGAATCGACACCAGTAATATTAGAGGATGGGATGGTTTGCGCAAGTATGTATAACCTATATTATTCTTAAAGAATATTATTTAAATATATTTCTATGTTATGGCACTGGCATGCTATTATTCTAATATGATTTTTGATAACACAACACGAGCTTTAGTGACTTTTTATTTAAATATTGGTATGCCTGAATTAAATAATTAATAATAATTATTATTAATTATTTAATAAAAGTAGGATTCTACCCGATTTTCCTTACGCTTACGGTTCCCAAAGGCTACGAGATATACGTAAGCAATGTAACCTCGCAACTAAAGACCTACGAATTGATGACAGTTCACTATTTTTGTACATAACGTTTATATTTAATTTACAGTGCGAGTGTAAAAACAAAGTTTAAATAGCAACGAGGATCAAATGTTACGTTTTCGGAAAGATCTTTTTATCGTCTACTGACAGTGAAACATTTTTTTTTAATCGGTTGATTAAAACAAGAAAAATACCTTTCAATATCAAAACACCATGATTTGCTTGTGTTTTGTAAATATTAATCAACATAAACAATAGCTCCCTGAAAACAAACACAAACAGCTCAAATAAATAACCTTATCGGATAAGATGCTCAAACTGAGCCCCACCAACAAGTTCCTCACAGATAGCCAAACGCTTTTCAAATTCATTTCGAACACTGCGAATCATCTGTGATATAATTCGCCACCTTGCCTCTAATTCCTGCCTTTAAGTGGCCGATGTTATCAGATTTTGTTCTAGATACCTTACTTTTTAGATGTCCCCATAAAAAAGCAATCCCAAAACGTAAAGTTTGGCGAACGCGGCTATTCCAGAGGTCCTCCTCTTCCAATCCACTGATTCGCAAAAGTTTTATCCAAAAAGTTGCGCACTAACCTAGCCTAGTGTGGAGGCGCTCCCTCCTGCTGGTACCATAATTTGGCATGCCTGGATCATGTAGGTTACCGTCCAAAAAAGATTTGTCAAATAAATTGCGTACTACCCTGACATAGTGTGGAGGCGCTAAATCCAGCTGACACCATAATTTGGCATGTCTGGATCATGTAGGTTACCCTCCAAAAAAATTAGTCCAAAAAGTTGCGTACTAGCCTGACATAGTGTGGAGGAGCTAAATCCTGCTGGTACCACAATTTGGCATGTCTGGATCATGTAGGTTACCCTCCAAAAAGATTTGTCCAAAAAGTTGCGTACTAGCCTGACATAGTTAAGAAGCGCTCCCTTCTGCTGGTACCATAATTTGGCATGGCTGGATCATGTTAGGTCACCCTCCAAAAAAGATTTGTCCAAAAAGTTGCGTACTAGCCTGACATAGTGTGGAGGCGCTAAATCCTGCTGGTACCATAATTTGGCATGTCTGGATCATGTAGGTTACCCTTCAAAGAAATGTGTCCAAAAAGTTGCGAACTAGCCTGACAGTGTGGAGGCGCTAAGTCCTGCTGCTACCACAATTTGGCAAGTCTGGATCATGTAAGTTACCCTCCAAAAAAGATTTGTCCAAAAAGTTGCGTACTAGCCTGACATAGTTAAGAAGCGCTCCCTTCTGCTGCTACCATAATTTGGCATGGCTGGATCATGTTAGGTCACCCTCCAAAAAAGATTTGTCCAAAAAGTTGCGTACTAGCCTGACATAGTGTGGAGGTGCTAAATCTGCTGGTACCATAATTTGGCATGTCTGGATCATGTAGGTTACTCTCCAAAAAGGATTTGTCCAAAAAGTTGCGTACTAGCCTGACATAGTGTATAGGCGCTAAATCCTGCTGGTACCATAATTTGGCATGTCTGGATCATGTAGATTACCCTCCAAAAAAGATTTGTCCAAAAAGTTGCGTACTAGCCTGACATAGTGTGGAGGCGCTTCATTCTGCTGGTACCATAATTTGGCATGTCTGGATCATGTTAGTTTACCGTCCAAAGAAATTTGTCAAAATTTCTGTCTTCTACTATACCCGGCAGGCGTATCTAGTGGTGTTTTTTGGGAGTCTAGATTGTGACGAGTAACTACTCCACTATAGGTAGTTGTTGCTAAAATTAGTTTTTAAATAAATTTCTCTTGACATGAATTCACGTTACGAATTACGTAAGTCGTCTACAATAGAAATTGAAATGTGTTATTTTGTAATTTGTTTCACTAAGATTTATTAGAAAATACAAACTTTGACAATTGTTTCAAACTTCACAGTTCATTATCAACTAACAAGGAAAGTTTTACTTACAATTTGAATAAATACATTTTGATTATAGTGGGGGTACAACTGTGAACAGAATAAACGGGAAAGAAGAATTTAGAGTTTTCTTAGTGTAGTTAACAAGAAATAGCTTTAATCACTGGCGATAATACGAAATCTGTTTTATAGTTTAAAATATTTAATGATTTGTTCATTATTTTTGAAATTTCCATAATTTCTAGATGGTCTAAACGTTTACCTTTATTTTCTGAATGTAAGATTTCAAAATTGATTAATGACACCATGTGATCCTCGTTTATGCAATACACGTAAGAAAACTTCTTCCTGTTTGACCTATGTAGTAAGCATCACAAACCATGCAATTTAATTTATAAATTACACATTTTTCTGTTTTTTGAATTCTATCTTTGTTATTCGTCTAAAGCTATCCTAGGGTTATTTTATTTATAACTATCGTTTTTATGCCAAGTTAACTAATCTATTATTAATTTAGTTTGCGGTCTTACGATACCTATGTAATTTAACAAGCAATATTTATTTGGATCTGACTTGCTGACGTTTTTCCTTGTTTATATACGTCATTTGCAGTAATGACGAGCGCTTTTGTTTTTGAATTTTTCCAATTGCATTAGTTGATTTTGAATGGCTTCCTCGCACCTTATTTCTTCAACTGTCTATGAGTGCAAATATTGCATAGAATTTTCGTCGAAGAAACTGTAAATAATAAAGCAAAAGCGCTCACAGTAGTTCAAGTAAAGTTTTATTTGGTTGTTTATTACATTTTGGTTTCTATAATTTCAAAAAACAAAATGTAGTATTATTATTGTTATTTGAAACACTAAAATCCTTATTTTCTCTTTTCACAGGATCGAATATGCCAAGCATCTGTATATCCTGCTTCTATCTAATGTTAGCGGTCATTCCAACTGTATTTCCATAACGACAAAACTTTATAATTTGTTTGCCCATTCTCGATCTAAAGTACTTAATGTATTTCATGCATAATTTAGTCACATAATTTAACAATGTCTGCACTGCGTTATTTAGATTTATAGCACACACATTTTTTTCAATAATATTTTATTTTGATAAAATAAAAGATAATTGTTGTAAATATATACTGAAATTTTTTGTTCCTTTTTATACATAGTCTATATCTAAGTGTAAAAGGCAATGAAATCAATTAAACCATAGTTTTTTTACTTTATTGAAATCAAATATGATAAGGATAAGGCGACTTGGACTATTTTATTTTACATATTCCTTCTCTTTTTAGATATCTTTATCCTAGCGAGTGAATAGTTTTTTGACTTTACTTTCATAAAATGATGTAGATCAATCCTGGCGCCATATGCGCACAAATACCTCTACTTAATTATTGAAGTGGAACTACAGCCCTCCCAGAGCAGCCTTCAGGAACCCGAACCATAAAAAACATATGATAGCAGCTGGAACTCAAATCGAGATGTGGAATGGTTCAATGCGTCACAAAGCATTGAAAACCGATTTCGCGAGTTATCTTTCGACATTTAAATACAGTGGCTTCTCGATAGAACGTGTCCAATTGTTGACATAATTTCAGCGAAATAAGAATATGTATAAATACTACTATACTGCGCATAGACAAGGGAAATTTCGCTCCAACCTAGTGAAATAGAAAACATGATGCTAGGCGGTTCAAATGGATCCAGTTGAAACTGCGCATCTGCTAAAAATTATTGACTTCTTTTAGCGCTATTTGTTGCTAATGTCCGACCCGTCAATAGCGCAATCACTTTAAGGTTCCATAATTTATATTTTATTTTCTTTGTGGAACTCATAGTAGACAGAAGTTAATAAACACACTTTTAATTAATAATATTTTTTTAATTGTTGTTAATTGAGATAGTATTAATTGATATACTGTTATTATTAAGAGAGACTGTCTTGAACAAATACCCTTACGTCGTTTCCGTGAGACTGTCTTTCTGCTTCTCGATGTCCTAAATTAAGAAGTCTGATTGCCTCTTGCTCAGTGGAGACGGTCGTGGGTCAATTACTAATTAAGGGATAAACCTAAGGCGAAGTTATTGGAATAATAAAAGAAACACGAGAACCTCCAATAAGAACACCACACAAACCAGTAACGAATTTAATGTCAATAAAATTCAAATAATAATAAAGGAAAAATATTAAATCATGAATCTCGAAGTCGGAACTGCTATAGATGTCGGAAGGAGGAAAGTACACGTGTTCGTGATGTTAGTAACTTCAGATAAAAATGATCTGTACGAAAATAAACGCTGCTAGACGAAATAAAGAAGCAGCAAGTAATCAGCATTTAAAAACTCAACAGCTTTCCTTTCCAAATCCAAAATTAGTACAGCAACGCCTCTGTCTAAGAACGAATACTCAGAAATTAAACCAAATATTTGTCTTATACAAAATTGAAGCAAGGTATGCTTTTCGTCCGTCCATTAGATGCTTACATAACAATAAATCTTTTCGCACAACTCGATATTTTATAGAAATAAAATAGGAAGCCGCTTTTAACTTACTACATCAAAGGCAAAAATCAGAAAAGGACGAAACGATAAGGATCACGCTCCTAGCGAGCCAAAATCCCAATCTTTCCATTTAACATTTTAAAGAAAAACAAATAATATATATAAATTGAGAACAGCGCCCCCTGTTAATTTTTTTTTTTTTGGACGACCACATAATTTCCTACTAATACAATTCATTCTCTGTAAAATTCTCTACCTAATGAGCAGAGAAACATTAAAATCCGTTAAGGTAAACCGAAGTAATATCTAGTTTTGTACGTAAATACCCCCCATCCACCCCCATCAAAAGTTTTACATGAAAATTGTATTATAAAATTTTTATTTTACCTAGAGAATTGCGCCCCCTTGCGATCATTTTGTAAACTTAAAAAGTTTTTAGTTGAAATTCCCCTAGTCCGTTTTACTATCAAGATTATTTCCACCAAGTTATACATATTAAAGCGGATGCCGAGATATGGCCGGTGGCCAAGCTTAAACGAACACCCGGTATAATAATATATGGCTGTAACACTTTCTTAAAAAGTTTATCTAAATTACTCATTTGTTTGCTTTGATTTAACTACATTAGATATCGAATTATTCAAAGAATATTATTAAAAAATACAAATGTATAATATCGTTTTTATTCATTTGTAAATTTCGATATCATTTGCAACGAAATGTCATAAAATTAAAACGACAAATCCACAGCTTCATTGTTATATACCTATAATTTACTTGAATTACACGAAAATACTTGCTAGTTACAGTGCAGACAATTTTACGTATAAATACATCGGACGTTAAGGGTTTTATTGGTCCCAGACCATATTTAGAGTTAGTTGGCTTCGCTCTGTCTGCAAACATTGTCTACTAGTCTCTATAATTTTACTACGCAGCTGTAAATGTTTGTGTCCCTCCCACTGAAGTATGAAACTGCAATTGTCCTATATATCAGATTTATCCGCTAATTAAAAAGATGAAGTAAAACTGTGTTAAAACTAGACTAAAGAGAAAATAACAACAAACAATGTTAATAAAGTGAAAAGAAAAACCACTAAAAGAAATTATATGTTCAATGTTTATAACAAAAAAAATCATTTAGATCACACTGACAGAGAACGCGATGTTTGAAATAAATAGAAAAAATTTAGGTGTAGTAAAAATAAATATTACAAATCACTAAAGCAAATGTCACGGTAAGAATACACAAATTTATAAGAAATGTTCAAAATGGTCACTTCAATTTCTAAACATAAATTAACACACCTTCTCATGTCACTATAGTATATTATGCAATGAGCATTTAATGATAGCTATTAAGACACGAGAATGAAAATTACAATACGAGCCGAAGGCGAGTGTTGTAATGAATACGAGTGTCTTAATAGCCATTAAATGCGAGTTGCATACACTATTTTTTCTACAACCACATAATAAAACATTATTTTTGGAATATTCCATTTCATAAATTGAGCGTAAAATTTTCCGTACATTTTTGCGAATTTAGCTGGTAATAAATTGTTCGTGGCTACTAAGACTTGTTCCATAATTTCTGCTGGAGTCAAATTTTATATTTCACTGTCATTATCCCTCATTTTTACCGTTTATATTTTAAAAAAAGCATAAATTTTAACTACTTACTTGTAAATTTCAGAGAACTGTCACATTTAAGTAATTTTTATATTTGTCAGATATGCAGTCGCCATATTGAATATTATTTGAATATTGGAATGTCGCATTCCTATTGGATATAAACTTGTATCGTAATGAAAAATCTGTATTCCTATTGGATATAAACTTGTATAACTTGTACAATTAAAGTATGGGAATAGAAAAAAAACAGTTTCAATGCCGATCTTATTGACTTCGTGTGTTATAGCATTTTATAATTATTCTAAATTATGACTTCTATAACAAAAAAAACTCTATGTTTTAAGTATCGAAAGAGGAAAAATTTAATAGCTTGAGAGCGAGCTGGCCAATGTGCCCTACTGATAAATCTATCATAGAAAATTTCAGTCAGATAATTCATATTGATTTTTGCTGTATCAGGTGTATCATCCTGTTGAAAATGACTGTTGTGCAGTTCGTTTCAATCAGTTATAAAAGGTTATAAAATTAGTTCTCTATATCTTTGTGCATTAATGGTGTCATTAAAAAAAATTGGTTCAACTATACGACTTCGTGACATGGCAATCCAAACTCCATTCTTTATTGGATGTGAACTGGTTTCCTGGAAAACATGTGGATTTTTAATAGACCAAGTTCTGTAATTTTGGCTATTGACATAACCTGCCCAATAAAACTACGCTTCATTAAAAAAATGTGCTATCCAACATTGCATCGTTGTTAATTGTATTGTTGGAGCACTGACTATAATTTATTCTCTGCTCAAAATCTGGAAGATATAGTTACTGCAATACAGATGTCCTGTAATTATGCATGTGTAGAGTTTCTTCCACGCTTTATGAACACTTCCATATGATACGCCTATAAACAATATTTTTTATAAGCTACTTCTAGTTTCCAATTAACCAACACAAACCTGTTATGTATTTGATAGGTTGGCAACGCTGCATACAATAGAAGTAAGTGACAAGCAAGCGAAGTATGTTCATGTTCATGGCGTTAGACGCTAAACTTTGTATTGTATAAATAAAGTTATTACGGCATCTATTAAGAGTATTATTATGTTACATACATAACACTGGCGACGAGGAATAAATTGGAATAAGTTTTTTTTATTGTAAGTGTTAATAATAAGTTAGTTTCCATAAACGGTTGGTCAAGGCGAACAACAATGGCGTTACTGGGAAATATTCGAGAATTTAATCCGAGGGACGATTTTAATATTTATGAAAAAAGTTGGAACAGTTTTTCATTGCAAACAGTATTACAGAAGGAAAAAAAGTAGCCGTGCTTATCACCACATTAAATTCAGTAGTGTATACAACGCTTCGCGATTTATGCTATCCGAATGCACCAAACACCAAGACGTACGAAGAATTATGTAAAATATTAAGAAGCCAGTACACAAGGCGTGTATCGACTTTCAACGAAAGAATAAAATTTTACGAGGCACAACAGCGATTGGATGAAACAATAAACGAGTGGTATGCCAGAATCAAAAAATTATCAGTAAATTGTAAGTTTGGTGCTAGTTTAGATTCAGTGTTAAAGGACAAGTTCGTAACAAGCATGTGTAAAGGGAAAATTCTTGACAGAATGTGTGAAGAGGACCCCAGTAAGAAAAGCTTGACAGATATATTGGATATTGCAGTTCAGAAGGAAGCATCAATTAACCTTAGTACACAAGTACCAAGGGACATTTTTCAAATGAAAAGAAAAAGTGTTAAACATTCAACAATTTCAAGGGAACCACAGAAACAAGTTAGCAGTAAGCCCAAGAGAGATTCCGAAGGAGTAAACAACCCAGAGACGGACTCAAGACCCATGTGTTTTGCTTGTGGTAAACCTAACCATAATTTTAGTAAATGTAATTATAAATCTTATAAATGCAAAATTTGTAGTAAGGTAGGTCATATTGCAAAAGTATGTAAAAACAATAAGCAATGTTTTTTGCAAAAGACAGAGGGTGACGATGAAAATTCATCGGATTCTTCTACAAATGTAGATGAGAAAACTTTTTTTAATATAAAGAATCATGTAGACTTAGAACACAAATACAAAGTTAATGTGCACATAAATGATATTCCAATCACAATGGATATCGATACAGGTTCTGCTATTTCAGCACTTAATTATGGTACATATATAAATTATTTTAAAAACATTAAATTAAGTAAATGTGATACAGTTCTTAAAGCTTATGATGGTACAGACATTTATCCATCTGGAATGTTACGTGTTTCACTTAGGGGAAGGTGGTCTAATATCGACCACTTAACACAAATAAATGTATATTATAAATATGCGTCGATAAAATGAACATATATTGATGTGAATACATTGACTGATCTTGAAGGTAAGTATGTAAGCACAACTTAACCTTTAAACGTAATTTATTTTGGGAAAATAAAAAAAATACAAAACTGTTGTGTGGTCGGTATTACACGACCACCAATGGGAAATATCGACCACGCGTAGGGAAATATCGACCATAACAATAATAACTAAATGAATGGTGTTTACTGGCAATTATTACATGATGTAAAGTATTCTGCACTTTCTACAGTGGTGCAAGCAGCGTGGAACCATGTGGCACATGATCTGCACCGCCACCACTCTTCATTATCCGCCCCAAATTCACCGCAAACATAACATGTTGATGCTGTTTTTTCCTCTATCACGTCAACAACTCGTTTCTTATTGAACTTCGTCTCCTTTTTCCTTTTTCTGTTGGGTTCTTTAGTTTTGCCAACTGTGCAAAGTAGGCGTTTCGTCACAGTAGCAGCGGCTTTCTCTTGTCTCTTTAGTTCTTTTGTTTCCAGCTGTTCCTTCATCGGTGTTGAGGTCAAGACTTCGGATTTCTGTTTCTTTCTTTTGCTGTGTCTTAGTTTAGGCTTAGGTGTTGGATATATGTCTTCGAAGGATTTGGTCTTGATCTGTATAGTTTTATCTTCATCATCGGTCGCATCATTATCATAAACTTCTTGCAGCTCGCAGGATGATTCATCAGTGTCGGAGAGAGTGTCTTTAAAATTATTTTGCTTCAAGTTTTTTTCCAAACCAGAAATTATGTTCTTATTCTTGCTAATAGAAATCAACCCACTTGGGCCAGCAACGGGACTTAACGAAAGTGGAGTATCGGAATTAACAACTAAAGCTGGTATGACCATGTTATCCGCGGTAAGAGCAGATGACTCCTCAGGTATATGAGTAAAGTCTTCCTCTTTAAATACATTTCTGTCCAGCGGATATAATCCTGTAGTTTTAAAACCATTTACGCCTTTTTCAATGGTAGCCACCCTGTTATAGGCTTTAGCAAATAACTCGGCTATATCTGTTACAGCGATTGTTTCATAGTAATGCGATTTCATATATAGGTCACACTCGTGATTGTATGCAGATTTCAATCCACTGAAGAAAGTCACATCCAATGGTTGAACCCTATGCGATGTGTGGGAGGGAAGAGAAACCATGATGATTCCATTTGCACGACAGTAATTGTAGGAGTGCAAAGTAGAATGTGATGTGTGGTTGTCTAGAATGAGTAGGACAGGATCATCAAGGGTGGCTTTCACGAAATTGCGAAAATGTTTTAACCATTCTGTAAATAATTCTTGTGTTATCCAACCGGATTCTGAGCAGCGATAGATCGAGCCAACTGGACCATTTTTACTCAATCCCTCCTTCATTCTTTTTCTTTTGAAAACAAACATTGGTGGAACATACTGCCCTGCAGCACTCATACAGCAAACTATAGTGGTAGTTTGACCTCGCTCTCCACTTGTGATAGATCCCACTTGCTTTCTTCCCTTTGGTGCAATAACGCGAGGTGGTTTGTGTACAGTTGTTATCCCGGTCTCGTCCACATTATATATGCGGTCCGGGCCAAAATTGTATTTTTCTAGGAGTGTTGCCACGTTGTCATAAAGCAAGTGTATATCCGGTTTATTAAAAGCCAGGACTCTATTCTTGCTAGTGGGTTCTGGCTTTCTTAGCGAAAGCTGGGGATGTCTCTTCAGGAAACCATATAGCCATTCCTTTCCACATGTTTTTTTATTGTGGTTGAAGTTATTTTTTATATGGTTTGCTTCAGCATAATCATATGCAACTTTCCGGATACTGTTTGGTGTCAGTCCATAGAACAGATTTGATAATTTAGTTACATAATCAGCCAGTTGCTTTTCTTGTTCGTCAGAAAAAACTGGTTTTCTTCCTAACGTAATTTTCTTGGCTGGAAACTTATTTTTAAGACGGTCTTGTAAGGTACCATATGGAATCGAGTAGAGAGCCGCTGCTTTTCTAATTGAACACAATTTTTGATCAACCGCATTTAATGCCTGTTTCATCTCTTCTTCGGTCCAGGATGAACGAGCTGTTTTTCGTGTATAATTTCTTGGCATCTGTCGATGAGAAAAAATACCCATTAAAAAACAAAGCGTACAATATCGACCACTGTAATGGGTAATATCGACCATCTGATCGATATTACCCGTTGAAGACACAGCAGTATATTTTTTGTCAAATTTGATGCCTAACCTCACAATTGTGTCGATTTAAATCCCGTGATAGATTGACAATCATACGCTAATGTAAGTAGTTAAAATATATTTTCAACACAATAACGCATAAAAATTACTAACCTTATTTCCTGATGCTAGAAAATTATAAAAAATCAGCCAAAAAACAACTTTATTTCATTTCTCTCTAACCACACATTCGACTGCCCACAAAAGTTTCTGTTAGTTTCACAACTACCTTGCCAGATAGCAGCACCTAATAGAGCATTGAAATGTAGCGCTACATTTGAAAAATATAGGTGGTCAATATTGCCCGCTGGTCGATATTGGAACACGTTCCCCTAAAGTTAACAATATTGTTAGAAATGTAGATTTATTAGTCATTAAGGGTAATGGTCCTCCATTGTTAGGACGAGATTTACTTTCCACATTTGATTTAAATGCTTTTTCACGAGAAAATAAATTATTAAATTTAGAGAATAGTTTGTCAAATACTAGCAGTATTGATAGTTTAATTTTTCAATATAAAGATTTATTTAAAGAAGAAATTGGACTTTTCAAATACGAAAAGATTAAATTAAATTTAATTAATAATGTTAAGCCAAAGTTCTGTAAACCTAGAACTTTACCTTTAGCTTACAAGGACAAGGTAGAAAAAGAATTAGATAGATTGCAAGGAGCAGGTATAATCACACCTATACCCACTTCCGATTGGGGCACTCCCTTAGTGCCTGTTCTTAAAAAGGATGGTACACTAAGATTATTTGCAGATTACAAAATAACAGTTAATCCTTACCTGGAAGATGTCAAGTACCCACTTCCCAGAATAGAGGAATTATTTGCAGCTCTTCAAGGCGGAGAGAAGTTTTCAAAGCTGGACCTAAGTCATGCTTACAACCAATTGGAATTGGAAGAAACGACAAAATTGTTACTCGCATGGAGCACGCATAAAGGTATTTATAAAATGGAACGTTTGTCTTTCGGCACTAAACCAGCATGCTCAATTTTTCAAAAAATCATGGAAAAAGTATTACAAGGTGTTAAAGGAGTAGTCTTTTTCTTAGACGACATTTCAGTCACAGGTACCAACGATCGAGAGCATTTAGAAAATTTAAATGTTGTTTTCAAAAAATTACAGAGTGCTGGTCTACGACTTAAGCAAGAAAAATGTATTTTTTTTCAAAAATAAATCAAATATTTAGGGCATATAATAAATAAAGACGGATTAAAAAAAGATATGTCAAAGGTTAAAGCTATTTTAAACTGTCCTGTACCAAAGGATGTCACTCAAGTGAAATCTTTTATTGGAATGGTAAATTATTACGCAAAATTTATACACAATGTTTCTACCCTATTAAAACCATTATATAATTTGCTAGCAAAAGATGCACAGTTTGAATGGGACTCGAAATGTAGTGAGTCATTTTCACGGATTAAGGAAATCATGGCTTCAGAGAAGGTACTGGTTCATTTTAATCCGGAACTGCCTATTAAAGTAGCATGCGATGCAAGTTCATACGGTATAGCCGGAGTTTTATCTCACATATTTCCAGACGGGAGTGAACGACCGGTAGGTTATATTTCTAGAACATTAAGTCCAGTAGAATGTAGATATTCAATGATCGATAAAGAAGCATTAGCTATTTTCTTCGTGGTCAAAAAGTTTTATCAATATCTATGTGGCCATAGCTTTATTATAGAGACTGATCACAAGCCTTTAATTTACATTTTTGGAGACAAAAAAGGTATACCTGCCATGGCAGCAAGTCGTTTACAAAGATGGGCAGCGTTTTTAAACAGTTTTGATTTTACAATACGACACATCAAAGGAACTTCGAATTTTAATGCGGACTGTTTGTCGCGTTTGCCGATAGATCACAAAAAAAATTCAGAAAGAGAATGTTCTTATTTGAATTTTGTTATAGATAGTTCCGAGATGCCGATACTCGCCAAACACATAAGAGATCAAACTCAGGAAGACCCCGTGTTAGTCGAAGTATTCAAAAAGATTAAAGAGGGCTGGCCATATTATTTACACAGAGAGAACAGTTCATTGAAACCTTATTTTGCTAGAAAACTAAATTTAACCTTAGAAAATGATATAATAATGTTAGGTCATAGAGTTGTGGTACCAGAAAAATTTAGGAAGCAGCTGTTACAAGAATTGCATTCCGCACATGGTGGCATAGTAAAGATGAAGAGCAAAGCAAGATCTTACTTTTGGTGGCCATTTATAGACGCGGACATCGAATTAATAGCAAAAAGTTGTGACGCTTGCAATAAAGTAAGGCCGGAACCACCGAAAGCAACGGTAATATCGTACAACTCAGCTAAACATGTTTTTGACCGGATTCACGTGGATTTTTTTGGTCCTACGCAAGATAAAATGTTTTTAGTGCTGATAGACTCTTTCAGTCGTTGGCCGGAAGTAATAGAGATGCAATCTACTACTACCGAAGCAACTATAAACGTATTGAGATTGATATTTGCACGTTTCGGAATTCCGAATCAATTAGTTTCCGATAACGGACCGCAATTTATTTCGAAAGAATTTGTAAATTTTTGTTTTCAGAATGGAATTAAGCATACGTTAATAGCACCTTATCACCCAGCTAGTAATGGAGCTGCGGAGAACTTAGTAAAATCAGTAAAGATCGGTTTAACCAAAGCTTTTAACGATGTTAGAAACAAAAATACATCAATTAGTTGCATTTTAGCAAGATATTTATTGGATTATCGTACCAGTGTGCATTGCACTACCAATAAAGCGCCATCTTCATTAATGTTTGGTAGATCGTTGCGCATTAGATTCGATAAATTACAACCCGGAAATGTTACTGCAGGAAGTCGAAATAAAGTAATGAAAATGGGGAGATCAGAGACTTTCAAGGTGGGAGAAGACGTATATATTAGAGACTACAGGTTGTTAAATAAGAACCGTTTTGTAAAAGCGAAAGTCATAAAAATATTAGGGTCAAGAGTATATTTGTGTAAAGTCGACAAAACAGAATTAGTATGGAAAAGGCATTTAGATCAAATAAATAAAACAGCACAAACTAATGTAGAGATGGTTAACTGTGATCCTAAACATAAGACAAATTATGATAAACATTATACTTGTATTAATATTGATAATCGAGATTGTGAACCAGGAATAGCTAACGCTGATGCAGTAGTTAATATGAATCCGATTGCCTCTGTTAGTTCTTCCAGGCCCAAAAGAAATATTAAGAAACCTGTTAGATTAGATCTTTAAATATGTGTAGTTGCCATTCTTACGCGCGGAGGATTGTTATGTATTTGATAGGTTGGCAACGCTGCATACAATAGAAGTAAGTGACAAGCAAGCGAAGTATGTTCATGTTTATGGCGTTAGACGCGAAACTTTGTATTGTATAAATAAAGTTATTACGGCATCTATTAAGAGTATTATTATGTTACATACATAACAAAACCCACTGACAATAATTTATTCTTTCCTCAAAATCTCAACAATATGATTGCTACAATACAGATAGGGATACATGTGTAAAGCTACGCTTTCCTAAGAAAGCGGTGCCGCTATGAAGCGGCGGACGTAAGAAAACGGCCCTCCAAAGATGTAAACTTAGAAAAGACGGCAACGGAAAAGTAAGCCGATTGCTGTGAAAAATGGACGATCTAGACATAGCACTATTACTACATTTGGAAGATGAGGAGTCATCGGATGACGAAAAGTCGCGCTTGGAGAGAGAGATATATTTAAAAATCGTGTCACAGAGGTGCATTTGAAATTTTAGTGCGTCGACATTTGCACTGCAACGAAGAAAAATTCAGACAATATTTTCGCTTAACACCAGTGTTGTTTGATTATGTACTAAATCACATAAGAGATGACTTAACTTCAAAGCCAATATGCCCAGAAGGAAAGTTATGTATATTTTCAAGGTAACTACACAAAGCACAAATAATATAATAAAAAGCGCTCTTTTGATTTGATGCTAGGGCAAATAATTATTCTGAATTACTGGTGGTGCTTAGTGACGGACTCGGTCATGACAACACGTTGTTTTGACGAGATTCGTTTGAAATAGACATACTTGTGTCTGAAGTGTAATACAATTGTCGCTGGTGACTTGTTTCATTAGTTATTGGAGAAATCATGTTAAATGGAAAGCTAGTGTTTTGTGCTGAGCTCGGTGTTGATGATTCATTGGTTTGTCTTGACGCAATGGAAATACTTCTTAGTTCAGCATTACCAACCAACGATGAAATGTGCATCCTCAGTTGAATTTGTTCATACCGAGGAAGTTGTTTTACAATTTTTGCTATAGACTTGAAGAACAAGTCTGTTTCATCAAATTCATTTTGGGCACCAGTTGCATTTTGCTGAGCTATTTATTTCAATAGCTGCAATATGTTTGTTATTACCTGAGCATCTTGGTCGATTTAGCAGTAATTATTTGAAGTGATAGTACTTACTTTATGGATCCAAATAGCATCATAACTTTCTAGGAAACTGTATTTATTTCCAGGTAACATCGGCTGCCTATAATCCTATAGTAGCTATGTATAAATGACTTTTTTAATGCGGGATAACGTTTATTGCTACTACTTGCTAGTCCGTGATTTTCTTTATGAAATGAAAAATTATGGAATAGGTAATTAAAAAGTTATGGTTTTACCTGCGGAGAGGTGCGGAAGAGGACCTAATGTATATAAATGTGAGATGAGAGCCGTAGGTATCTAATCTTTTATTAGAAGTTATAAGATGCAGTCGTAAGTATAGTTTATTATTTTCTTTGTGTCCTAAGAAAACTTTTTAATTTCGCATAATTGTTTCTTCAATTAGTTTGTAATCACTTCAACAACACATTCAAGCTCTTTATAACTAAATACTAGTAATTATTTATTAATAAACAAATACTTATGGGCTAAATATCACAGGAAGTAACGTTCGTTAAAATCGTCAAATCTTTAAGTACTTATGTCATCCCATAAGGGGTTGTAAGAGGTTGAAATCGAATGAGTAATTATCGTCGTTTATACATATTTGTACGGCATAAAATAATTCAACAAGATTCAATTTTTAACCTACTTTTACAGCGTGATTAATTTCAATCACGAATTCGTTCATTTTGAACATTTTGTGCGATTGTACATATTCAGAATAGGTACCTCTCTAACAAAAATACTCTAATCTAGGTATTTTTAAGATACCACCACACTTCACTTGAGATTGATCTCATTGTATAACAAGTTTCATGCATCTTGTATTTATAGACAGCTTATGCAGTCATCATAACAATCTCGCTGCGGCGATATAAACTGGCATTCTATATACTTATCTATCATACGCATATTCAAACTAAATATATAAGCAAATAAAAGAAGCGGTTCATATATAACTACTAAATTTATAAACAAAATAAATACAAAGATCAATACAAAAAAAATATCTTATGAAAACTATATCTAACAGTAACTCTAAACTTTTATCTGAAAGCAATTAAAACTAAAAATAAGCTAAATAATATATAAAATGAGGCCTTTTGATTAACTGCCCCGTCTTTCAAACAATCTCCGCGAACACTGTGAAAACCTTCGTTACATGTGCATATTCCATCTACACAATCTATCGTTTCTTCTGAATTAGGAGACATGAAGCAATTTCTTCTGTCTGTACAAGTTCCACCAGCCACCACGCTTCTCCAACATCGCGGTCCCATTGCATGAAATCCTGGATTGCAGACACAACTGCCGTCATGGCAAAACGAGCCGTCGAGATAAGTAGAACATTGAGACAGTTCTTCACATGAATGGGTAAATTCTGTGGCAGCTGTGCACAAAAGAAAAACAATGAATCAAATTCAATGTTAAAGAATAATAGCAGTAAAATCTAGTTTCGAGTTATTGATAGAAATGATGACACCTTTTGAAACAGTTGGGTGTCTCACCTGGTTGTACGTCGATAAAAACGACACTTTTTTGGTCGATTTCGCTTCACTACTAGCACTGATTCCAGAAAAAGATGTTCCACACGGCTGCCCTTTCAATTATTTCTTATTTACTTCATTATGGGCATTTGAAAAATATACCTTTTGAACACTAGTAGAATAGAGATGATTTATCTCACGTCTAGCAATATAAATTACTTTTATTATACCTTATACAAAAGTACAAAAAAAAGATGTATCCTACGCCCATCTTTTAACCGTAGTGTACTAAAAATAATTAAATTTATATTTACTAATTTGTAATCCATACATTTTTGCCAAACATGACTAATTAAACTGAAAGGAAACTAAATTTCCCATATGGATCGAATAAGAGGTTAAGTTGTGCTTGACCAATATATATTTATTTCATCACATTTTAATTTAAATTATTATAGAATTATAATGTATAGTTCATTCGGAAATATAAGAAAATAGCTTTTTGAGATGTAAATACTTTAAGTAGGCACCCTACAGTGAGGATCAAGAGAAGGCAGAGCAGCATTAATTTTTATTTGATAGGGCCAACAATAAGTGCTCATCGCGTTTATTTTGGTAATATAAGTTGTTATTATATAATCAAATAATAATATAAAAAATGATTTTAATTTAAACAGATAGGAAGTATTACATTGTTTTATTACTTGGATATCAAATCGGAAATAATAATTTATGTAGATATACATGTGTGTCACAAAAGCTATCATATGTACAATTCAATAAAAAAAAGGAAACATCAGGAATACAAACTGCCCAAGAAAAAACGCAGGAGTCAGCTATAATGAATGAGGCAACTAATATAATAAAATATTCCCAATTTATTATTTATATAATACTAACACATCTTCTCTAAATTTTCTTATCCTTCGTAAATAGTCGTAATGGAGCTTCCGCATCCTTTCTGATTCCATGATGACACGCCGTTTTTCAATTCTGTGATATTTAAAACCATTGCTTTTTAACGTTTGCCATAATGTTGTAATGGGGCACTGAATTTCCGGATTGTCCTGAATAAGCCTCTTCCTTAAACTTAACAAGATAGGGACTTAGTTTTGTCTATACATATTATAAATTGTCTGACAAATACTTTCGACTTCCCAATTTGGAATTTTCCTTGAGGATACTTTATCAATTCTACCTTTTCTTATTTGAACACCATATTTGACAATTTTGTAAATTGTTCCACAAGGTACTTCTATTAACATTGATGTTCTTTTTACAATATCTGACTCATGTAGATTCGCCATTTTCCGATTTTAAGTTACTGTAAACATTCAGAACTATTTGCTTAGCCTGAATTCCTAAACAAACCCTTACTTTTTTGTCGTCGTAAAAAATTATATTTTCTGTCAATAAATCGTCATCATGTTCTTCATACTCTTCTGTATCGCACCAAGGTCTCCACATCTTGAACAGTTTTTGAAACACAAAATAGAATACCTTCGTCAACAAAATATTCTTCGCAACTGGACACATACAGGGTTGTTATAAAGTAAGGCATATACTTTAACTTATTATAACTTTTTAACAAATTAAGTTAATATCAAAAACTAAACGAAATTTAATTGTTTATATAATGGGATTTTGTATGCCCGAACCCAGTTACCGCAAATGTTCAATATGTCCTCCATTTTGATCTTGTAAAATCAGCAACCGTGCCTCTAAATTGTACACTGCATTTCTTAACATTTCTGGTTGAATTGCACCAATTTGCTCCGTAATATTGTCTTTTAATTCTTGTAGCGTTGTTGGTCTTCTTCTAAACACTAAATTTTTTAAATGACCCCAAAGCCAGTAGTCCGCTGGGTTAAGATCAGGTGATATTGGTGGCCATGAATTTGCAAAATGTCTGCTTAAAACGCGATCTTGAAAAGCGTTAGTTAAAAATTCTTTAGTTGGTCGGAAAATGTGCGGAGGTGCTCCATCCTGCATAAAAATCATGTTTTCAATTCTGTGGTGCTCGTCTTGCAGCTGTGGAATAACATAATCTCTTAACATTTACAAGTATCGTTCACCGTTAACAGTTACAGATACGGCTTCTCCATTCTGTAGCTCTTCGAAGAAATACGGACCAATGATAAAATCAGCTGTAAAACCGCACCAAACGGTGACTTTCTTGTCATGAAGACCTTCTTGAACAATTACTTGTGGATCTTCTGCAGACCAGATTCTACAGTTTTGAGTATTGACTCCACCATTCAGAGAAAAATGTGCCTCATCTGTCCATAAAATACAGGATAACCATTCGGGTTCAATTTCCATCTGAGCCAATAATCGCAAAGAAAAATCGTACCTACTAGCCAAATCTGCCTCCTTTAATTCAAACAGCATTTTGAGTTTATATGGATACATTTTTAGAATTTTGCGTAAAATTTTCCAGACCGTGGTGTACGGCATTTGCAATCGCTTGAATATCGCATTTGCACTGCTGATTGCTAGTGGATTACCTCTGGCTATGTCCTGATTTTCGTGAAGAACCTCTGCAACTTGGACATCACTAATGCTTGGTATTCCTGATCTCGGAAGGTCAATTACCGAACCTGTTCTTTCAAATTTTTGTATCAAATTGCGGTACGCTTTCATACGACAGGGCCCCGCTCTCAAACCCATTCTCGTGCGAAACCTTCGTAATCCAGCTGTGTAATTTCTGCCGCATTCATAATAACACTGAACTAAACCCATTCTTGTTCGTAGGTCCATGCTATTACAGTTTGAGTCGTTAAAACTTTACGTTTACTTGAGTTTTAATTTGAATATAAACTCCAAATTGAATGATTTATATTTGAATATAAACTCCAAATTGAATGACACACTTGTGTCAACAACTGTCATGACAACGCTTTTGTTTTCCATAGATACAACAAATTCCATTCCTTAGGCAACTAGATTTCGTTTACTTTTTGTTGTTAGCTTGATTTGTTAAAAAGTTATAATAAGTTAAAGTATATCCCTTACTTTATGATAACCCCATATATTGCCAGGGTTGCCAACTCCATAAAAACAAGGAGCACTAAAATCTGCTTTAAAATGCACTAAAAAAGCACTAAATTCAAAGGTATCCCTGGTGCACATATTAAGCTGGATTAAAAAATTTATTAAAAAAATTAACATTTTATTAGAAACAGTATATAAACATTAAACAAATAAACGACATACAAAAATTTCATTTAATAAAATAAATGTTTTACTCTTGAATTGTGATTGCGGAGAAAAATACGCTACTCATATTCAATATCGTTAATGACAATGTCCAAAGCTTCATCAAAAGCGTCGTTTTCAAGATATGTCGCTAAAGTTCCTATTTTTTGGAGATAATTGATACGTATTGCAACAATTTCCGTTATTTAACAAACCAAATTTAATGTACAAAAGGGCATTTACCGATTTAAGTCACAGCCTGTTTCTAATTTTATTTTAAAAAGATTCATATGACTGAAAACTCTCTCTATTGCTGCATTCGAATGAGGCAAACACAACACAAGTTTTGCTAGTTTAGTAATGTCTTCAAATCTATTGTTTCCACCAGCATCTTTTGATGAGTTTACTTCTGCCCAGAAAGAGTCTGTGTTTGTTGCAGACCAATTCACAAAACTTATGCTATTTCACTGCCTCTCAATGTTTTCAATCACATGGGCATCAGTAAAAAACTGCTTATCCAACTCGGTTACAGATTTTTTTTGTGAAGGATGCCTAAGAACTTCAGAAACGCTTAACAAAGAGCAACTGTTTAATATCTCCAAATTTGACGGAAGACGTCGTGTTAACTCTCCGACTAATTTTAAAATAAATTGAACACATCTGTTCAAGGCCGTTAGAATTTTTATTTAAAAAGTCTTTGCAACCATTTTAAAATCTGAAACCGAAATATGGGTTTGGATCTAATTTATCATGTAATTCATTATTCATGAAATCAAAGTTATTTTTAGCAGATGGTATTAAAATAGGTAGAGTTAAATTTGTTATGAGTAACTTTAAACTTTCAAATAATTTGGTGGGATCTACTTTGTCACCTTCAAATAACTTATTTGTTTTCTGGACTTCTTCTACTATAGGATATAAAAAAAGTAAGTAAAGGTAGTTAATATCATCTTTATACATATTAAAGAGTAGTTCAGCGGTGTAACAGTTCTCAGTTAATCTAGTAACTTCAAAATGGGTTTTTAGTTCCACCCATTGTTGTAGGATTTTCCTTACAGCTGGCTCTATTGATATCCACCTTGTAGCACACATTCCTGGAATTTTTAATGAACAATCCCCATTGTTTATAGTTTTATATAAATTGCAATATTTATTTTGTCTATCTGTAGAATTTGCAAACCAGTTGTGGGTTTCTTTAATAAGAAACTCCAGATTCCTTGGTACTGTGGACTTGGTGGCATCACTTACAGCCAGCTGTAGGGAATGGCATACACACCTAACAAGAACTAGATGTGGTAGATTATAATCTCTTTTTAAAATTGCATAGACTCCATTCATAGAACCTGTCATTACAGAAGCATTATCACTGCCTATACCACAAAGTTTTTTTAGATCAATTTTTACAGTGTTTAAGTAATTTATAATTGCCTTAACAATATCTTCTGCTTTCCCCGATTCAATTTCTATTAAACTTAAAAAAGTAGAAATTAATGAATTTTATTGTTCACTATAATAACGAATTACTAAACCTAACATTACTTTTACAGTTATGTCAGTCGACTCATCAATGAGAAGACTGTAACTAATGCTGTTACAAACGTCATCAATTAAAGTTTTTTCAAATTCATTACCAATAATATTAGTAACAATTCCCGAGCATTTTGTGCGATGCATTTTAAAGCCAGACGAGGAACTATCCTTAAAACAAGAGTTGCAAATATTCGAAAGATGATCTACTGATCGAATTGATGAATGCATGGCCACAAACATTGATAATCTCGCTTGTGCTTCATTTTTCCTCAAAATTTCTTTTTCTGCTGGAAACTTCAGTTTTGATTGCTTTGGTCCATAAGGGGCAGCTATGGCTTTATGTTTTTCACTATTAGCATGCCTGTGTAGACCCTTTAATTGAGCAGAAATAGAAACTTTACAATATTTGCAGAACGCTTTTTCATCAGTTGACATATTACGTGCAAGCCATAACTTTAACAAAGGATCGTTTACCCACTCCTTTCTGTACCTTTGTGTATAATGTTTTTGGGTCGACATCTAAAACAATAAAAAAAAGCAAATGGTTATTTACCAACCGGCTTTTTAAAAATGCTTACGATGAATACTTGAAAATCGACTTCCCCTGCCTATTGAAGGAGTGACTATTCACCACTCACCCGGTGCCGGTGACACCACAGAACACTTAGACACACTGACCGTAGTGACCGTATTATTAGACCATCGATTACATTGAGATTTGAGTATTTGAGACTAGAAACTCCAGAAAGCAGTAGCCCCAGCTACGCGGGAACTTCACGAATTCGTCATGTTAAATTTACTGCCAAATGTCAAAGTCAAACCTGTCAAACCTACTAATGTTTTGTCATTTTTTCAGTAACCAGGACACCAACCATAAATTTACAAATGCACTATAGTAGGATTACCCAACAGATGCAGTAGCAACAGCGCACTAGAAATGCGTCACTTAAACGTCATACGTAAAATAACGCTTACTATTGGTTCGTTTGCAAGGACGCCCACGATAGAATAAATTTAGTGTTGTGTTTTGACAGTTTCATTTTTGCATTATTATTATTTTATTCTTTCTCAGTTTCTTTGCGTAATATCTAACAAAAAGTATTTCTGAATACTACTTTACATTCTTTTTGTAACAAACGTAAGTAAGCGCATGAAATATAACATCAGAAGATGATTTTGAAATATCTACTTTATAGGCTATAAACTCAATCCTCCGTTTAATCACCTGTGGTATCAGTCTGCCCCTTTGAGTAACATTATGGAGAATTCACCTCCTAAGAAGAGGCTCTCGAAACATTTTACAGTAGAGGACAAGGAGAGGTTTTTGAATATATACAAAACCTTACAAGAACAGCCAGGTACTTCGAAAATAGATAACATTGCAACTACAGCAACAGCAGCAGCTAATATTATTTTTTGAATAATAAAGTCTCATTTTGGCGATTTATATTCAGGAATATCAGAACATAATGTTTACAAAGTTTTGCAAGAATCTAGTGCTGACCATAAATTTCAATGACCAAAGAAATACCATAGGAAAAAGGCCATACTGGACAACGTTGATGTAATGCGGAATAGCATTCGAGGAATTATTTTTTAAAACGAACCTCCAACTATACAGAAAATTCTTATGGTGATAAATGAAAGAGACGATTTACCAAACTTTAAAATTTCAACTCACAGAAAATTAATAAGAGAACTGAACTTTCGGTAAAGTATAATGAAAATGTTTGTTTCTTTTTATAAACAGTTTTGCATTTGTAGTTATCAGAAGAGGAATCGTAATAGTATTCTAAAAGAAAAAAATGATATTATTACTTGGAGGAGACAATACTTACGTAAAATAAGAAAATATCGTGAAGATGGAACACCGATATATTACTTAGACGAAACATGGGTGAACGCTGGGCACACAGTAAAGAAAGTGTGGGCAGACACATCAGTGCTTACTGCGAGACAAGCATTTATAGATGGTTTGTCCCCAGGCCTTAAAAATCCTTCCGGAAAAGGGAAAAGGTTAATTATATTACACATAGGTTCTGACGAGGGATTTGAAGAAGATGGCTTGCTACTTTTTGAATCTAAAAAGACAGGTGATTACCACGAAGACATGAATGCGGAGAAATTTGAAGAGTGGCTTCAACATATTCTGCCCAATTTGAAAGAAAATGCAGTGATTGTTTTGGGTAACGCACCATATCACAGTCACAAAATAAATAAACCACCTACAGCAAACAACCGCAAAGCTGAAATTCAACAATGGCTTGTCAGTCAAAACATATCATATGAAGATGACATGGTGAAGGCAGAATTATTAGCATTAGTTAAGGAAAATGTGACCGGCCTTGCGAAATATGCTGTATATGAGATAATTGAAGCATCAAATAGAAAGGTATTGCGGCTACCTCCATACCATTGTGAATTAAATCCGATAGAGTTGATATGGGCACAAGTAAAGGGGTATGTTGCTAGACACAATGTATCATTCAAACTAGAAGATGTAAAGGAATTATTTCAACAAGGTGTGTTCAATATTTCATGTGAAAATTGGAACAACGCAATTAAACACGTGGTTAATGTGGAAAACAAAATGTGGGAACTTGATAATTTAATGGATTGTCAAGAAGACTCATTAATCATAACAGGTGATGATTCCACTACATCATATTCAAGTGACGACTAATTATTAGTCAGACTAATTTGATGCTGTTTTGTTTAATATGCTCTTTTTGTAAATCACTACTTTCTTATACTTTATTTTTCATATGTAAATTCATCTATTGATGAATGAATAAACACATTTTCTTTGTATCATGTAAGTAATCATAGAAACTTAAAATATATTTTCTCCTAATAGTGTATATATTGCATTAAAAATTTCCGAACCTGTCGTCTTCTTTATTTCTTCCCATTTCTCCCATTTACAAGCGAATTCGAAAAAAATTAAAATTAAATTACTATACAGTATGTCCACGGATCGAGTTCCAAAGAGGAAAAACTTTTTTATTTTGCATTTTACAAGAAAAATGTATTCTTGATAAAAGTTTTTGCATGTCTCGAAACGGCCAAATCAGTTTTAACCTTTTCAAAATTTCTTTTAGTTTAAGATAAAAATCGAAAAATTAGTTGTTTTATTTGAAAAATTTTTAAAGTCCCAGAGATTAAGTTGCGTTGTCATGGTAATTATCCATATTTAATTATCTAATTAACTGTCAGTTAGAAAAATCAACCATAATAGTTGAAAATGTTGTCAAAAGACCAACGAATGTACCTAATTCAATGCTATGGCAAAGGTAATAAAGCGATCCGTCTAGTTGTCGAAGAATTTAATCAAAAGTTTCCGGATATTTACATCTCAAATAGAGGTGCACGAGCATTGGTCAAAAAATTCCTATCCACTCGTTCCATACTGGATGTAAAGAAAAAAAATATAGCACGCGATGATGACGACGCCGTCACTCTTCTTGTAATGGATTCAGTACTGAACTATCCCAAACTTTCTTTGCGGCGCAGATCAGTCCATCTGGGAATTAGTAAATCGCTCATTCAAAAGATTTTGAAACAAAGGAAGTTCCATCCCTACAAGCCCATTTTTAATCATGCATTAGAACCCGGAGATCCTGCGAAACGTTTGTATTTTTGTCTGTGGATGGGCGCTCAAATTATGGATAATCAATACTTTTACCGAAATATCATTTTTTCTGATGAGGCCACGTTTTCTACTAATGGTACTGTTGCATCTCAACATGTGAGATATTGGAGCGATTACAATCCGAATTTTCGCATGCGTCACAATCGACAATATTCGGCAAAAGTTAATGTGTGGTGTGCAATTTCTTACCATGGTATCATTGGACCATATTTTTTTGATAATACTGTCAATCAGCATACGTACTTGGATATGCTGCAAAATTTTGTTGATGAACGTTTGGACGATCTACCGATTAATTACCTCGCAAGGTGTTATTTCCAAAAAGATGGTTGTCCGGCTCATTATGCTAGGATTGTTGTTGAATGGTTAAATCAGCAATTTGGACAAAATTGGATAGGTCGAAATGGTCCCGTGATATAGCCACCAAGGAGCCCTGATTTAACAATGGCTGATTTTTATCTTTGGGGTCGTTTGAAGCAAATAGTTTATGCAAATAATCTTCCTCCGAACGTAGAAGATTTAAAGGAGAGGATTAGAGATGCTGTGACGTCTTTAACTCTCGAAGAAATTCGAAGTTATAGAGAATTGCGCCGACGGCTAGAATTGTGCGTTGAAAAGGGCGGTGAATGGATTGAGTAAAATAGTTATTAGTTATATCATTTTTGTTTTTGAGTTTGTGAAAAAATTTTCAAATAAAACGACCAATTTTTCGATTTTTATCTTAAACTAAAAGAAATTTTGAAAAGGTTAAAACTGACTTGGCCGTTTCGAGACATGCAAAAACTTTTATCAAGAATACATTTTTCTTGTAAAATGCAAAATAAAAAAGTTTTTCCTCTTTGGAACTCGATCCGTGGACATACTGTATATTCATTAAATGTGCATTTATTTAGAAGAACATTATTCTTTGATTTCACCACTTTAGCTACCTTAAGCTTGCTTTTTATAAATTGTTATACAAATGCCACTATATACAGAATATTAAACAAAGTTCTTTATTATAATGTACTATTCCAAACGTCAAACAAATTATCATATCACATTTCTTGTTCGCATAAACCTAGAGAGGACGGTTCTTGTATTTTATTTTCTTTTCATTTTCCTTTCGTTTATACGTAAAATAATCTAAAGTAATCAAAATTATTAGTAACTAGTTGCTTAAACAGAGCTTATATTACGTACCTATATTGCATTAATTTTCGTCTATTATAATTACATTTATATAGGAGAATGTAGAATACTTGCATCGAAATGTGGGGTTAGAACTACATATTTGTTTATAATGTCTAATGTCAAAATATTTATGGTTAGGCTATGCGTTAAGCGTTGTGAATTTGCCGTTTTAAGCTATTACGTCAATGCAATGTTGCTACTGCATCTGTTCGGTAATCCTACTATAAATACAAATTGAACTCAAGCATAAAAGTAAGTAAATCTGGTTGGTAAATAGGTACTTATGAATATGATACCTGAATTTGAGACCCACATTTTATTCAAATAAGCCCTAAAGAAAACACAAGGCACTAAATTAAATAAAAAAGCCCTGTCTGTGTTAAAAATGCACTATATCTAGTGTTCAATGTACTAAAATGGCAACCCTGTATATTGCACACCTTATATATACATATCATATATGTATAAGGATGGATGTTTTCGTGTATTACGGTAATGACAGGTCAGTAATATTATTCAGATTAATATATTTCTGGATTTTCACAAAAGGAAATAATAATACCATATATGTATTAGTATATTATTCGTGATAATGCATCAGTAAATCTTCGAACCGTTAAAATGATTATTATTTAATTGTAAGTATATATAAATAACAATAGCCCCTAATATTTTCTATTACGGTTCTTTTACTTAATAGAACCGCTTGGTTCTTAATCCGTGTGTAAACAGGCCGCAATAAGGTACTTATTGAAGCCCTTAGGCGTTTCTTATATTTCGTTATTTAGTTAGTTTCTTACCTTCTAAACATCTCCAGCCATTTTCGGATACAACGTAACCGGGTAAACATCTACAAACACCTATACAATTAGCAAAGGTATGCCGGCAGTTATCGTCCATTGTGCAATTATCACCCAATCTACTTGTTGGAACGCATCTTCCATCAGCAGTATGATGATGCCTCACTGGACATCTACATCTTCCAATATGGCAAGTTCCCATAGAGCCATCGCTCAAGAGGCAATTAAAATCAACATTGCAGATATCGCCAGGACCTAAACATACATCTCTCCATCAATAATTATTAATAGCAAAAGCACATTTCCGTTTCTGTTAGCCCCATCAATAGACAAAGAAACGAAGAATTACGAGCTTATTTGAAAGTTACTCAAACATTTCAATATTGTTAAGCACCATCGAGAGCACATTTTAAAAATTATTTATTTTTTATTTTCATGTGTGAACTTAAAATACAGACATATGTTAGATACACATACATATTAAGAATAGCAATAGATTCATAAGCAAGTGTTTGAAACATTTTAAATATTAAAGGATTGAAAATTAATAAACATGAAAATATATGTATATTGTTAAACTCAAGGAAAAAAAACTGAAATATAGGCGAAAAATCGTAAAAAAAAAGCTATTTTAAAACAGAAACAACAATAATAGATATGTTTTATTCGAAAATATATAACGTAAGTGTATTTATTTTATATTTTAATTATTCAATTTGTGTGACTGTTTTTTTACACATTAGAGTTCTTTTGATAAAGATACTATAAATAGCGTCGAAACGTTAAGAGGAAAAAAGAAAAAATGTGTTTTATTTTATCCTTATACAATTAAATTCAAAAGAATTTTATTAAAAAAAGGCCGCAACACCCAAGAATTTATCTACTAATTATCAATATTAGGGCCAAGAAAATCAAAGAGAAAGGACAAAAAAATTTTTAAAAAAAAAATCCCTTCTTTACAAATACTATATATATATATATATATATATGACAAATTGATATTTTGGGTTATTTGCCGCGTTAATTCAAATCAAGTATGCATATACGAAATAATTCGTATATGCATAAGTGATATGAAATGTAATGCATATCTACACCACCAATTGCTGACATTGCAAATATCAACGTGCAGACAGCTGTTTCGATCTAACCTGGATCTCGTCAGTACACGAAGGTGATATTTGCAACGTCAGACAAAGTTGGATTTCCTGCTTATATACTTGATTGGGTACCAAATGCCTATGAGAGAGACTCCCAGCGGCATCTGTGATCCAATATCAAGAACGCAAGGAAATGTTAACCCTTAATAGAACATCTACTTTATCGGGCAACTGTAGATATGCATTATGTAGGTGACTTTACCTACTTAATAAACTACCTCCCCAGAAAGGTTATGTCAAAAATGACGTTTTCGCGGTTATGTGATGACAAATTGATATTTTGGGTTATTTGCCGCGTTAAATCCAACTTTGTCTGACGTTGCAAATATCACCTTCGTGTACTGACGAGATCCAGGTTAGATCGAAACAGCTGTCTGCACGTTGATATTTGCAATGTCAGCAATTGGTGGTGTAGATATGCATTACATTTCATATCACTTATGCATATACGAATTATTTCGTATATGCATACTTGATTTGAATTAACGCGGCAAATAACCCAAAATATCAATTTGTCATCACATAACCGCGAAAACGTCATTTTTGATATATATATATATATATATATATATTAATTTCAATATGTGCTTAATATACAGGGTTATGATAAAGTAACGCACAAAATTCATAAAACGTACAATGTTCATTTTTGCAAAAAATGCAAAAACACGTCAAACATTTATTTTATTCCGCGTCTTTTAATATAAGTCAAAAAAATAAAACGTCAAATTTGTCAAAGTTATGACGTCATCAATATTTTTTTAAATATGAAGCTTGGTTGTTTTTTTTTACTTTATTTGATAAAGCTTGTTTTTCTGCATTATAAAGAAATAACTGAAGTAGGGGTCACATAAGAAAAAACTGAGAGAATTAATAAAAAACAAAATAAACTTTATTATAGTAATAACATTTAAATTAACTAAACAGTCCATTAAACCAAAACGATTTCTTACAGGAATTGTTCAAACTGTGTCCCGTTCACTATCTGACATAGGCCAAGACGATGCTTACTGCGCTTCTAGCAATTGGAGGTCTTTCAAAATGTGTTTCGTTAAATAAAACACATACTTCTTCATGGCTTCGAAGTCTATCGCCGTAACCTACCATCATTAGAATTTCTATCCTTTCTCTTTCCGTTAAAGGAGCCATCATAATAAAATTGGTATGACACTAATTGTAAGACTGACACTGACAAACAGTTGTTTTATTACTAGGTAACTTTAAGTTTTAAGTCTTTTAATATTTACTTTCTTTTCATAAAATCAAAAACTAGTTTATTTTGTTTTTTATTAATTCTCTCAGTTTTTTCTTATGTGACCCCTACTTCAATTATTTCTTTATAATGCAGAAAAACAAGCTTTATCAAATAAAGTTAAAAAAAACCAAGCTTCATATTTAAAAAAGATATTGATGACGTCATAACTTTGACAAATTTGACGTTTTATTTTTTTGACTTATGTTAAAAGACGCGGAATAAAATAAACTGTTTGACGTGTTTTTGTATTTTTTTCAAAAATGAACATTGTAAGTTTCATGAATTTTGTGCATTACTTTATCATAACCCTGCATATTAAACGCATATATATCAAATTCTTAGCCGTATCTGTTAATACGCGTGAATTGTACATACGTACGGATTTCCTGAAATTAGCGGCTTATATGAAATTGAAAATTACTTGCTTTACGTTAATTAATGAACTTATGGAAAAGTTAATATCATTATCGAAGACTAACAGTTAGTTTCGACATCGCTCATCAGTCCGATAATGAAATCAGCTGTTCCATGTAATTTTTCGATTTGTCTATTTATACAAACCGAAGAGATCTTCAAGCGTGAGAGATTAATTTTATTAATTCTCTCTATGATACAGAAGGAAACATAATTACATGTTTAACCTTCTACCGACTTGAAACATATATTGTGAACAAATGCCGGTAACAATGAGAAATCCTTATTTAATTCAGGATAACTATATTAATTTCAATATGTTCTTAATATGTATTAAACGCATATATATTAAATTTTTAGCCGTATCTGTTAATACACGTGAATCGTCCATACGTATATCTATATACATCTGCACGGATTTCCTGAAATTAGCGGCTTATATGAAATTGAAAATTACTTGCTTTACGTTAATTAATGAACTTATGGAAAAGTTAATATCATTATCGAAGACTAACAGTTAGTTTCGCCATCGCTCATCAGTCCGATAATGAAATCAGCTGTTCCATGTAATTTTTCGATTCGTCTATTTATACAAACCGAAGAGCTCTTTGCAAGTGTGAGAGATTAATTTTCTTAATTGTCTCTATGATACAGAAGGAAACATAATTAAATGTTTAACCTTCTACCGACTTGAAACACATATTGTGAACAAATGCCGGTAACACTGAGAAATCCTTATTTCATTCAGGATAACTATATTAATTTCAATAGTTATCCTGAATGAAATAAGGATTTCTCATTGTTACCGACAATGAATATGTGATTTTATTATTTATGTTTTAGAACAATAATACATACAGGTTGGGGAAAAAGTATGGATACAGCCAAATATTTTGAGAACGGCATATTGGAACTCGCTGAAATTTGGCCCTCTGTTAGAAGGATTTAGTTGAGATTTTCTTCAGTTTTACACCATCATTTGTTTTCGAGAGATAGAAATGGGGCGGTTCTCCGTCTTGTTGAAACCATATGGTTTCTGCTAGTATAATTTGGTTACTGCAGTTGAGAAGATTTTTTTGAGCCGGGGAACAATATTTTGTTGTAAACGTTAGTCTTCAGAAATTAAATCACCATTAATGAAAAAAGACCAATAATATTCCGATCAATGAATCCACACCAAACATTAATTTTCTGGGCATACTGCGTAGGAACTTGCTCCATCCAGTGCCGATTTCTGTCAAACCAATGCCTACAGCAATGGCGGTCAACATTCTCATTTAAACAAAAAGTTGATTCATCAGAGAAGAGAACGCAATTAATGAAGACACCATCTTGATTTATTTATCACCATTGTTTCACAAAATTTGAATCTACGGCCAAAATCGTCTTCACTCAGTTCTTGTAACAGGTGGGATGATATTTGTCGCATTTCATTATATTGTGTATAGATATTTTACTCATTTTATGATTTAGAGCCAACTGGTGTAAAGAAGTTTTTGGATTTTCTTCCACATCTAATATGACATTAAAAGAATTTTCTTCGTTTGTAACAGATTTCGGTCGCCCTGGTTTTACAAGATTTTTTGTGTTGACAATTTCTTTAAATCTTCTTAAAGTTTTTAAAACCGTAGTTATGGAGAACAACTGACGATTTGGATGTATCTCATTAAAAAGAGGTACGACCTTGGCACAACTTCATCTTATATCGCCATATCCAACAATCACAATGATTTCTATACGCTACCTTTCACTTAAATGCACCATTTTTAATTAATTTAATTAACTAATTACTTCATATAAGCTTAATTATTGTATATATACAAATGAAAGAAGGCTGATGGCAACGTTTTCAAAACTAACTTAGTTTTACTTTCCTTAAAATTTAAATTCGTAAAAAGAAAATATTTCTGTTTTTATGGAAATTAAGTAAAACATGTGTTACATCACTGAATAGAGAGAAAAAACACTCATTTAAAAAATGTTACATTTGACCTTCCGTGCTGTTTAAAAAACATCAAGTACGCCTTGTATCTCGAAAACAAATGATGAACTGAATAAAATCTCAAATGATGGAGTCTAAATCATTCTAACAGTGTGCCAGAGTTTAGCGAGTTTCAATAAACCGTTTTCAAAATATTTAGCTGTATCCATACCTCTTCCTCACCTGTATATGTCAAAAACAGTATTTTTTGCAAAATGTAGCAATATCTACCAATATTGAACATCATATTTTAGATTTATTAGAGACGTATATCGATTATCAAATAATTTTATTGTCCAAGCAATCGACAGGACGGACGCCTCTATTTGATTAAAATGTGCATATTTCACAAATAGTCGCACTTTTGTTAATAGTTGCTGTTTTACACCACTAAAATTACATATTACTACTTGCATATCTGTATTCACATCTTTCGCTCACAAAACATGTCGGCTTCAATAATCGTTGTATGTATAGAAAATTTACCCGCTTTAGACAAGGAACCATATAATAAACAAATACTTTTCCAAACTTTAAACTCGTTACTAAATAAATATGTCATAAGCACTCATTTTACATTTGCCAACTCTGTATATAATATTCGTATATCATTATGGTGTTTTATGTATAAAAATTATGAATTGAGATACTTACGTGATGTCGAATAGCATTGATTGTTCGATGCTAAATGAGCATCGGAATTACACTCGCAAATTCCATTAACGCATGACGATGGATTTCCCAAAGTGAACCTGCACTCGAAATCTCTTGTGCAATTCGAGCCAACACCTCCAGCAGCTGTAATATAAAACAGTAGTCCCTAACTATATTCATGCAGTAATCCTCAAATAAATGTAGTTACCGAGTGACTATAAATGATCGAGATTGTTTCTATTGGATTTGCAACATGTCGTATTTTTTATATTGGCATGCCTATATCTGTCTATACCAAAGCGATATAACTTAAATTAGAACGTTATATGTATCAATGATCTATAATACTTATTATGGATGCAGGCTAGACAAAGAGATAGTGTTGACAATATTGTAGAGATAGGTCGCCTATAGTCAGCTGATTGTGAAATTGCTATATTTTAATTTCTTTTTTAAGTTTTATTTCATATCTTTTAACTAACTTACTGTTAGCAAACAAATAAAATGGAAATATAACTTCTCATTAGCAATATCAATTTATTTTAAAATAGATTTATAGAATTAAAAACCGTGATTATTAAAGTATGATATACTTAAATTGAAAATTAGTGTATATAATCTTCACTTGGTTATTTTCCTTAGGTATGGCTATAAAAATCTAAATTAATGTTTGCCTTTAGTCTACGACCACGTGATTAAAGGCAAAAGCAATAGTGCATTCTTTTTAATCTACTTAGTTAAAAATGCGAGAAACTCTATCTCTACTGTTGTCATCACTATTTCGTGTTATTTAGAGCGGAAAGCTCAGACATACGCGCCACTAGGCTAGAAATAGACGGACCGCAATATGCGGTCGCTGTCGACAGCACTTTATAGTCGCATCTTGGCAATCAACAGTTGTTTATAGAGCAAAATTGACGAGCGTCAACGAGCAGTCAAGGCTGGCAGCTGCAGCCATCTTAGGCTGGAAATAGACGGACCGCAATATGCGATCACTGTCGACAGCACTTTGTAGTCGCATCTTGGCAATCAACAGTTGTTTATAGAGCAAAATAGACGAGCGTCAACGAGCAGTCAAGATTGGCAGCTGCAGTCAACTTGCTGCCCAACCCGCCACGCAGTCCAAGTGCAGTCGAAAAGAGAACGTACATACACGAACTGCAAATTGCAGTCGCCACTCATTGAGCGGTTTTGTCAGATTTCAGTCAGTTCACTCTTGATTCTTGAATATTGTGTGTGTAAATTAAATTAAATGCAAGGCGATTTTGACACTGATGCTTTCATTGATGATACAAAAAATAAGGAATGTCATTGGAACTATATTGTTGAGACATATAGTGACAAAATTGAAAAGAATAAGGCCTGGGCTGATATCTGTGAAATCTTCGACTTCTTCCACGTCTTTTTTTACGTAGTAAAAGAACAAGCAATAGTGCTTCCTCTTCAAGGTCCATCACTACATTACACCATTTCGTTTAGAACATGCAGTCCCATACTGCAGCACAATGCAGTCCGTATCGACTGCAGATGGAGTCGATACGGACTGCTCCGAGCTGCCCAACCTGACTTCGCTTGAAGTCGACTTGAGCAGCAGTTATGAGGTCGACAGCGACCGCATATTGCGGTCCGTCTATTTCCAGCCTTACTGCCCAACCCGCCGCGCAGTACAAGTGCAGTCGAAAAGAGAACGTACATACAGGAACTGCAAATTGCAGTCGCCACTCATTGGGCGGTTTTGTCAGATTTCGGTCAGTTCACCCTTGAGTCTTGAATATTGTGTGTGTAAATTAAATTAAATGGAAGGCGATTTTGACACTGATGCTTTCATTGATGATATAAAAAATAAGGAATGTCTTTGGAACTATAAAGTTGAAACATATAGTGACAAAATTGAAAAGAATAAGGCCTGGGCTGATATCTGTGAAATCTTCGACTTCTTCCACGTCTTTTTTTACGTAGTAAAAGAACAAGCAATAGTGGTTGTTACTAATACAAGAAACTCAGTAAATTAATTAAAAATGCAGAGTTAGCTGTATATGACAATAAAACAAACATCAACAACAAAACAATAATGTGTATATAATGCACCTTTTAAGTATTTAAAAGCCATTAATATTCAGGGTCACACTTTAAGAACTCTTCTATTGAATAAAAACTGTGATAACATATATTTAAGTGCAAATTTTAGTTTACTTTATTTGACTTTTAATAGTTAGTGTTCCTTACATTCTTTCGGCTAATTTTAATTCTAGTTGAACTCAAAGTTATATATGCTATACAGATGTACATGTCGTTTATTAAGAAGAAGGTGTGGACACCACACGACTTATGTATATACCTATGTGCTTTCCGAATTTAAAAAAGAAAAAAAGTCGTTCAAAATTATATTTTAAATACTTTTATCCTGTTAATAAACCAAGTAGAAAAAGTCTTACTTCCGATTCGAACTGACTCTTCGTGCTATTTATCAACATTCCTTTTTTTTTTGTTTGAATAAAGACTATTGGCTTTTGTAAGTAATATTTTGAATTAAAATATAGCGGTTCCAGTTAAGAATATGGAACTGTGTTATTTTGCAAATATAGTTTTACTTTATTTGTAGATTACATATACAGGTTGCCCATTTTCTATCTTCTCTATATGGGTAAATGTAATGAATGTAATGAAAATAAATTAGCAAAGTTGTTAATAAATTTGAGGAGTATTTGATGGGATTTTCGGATTTAACATTTATTGTCAACTTTTGAAGATATTTGAAAAAAATTTAAATTTTAGTTAAAAGTTCATGGCACACTTAATTATCAGGATATAACATGGCAATCATAGTTGGCCATGACTTGATAAAAATGTTTATTTTTTTCTGATTTCATAGATATAAGTTTTGTTAGGTAATCTTTTTAAAATTTTTATTATAGCGAGAGCAATTCAATTACTTTTACTATAATTGTTTAGTTTTAGATGACAGTTTGTATCAAGTCTACTCTATCAATGAGTTGGAATTAAAATAGTTTAGCAAGGCTTACTTGATCATTATTTGCTCAAAAATTAACAGTAAGTGAATTACTCTCACTATATTAAAAAGTGTAAGAAGATTGCCGTACCAAAACCTTATACAAGCATTTTTATGAAGTCATGGCGAAATATAATTGCCATGTAATAAAACATAAGTTTATGTTATACCTTGATAATTAAGTGTGCCATGAACTTTTAACTAAGATTGTACGTAAAAGTTACTACCAGATACCACTTTTATATTAGATCTATCTTCAATAGTTACGAAGATATATATAATTGAAAATTTCGGCAATGTTCAATTTTTTTTAAATATCTTTAGAAGTTGAAAAAAAATTAGCGATCCTGTATCTTCAATATTAAGAAAGTTACACATTTAGGGAGATAGAAAATGGGCAGCCTATATAGCAACTAAGTTGTTTGTGAATATCTCGCAAATTTTGCATTCTACAGACGTTTATTAGTGTCATAAAAATATTTAAAACTTATTTTGGAACAACTCTACATGATAAAAATACAAGAATTCGCACCAAAAGTAACACTTTTACTCTTATCTAGAAATAGTTTCTTCTAATACCTCTCAAATTATGTAGGTAGTCCAAGTTCATTTATAAAGACTATAATGTGTTCTAATGTTAAAGTAGAACAACCTTCAAACAAATTTTTTTCTTAATTTGACTAGTACCTATACAGGGTCCGACAACGAAGCGGGGAAGGAAGATCACATGCTAATTTGAAAGTTAGTCAAACATTTAGTCATGGGATATTCTTGCGCGCCATCAAGCGCACGTTTTAAAAATATTTTGGTTTATACTGGGTGTTCCAGATGGAAATGCCAGACTAAAGTTGCTTTTTTTTTAATGGAACACCCTATATATTAATAGATAAAAGGATCCGCGCTTGAAAGCTGGTTACATCGATATAATGCTGTATGGGTCTAAAGTTGATAGTTTCTGTGTTAATAATTATTTTACTTGATAAATTAATACATTTCAGTAGGCTATTCTGCATAAGGAAAAACAAAAGATCCGAAACCAATAGAATAGAATATTTTTTACTAATATTGAGTTTCGTTGCTACGGGAAATAAATTCTGTAAATGTTCGCGTTATACAGAGCTATACACAATTTCGCAAAATCGAAGAAATCTCGTAATTTTTAAATGGAACACCCTGTATATTTTCAGCTCATTAAAAAGCCCTTTTACTACGCTTTGTATTGATACCTCATTTAATGCACCTAGGATAGATCATTTGCTAATTATTTCTTTTTAAATTTGGATTAATGAAAAATGATTGTATTTTTAGTAGCTAATTTGCACTTTAAAACCTTCTGTATGGTCGGATATTCAACAAATAATCCATAAATGGTCTATAACAAGAAGAAACCCCATTTAGTATGAGAAACAGTTGATTTTCTTTATTTTAAATAAATACTAATTATAAATCACGACAGAAATTTTAATTAACGAAAGTTATAGCACAGTAAATTAAAAATAAAGGAATACATAAATGAAGCCGCCTGGTGAAATTCTGCTGAACATGCTGTAATGTTTCTTGGTGAACATTTCTAAATGCCTCTCTTATGCGTTCCATCATATTTTCCATTGTTGTAGGAACTTCCACATAAACCAGAGCCTTGACATATCCCCAAAAGTAGAAGTCTAATACAGTAAGATCTGGACTTCGTGGAGGCCAAGCGATTGGACCACTTCGTCCTATCCATTTATCTTCCTTCCATCGCCCTAGAAACTCCCTAACGTTAAAGCTATAATAAGCAGGTGCACCATCGTGTTGAAACCAGAAAATTTGTCGGATGTCAGTATCCACATGCTCGAGTAAATTAGGCAGTTCGTTCTGCAGAGATGCCAAATACGTATGCCTGTAACGGTTGCATCGAAGAAGTACGGCCCAATGATATATGGGCCAAGTATACCTCCCCAGACGTTAACGGACCATCTATTCTGATTGTCTACATGGCGTATCCAATGGTGGTTTTCTGTTGCATAATAATGCATGTTATGTTTATTTACCGCGCCATTACTTTTGAAAGTCACTAAATAAAATCTTTATTAAAATATTTGGCATTTCTCGCATTTTATTTAACACCCAACCACAAAAGTCTGTTCTTTTAATGAAATCATCACCATGCAATTCCTAATTTAATTCCGTATGGTACGGATGATACATATGGCTTCTTAAAATTCTCCGTACGCTCCTATCTTCAATAGCTGTTACCTTTGAAATACCGTCTATACTTATATGTGGATTTTCGTGTGTTGTTAATAATACGGCCAGTTCGTTTTGTTCATTGATTATCGGTTTATTTATTTCTGTCTTCTTGTAGGTTACACTACCAGTTTCTATAAATCTCTCTAACAACTTTTTAAATGCATCCGGTCTTGGTTTTTTTTCAAGGTTTAGAAATCTCTCTGCATATGCTCTACTTGTTAGGAGACAATTTATTGTACACTCCCCAAGAATAAATATTGTAACGTTTTCGGGTTCCAATAAACAACTCGTGCAATTATTTATTTAAAACAGTCTGTATATTTATATACTTAAAATTATATAACAATATAAAAATATAAAAAGTAACTTAACACACTTAAACTACTACAATTTATATATCTGTCAGTATTTATTTATATAACATTTCTATTTATATAAGACGGCACTACTATATTTATTTATTTGGCTACCACTATTTATTTCCACTGTTCCCACGAGACCGAACTACTCCGCGATTACTTCTCCGCAATGAATGAATCCCGTAATGAATTCCGTAATGAATGTATCCCGGTGACTCAGTCGCCTTATATATACATGTGAGGATTTCCAGAACATACGGGCACAGTCCGGCTTTTTCTCCACATGTACAAGAATGTTCTAGGCCTTTCGCTATGCACGCCGTACCGCGTGGATGACTCATAACCGCCCGCATCTCGTGATGTGATTTACGATATTTACCAGCCGAGAGAGATGATTTATGGCGGTGTGTAAATAAGAGCGTTTTTATCGCGCCGAGAGATCTGATTCTTTTATTTAATGTAAACACATTTCGTTACATTGCCCCCTTCTTAAAAACTGCGTTACACACTATTCCATGTTCTTGACGCTGGCGGATGACGAAATCCACACCGGGACCCACGGGTGCACCCAGCCGTCTTGTGGCAATGGCAATCCACCGTTCCAGGCTGCACAACGGGCTGATCGGGCCGAGAGCCGCACACGACCATTTCCGTACCAGCACGCCGAAACACTGCCTCCAGCATGTTTCCTGCGATTTTCCATACCAAACGGTCTAATCCGCAACCCATCCTCGGAATTGCCAGCCTCCCCACATCCTGCTCGTGTGCACGTCCTCGTAGATCGACAAGGGATTCCCATAAGCTGGCTCTCTAGGTTTTCCAGCAAATTGTCGCACATCCGCCCTTCACCGCCGTCACGTCCATGGTATGGGGCAATTGGTTGAAACACACCATCTCTGGCTCACTATGGGGTGTTAGTCTCATGCGATAAACGACGTCATCTATTTGCTCTAGTATTTCGTATGGTCCCTCCCAGTATTGTTGGAGCTTTGGGGACAGGCCTCGGCGACGCTGAGTATTTTACAATCAAACAAGGTTCTCTTCTCGGTAACCATCTCTCTCACTCGGCTTGCACGTGGTAAAGATTCTTCGTCCTGTCGCTGACATCCTGAGTGTGATGGCGTACTCGCTCGTGGACATCCTTCAACCTTCGCCAGGATCCACTGACGCAGTCTTCTCCATTTGGGTTCTCCACAACACACTTGAGTAGATCCATCCTCTACTTTCAGAGAGTCCCATTGAGCCCAGTAGGATTCCAGTCCCTGTGAACGAGGAGCCACTTCTTGCCAAGCCGGTCGGCGACCAATTCCCTTCCAAACCATCAATGAACCAAGGTCTTCATCAGCTTCTTGACCAATCCGCAAATTGTCAGGATGTCACTGATCGTCAACCACGGCAGTTCTGAATGTGTTGGCCGATTTTTCTTCTAGTCTGTTACTATGCCTGCAGTCTTCTAGACGTAGTCTTCTTGCAACAGCATCAGCGATTTGGTGTTGAACAGATGCAATTCGCGCTATTGATTTTGAGGCTCCACAATACTGGGTCGACGATTGCCTCTTCTCATCGACCCGTTTCATTCTTCGCTGCTCCGCTATGGTTTTCTTGGGCTTCTTCGCGCATTTACTATGCGCATGGCCCATTTCCATCTCCATTTCCATTTCCATCTCCATTTCCAATTCCAGCATCGGAGCGTTCTTCTCTTAGGTTGCACCTTATTCACCAATCGTCGGACTACCTGTCCCAGGTGCGCATGCCCATACTTCATCTCAAGACGCTTGATCAATTTAAGGTAGTCTTGACACTCTTCCGGAAGTACGGTCTGCAGAACATCACTGGCCTGTCCTCTTAATGACACAATCAGACCAGTAGCTTTCTTCGGGGACGTCCACCCATTTGCTCCTGCAGCGGCTTCGAATTGATTCCGGTACGACATCCATGACGTCTTTCCATCGAAGGTGGGAGGTTTTACCTTTACCTTCGCTGTTCGGGCAATCTCCAGGCTTCCGCTTGAGATATCATGGGGACCGCAGTCGTTCATCGCTGGCAACTGAAGCTGAACCCCAAACTCGACCCCCATTCCGAACACGCGCTCCTCAACTTTCTGTTCCATGGCTTCGATGGCCTCAGAAAATTCCTGCCTCCCATTCGATGAATTCTCTTGAATGTCTTCCTTAAAAGTAGTCTCGAGTTTTGAATTACTTGCAATTTCATTTCTTGAAGCTTTAAAACTATTTGCAATTTTATCATGTAGAGTCTTGAAATGTTCTTTTATAGTCTTCATATCAGTCTCGAATTGTTTTTCAACTGCATCTCCTATAGTCTTGAATTGTTTTGCAATTTCATTTTTAATTTCTTTTAGAGTCTTGAATTGTTTTGCCATTTCAGTTAATATCTCATTTTTTAAGATTATTAAGCTTGGATCAGTCTGCATTTGAAACAAATATTTTTCGGGATCCTTACCTTCATTTATTAAAAGGTCACGAAGCCGGTCCTGGAGAATTGTTTTTTTTCCAGACGCATCTGCGTCCCTTTCCTCCAATTCTGCCCTCAACTCGGAGACCTTTAATTCTTCCAAACGTTTGGTAGCCATTTATTTATTTATTTATTTATTTATTTATTTGCACTTTTATATTGTTTATCCCACTTCTGACACCAATTGTAACGATTTCGGGTTCCAATAAACAACTCGTACAATTATTTATTTAAAACAGTCTGTATATTTATATACTTAAAATTATATAACAATACAAAAATATAAAAACTAACTTAACACACTTAAACTACTACAATTTATATATCTGTCTGTATTTATTTATATAACATTTCTATTTATATAAGACGGCACTACTATATTTATTTATTTGGCTACCACTATTTATTTCCACTGTTCCCACGAGACCGAACTACTCCGCGATTACTTCTCCGCAATGAATGAATCCCGTAATGAATTCCGTAATGAATGTATCCCGGTGACTCAGTCGCCTTATATATACATGTGAGGATTTCCAGAACATACGGGCACAGCCCGGCTTTTTCTCCACATGTACAAGAACGTTCTAGGCCTTTCGCTATGCACGCCGTACCGCGTGGATGACTCATAACCGCCCGCATCTCGTGATGTGATTTACGATATTTACCAGCCGAGAGAGATGATTTATGGCGGTGTGTAAATAAGAGCGTTTTTATCGCGCCGAGAGATCTGATTCTTTTATTTAATGTAAACACATTTCGTTACAATATCATATTAACCATTTCAAGAATACTAAAATTACTCATTATAGCAATTTCTTTTAAACACTGAACCAAGTACTGTGTAGCAAGAAAAGAAATTTTTGACAACTTGGTTATTATGTGTACAAGCTTAAAACTGACACCAGATAACTTGATGAGCAGTGAATCTATTGAAAATGCCGTATTACTTTATATTAATTTAATGTTTGCTTTCACCGCTGAGTCAAAATCAACTGTTTCTCATACTAAATGGGGTTTCTTCTTGTTATAGACTATTTATGGGTTATTTGTTGAATATCCGACCTTACAGAAGGTTTTAAAGTGCAAATTAGCTACTAAAAATACAAGCATTTTTCATTAATTCAACTTTAAAAAGAAATAATTAGCAAATGGTCTATCCTAGATGCATTAAGTGAGGTATCAATAGAAAGCGTAGTAAAAGGGCTTTTTAATGAGCTGAAAATATACAGGGTGTTCCATTAAAAAATTACGAGATTTCTTCGATTTTGCGAAATTGTGAACACTCTGTATAACGCGAACAGTTACAGAATTTATTTCACGTAGCAACGACACTCAATTCTAGTAAAAAATATACTATTCTGTTGGTTTCGGATCTTTTGCTTTTCCTTATGCAGAATAGCCTACTGAAATGTATTAATTTATCAAGTAAAATAATTATTAACACAGAAACTATCAACTTTAAACTCATACAGCATGATATCGATGTAACCAGCTTTCAAGCGCGGATCATTTTATCTATTAATATACAGGGTTCCATTTAAAAGAAAAGCAACTTTAGTCTGGCATTTCCATCTGGAACACCCTGTATAAACCAAAATATTTTTAAAACGTGCCCTTGATGGCGCGCAAGAATATCCTATGACTAAATATTTAACTAACTTTCAAATAAGCATGTAATCTTCCGTCCCCCCTTCGTTGCCGGACCCTGTATACACATAATTGGTGGCCAAGCCAGTTTATTTAGCATTGAAATTGAATTCGATAATTTTTTCGGTTTCGGTTGGCACATAATGTTAGCAAGATTATAACTAAAGGGCGGAATATATGCAAAGTGCATATATTTGCATATTTTGCATATTTTTATGTTTTTCGTTTTATGAAAAGATTAAGTGCGACCCTGTTTAGGAATTTCCAAGTAATCAGCTTGTCTAATGGAGAGCAGATGTGGTCTATTCTTTTATATTTATATTGTATAGTTTTTATTATTATATGGTTTATTGCCGGCATTTATTGGGTGTTTAGGAATTTCCAAGTAATCAGCTTGCCTAATGGAGAGCAGATGTGGTCTATTCTTTTATATTTATATTGTATAGTTTAGTTTGTCGATAGATTCCAGTGTGAAAAGAGTGATTTCGAAAATATTTTATTTCAAACGCCTAAAATGCCGAAAGCCGCTTCGTGGATTAAAAATTTTCCTGTGTTTTGCAAAGTTTGTGCCAAAATCATTGTTTGTGAAAAGAAGTTCCAAATTGATCAACACTTGAAAACAGCTATGCATAAAGCTAAGTTGCAGAAAAATAAATCAGTGCCTGTTCAGCAGTGTGTGCAAACCGCATTTCAAAATGTCAAACCAAAGAGTGAAAAGGAGGTGTTTCATCAAGACTTATGCAAAGCTTTAGTCGCAGCAAATATACCTTTGAAGAAACTGCAAAATACACAATTCAGAGATTTTTTGCAAAAATATTGTAATCAAAACATCCCTGACGAATCCACACTTAGAAAGAAGAATGTGCAAACAGTATACGAAACCGTAATGGGAGAAATTAAAGTTACACTGGGCGATGAACATTTTTATATTATTGTTGATGAAAGCACAGACTCATGTGGTCGATATATCGCACATCTTATGATTGGAGGGCTTCAAGAAAATGAGCCAGGGAAACCATATTTAATATCTTCTAAACAGTTAGACAAAACAAATAATGAGACCGTAACTCGATTTATTCAGCAGTCTCTATCAATTTTCTTTTTACCAAATCCAGTTCCAGTAGAGAAGTTTTTAGTGTTTTTGTCTGACGCAGCGCCGTATATGGTTAAAGTAGGCCAAAACTTAAAAATATTTTATCCCAATATGGTACATGTCACTTGTCTTTTACACGGGATAAACAGAGTTGCAGAAATTATTAGAACAGCATATCCCTTGGTGAACAAATTAATTTCAAATGTAAAGAAAGTGTTTTTGAAAGCACCTCTAAGAGTGCAGATCTATAGAGAGAAATTGCCAGGAGTTTGTTTACCTCCAGAGCCCGTAATTACTCGATGGGGAACATGGATTAAGGCCGCGATATTCTACGCAGACCATTTTGAAGCCATTAAAGACATAGTTTTAGATTTAGAAGACAATTCGCAGTGTGTAGTGCAAAGTCAAGCATTATTCAAAAATGTAAATTTAGCTAAGGAACTTGTTTTTATTAAGGTTAATTTTAGTTTTGTACCAGATATAATAACTTCGTTAGAAAGTAGGAATATAAGTTTAAGAGAATCAATTAATATTGTTGAAACTTTTTCCGACAAATGCAAAAAAGTTCCCGGTGATGTAGGAAATCAAGTAAGAAGGAAACTCGAAGTTATTGTGGGAAAGAATGAAGGCTTTAAGTATTTAATGGAAGTCAAAAATATTTTTGATAGTTAACCATCCAACGAAGTAATACCTTGGCCTTATAACTTACTACCCAAATTAAAATATTGCAAATATTACATCGGTAGATGTTGAAAGAACTTTTTCTTTGTACAAACATATTTTTACAGACAGAAGGCAAACATTTTTATTGGAAAATTTTGAAAAATATATCGTTATAAATGCATTTTATACTATTTCAGGTTGAAAATTGTACCTATTATGTTTTTCTTTTAATTTTACTTAAAATAAATAATTTTTGTAAGAGTCGGCGTTTCTTTATTTCCATTTTTCCATGTTATATTCAAGGCATATAATTGCATATTTTGACAAATAAATGCATATTGTTGCATATTTCAGAGAAAAACGATGCATATATATGCGCATATTTTAACTGAATTGACGTGCATATATTCCGCCCTTTAATTATAACTATAGACCGGGCACGGGCGGTTGATGACTCGTCGCCCATGGGCGCACTATTGAAATTTTCTATTTTTAAAGAGTTTTAATTTTATTTATATAATTGGATAACAAATGGGTGGTGATCTATAAAATACAAAATACGTTATTTCTTTTGCCAGTATTGAAAGTTAGCTTGGAAGAAATTGTTCTTCCAAGCTAACTATATTTCTTTGAAATAAAGAACCGTTTTTATCGATGGAGTTACTGGACAATCGTCTTTGTTGTATAACCTATAGTCGATACATTAGTATTTCTTGTTTACCTAATCAACAATATTAATTATCACAAACTAGCGGCTTTAACAATCAGTTCTGAATAATTTTGTTACTTAACCTGCACATTTACTTACGCAATAAACATTCATAGAATGTCCGGTTTCTGGATATAATAAACCCATCTTCACATCTACAAAATCCAGGGTTTTCTATGTCATTTCCTATGCAAAAGCTATTCGGCCTGCAATCTCTGTCCATTCTACAGCTATGATGTGACACTGTATAATTATACAAAATAATGTAGGAATAACAACATTTACATAGATATTATATTACAGTAAGATTTTAATTTTTTACTTACTTAATCTAGCCATCATATCCATTTCTTCTTGAGCAAAAATGTTATTATTTATTACAATAAAAGTACATATTATAAGTAAATATATCATTTTTATATTACTAAAATGGGAACTTGGACGAATATCTAAACAAAAAAACTAACGAAACTCGTATCTGTTAGTACACTTGCTTAACTCTGATGCACTATCTGATTCATTCATGGATTATCAAAGTTATGTTATCTAATCAGGGTGTCATTTAGAGTAAAAACAAAATTATACATACTCCTCATGAGATAAAACTTTATTTAATCATATTAATACAGGCTGCACGTTAAAATACATAAAAGGAAATGTGGAGTGACAAAACTATTAATGAAATTAAGATGAATGTCGGTGGCTTGGTAGTAATAACGTCGGCTGCAGTACCTGAAAGAGAACAAACATAAATTGCAAGGTATTATTTCAGAAAGTTGTAAGATATGATCAATTTAAATATTTTTGTAAAAATTAGTTATACCGGGTGTCCCACCAGAGCGAGTCTATTATTCATAGATATCTATTAATATAGATAACGAAAATGTTTTATACAAGTGTTGTAATTAATCATAAGTTGCACAATTTAAAAATATTTTTATTTAGTATTCGAGATCAACAAACCAACACATACTTATAATTTTTGAGTTTTAACTAATTTTAAGCTGTTTCTGAGGTATGGTGATTTCTCCTCATTAATTCAACTTTTGAAAAATTCCTACAATAGGCCGAATTAGTAAAGATATCATTCCACTATTTCATATTTAATGTATGTTCTTGAGAATTACTACTTGATGAGCATAAAAATTAAAATTTATTTACTTAGCAGTGAAAAGTACTAAAACGTTATTATTTAAAAATACCTACTTTCTTCCATCTGTACGCAATGTTGTTAAAATTATAGAATATTATATCTGAATAGACCCAATTAAAAATATAAGTTTCCATGACTTGCATTACCTGTACTTACCATACTTAAAATTAATCGAAAAAATTGCTTATAATATTTTCTATTTAGAAATAAGTAATTTTCACTGGAATTATAAAATGTTTTAAGCTAGGAGTTTGTAAGGTCATAAATTAACAATAGTCTAAGATAAAAAATTGTTAAAACATCAAACTTACAGTTATAACTAGATTCCTTATTTTAAGTAAAATGCCTTTTCTTTTAGATTTAAGGCCCATCAACGAGAGTCATCCCTAAATATATTTTGAACAAAATAAGACATTTTGAAGAAATTTTTTTAGGTCCTAAAATTATATGTCCTAAAACTTGAGGTAGCGTCCTAATTTATCCTATTTTCAAGATTTTATCTCCAATTCAGATCAAACACTAATATCAAAATACAAAGAGTATTTTTAATTTTTATGTCATTTCGTCACGATCCGAGTTGTATTGGTCACCGACGATTGCAAGTGATTGCCCGCACAAAGTCGGTTTGGTTTATACCACCAGCCAATACCATTACACCTACTTCGCAAACGCAGAGCATTGAATTTCCAGCATTGTATTGTCGTTCCCACTTTCGAGTATGAGTATACATACGATAAGGTTGACATAACCTAAAAAAAATGACTAAAGAAAAACGTTGTTTTGAAAATAAAGTGAAGGTTTGGCTCAATGGAATTGGCACCAGCTTTAAAATTGGATGCTATGAAATATGTGATTCCAAAAAAGAAATGTTGTTTGCTAATTTTGCGTGAAAAGGGTAAGTAAGTAAATATTAAATTAATACTAGGGCTGCTTTTGATACCTATATTTCTTTTCTGTTTATTGTTTAGGAATTTTTGGAGTATATGGTTGCACCCGATTTTTGACAAAATGACTAGTGTACCTTATAGAGGATTTCTAATTGAACAACTTTTACTTATAAATTAATCGGTGGAAACGTACAGGAATGGAGATAATTAGTAATTAAGGTGCTCACCGAGTGAATTTTTCCATATCACATTTTTAGTCGTATCTGTTATACACAATGTTGAAATTATGAAAATCGTAATAAATGATGTTTATTTCACTTTACCACATAACAATTAAATCTAATTTTTATGTTTTTTAATAACTTTTCTGCGATTTTAAAATTCTAACATAACCCAATCATAACAACAAACCTAACCTTAAACCACCTAGTGGAAAGAGCCCATTCTAAGTTACATTCGGACCAACGACTGCCATCCATAGAGTTATACAGTGGAAGTAGATAGATGGTCGAACAAACCTCTTGTATTTTTCAATATTAATTTGAAAATTATATGCAAATCAGTAACAAAAGACGTTTAAAATGTATATTATTTATAAATTTGTAGTTTATTTCATTGATTTTTTAACATACCTTTTAAAATTATATAATATCCAGTAAATAAGTACGGAATGATATAGAGAATGTTTATAGGTGTTTTCTTTCATTTTTTCAAACATTCATAATTCTTTTTTTGCACACTTTTTGGGTTTGTCGCTCCTTTCACTCACACTTTTCTGGGGGTGGGGGAATAGTGCAGTTTTTGCATTGGATTTTTCAGTTGATTTATATTGGTTTTTTACTTTTTTATCATCTGCCTTCCCCCGGTGCAAATTCCGTTCTTTTGTTGCCGCCCCCTTCACACCACCACGCGCGCGCGGGTTTGTGTGAAGGGGGCGGCAACAATATTTGTTTTTGCTTTCTGTACCCCATTCGTTGTCTGCACTGGTATTTATTTCGGTTGAATTATACTAATTTATACCGCGCACGCAGGGGTGGGGGGAATGATTTGCATATAATTTTCAAATAAATATTGAAAAATACAAGTTTGTTCGACCATCTATCTACTTTCCACTGTATAACTCCATGGATGACAGTCGTTGGTCCGAATGTAACTTAGAATGGGCTTTTTCCACTAGGTGGTTTAAGGTTAGGTTTGTTGTTATTATTGGGTTATGTTAGAATTTTAAAATCGCAGAAAAGTTATTAAAAAATATATAAATTATATTTAATTGTTGTGTGGTAAAGTGACATAAATATCATTTATAACGATTTTCATAATTTCAACAGTGTGTATAACAGATACGACTAAAAATGTGACATTGAAAAATTCACTCGGTGAGCACCTTAATTACTAATTATCTCTATTCCTGTACGTTTCCACCGATTAATTTATGAGTAAAAGTTGTTCAATTAGAGGTCCTCTATAAGGTACACCAGTCATTTTGTGAAAAATCGGTTGCAACCATATACTCCAATTTACCCATTGTTTATTTAGTGCCTATTTATATTGTAGTTCCTATGTAAAAAAATATCACATCTGGAACAGTATGAAAAATCGAGCGTTCTGGATATGAAAAACTTACAGAAATATATGATGTGCTAAACGGGGATCCTGTAGATACTGTTGTAAATGTATCAGCTTTTAAATATGCTCCCATCACCAGCTGTGATGTGGAGAGATAATTTTCGGTTTTGAAAAGCGTGTTAACTGAGAAACATACTAATTTCACAATAAAAAATGAGGTGTGGCACCACACGACTTTCTCGTATGAGCGTTTCAAACTATACAATCTTAAGAATTTTTTTATACAAAACTTATTCAAAATCCTATTCTAAGTACTTTTATTCTCTTAATAAATCGCTATAGAATGCATACTTTGCAAGATATTCGAAAAAAGTGCTACTCGCTAAGAGTAAAAGTGCTACTTCCGGTCCGAATTTTGAAATTTCATGTATACAAAAAATATTGCAAATAAACTCTAAATACTTTTGTACTCTTAATAAATATATATAGAATGCATAATTTACGACATATTTGCCAAAAATCGCTATTCGGTAAGAGTAAAAGTGTTACTTCCGGTCTGAATTTTGAAATTTTTTTTATACAAAAGATATTGAAAACTATGTTTTAAATACTTTTATACACGTAACGTACCTGTCTAAAAAGCTTGACTTGCGAAATATTCGCAAAAAAACCGGTTTTTGATAAGAGTAAAAGACCTACTTCCGGTTGGAATTTCGAAAAACTTTTTGAATAAAATTGTTCTCAATTTTAATTTTAATTACATATGAATTCTTTATAAATTTGTATAAACTTAGTAGTTGACGAAATATTGGCAAAATTCGATTTTTTCACTGAAGTAAACTGCTACTTCCGGTCTACCGATTTTACTGAAAGACTAATCAGATCTCAAGAGGGAGATTTTACACGCAAATACAAAATTTGGAATTGATATCTCCAGCGGTTTGACCGCTATCGTGGTCACACACAGACAGACAAACACACACATTTTTTAAAAACCACTTTTTTGGTATCAGGGGACCTCAAAACGTGGACATCTGCAAAAATCCCGAGGTCGAAAATTTTCATCATCACAATACTTCCTTATACTACGTATAAGAAAGTAAAATATTTAGTTTGTCATGCAAATGCCAAATATTCATAAATGTTTTGATTACGTGTACCTATATTCTGTTCTTTTTAATATTTCAAATTTGTTTAACGAAAATTTTACCAAAATATCTATACTAAACAAATACCTTTTATTACATATGTGGAATTTATTAAAATTGCAATTTCCACACTATGTTACTTACGTTTTATTCCTCTTTCATTTACCAAAGTTTTACCAGTTAGGCATTTTTTAGAATTAGTTTTATTTACATAAATAAAGTTTTTATTATAAGGTATAATTCGGTATTTTATTTATTATTTTACTTATGTTTCAGAATTTGTCTTATTTTTAATATTTCAGTCCTAGTATAGGCTCCTATTTTTCAACTTTTAAGTTCCTAGGAATCCGGATCTAGTTATAACTTCAGTTGAAATTGTCGTTATTATAAATATACTTTACTGAAGATAAACATTTTGAACAAAAGTATTATTTTCAAGCATCACAGTTATTATAAATCATTAATAAATTCAAAAATGCATAAAAGATGAAATGCATATATAACATTGATTCAGTTTACTAATATGCGCGTATAGTTGTTAATTAAAAAGTATAAAACATAAAAACAAATAGGTACATTTAACGTAAAGAATAATCAACCTAACTTTGTAATAAATGTTCAAAAGTCTCGCTTTCTTCTACCGTTCACATTTAAATTTGAGATTCAAATGACCTATAAACATTTGCTAAAATTACTTGATTAATAGTAGAAACAGTATACGTCTGTATATTCTTTGTGCTAGTAAATAGTTTCTATATCTTTCCAATCAAACATAAATCATATTTAATAATACTAATATTGAACACTGCATTTTTGCCCTAAGTAGATTTTAGTGACAATTAGTGGTGATGTAATGACTTTGAACTGAAACTATAAATATAAATTTGAAGTTTTAACATTTTTTGATATTCAGCAATTGCCTTATTTTCAAACTAATGCCAATTTTCAAGCTAGCCATTTAATGCATTTCAAGATATAAGTGAAAAGTAGCAAACAGTATAAGCAGCTCTTTTCGACTAAGTTTAGTAGATATATCTAATGCAAGCCATGGCAACTTTAATCAAGTATAATATTCTATGACTTTACAACGTTGTCAATATTGTTATGAAACTGTTAAGGCTGTTCTTACGCTCGGATTGGCTACCACGTTGCAAGCGTTTGGAAGAAAACTAATTGTGCGCTCAAATTTGTGAATTTTTGGTTCTAGTTGGTCTTAATATATTGTTTAAAGATCAATAGACGATTGTATAACGATAGGTTTTAAATATTAATAACTGAATTAATGCGATATTCAACCGGAGATCAACGTTTTTCGTGTAATTAAAAAAGCCAGTTTTAAATATGTTTGAAAAAAAGTAAAATTATACAATCATGCTTTCATATTTGCTGTTCAAGAATCCAAAATAAAAATTGAAAAAATTGCAAAAGTAAGCCAGTAATCAATTTTCCCCGAACCCGTTGCAAGGCAGTATTTAGGCACTGGGAAGTGGCGCCCCCTGCATGCAAAGCAGAGTTCGCCAGAAATTACTTTTGCAAGTATTAAAAGAAATTGAAGGGGCCCAAAAGATAAACTTTCGTGTCGTTCATTATTTATGCTGCTATTTTTACATATGAAACTAGTAAATTTCAGGCAAACCGGAATACAAAATTCTTTTTATCTTACATTAACGGCTGTTGATGTATGCATGTACAGTTCTGTGCAATAAAGTGGTGTGCATGTCTTATTGCTAATTTTGACATTACTTTGTCAATGTGAAAATTGCTTATTTTATCCTGTATTTGAAAGGTTAAATAATGCCTTCATTATTGACATTGGTCATCAAAATGATTGGCTCTAATTATCTTTTATCTTGATTATTATTATATTTGAAATTATTGTTTGTAAAGATATTAACATTAAAAAAAACTTATTATATTATATAATTATTTAATAATCAACACGCAAAATAAATACAAATAAAAATAAATACAAAAACAAAATAAGAAAACATTAATAAATTAATCATACTGCCGTTTTCTTCAACGACTTTATTTAAACGATAGGCATTGAATTAGTTAATTTTCATCTGCCACTAATTCTTCCCACGCCTTTTCTATATTATCCCAAAGAGATTCACATTTACAAAACAAATACATTGAGTGTATATTTTCTTAGTTAATAAATCACATATACCGTGACTTCAAATACTTTCCTCATTAGAGTAGGCTGTTTTTAAAGTTTATTAGATGATCAATTTTGGTGTACATGCTAAGCTTTTGAAAACTTCAAATTATGATAGTTGTCATACTTAAATTCAAATTATAGACGTCTATTATTATTTACGTGCCAACCAAACTATCAAAATTACCTGCTACCAATCTATATTTGTAAATGGTCAACATTTACGTTGTCTTTCTCCTCCTTCTTCTTGTCATCTATCGCCTGTTTTCTGCAATCGGGTTTTCTTATAGGCATATTTCTCGTTTTTCTTGAATTCACAAGTTCAGGTAAAACACAATTTTTATAAAACGAAACTACATTTCTGTTTTCAAAAAAAAAATCGTTTCGAAAAATAGTTTCTGTTTTTAAGGCCTGAGGCGTCCATACTGCGAAGATGCAATATGACCACTTGGTAACGTGTAACTGTCCCTGGATCTGATAGTACCATTTGTGACTGGTGTTCATCTAGTTGTTTGTCAAAAAAAATATTTTCTTTTTCGTAATTCCTTCTTCAGGAGTAACCTCTCTCGCACACCAGGGACACTTAATTTCCACAATCCCCCTCTCTTCTATGAGGCCTTCTGCAGATGTTCCCAAGAAAGGAAACTTTGAGTCTATGAAAAAACCGCACGGCTGTATTTGCTTTCCAATAATTTCTTGTAGTTTTTTCTTGGCAACCTCCTTACTTTGTTTACCGTGTTCGCAAACACGGTAAACAAACTCGTAAGCTGTTTCTCGCCAAATCTCGATGCTGTCAGTCTTTTTGTCTTTCGAGGTACCACACTTCACACTGCTGCTGACCTCGAGTAGTAAATTCAATTTCTTTGATTTCATCTTCAGATTAGGGTAGCCTTTTTAGAAATGCCGTCTTTTCTAAATTAAACTCTCCTGGAAGCATATCAGGTTTTTCACAGTTTTCACCATAATACTTATCACAACTTTTTAGTTTTTCCCCACTTGTGTTATTTTTGAAGTACTTTCGAACGGCCGTGGATTTCCGTTTGGCGTTTTTTTCTTTACTTCGAATTTCTATTTCAGTTGCAAATTTTCCATTACTGATTCCATACCCAAGATGCTTTTTCATTTTATATGTTGGTCTCTTTGTGTTGTGGCTTACCACGGCGGCGGCGCACCTGCTTTTATTTGACCTTTTCTTGCAAAAATTAATTCTTTTACCACTACCAAACTTAGCAATGATTGAGTTGAATTGTTCAACAATGTTGTTGTTAACGTCATAAATTAGACTTGATGCATGTCTTATAAGATGATTTTTATAAGTCAGTAGTTTGGTATATAAATCTAAAAAAAGCATATTAAACATACACAAGCCTAAGCCTACAAACCATGTGAATTTCATACTTGTTCCTATAATGGATGACATTACCCAGCCCGTAGGAACATAGAACTCTTCGCAGAAGTAACCAATCTGTCAACCAATGTCAATTGTCAATATCACCTTTCAAGCGATTTATTTTTTCGCTAAGTGGAACTTCTTCGTTTTTCCTGAATGCTATTGCTTTGCTTATTGCCCAACCTAATCTTAAGTGATTTTTCTAAAATGAAAAATATCTCTACTGTGCTTCTGTTGACGATTCTGTTTTGAACATTGCTAACATTTTTAATTTTTTTTTGCTATGGCCTCAATATCCAATGACCGTAACACAATTTTATATCATTCGCGTTTTGATTTACCCCTTCACAAGGAAGGCTCATAGCAATGTACAAGACAGACACGCAGAGAATTCACGTATGTACGTTTTGATAAAACAAGAATGAAACATTTTTTCCTGAATTTCTTGGCGAAGGTTTAATGGTCCTGCAGTAGTGTCTTTACATAATTCTCTGAGTTTCTTGTAGTAGTAGCGCATCAAATGAATTTTACACTCAATTTTCTTGACGACAACAGTATCGTATGGATTTGACTCCAATATTTTCTTACAGCGTTGTTATCTCCGTCAGCAATTACTTGATGGTAGATGAGTTTATACATTTGCTTACTCTTAACGAAACCTTCTGCTAAAATATCGGCCTCCATACTTAAAGAAGATCCAATCCACTTTTTATAGCATTTGTGACCTTTTGCAGAATTGTGAATCCGCCGTTTCTGCCAACTTACAAATAGTGCAAAATTTATTTCGAACACCAAGAAAGAGAACTTTTTTCCTCGATATTCCATAATTGCAGCAGCTCCCGACAAAGAATCATATTTACTACGATGTGATCTTTTGGGCCAACAGCCGTCTGCCACGACAGTAATCATCGGAGTGCCATATTGACCCACATCTCCAACGGCAATGGCTAACTCCCTCTTTTCCTCAGCTGCTGGTCTCATACTTTCCAAACATTCTGCTCCTACGCATCAGAAATCTTATCATGAACAGCGTTTTACATACGGGCTGACATGCGAGGCAAGTCTAAGGAAGATGCAATTTGTTCCAAATGTGAAAAATCAGACTCTATTGTCATAATCCCAAGTACAGCGTCTTTGTTTACTTCGTCATTATTGTCGTCAGAGCTATGTATTTTTAATGTTCTATTGCACATATTGCAATGGAAAGTCGATATAAACCGGTCATTTCATCTTTTATCAATCACAAATTATTTAATGAGCAGTTAGACTTGGGACAAGTGGTTGTGCAACTCAAAAAGAGACTTCATGATGTTTATCTTCAACTAAACAAACAAGCCATACATATATGTATAATGATAAGCTATATACCGGGTGTCAACGAGATCATGTATCAGCCCGGCATTTATTTAATACTTAAAAGAAAATTTTGAAACTTTAACCATTTATATGATTCATTCATTCTTTTTCAGTTCATATTTGGTTTCTACTGAAAATTTTGACATTTCTGTCAAAGGTGGCGGTATCTATCAAATTTATCCATTAAAGTGAAACCGCTTCCTAACAATTGCCGAACCAGAAAAACCACCAAATAACCTATTTCTCACATTTACACGCATTGGCGAAGGAAACATTTATTTTACAATAGAATTACTATACAACAAAAAATCTTATTGTTAAGTTGGTTTGAATTTAGACTACTTTTAGAAAATTTTAGATTTTCTACTATACCTATCTACCACTAAACCACAGCATATTTTATATCACTTGGAAGCTAAAAATTATTCCAATTATGGCAGTGCAATTAAAAATAGATGTTACAATTAAAATAAAACAAGTAAATTTAAAAAAAAAAAAAATATATAGTTTAGATTGTACTGGGGATGCATGAATTCGTCATTCGTTGCTAGGAAAGAACGCAAAACAGGTAGAGTAGAGGTACAGTCTAGTTATTTTAATTCTCCTATCCTCCCTTATAACAAAACGGAGTCCACATTTGTATAATATGTCTATATAAATTTTACATTTTTAAATAAACTTTTATAGTCACAAATATTTTACCCATTTTATAAGTATGGTTTATATAACACTACAGTGGTCAAGATGTTTCGAAAAGTTTCACAGCACTACAACCTCAATCTCTTGTATGGTAATTTGATAAGCTTAATGTAAATATATTAAATACTTTATTTTTTAAAAATATTTGTTGAAAGGTCATCGTTGGCAAAGAGCGGTACAGTTCAGGGAGACTAAGTAGACAAATAAACTTCCTTTAAAAAAAGTAAGTAACTTCATTCTGCATTAGGCCGCAAATTTTTCTAATTGCTCTCGTACCTTAGCTAATACATATAGATCCATACCCAGGATAATTTCTACCATTAATCAAAAAACCACAAATGCTTACCATATGAGATTTTGATTCGAAAATGCGTGATTTTTCACCTCCATCCAACGACAACACCTGTTGTTCGATTTCGCCAATATCTTCGTCAATGTCCTAACCCAAAATTAGTTTAAAAACAGGAAAAGGTAATTCAGAACGAAAGCTTATAACAAACGTTTCTTTTTAATGGAAATGTTTTACGTTTTATTCTTGACGCATTTAGTCGCAGACGAGTTTTGTTACCCCTACGGTAGTTAGAATCGTTTTTTCCCATAATCTTACGAATTAAAACGCTCTCTCTGCTAAGAATAAGAAATAGCCCTCAGTCGGTCCGGATCTGTCAAGCACTCTCATAAACTACAGTGCGCAGGTATTGAGCGCATATTCACCCCACTCTCCTCCACATCGAACTATCTCTGTCTCAAGTTAAAAGGGGTTCAAACGTTAACGTAACGACACTTCGCATGAGACAACGATTGCTGTTCCCCGCACACTTGCCCCGCCAACCAATGCAAGTGATTGTGAGAGAACAGCCTTAAAATACGTTTACTTGAAGCTTGTCCTGCATCGAATTAGGTTACATTAATTATTTTATCAAACGGACGGTCATCATTTCTAACTCATTTTATTTCGCTTCGTATCAGTAATTTTAAAAGTTGAGACAATTCTTTTTATTATTATTATTCGATTATTTACTAACGTTCGCACAACAAAACCATACCATTTTATATCATACACTTCACAATGTTAATTAATTCAAAGCGCATTCAATGAATCGGTCTCTTGATTCATTAGAAGATAACTTATTACTAGTACCAGGCAAGGTTACTCTGCGGCGTGCTTAGCAATAACACATTCTACAACAATATGGGCAGCATCCAAATTAAAATTTAAAAGCAAAACAATTAAAGCACCCCGGCAATATATAAACTAAAGAAAAATTTGATTATATTTAGTCGATTTCTTATTTAAAGTTAAAAAAAATACTAACCAAAGATCGGCGTATCTATGTAATTGCTCAAATTCATTGTCAATAATATTAATAATATTTTTAACATTTAATATGATAATCTAAATTTACAAAAACATGTAGAAATACTCTTTAAGTGGAGCTTCTATGTCAGAACAAACAAATACAATAAATTTTAAAACAATATATCGTCAAAATGTTTATTAAACTTGAAAATATTGAACTATGTGAAAATGTTTACAATTTCAAATATTAAAATACACTGTGCAACTATTGACTCATAATTAATTTTTCAAGTGTTCGATTTTAAAAGCGAAAAGCTTTAATATTACTTTTACTTGATCTAACACACTCCACTTATTCTTCAATGGACACGCCATCTACACAAATGTACAGTAAACGCCAAAGCTTAGATTTCGCATAAAGTTGCAAGGAACCATAGACGGCGCAAACTACACATCTCGTGTTTGAGCGTATATCACTGTATGATCCCCTAGCAAAGACATTATGATCCGCCACTGACAAATACAGTCTGACTACTACTTCAGTAAGTGGGCGTGCGCGTTTTTAAAAACGACTACAGCTTATTCCCCACCGCTCGCCATCTAATTTGGCGTTTATTATATTTTGTTTTTAACTAATCATGAGTGATTCGCAGCAATATGTATAAGAAAAGTCTGTGGTGCCCACACTAATTTATTTTCAATGTAAATTGTATAACATTATCAATACCTACCATGAACACAATCATTTTCAAATTCCAAATATGGAGATTTACAGCGACATACATTTGACAGGCATGACAAATAGGCTGCATCCTCTTCAGTTTGTATACAATCTTTATCTGTAGTACAATTTTCTAGTAACACTGAAAGCAAAAAACGCCTTAACTAATTACCTACTTATATCACGAAATAAATAATGGATACAAAGGATTAAATTATATTTAACATAATTGATAAAAAATTACATTATCTATATTACCGACATAATATTAAATTGCTTACATCTATGCTGAACACATGTCTTTGTCTCTGATTTAAAAGAATAGGTTTCGAAACATGTGCAGTAGTTCCTGACACATGCAGCACCTTTCCCCAGATTCGAAGAACATTGTATATCTTTTATACATCGACTTTTAAGATCATTAGCTACTGGCAGACAATTTTCTTCGACTTTAATAAAATGTTTGGAGCAAACGCATTTATTTTCAAAGCACTCGCTGTTTTCTATTGCTTTGCAGTCTTCGTTGGTCTGACAATCATCTCCAAGTGCTGAATTAGAAAGAAACATAAATATGAGCATAATAATAAAAAAAAAGATATCAAAGCAAATTTAAAGTAAAATCGAACTCCACCCAAAATTATGTAATATCAATAATTAATACACACTATGATTATTTACAATTTATTTCTATATAATTATACAGAAATGTATAAAACTTTTTTAGAATGTCATCTTGGCTTAGTGACTTTATTGACAATCATTCGCAGATGACTCTTTGTGTCTCAAATATAGGTACCTTACTTGTTTACAGCAATTATTGATAAAAGGAAAATTGGATGAGTTTATGTGATACACAAACAGTAATAACTTTTTGAACTTATTTTCTCATTCAATCATTAAGTGAATTTAAATCGCAAAGCACTAAAGCAGAACTAAGATTTCCCTATTCTAATGACTCTTAAGGGTATTACGAAATAAGTCTGTTTATAATAATTTATTTCACATACTTTTGTTGTGGTAGCAATAACCAAAAATCATCTTCATATTCTCTTTACAATAACACACTCCATGTCTGCATTCGGAATGATTAATCCGCGAACATTGGGCATCCTCTTGACATTCCATATGTAATTCGCTGACTACTAGAAGATAAGTTATTTTTAAATACCTAATAAGGAATGGTGCTACAAATTTGTTTGTGTTCGTCAAAATATTGTAACATATTTAACATTGAAAGACAGGGTGGTTCACCTGGAAATGAATCGATCGATTGCGGAAAAACTGTAGCTAGGAATAATCTGAAATTTTGATACTATACTAAAGTCGATGGGGGCCATTCGCCTAAAATATTTTCATGATGGCGGCACTCCGGGCTATACCGGAAGTAGGCACCAACTTCCTAATTTTAAATAGAATATACTATATATTGTCAGGTTTTTAGATTCTACGTGAAATTCTAAATATATTTCATGTATAATGTCATATATCTCAGTGTAACCCCTTTTTGACTTATTGAAATTCTTATGTTAAATTTGACGTTAGCAGACAGAAAATCAATAGCACATTTTCCATATAAAGATGAATTTATTATTGAATTTGCGAGTTGCAAATGTATCACATGTTCTTGACATAACTTTATTACATTCCCCATAAATAATAAATAAATTTAAATAATCATCGTTTGTATAATTTAAGCGCCCCGGCATAAATTTTCTTCAACGAATGACAATCTATAATTTTGTAAACACTGTCATGGCTAACTATTGAAAAAAGAACTAATGCAAACAGTATGTATTGTAGAAGATAAAAACACTAACTTGCCAATATTTCGAAAACTACCAATTTTTATAATAGACATATTTATACAAAGTGATCCTTATTTTTAATGCAGAATAAGATAAAATTATAAAAGTTGCCGCTTCCCATTCAAAAAAAATTGTTTTTTGGCAATTTTTCCAAATTCGTTTTCAGTCGTATAATTCGCACACTCTGTATTAATAATTGTAACAATTTTATACAAATAGTATTTAATTAGACCATCTATTTGAGAGAATTTATTTCAAATTAAATAATAAATTCATCTTTACATGGAAAAAGTGCTATTGATTTTCTGCCTGTAAACGTCATATTTAACATAAGAATTTCAATAAGTCAAAAAGGGTTACACTTAGATATATGACATTATACATGAAATATATTCAGAATTTCACGTAGAATCTGAAAACCTGACAATATACAGGGTATTCTATTTAAAATTAGGAAGTTGGTGCGTACTTCCGGCATAGCCCGACGTACCGCCGTCTTGAAAATATTTTAGGCGAATGGCCCCTATCGACTTTAGTATAGTATCAAAATTTCAGTTCATTCCTAGGTATAGTTTTTCCACAATCGATCGATTCAGTTCCCGGTGAACCATCCTGTATAGATAAATTTCTTTTGCTTGTTTTGCAATGCTGTTGATTATGTTGCCAGAAAACTGGATTAAACTTAGATGACATATTTTTGTCTAAAAGTGTTTTTTTTCAAATGAAACAGCCTGTATATCCCTTCATTGCTGAATTTCTTATAAAATTTCATACCAATAACTTGTAATACGTATTTAGTTTATAAGCAACCATTTTGTCAGTTTTTGATATGATTTGGTCAACATAATGTTTTCTGCTTTACTGTGCCATGATATGAGCTGCGAAATTGACAATTGAATAGATTACGTTTAGTAATTTACTTCTCAATTGATAAGCGTAATTTGTTGATGAGAGTCAGTTTAAGATAATTTAAACAAAAGTGGTTTAATAGTGTATTTTTTTCTGAAGAAGAGGCTACAGATATGATTTTTGTGCTGGAAGACTGACAAAGAAATTATTTTCTAGTCTACAGAGTCTACCAACAACATTATCCTAGAATATGTCCCAAGATAGGCTTTTAAAATAATAATGAACGCTTTTGTTGCTACTGTGTAGTGTTTGTTGGTCGAAAACCACAAAAGCAATTTGTGGTAGAGGATGAAAAACAAGTTTTAATAGCAGCAACAAGAAATTATTACGTGAACATCCGTAAAATAAGCCGTTTGCTTTAAATTAATAATATCATTTCATCTGTTCAAATAACAGTTTCTGTTTCTTCACCTATACTATACCGGGTGTCAACGAGATCATGTATCAGCCCGCCATTTATTTATTAGTTAAAATAAAACTTTGAAATTCGGACCGTATATATGAGAGCTTGGTGGGCTTCTTCAGGTACACTCAGTTTTTCTATAGCACATCCGGTCAAACCGGAAGTGACGTTAATTTTGAATTTTTAAATACAACATTTATTATTTCTGTTCATATTCTGTTTCTTCTGAAAATTTGCCATCTAGTGCAGGTTAACTTTTGACATTTCTGTCAAAGATAGCGATATCTGTTATTATTATTTTCATTTCGAGTATACATTACCAAATATGTATTGTTTACTGTACAACTATAAAATAACTTTTAAACAATACACAAAAATAACGTGAACTATCAATCAACTTGTATTGACAGTTCACAGCCTGTTAGTTGTTTACAGGTGACGTTTATTTCCTATGATAACATGTACCCCATTATTAGTAACAGAAAACAGACAGAAGAATAATTATACAAATTCGGTGTGTAATTTTATAAGGAATTCAAGCTGTTGGGTTACAATGAAGATCAATTTCAAGTACAGTGTTATCTTAAAAATGCCAAGATTAGGGTATTTTCTTGTTACATATACCTATTCTGAGTACGTACAATCGCTGTCATTTTGTTTCAATTTGTTGTTGTTTTATTATTAAATTTTTTCATCTCTTTACTGATGTAAATATAACATACATATTTGTCAAAACCATATGTGCACATTGCTACCGCTATACACAGTGCCTATACAATATCACCAACTTGTCAATGTCGCCAACTTAAAAAATTAGACCACGCAACCTTCACTTGAGATTGATCACATCGTACTATACATTTTTTTGACATTTCCCCTGTACATATAAAACTTATTTTGTCATCTTTTTAGAAAATTTTATTATAAAACCAGCCTATTTTAATTCTTAATTACAAATTACTAAATATCATCCATTCAATTGTCAATTTAGGAGCTAATGTCATAGCTTACTAAATAATTTTCAAATAAAAATCAAATTATGTCAAAAAATGATAATATTTCAGTAATGACCACCCAAAGTAAAAACGTATTACATATTTCTCGTGTTAAATTTAAAAGTAAATTTTAAAAAAAATACTTTTACACTTTCCTAAACATTCTATTGGTAATTAAATAAAAATCATTATTAGGAAGAGCAGTACCAAAAACTGTAACCGCCTAGTTCTGAAGAATATATTTCTTTAACATACCTAATGAATTCGTTGGAAAAATTAAAATAAGTCAAAAGCATTTGATTTTAGTTGCACGGGAAATACAAAAATGTAATGATTGGAGATCGGCTAAATTTTACAGTATGTTAAGATCTAAGATTTTAATTTGAGAACTTTAATTGTTAATAACCAGTAAAGCTCTCATTTTAAAATCTTGAATAATTCTTAAAATATATAAAAATAATATAAAAGTAAACGAATGACCTTTCAAATTTTTAGATTTTCAATTTTAAGATTTTTGAAGTGCAAACTTCTATGGGCGCGTTGATGCATTGATTGTTGAGCACTGAAAGAGACTGAGCCGTCATGCTCGGAATGTTATGCTCGTTCGGGTAAAGTCGGCTCGAGTCGCGCTCAGCTTTGTATTATAACACTAACTAGCGGTATTTAATTTCAATTAAATTGAAATTTAGAATAAATACGCGAAATATTATATTTTTATTTTCTGAAAAATTCTTGTCCACGTGCAGATGCGATCCCGAGCCGCCTGGGTGTAAGGCCGGCACGTTACCATTAGACCAGCGCGGGTACTTGTATGAGAATTATAATATTTGTATATATACATGCGTACGTATGAATTTTTGAAGTGAAAACTTGATCAGACCAAGCGAAATGTACCAGAATAATGTATACACAATAATAATAAATATATATTTTATAAGTGTAATATAGAACGAAAAAAAGTTGTATTTCGTAATATTAACCTCGTCTTGATGAAGTTTTCACTTCTGCCGTGTAGTCTTAAGCACACCCATTTTTTTTTATTCAAAAATAATTCAAAACCCTATTCTAAGTAGCCTATTCTCTTAATAAATCTCTATAGAATACATACTTTGCAAGATATTTGAAAAAAGTGCTACTCACTAAAAGTAAAAGTGTTACTTCCGGTGCGAATTTTGAAATTTCATGGATACAAAAAATATTTCAAATCCAGCTATAAATACTTTTTCACTCTTGATAAATATATACAGCATGCATAATTTACGACATATTTGCAAAAAGTAGCTATTCGATAAGAGTAAAAGTGTTACTTCCAGTCCAAATTTCTAATTTTTTTTTATACAAAAGGGATGGAAAGTTATGTTTTAAATACTTTTATACTCGTAATGCGTCTGCCTACAAAGAATGACTTGCGAGGTATTCGCAAAAAACTGACTTTCGATAAGAGTAAAAGAGCTACTTCCAGTAGGAATTTCGAAAAACTTTTTTAATAAAACCTATCTCAAATTTAATTTTGAGTACATTTGAATTCTTTATACATTTGTTTAAACTTACTAGTTGACGAAATATTGGCAAAATTGGATTTTTTCACTGAAGTAAACTACGAGTACTACTTCCGGTCTACCGATTTTACTGAATACTTATACTCCATATGAGAAAGTAATATAAATTTTACAATATTTTTTTATGACAACTTAAAATCTTGAATAGTTCTTAAAATAGTGTAAAATTTAGAACTCTATTTTAATTAATGTACCACTGACTGCCGATCCCTTATAATGATATACAGGAGGGTTCCTTTAAGAGAAACGGTAACTATGGTGAGTCATTAATTTATCAAACACTGTGTATAATTCAAAATAAATTGAAAATGCGCTACAATAATGAACTGCTATCATAGGAAAGAGTCCGCTTAGAAAAATCTTTATTTATAGTGTCACAGTCTACTTTCCCCGCGGAGATTACTCTCCCTGTATATTTTAAAAGAAGAAAATTAAGATATGAGTCTAATAGTTGTTGTTAAAATATACTTTGGAGACTATTTTGTATATCTGGATCTTCAAATATTTGAAATCAACTAGCATTTTATTATTACATATCTCTATATAACGTGTCTATAAATTGTTGCAATTCGTTCGGTTCTGAATAAAAAATCTTAATGTTAAAATGTCTATTAATACTTTGCTTATTATCACGAGGTTCTTGAAGTTCAGACTTTTAGTGCGTAACTAAGCCTTCCTCTTCCATATCTGTCAATAGAGATGGCTGCAATTTAGTTTAATGAATAATGTTTACTATAAAACGTTTTCGTTTTTATTAAAAAGTTTGTTTATAACATTTCTTCATTAACGTACTTTCACGAAAACCACATTTGACATCGTTGTAGAGCAATGAGTTTGTATTTCAATGTAAAGATCGAAATACGGAAATTAGAGCGGTACCTACAATTACAATAGTATGCGGTTACAGTGTTGCCAAATGTATGTTTCCTTCAAATGGTTGCTGAACGCATACGAAGCATGACACGACATTTTAACAATAACATTTTTTATTCTGAACCGAACGAAGAATGTCACTGCGTGTAGCTTTTGCGACATTTTTTACACACGCTGTATATGACAATCGGCGAGAAAGAATTAATTTAACGAATTTCGTACAGATAAGACATAGAAAGGAAAAGGCATATATTCTGTGTATATTATATGTTTCTTAATAACATGCTAATATTTAAAGGGGTTATTCTTGATTCCATTTTGTGAAAAAAACTTCTTACAAACGTATGTCCTAAATGTCGTAATTTGTGAACTGTAGGATGTTAAAGTTTAAAAAAAAAATTATTAAAACTTTGGTATTACCTTAGATATTTTTGTGAAATTTTGTACACGCCTTTTATGTATCAAGATACATTTTCTGATGTACAATCAATTTTATAATTTTTACCTGTGGTGTCTGTACGATTTTTTTTTTAATTTTCTTGAAGAAACATGTTACGCCCCTGCTTTTTCTTAAGGTACTTTTTTTTAAATCCCAATTCGTTTCTGACCAAATGTGGTCTCTTGCTTCTTTTTGTTTAACGTACGGTTTTCGCTTACAAGAATAAAATTCATTCATGTGCACGATGTTATGAAATTAGGTAATAACCAGGATTAAAAACGATCTAGTAGATAAGAAGCAGATTTTATTTTGTAATCATAAACAGTTTTGACATTTATCTATCTAGCAGAGCAGGGCAATTACTTTACAAAAAGGATTTAGTAATTACAAGTTACTTTAGAAATCAGTAATTATTAATTACAATTACTGATTTCTAAAGTAACTTTGCCTTTTCAAGTAATTTGTAATTGTAATTGCTTGAAAAATCGTGAAGTATTTGTAATTTGTATTTAAAAACTTTTAGTTTTTCAAAAGTTCAATTACAAATTACTTTTCCAATTAACTCATATTAAGGATATACCCTTAGCTCCCCTGGAATCACTAGGTGGAACTCAATGTATGACAGTACTTTTCATCCTCTTTTTAAAATTAGAAATACTGTGCGTTTCTGAATACGAGTTCCGTACTCTGCAAGAATAATGTGAAGCACTGCACTTTTAGCAGAGACCCTAAATATTTTACAAGGTGAAAACAAAGCTTTTTATGACGTTCTTCTTCCTAGTCTAGTGTCACTTAAAAATAAGCTAAATAAATTAAGTAAAAAGAAGTTTAAAAGTGGCGGAGATATAATATTTCAAAGTGCCATTAAAGGTTTAGATAATAGATAAACATCTTTTAACTTTAGAAGACACCTGTACAGGGTGTTTCATCGGTTGGGGTATCGCGAATTAAAGTGCCTAAATATAAAAATATCGACTTCAAATTTTAACCACTTATAGAGCTTTTAAACCGCTACCAGCAGGTTAGGTTGTTTTTGATAATATTATTTTAATTAATGCGTAAATTAAAAAAAAACGTATTATCAAAAATTAAAAGTGCTCAAAAAATGTTCAAATTTGAATGGTGATACGTGGAAATATCACCCATATTAACTTCACAATCAGAATTTTTATAAACGAAACCGTTTGTCAAATAAAGTCAATATTAAATAATGTCGTTTTTCTTACGACAGATTTATGGTACTTAACTTTCTAATTGTGCTGTCCGCAAACAGGTAGTCCTTTTAAATTTATGACGGATAATAAATAAAAATTTATTATAAACTCAACACACGACACTGTAATAAAAAACCCATAAATTCTTCAACGTCCGCAAACAGGTAGTCCTTTTAAATTTATGACGGATAATAAATAAAAATTTATTATAAACTCAACACACAACACTGTAATAAAAAAACCCATAAATTCTTCAACGTCTTGCCTTTAATTTTGAAATTATTGTAAAATATTCAATAATTGATTAAGTTTTAATTTTTTTTTCAATTGCATAGTTGATTTTATAGACATATCTTTTTAACACCTGAATTTCAATAAAATCTGAGTACTTTTGATTTTTTGAACGAAGGTTTTTTTTTTATTTACGCATTAAATAAAATAATATTATCAAAAACAACCTAACCTACTGGTAGCGGTTTAAAAGTTCTATAAGTGGTTAAAATTTGAAGTCGATATTTTTATATTTAGGCACTTTAATTCGCGATACCCCAACCGATGAAACACCCTGTACACTTTTAGGAGCAATTACACATCCTGAGTTTAAACTTCGTTGGTTTTCGTTAGTCGAGTCATTAACGTTTGCGTTATCTAAACATGATATTAAACAACTGCTTATTTCGGAGTGTGAATTATTTTCTATCGAACAGTCCGAATTAATGAATGTTACAGATATTGGTACCAATAATTATAAGAAGGAAGTTAACAATAGCAGCTTATTTGATTTTAATGAAGGAACTGAAGGAATCACACAATCAGCTGACACTGAAAATAAAAATAAGATTCATCTTGAAATTTTACAGTATCTGGATGATTTAAGACAAAACTTTCCCGTCCTAGAAAGTTACCCTCTCATTAAGCAAGTGTTTTTACTTTCTTATACGTAGTATAAGGAAGTATTGTGATGATGAAAATTTTCGACCTCGAGATTTTTGCAGATGTCCACGTTTTGAGGTCCCCTGATACCAAAAAAGTGGTTTTTAAAAAATGTCTGTGTGTCTGTGTGTGTGTGTGTGTGTGTGTGTGTGTGTCTGTGTGTGTGTGTGTGTGTGTGTGTGTGACCACGATAGCGGTCAAACCGCTGTAGATATCAATTCCAACTTTTGTATTTACGAATATAATCTCCCTCTTGAGAACTGATTAGATTTTGAGCAAAATCGCCAGACCGGAAGTAGTAGTTTACTTCAGTGAAAAAATCGAATTTTGCAAATATGTCGTCAATTACTAAGTTTAAACAAATTTATAAAGAATTCAAATGTACTCAGAATTAAATTTGAGAAAAATTGTATTAATAAAGTTTTTCGAAATTCCTACCGGAAGTAGGTCTTTTACTCTTATCGAAAATCAGTTTTTTGCGAATATATCGCAAGTCATGCTTTCTAGGCAGGTACATTACGAGTATAAAAGTATTTAGAATGTACTTTTAAATATCTTTTGTATAAAAAAAATTTCAAAATTCAGACCGGAAGTACCACTTTTACTCTTATCGAATAGCGATTTTTTGCAAATATGTCGTAAATTATGCATTCCATATATATTTATGAAGAGTACAAAAGTATTTAGAGTTAGATTTGGAATATTTTTTGTATAAATGAAATTTCAAAATTCGGACCGGAAGTAACACTTTCATACGTATAAGAAAGTCGTGTGGTGGCCACACCTCATTTTTTAAATACAAAACTGCACTAACATCTTCAGCACCAGTCGAACGATTTTTTCATTCGCTACTATGATTCATGCAGCCAAAAGACATGCCCTCTCAGACACAAATTTTATAAAGTTAGTTGTAATGAAAAGCAACAAAATATACAGTTAAATGATCATTTTAAATCGTCCAACCAACAATACCAAATGTTTTAGTATGTATTTTATATTGAATGTAACAATAAAAGGTACTTATTTCAACTTGAAAATAAGTTGATTTAAGGTATATCTTACCTTTACAGCGCTTTTTTTTAAACTAGCCACAGATTTTTACGGAAAATTTCAATTTCAAGTAATTTTTTTTGTCTTCTTCAATAAGAGTAATATTATTTTAGAGCTCAACAGTAAGATATTTTCAAAAATTGAAAAGAAAGCAGAAAATGGGGTTGAAATATTATTAAGTAAAACCAGCCTTCAAAAAAAGCACTGCATACAAAAATGCACTACAAAATGTGTGAAATGAAAACACAGAACACCTACGGGTGACATTTCCTGGTTTGATAATTATTTTAGTAGCAATAATTTGGAGGAAATACATATTATCCCTTATACTATCCCAAATTTGTCACCCCAGGGTAAGTAATATACCCTAAATTACCTTATTTTCAATCATAGTTTTATGGTGCAATTTTTTGTTATTAATCACATATTTTATGTTATACTTGGATAGTTGCTTTATTTGTTTTGTTTTTTATATAATAAATTACGTTGTTTTCTCTACAGGTGGGTTGGTATATAGTTGATTTCTTTCCCATTTCCTATTTTAAGTTCCGATTTGTATATTATATACAACAGAAGAAAACGTTTTTCCTCGGATTTTATAGACAAATGTAATTGTAATTGTAATTAGAAAAGTAATTGTCAATTACATTTTATTTGTAGTAAAATTCCTTTCTTAATCTCTTGTACTTTGTAATTGTAATTAATTCCTTTAAAAAAAAGTATTTTGTGATTGTAATTAATTACTGTTTGAAAGTAATTGCCCAGCTCTGCTACCTAGTATATTTGTCACGTATTTAAGTCGTTAAACATTAACTATAATTATTGTAGTCTAGCGAGATGCACATGATTAATTTTTTTTAAAAACTTTCGCACCCTACAGTTCAAAAGTTAAGACATGTAGGACATATGTTCACATGAAGTTTTTTTCATAAAATGGACCCAAGAATAACCCCCTTAAATATTAGCATGTTATTAAAAAACACCCTGTATAGTGTATATCACTCGTAATTAATTTTGACGTATTTTAATAATAAATAAAAATATGTAGTAAGTAGACTTACAAGGCAAACAAGCTTTACCATCTTCAGACGGAGTTGTATTTTCTTCACAGACACATGCTTGAGTATTATTTTGAATTATACATTTTGAATTATCTATGATACAATCGCTGTCGGTTTTGCACGATAGTCCAAGTTTCCTGACTGCTACCGACGCTACTTTATTTAAGCAATCATCTTGTCCAATGCACACGCATAGGTTTTTTATGCATTTTGTTCCTGGCATTTCATCATTGCAGGTTTCATCGTTCTCACATGGAATTTGGACTTTATCCATACTTTCTATAAGAAAAAAAAATCCCTTGCCTCTCATTATATATGACAAATATTAATTACTAATAAACAGAAAGTTTTATACACATGGTTACCTCGTTTCATGTGTGTTAAAGCACTTAAAGCCGTGTTAAATAAAATAACTAAAATACAAAAACGACTGCAGTACATCTTTCTACGATTTCTCTTACGGTTCTTGAAGCACTGTTAAAATCAATATGATAGTGCAATGCAAACAAAAATATCTATATGTATATGTAAAAAGTACTATGTTTTTCATACAATGTTTTACTCAGTCCACTCGTATTTTAAAATATTTTTATATAGGTACCCACACTTAAGTAATAAATTGGAATAAATTCTAAAATACCTGTCGTAAATTATTTCAAATTAATTAATAAAATTTAAATGATCTTTTCCCATAAAAATTAGTCTCTTTAAAGGATATCCCAAACAAAATAGTAAAATTTTTGAAATAATATTTCACTTATTTAAAAGTATAAATACTAAGAACTGCGAAATCATTCTGTAAATAGTAATTAGGGCGCGGACACGAACGGTTGATGACTCATCGCCCATGGGCGCACTATTGAAATGTTGTATTTTTAAAGAGATTTTAATTTTATTTATATAATTGGATAACAAGTGGCTGGTGATCTATAAAATACAAAATACCTTATTATTTGTTCATTTTCTCTTCTGTAAGACTTGTTCTCTTTGCATTAAGTACATCCTTGTAGATAGAAAACGTCCTTTCTACATCGCAACTGGTTATAGGTGCGTACTGGAAATATTCTTTTATTTCAGCGTATATAGCATACACAATTTCCGCAATGTTATTAAATCTGGATTTCTATTAAAAACTATAAAATATACCTATTCACATACTTACATTACAAGTAAAAATTGAAATAAATTCAAATTGAGTTCAAAACAGTTTTATTTAATTCACAACAATTGTTTCACCCTACTAGGGCTTCATCAGGTGATGAATATTATAAGACTTACATACTTACTAATACTTACATTAGTTTCGTTTTCTCATTGCTTTGATTGTTAATTACGTACTTCGTAATTTTTGTAATAATTGCTGTTTAATACCATTTCATTGAATCTACTTCTCCCAATTATCTTGATCTAAGTGTGTACTGTATTTCGTTCAGTTTCAATAACATACGCATACATTTTTAGTTATCATTTATTTAGATCTAGAACATTGTTTGTGTTACAATGATATGGAAGAACGTCGAGAATAATGTCATCGTGAAACAATGGTGAGTTGGATTAAGGGTCATACCGATTGTATGTCCTCCATTGTCTGTGATTCTGAAATTTATTGCAAAGTGGCAAAGTCTGTAAAAAATATCATTACAGAATGCCCAAAAAGCGCACGTACAACGTCACTTAGCATCGCTACAACATACCCAGAAATTGGACCCGTTGAAAGCTGACAATTTTAACGAAGAACTCTGTGAAGCTTTAATGGCGGCTAATATCCCATTAAAGAAACTTGACAATCCCACTTTCGAAACATTTCTCCATAAATATACTAGTCGAAATGTTCTTGATGAATCCACCTTACGCAAATATTGTTTCTAAGTGCTTCACGAAAACAGTAGAATGCACTAGAAGACATCTTTCAAATCAGTACCTATGGATAAGTGCCGACGAAACTGTCGATATATTAAGACGCTGTGTGGTAAATGTTGTAGCTGGTGTACTGTATCCAACTATTCCATATAACGCATATGTTATTGCATCTAAATTTATAAATACAGTTGATGCGGAAACAATTGCTAAAACCATTGACGAGAATTTGCACAAAATGCTTGATTCGGACGACAAGTACAAGGAAAAAATACTTTTATTTGTTAGTGACAGGCACTGTCACTAATATATGTTAAAAACAGGCAGACTATTAAAGGAAACATATCCTTATTTGCTGCATATTACTTGTGTAGCACATGCTCTCCACAGAATCTGTGAATATATCAGAGACACCTATCCGGAAGTCGATAGACTTGTATCCGCTTTTAAGAAAGTTTTCAGAAAAGCACCATCGAATGTATAGGGAAAAACTTCCATTTTTGTCACTGCCTCCCTCGCCAGTAATAACTAGATGAGGAGCATGCTCGAAGTATTTCTGAGTGCAAGGAACTAAGACTAATCCCAAATTTAAAAAATCAGTTGTTATTCCTTCAGGAACACTTTGAAAATATGCCTAAACTAATCAAATACTTTGAAAACCGAAATTTCAAATTGAAAGACGGATTAACCACATTAGACGTGGGCTATTAATAATTTCAATAGTATTCCAAGTGACTTTGGATGTGGCCTTCGGCAAAAGTTAGACGCAGTTTTTAATAGAAATCCATATTTAATAACAGCGCGGCAATTGTGTATGGGGACAATGACATATAATCTAACTGCTAAATATGCTGAAATAAAAGAGAACAAATCTTACAGAAGAGAACCTTGAAAAAGTATTGCTAGTAAATATTAATATTCCTTTACTCGATTTGAACTACAAAATGAACAAATAATAACGTATTTTATAATTTATAGATCACTATCCACTTGTTATCCAATTATATAAATAAAACTTCTTTAAAAATGCAACATTTCAATAGTACGCCCATGGACAGGGACGCGCCGTCCATATGGGCAAGGTCGTGCAGCGCACAACGGCGCCAAGGCCTTAAAGGCGCCTACGGCCACTTGTGATAAGTTAAATTTTAAAAATATTAAAAACAATTTTTGAAAGTTTACAACAAATCAACAAATTTACATAAAACAATTATTACAATTATTTTAGCATTCACAGCAATAAATTTATTGTTACTTGAAAGAGTGTACTTGATATTTGCATCTACACCGTTTTTTGTTGTATAAATTTAACATAATTAATATTATTTAATAATTAAAAAAGGTGAAAGGTGTATCTTAAGCATTTTAATAGAAGCTAATAATCATACTGTAATAATTTTATTAAATGAATACAGACTTTTTTCGGCTTCATTCAAGAACCATTGCATATATAACAAGTGCGCCGTGTATTAGTAGGTATTATGTATATGGTCGAATATGGTCGATATCGAGCTTACAGAATCTGGCTGCAGGTTTAAACTTGCAAAATTTTGGGTGTATTTAAACGCTTTCGCAGTCGGTGCAGTTTATTAACTTATCGTTGTCGTAGGCGCGTGAGCCGTATGAGCGTACCAAATATATGTATGTAGTAAGTGCTGATTTGATAATATAGTGATTGTGAAAAATATTTAAAAAATAAGGTAAGTGATTAAGTGAATTCAGCTTTATATAGTAATAATAATTATAATAATGCTTTATTCAACTTTAAAAAACTTACATAGTTTTAACTATACATTCAGTTTACCTAATTTCTATAAATATTTAACTTAACAAAATTTGGCATTACAGTAATTACAAAATTTAAAATTTCGAATTTTTTTGAACAGTTTTTTATATAAAACAAATAAAACTTTGTGTTTCCTAATTCTTAGTGATTTTATTTAGATGGCCAGAGAAGAAAAAAAGAAATTATCTAGTTATCAAAACTTGCTTAACAAGCGAAAACGGGAGGAAGACTTGGAGAAGAGCAATTTAAAAGTTACCAACTTTTTTCGGAAGCTCACACATTTTCAAGACAGTACTTCTACTGATAACAGTGGTTTTCCATTTCCATCAACATCAAAGTTGCCATCAGAATTATAGAAGCAAGCCAATGAGGATGAGGATTCGATAGATTCAGGTTCTGATACGTTTCAGTCGGTACCATCATGTTCGAGTAAGCAAGACGAATCATCCGAAGACGCGTATTCGCCCTCTCTAACGATCCAGGTCTTTGGCCGAGTATATTATCTCCAACCCAGGTGCAAGAACTAGTCGAAAAAGGTCGTATGTATTATCAAAATAAAACTATGTATCATAAAGACAAAAATGGACGGAAGTTTTCTGATATATATTTCACTCGAATTTTGTCAAATGGTGAAAAGGTTCAGCGAGATTGGTTACTATATTCTATTAAGAAAAATGTAGTTTTCTGTTTTTGTTGTAAAATATTCAGTGACACCAATAATCCATTGACTAAAAATACTAAATTAAGATTAAGTAACCAAGACGGTTTCAATGATTGGCATCACTTAAGCGAACATTTGAAAATTCACGAAAAAAGTAAATCTCACTTTCAAAATGTACGTTCTTGGTCAGATTTATTAGAAAGATTAAAAACTAATCGCACCGTAGATTCCGAAATGCAAAATTTATTAAAATGTGAAACTAAACACTGGCGCAGTGTCATTGAAAGAATAATTTATACAATTCAATTTTTGGCTGAACAAAACTTTGCTTTTCGTGGTCCTAATAATAAATTATTTCAAAGAAATAATGGAAATTTTTTGAAATGTATAGAAATGATAGCAAAATTTTACCCAGTTATGTCGGTACATATTAATAGATCTCAAAGAAATATGCCATTTTATCTTGGAGATAAAATTCAAAACGAAACGATTAAATTAATAGGTGATAATATAAGAAACAAAATTTTAAATGAAGTTAAAAAAGCCAAGTATTTTTCTATATTACTTGATTGTACTCCCGATGTGAGGCACCAGGAGCAAGTTTCTGTTTGCATAAGATACGTTAATTTAAAAAACAATGAATTTAGCGTCGAAGAACGTTTTTTAACATTCCGTCCTGTAAATGATACAACAAGTTAAGGTTTAACCAACTTTTTACTGAAAACTTTAGAAAATGATGGTTTAGATATTTATAACATACGCGGACAAGGATACGACAATGGTGCGAATATGAAGGGTAAACATCAAGGTGTACAAAAAAGAATTTTAGACATTAATTCACGAGCAATAGTTGTACCTTGCTGTAATCACAGTTTAAACCTTGTCATAAACGACGCTGTGAAATCCAATATGTTTAGTATAAATTTTTTTCTCAACTGTTCAAGAGGTATATAATTTTTTTTCTGCTTCAACCAATCGGTGGTCTGTTTTGAAAAGTAACATTTCAAACTTAACGTTAAAACCTTTATCAGAAACCAGATGGTCTAGCAGAATTGATGCAGTAACCCCTCTAAGATTCCAGTTAGGCGAAATTTACGATGCTTTTTATGAAGTTTTGTCTGGAAATAATTTTGATAACACTACAAAACATCTGGCTATTTCTATAGTTAAAAAAATTAAAAATTATGAGTTTGTATGTATGTTAGTGTTGTGGTACAAGATACTAAGTAAAGTTAATGTTGTTACCAAGATCCTGCAAACTAAAAAATTCCATATTTCACAGGCTTGCGAAAGTTTGAACAACCTAAATACCTTTTTAAAGGAATATCGATCAGATAAAGGCTTCAGTGACTTGCTCGTAGATGCCAAAGAATTAGCATCTTGCTTGGAAGTAGATGCGATATTCAAATGTTCAGAAATTTTAAGACCACGACAAATTAAAAAACAATTTTCCTACGAAAGTGAAGATCAGCCAATTGAAAACCAAGAATTAAAATTCAAAGTCAATTGTTTTTTTGGAATGCTAGACATTACTCTCTCATCTGTAAATGAAAGATTTGAACTGCTATCCTCTCATTCTGATGTTTTCAAATTTTTGTGGAATATTGAGGATTGTGGCAAGTATTCTGACCAAGAACAATTTAATTTTTGTAAAAAACTTGAAGAAGCTTTAACTGACAAAAATCGAAACGAAAAAGATATAGACGGAACAGAACTTTTACATGAATTGCAATTTCTGCAAAATTGCGACAAAAATGTGACGTCTGTAGTAGAAACACTCAATTACATTACAATAAATAACTTAACCCACTCATTCCCAAACATTACAATTGCATTACGTATATTGTTAACTATAGCAATTTCTGTAGCTACAGCCGAAAGATCATTTTCTAAGTTAAAGTTAATTAAGGATTACTTACGATCTAGAATGGGCCAGGAGCGGCTAGAAAATCTTGCTATCATTTCTATAGAGTCTGACTTTTTAAAATACTCTCCTTTATTTTGTTACTGTTGTTTTAGTGTGCAATAAAAATGTTAATAATATTTTTTTGAATGTGACCCTATTGTTTGCCTCAAATAAAAATACCTACCAGTACTAACAAGTCTAAAGAGTTCGTCATAAATTTCAATGTTGATCTGTGGGAGGGTGGCTGGTAATTTTGGCTCAATACATATAGGGTAAGGGCGCCTATCAGTATTTCGCACGACGGCGCCGAAGATACTTGGCGCGTTCGTGTCCGTGGGCGATGAGTCATCAGCCTTTCGTGTCCGCTCTGTATTTATTATATAGGAACAGCAAATGGGCATGAAGCCTGTGCTAGATGCCAGTATAATGTGTAATAAGAAACTTTGCAGCCTACATTTTGACACAACCTGCTATGCATACCCTCAATTTGTACGCCTCAACAGAAATGCAGTACCGACACTCCATCCTACGAGGCCACCCACGGAACCTAACGCACCCATATGATTATAAGTCCCATTTGTTTCACAACAACAATATATTAATCAATTTGGTTGTTTGTTATTGCAGTTTTATTTTTTTTGTTTTTTTCTATAGACATGTAATTAATATTGTAACGTTTTCGGGTTTCAAATAAACAACTCGTGCAATTTATTTATTTAAAACAGTCTGTATAATCATACACGTAAAATTAATTACAATATAAAATATAAAACTAACGTATCACACTTAAACTACTACGATTTAAATTAACACTGGTATTTATTTCTATTACTAATATGTCCGTATATTTATATCACTTCTATTTATATAACATCACTTATTTATTTATTTCTTTGGCTACCACTTAAGGAGGGGTTTTACTTGATCGGCGTATGCCACAAAATGGTCAATTTTAACGCAAAAAATCGCAAAAATTAAGGCACTTGAAAAAGTTGCCGCTGCAAGAACGAAATAACCAATATTTGTTCTAGTGACTCACGATTAAAATTTGCAATTATATTAAAAAATAGTTAAAATACAGCACTTTGAATTTTTTTCGTTTTATAGCGATATAAAGCTTACTGTGCTTAAAAAGTACTTTTTTGAATCGTGGGACCCTAGATATTTTTATTCTGAACACGACAATGTATTTACTTTACTTTCAAAATAACCTTGGTCTACAAAAAATGACTTAGAAACCAATGAAAATGATCACAAATTCCGTACTGATAAATAGCAGTTAGGCAACACACAATTCAATGTATAAGACCAGGGATATGGAAAGTATACCTGATCAACTGTATTAAGCCGAACATCAAATAAACAGATATTATATTCAACTTCTTTTATTACCTTAGGTACCTTAGGTAAACGAATGTTTCATTCAGATATCGGCTTTATTTTGTAAATGATATTTGCCAGAATGTATTCCATATTAATTCTTAGTCTGGAATAAATATATGTTATGTTATTATTATTATGAAATTTTACTTGTTACTTAATTTCTGTCGGTCATATGTATTTACTTTAGATGTTGCAGGTTTTTAATCTTAATAATATGAGTAATGTGGTAGTAAACTAAAATATTACAAAAACAATTCTGTGTTGTAATAATAACAGTGCATGTTTTTTTTTTAAATAAAATGTAAATACCTATACATACATGTATTAAAATAAGCAGATGTTTTGGATTATTGAATATTATAATCTTCCCACTCGGCATTGATAGCGTTGATTAGCGAAATTAAATTATAAAACATTTTGTCAGAGGTAAGATTCGAACTAACTTTTATCACCAAATAAAGAAAGTCGTATTCATTTCTTCATAAATACATGGGGTTGTTAAATATGTACAAGCAAATTTTAATATATTTCAGATATTTGTCGGCGTTCATTTATGATTGATAACGTGATAACATTGATGGGTCTCCCTTATTAGACTCTTTTTCTGTTCCTTAATATTCTCCTCGTTTTCAAAATGTATTTATTTTATTTTTCAAGAACAATGTTCCGCCTTTATGGAATTTCAGAAATGCAGTTTTCTTAGGCAATAAATATATTATTATTATTAATTATGAAGTTGCAGGACTTATTATTTCTAACCTTACATGTTGAAGCTTTTTAATAATATGAACGATGTTGTAGAAAACTAAAATCTGACAAAAACAACTTTATGTCTTTGTAAGATACGAACTTAGAGGTTTGCCGGACTCTTCAAACTAAGTTGCTTTGGTTGTAGGCAAGAAGTTAACTATTTTCAGTTTTCTTGATGGTAAAGGCACTTATTTAAATATCTGAATTTGTTGTACCTTCATGTTTTTGTTTTATTTATACTTTGTATTTTGAGCCCAGGACAGTTTCTATATTTTTTTGTATATGTGAGTAAGTAAAAGAGCATGGGCCAAACGAGCGTATAGGTCTAAGTACAGGAGTTTAACAAGAGTGGCAGCAATTGTTGGATGGCGAACGAAAAAATGTTGTATGTAGGCGTAAAACACAAATTTTGTTTAATTTGTGCAAAATTTGGTAAATCTAAAGATCACGTACGCTACAAAAATTTGTCTTCGTCGTCAACAGCCATGAAGTCGACAATTATTGCGGAAGGTTTTCGACATTCTCGTGAAATGCACTGTGTAATTTATGGTAGATTAATAGGGGACGGTGATAGCAGAGTTCTTAGAAAACTACGTTAAACGGCTCCTTACGGTCCCCAAAAAATTATTGAAAAAATTGAGTGCCGAAATCATATATTACGTAATTATATAAATAAAATTACGGACTGTTTGAAGAATTGAAATTCGGACATAAGACAATTAATAACAAACATTTACATAGATTCAGAGCGGCCGTGACAAAAGCAATTGAACATTACAAAAGTTCGAACTTAACAAAAACAAACCAGATAGTGAAACTCCAGCGTGACATTATAAATGGATCAAGACATATTTTTGGTGAACACTCGAATTGTGCTTCTTACTTTTGTCAAGGATCAAAAGTAGGCGAGATTCAATAATTTAAAACATGTGCTACTTAGAGAGTATAAATTTTTACATTTTGTAAGAAACACCGGCACTGTTTTTTTTATCAGATTTTAGTTTTCTCTAAAATAACATTACTCATTTTATTACAAAGCCTCAACATGTAAAGTAAATGCAAATCATGGTGAGAAATAATAAGAAGTACAACTTAAATAATTGATAATCATAAGTTATATATTTATTGCAAAATAAAACTTAATATCTAATTAATATCGGAAAATATCATTAAAATAATTACAAATTACATAAAACGGGAGTCTTAATAAAACTAAATAAATACAAGCCAGGAGAATATTCAGAAAGAGCAAACACAAACTTCGAATAAAGTAGGCGCACCAATATTTTCATGCAATAAATGCAGGAGACAAATATCCCAAATTTATATGCTTTCCAGTTGACCAGGCATCCTTTCATGTTGCTGGCCGGTACCTGCATCGTGTAAAACATACAGGCATTTTAAACTCGGTAAATATATTCAGTATATTTCAGGCAACCCGACATACGCCGTTCCAGAATTTTTCTTAAGCAAAACCCACCCTTAAAGAATTATTTATTTCTACTTTTCCCGCGACTACTGCTTAAGGACTTTCTTATTCCGGAATTACTCTATCCATCGGTGACCCAGTCGCCTTATATACACATACGAAACATCTGGAGCATTCGCGTATCTCCCTCTCGATGCCCGTAGAACATTCGTCAGACATTCCGTCGCCGCAGCACACGTGATTCACTGCTTTATGATGCCTACCAGTCGCGTCGAGATGATTTATGGCCATTTACATTTCGTTTTCATTCGTCGCGTTTTTTGCTGCCTTTTTCTGAACTTGTTTTCGTTACAATATTATTTAGTTTTTAAAGCCCAAATTGTCGCTCTTTTAATTATGTATTGATGATAAGATGTCTACTAAATTTGTTAGGTATCTTATGTATCCAAATTTTGTTTATATTACATTATTTTATGTTCATCATTTATTTAATACAAGATTTTGTAAACGGTGATAGTAAACATTGGCTTAAGTCTTTGTTTGTCTGTTTATTACGTTTAATTACCTACTTTGTAGTATTTTTTGTAGGTACTTGTGCGTTTTCGACAGCAATTTATGTAGATTTTGATCATGTACGAAAAATATTGAACGACTTTAACTATGTAATTTTTATCCACAATCACCTTATAATGAGACTTGAATCCACTCTTAGGAGCCATATTAACAAACATTTTATCTCCACGTTGGTGAAAGTTGGTTTAAACCACGTTGCTAATGTGTTACATTAGCAGTGGGAAATAAACCAAGTTTATTCCACTCTTGCCAAAATTGCCAGACTAATCAAAATCAATAATTATCACAATAATACCTTTGCTTATTGTAGTTGCATTTTGAGTTTCTATACTTTACTCGCCTTATTAGTACTTTAACTTTAATAATCATAAATGTACATACTTTGTATCTTTCCTGCGTCAGTATTAAAGTGCAATTAATAAGTAATTTTTTTCTTTAAAACGTTATTGTGTGGTTACAGCATTGTAGTTAAATATTGTACTGTATACTATTTTCCTGAGCAATGATCCCAATAACTAACATCCAACACATACGTGTTGGATGTTAGTTATAATTTTTCAATAGTAATCATAAATGTACTTTGTGTCTTTTCTGCGTGACAAAATTAAAGTGTAATTATTTAAATAATTCTTTTCTTTAAAACGTTATTCTGTGGTTATAACATTGTAGGTAGGTAATTGAATATCGTACTGCATACTTTTTCCTTAGCAGTGAGGCCTCATTACTACGGAAACTAGTAAATGGTCCACAATTTGATTACAATCCTGTGATCATGTATTAAACTCTAATTTGTAATAACATTTATTTTGAATTTCCCGCTATAAAATGCACTTTTAATCACCCGCTATTTGCTTGTTATTGAAAACTGTAATTTTTGATATCAACGCCACCTATATTTGGCTCCTTTCCGATCCAGAACGCGGAAAAAGAAAGTGCGTTGATTGCAACAACTTTTTAGTTTGTTCTAAATAGTGAATTAGTATAAAAAGACTTATTATCTTCTGTTAGTTTACAAGTTTTCCTTGTTGATTTATTAGTAGTAGTAGTATCAGAAGTAGTTTATTTTCGCCATAAACGTAAGCACTATATCTAATGAATACTATCTTACACGCAGTTATTCGTTATTCCATACAATGAATTTATTTTCTAGATTTTGGAACCTTAACATGGAAAGCAGTCGATATATACGGAAATGTATTATCCCAAATTGTAATGACAAGAGTAGTTCAAGGTATTTTTAAAAAGACACTTATTAAATTGAATTACTTAATGTGACTGAATATCAATTTGAAGTGCTTTACATGTAGTGATATTTCCTTATTACTTAAATAGAAATGTTATGTTATTAGGTACAAGCTGCCTACAAAACGTATTGTTGTGAAGCAGATATGGCTAAGTCGTATTGGTAATGACAATATACGGAAAAATATTATCCCAAATTGTAATGACAGGAGTAGTTCAAGGTATTTTTAAAAAGACACTTATTAAAATGAAATACTTAATGTGACTGGATATCAATTTGAAGTGCTTTGCATGTGGTGATATTCACTTAAATAGAAATGTTATTAGGTACAAGCCGCCAACAAAATGTATTGTGAAGAAGGTATGGTTAAGTCATATTCGTAAGAGCAGACGTCGATATGTACAGAAATGTATTATCCCAAATTGTAATGACAGGAGTAGTACAAGGTATTTTTAAAAAGACACTTATTAAAATGAATTACTTAATGTAAGTAATATCAATTTAAAGTGCTTTGCATGTGGTGATACATACTTAAATAGAAATGTTATGTTATTAGGTACCGGCTGCCAACAAAACGTATTGTTGTGAAGCAGATATGGTTAAGTCGTATTGGTAATGAGTCACTTTATAAATACTCAGATGAGGAATTAAATAAGATTGTTGTTTGTGGTGCGCATTTTTTGAATGTGTGTAAACGCGCTACTACATTATTTCCTAATGCATTACCAACAATAAACATGCCTGGTAAATTATTAAGTTTAGTATGTAGATAGGTATAATAACATATTTACTCATAGGATTTACTGAAGAACCAACTACTACAAATTCATTTTATAATGAAAACACAACACCAGGATGTGACTTCAGTAGATAGTTTAACTTTTGCCCAGAATACCGAACCAATTCAAGCACTTAGTATAGATGCTGTTCCAACTACTTCCAAGGAAGACAACTATGCACTTACTACATATGTGAGTCAAAGTGTTGTACAAATGGTATGAATAAGTAAATTAATGAACAGTTGCAAAAAACATCTTTTGATTAGGTACTTTGCCCAAAATGCTCAATTTTTAGAAAACGTATTATTCACTGACAAATCCAACTTTTCAAGACCAGGGATTACAAATTTTCATAACAACCATCTGTGGGCCGAAAATAACCCACATGCAATTCAAGAAGGTCAGTACCACTATGATTTTTCACTTAACGTGTGGGTCGGAATTATTGACGAAAATGTTATTGATCCATATTTTCTACCGTTGAGGCTAAATGGTGCATCCTATACACATTTTCTCCGGGGGCAGCTTACCGTTTTCCTTGAAAATGTTCCACTAGCTACTCGACCACGATTGTGATTTATGCACGGTTGTGTGCCTGCCCATTTTAGCATAACTGCTCATCATTACTTGGACAACTTGTATTCAAATCGTTGGATAGGCCGAGCAGGACCTCAACCACAGCCTCCCAGATCACCAGACCTAAAACCCTTAGACTTTTGCATCTGGGGTCACCTTAAGTCCTTGGTTTATACGACTCCCATTGAATGTGTATATGATTTAAAGAATCGCATCATTACAGGCTGCGAGACAATCCAAACCACACCCGGAATATTTCAACGTTTGCGCCAATCTATGAGACGAAGACTTGATTCCTGTCTAATGGTTGGAGGTGGTCATTTCAAGCAGTTTTTATAACTCTGTTCCGTTTGATCTTGTTGTCTTTTTCTTTTTTGTAATACACATAATTTTGTTTTGTTTGTATTTTTTATTTTATATTCTATTAAAACATAAAATGGTACTGGTACATGCCCACATTAAAAGTCAAAAGAAGCGGAATTATTATAAAATCGCAAGTCATAATTTGTGCAAAAAAAACGTGACACCCACCTACTAGATTTTTTCGATTTAATTCACAAAAATGAATCTATGCACGATATTGTATTTTATTTTTTTATTAAGAAATTTGCTTTTACGTAAAAAGCAAAAGTGTGTATTTATTACTTATTTGCGTCCATTGAATATAATGCCGAAAGGTTTCTGTAAACAGTCTAAGCTTTTTACAAACTTTTCTGTAATCATCTGATTAACGAGAATAGCGTAAGTAATGTTTATTTTAAATTTTATTATGGATACGTTATGAAACATTTAAGGGTTTTCGACAATCTAAATCAATATAATAAATAAGATGAGAAAGACTGAAGTCTTAGAGCATTTCTATTACTAAATATATTACGTTATAGTTATTGTATTGTGAATAATTTTTTTCTTTGGTTATATCAAATGTCACTAACAGAAATAAAAATAGATCCGGCAACATATAAAAGACGAGTCGTCATGGATCTAGTATGACGTGCAACGGAATGTAACGCGTTTCCACCATAACTGACTCTAAAACTATTAAACCAAGATCTACAAATTATGATGTATTTAAATTTTTATCGGAAGTAGCTTTAAGACCAGAAACATGCCTAGCATTACATTTTTCATAAAACACCAGAATGGAAAAGTTTATAGGCGGGTTGCAGGAATATATAAGTGCAGAAAAAAGCCTAAAATAGTTGTTAGTTATTTGAATTTGCCAAACCAGGCAGAATATACCGGCCATTGCTTTCGCCGGTCTTCTACGACGATATTAGTTGACTCAGGTGGGGATATAACCAGTTTAAAGAGGTTAGGCGGCTGTAAATGGATTAACCTCGCAGAGGGATATATCTATGAGTCTCTTTAACAATAAGGTGGACGTGGCAAACAAATTTTTTTCATCAGAACATATTTAACGAAATAGTCCTACTGTTTCTAATGTCTCGTCTATACTCAATAGCTGTATTCAGTATTGTTCTTCCAATGTTCAATTATTGTACTAACTGTTACATTAATGTAAATAAAATAATTTTAAAATATTGATAATGATTGGGTTAATATTGTTACCTAATTAAAATAATTAATTTCTGTTTTTTATTGTTAATTAATAAACTCCAGTTTGATTTCAAATAAACTTGTTTTTATTCATTTTTGAAGTGCACAACAGCTACTCATTCAGAAAGAATAGGTAGGGAGACGACGTCACGTGATCAAACCGGGTACAGGTACGTCATATTGATAACACACTTACGTCAAAGAGAGAGTGTTAGTAAAAAGTGCCCCGCCCGTTGTTCCCGTTTTGAGAATACAGCAAAGCTGCTTTACAGCGTCTCCATAGTATTTTTCCTCAATGCAGCTACTTTTGCGTTGCCTGGCAACTACTGATGTATGGTAATATAGACAATTTCTATCAAAAAATTTGTCATAAATATCAATATTTCCCAACGATTTGCGGAAAAATATATTTAAAACAAACTAACTTTTAATAAGATATTTATTATTTCCACTTATATACAATACATACAAAATTAGAATATGCATTAAGATTTACAAAATAATCTTCCTTGAATTAATGAATAATATTACTTACTTTATTCAACAATGATAGTTTAAAATTATAAAAGCATTTACATACATTTCCTATATATTACGAGATATGATTGCAAAATTAATTTCTATGTCTAATGTGAAGATCATATTAATTTGAAATATGTTATTATATGCAATTGGAGATATATTTGATCACATTATAAATGAACAAGTATGACAGTAACTGTGATTGAATGGCTGGACTTAATTGTATAATGAAAAATAGACGTCGTATATTTGCCTTGCACATGAGAACACAACACATAACATTGCAATGTCTAATCTAAAACACAGAATATTCGTTAATTTCTGCTTTAAAGAAAAAATATATAAGTATCTCTGACTTTTTTAATCACCTTACAAAGTAAATTTAGTCTAAGCAGTGTATCTATTTGATAGAATTTATCATCCAACGAATCACCAATTTAAGCTGGTCATCAAACAATATGTCAAGTCCTTAATATTAGTTAATTCGCTAAATAAATTGTAAATTTTAATGTACGATGCAGACTTCAATTGTTCATAATATGATAGGTGATTTAAAACCGTGGATTGTCACAGAACTCTGCACGACATCCCACTCCTATATCCACAGGCTATAAAAGAGCTATGATTATGTATATAACACACATATCATTATGGATTTAATTATTTCATTACATTTTCGAAATCAACCAAATGTATTTTATAATACAACTTGCATGTACATCCGCGACAGATCAAATTCTACAATATAAAAGCTTATTTTGTGCTGTAAATGTGAAGCACTGATAATAATCTAGCTATTTTTTATATTTTGTATTTGTTATATATGTGTCCGAGCAATAAAAAGACGGAAGATCAGAAATCGATAGCTGTAATGCTAAAGAAATATTCCCCAAATAATATAGAGTCTTTATACGTACGCATGTCAGAGAAAAAATAATAAAAAAAATCAATTGTCTTTATGCCGAGCCTGGATTTTACAAAAAATTTTTCATTTCTTTGTTATTACGATAACATAGAGGTTTGTTTTTGGTAGCACTTTACATTCCTACCAGTCAGTCTTTTTATTGCCCGGACACCCTGGATAGTTATTCGATACAGAAATTACTCGTATCACATATTTATAGAAAAAAATTGAACAAATAGAAAGTATTGCGGGTGACTGTCCGCGGACTAAGCTATTTATACGCATAACTATCTTTTTCATATAGGGTTAAAACCCTATCATATGGTATAGGAACAACTCTATATTCCTAATCCTTTCCCATAATATTACTAATTCAATGCTGCGACTTTTTTTTTTTGTTTTACCACCCCTTTAAAGTCAATACTGTTGAATTTAGATCAACATCAAGTTGCAAAACAGCTATTTTTTTGTTATTTCTTTTCATGAATTTGTTATTACATAAATAAAGGCATTTAGTATTATTATTATTGTTACTGTTAATAAATGAACGTACCTTGGAATGGACAAGAATGGAACATTTATTTAGTTGTTATTTAATTGTTATTGTTGTTGAAAGACCTTTTCGAATGTCAGTTTTAGTTTTGATATTGTCAAAAAATATAGAGTGACATATTGACAGCTTAATAGTTTTTATAATAGAAATAGTTAAAAATATAGTCAGATATAGCCAGATAGTAATAGAAAATAACATTGTGGTCCTTCGACGAACTTTATTCAGCCCTATAGATGTACAGATAGAAGAATTATGGATAATAGATCGAGAAAGTCAGATGATGTCATGTCCGACAGCAGAAAAAATTCGTCAAATTTAGGAGAAACTTTACAAAATAGGAATGAGAAAGAGAGTACCGAAGATTTTTTTGGGTTCAGTAATGCCTCTATACTCCATTCAAAACATTTAATGCAAAATATGATGAAAAGTAATGATGACAAAGGTACCAGTAGTAAAAATAAACCTAATAGCACAATTACCTCAAGCAGTAAAGGTACGAAAAAATCTTCATTGTTACCTAGTCAAATACTATGTTTACAGTTAGAACATCAGAAAAAGTTAGCTAATATAGAACTACAAGAAAAACAGCTTAAATATAAACGAGACTTAGAAGAAAGACAACGACAATTAGAAGAAAGGCGACTTAAATTTGAGCGAGAATTAGAAGAAGCAAGACTTCGGAAAGAAAAAGAATTTTTAGATTTAGAACTACAAATACAGTTAAGCAAAGGAAACTCGATAATAAATGAATTTGTTGAAAATAGAGGAAGACTGAAAGAAGTCTCTGAAGGTAGGAATAATATATTTGAAAAAGAGGAACAAGGTAGTTTGCAGAAAGTAAAAACTTGGCTTGAAACTAACAAAAATGATTTAAAAACAGAAAGTTGTAATAGCAGCCATAGAGATGTAGTAGATTCTAGTAAAAATGATTTAGAAATGGAGACATTTTGTCAAGATGACAGATTAGAAAAAATTCTTCTTAGACAGACAATAGATAAAGAACTGCCAATTTTTTCGGGAAATGGTAAGGAGTGGCCAAGCTTTTATAGTAATTACACCTACACAACAAAAGCTCTAGGACTATCAGACGAAGAAAATATTTGTAGGCTAAGAAAAAGCCTAAAGGGTGATGCCCTTAGATCTGTACAAGGTCTGTTAATTTCCATGTCGGTTCCTGCCACAGATATAATAGATATTCTACGAAATAAATATGGCAGACCTGATATTATTGTCAGAAACATGGTAAGTGAAGCTAAAAACTTACCTATCGTAAAAAACAATGATTTTGTTGCACTTACCCAATTTTCGGAAACTGTATCAAATCTTGTCCTGACTTTTGAATCACTCAGTATGGAAAACTACCTGTCATGCCCCCAGTTAATGGACGACTTAATGCAGAAACTACCATTTGGTATGCAGCTATCATGGGGTGAGAAAGTTGCGAACAATAAAGGTAAATACTCACTTCGTGATTTTAAGAAATGGGTAAACGAAAAAGCCAATGCTGCTAGCTACGTTCAAAGCATGTCATCACAAAGACAGCTAAATCCGAATTTTAAAAGGACTTTAGTTGTAGCAGGAAATAAACAAGAAAATAAATGCCTTTTATGCAAAGAAAATCATAACTTAGACATGTGCAAAAGATTTATAGAAAAATCAATAGAAGATAAATGGAAAATAGTCAAAGAAAATAAGGTATGCTTTTGTTGTCTAAAAAGCTACCATAGAATTAGTAATTGCCGAAATAAAAGAAAGTGTACTATTGATGACTGTCAAAAAATTCACCATAAACTTCTACACTTCAAAACAAATAAAACGGAACCTAGAGCAAGAGCTGATGCAAGAAATTTACAGAATGAAAATATTTTTGAAACAGGAAATCATATAGTGGGACATACATTACAAAATTATAGAAAAGAAGTGTTACTGAAAATTGTTCCAGTAATTTTAAGAACAGAAACAATTGAAATTGAAATTTATGCTCTATTAGATGATGGTGCCACTGTCAGTCTACTTGATGAAAGTTTGGCAAATGAACTTAATCTGGTCGGAGAAGAAACTATTCTGCGCTTAAAATGGACTGACCAGCATACAACAAAACAGTCAAGATCAAGAAAAGTGTCCTTCAGCATTTCGAATATTGACAGAGATAAATTTTACCCAATGGAAAATATATATACCTCAAAAGATTTAGATTTGCCCATACAAAATGTTGATTCAAGGCGCATTAAAAGCAACTGGAAACATTTAGAACATATTAATTTTCCAAACATTGAGAGTATTAAACCAAAACTGCTAATTGGCCAGGACTATTGGGAACTGATAACAACCAGAGAACTTATAGAAGGCCCCAAAAATTCCCCAGCCTTGTCACGTACTAAGCTCGGATGGATAGTCCACGGAAATGTAGCCCAATTTAAAGGAAGATTAGACCATTATGTAAATTTCCTTGTTCGAGACGACGAAGCTCACAGTGAAGATCTCCACGATATGGTAAAATATTTTTTTACAATTGAATCTTTAGGGGTAAAATATCAAGACACAAAATCAATAAAAGAAGATGAGGAAGCCGAAAACTTAATAAAAAATATTTCAAGAAGAAAAAATGGTAGATGGGAAACAGGATTGTTATGGAAAGATACAGAAGAAACACTTCCCGACAGTAAAAATGTAGCACTTCAACGCTTTAGGTTTATAGAAAGAAAAATGAGTTTAGATCAAGATTTCGGACAAGCTTATTCTCAGAAAATAAAAGAATATAAAGAGAAAGGATACATTAGAAAACTATCTATTGAAGAAGAAGAAGAATCTCACAAAAAAATATGGTACTTACCTCATTTTGGTGTAGTAAACCCAAATAAGCCTGGTAAAATTCGTTTAGTTATGGATGCTGCTTCAAAAGTCGAAGGAAAATGTCTAAATGATTTTTTATACAAAGGTCCAGATTTGCTTAATTCACTTATCAGCGTAATTGCAAAGTTTAGAGAAAAGCCCATAGCCTTCTCAGCTGACATACGAGAGATGTTTCATATGGTTGAAATAAATGATGAAGACCAGCATGCTCAACGAATTATATGGAGAGATTCCCCGGCAAACGATTTTGAGACATACGTTGTTCAGGTGATGATTTTTGGAGCGGTGTCATCACCATACAGCGCCCAATATATCAAGAATATTAATGCCCTAGAATATGAAAAGGTGTACCCTGAAGCTGTTGACGCCATTATTAATCAACACTACATGGATGACTACATTGATAGTTCAGAATCTCCAGAAAAAGCATCAAAATTAATAAATGAAGTAATAGCTATCCATAAGATGGGCGGTTTTGAGCTAAGAGGATGGATTTCTAACTCGGAGGAAGTTTTTCAAAATATACCCGAAGAATTACGTACGGCAGAAAAAATATTTGAAGATTCTGCACCCCAAAGAATATTAGGACTAAGATGGCTACCAAAAGAAGATGTGTTAAGCTTTTGCATTAGCTTACATAAAGTAGATCAAAATATTTTAGATGGAAAAAAAATACCTACAAAAAGAGAAATGTTAAGCGTTATCATGTCTTTGTTTGACCCATTAGGAATCCTTGGAAATTATATTGTGAAAGCGAAAATCTTAATGCAAGATATTTGGAAAAGTGGAATAAAATGGGATGATCAGATTTCAGATGCACAAAATAAAAAATGGAAACTTTGGCTTAATGGTTTGGAGAAAATAAAATCCTTCACAGTTCAAAGATGCTATGTTTCCAATTATTTTCAAGTAAAAAATATACAGCTACACTTGTTTTGTGATGCAAGTAAACAAGCCTTTGCAGCAGTCGCTTATTTCAGATTTGAAGTAGGAGAAAAAATTGAAATTTCATTAGTTATGTCTCGCAATCAAGTATGTCCACTAAAAACCCTGACGATACCCCGTTTAGAGCTACAAGCAGCAGTACTTGCAAGCCGTTTGGCAAAAACAATCCAACACCAACATACACTTAAAATAAATAGAATTGTATTTTGGTCAGACTCCACGACTGTTCTAAATTGGTTACGAACGGACTCAAAGAAATTACCGTCTTTTGTTAGTAACAGAGTAGGAGAAATTTTAGAAAACACTGACGTTTCACAATGGAAATGGGTACCTTCGAAATTAAATATAGTTGACGAAGCGACAAGAGACGATAAAGAAGCTGATCTTAGAAGTGGAAGCCCATGGTTAAAAGGTCCTGAGTTCTTGTATCAGTCACCATGTTTTTGGCCAGAAGAAAATATTGAGCATCATCTAAGCAAAAATTACATTGAAGAATCGCAAATACTCCTTTTAAGTCATGCAGAAGAAAATATTAAAAATTCGTACCTACCTGACATATCAAAATTTTCATCTTTAAGAAAACTATTGAATTCCACAGCCTATGTATTCCGATTCATAAGACAAGTCCAAAAGAAACCATATTTTTCAGATAAAGAAAAATATTTAACATGTTCAGAAATTCAGAATGCGAAAAAACTTTGGTGTCTTCAGTCACAAAAAGACTCCTTTTGTCAAGAATATAGGACACTAGTAAAAGGAAAATCAGTTAATAAAGATAGCAAGCTTTTCCCACTTTCACCATGTTTAAATGATAATCTAATATGCTTAAAAGGAAGAATAGATAACTGCCCCGAATTAAAGATGGAGACAAAACGACCCATTATTTTAAGTCACAGTCACCCTTTTACACGGCTCCTTGTACGGGAATATCACGAAAGAAATGGACATGCAGGGACACAATTAGTTCTTAATGAAATAAGACAAGAATATTGGATAACCCAAGCAAGGAAACTTATAGCCTCAGTAATAAATAGCTGTAATTTTTGCAAAATTAAGAAAGCAAAGCCTATAATGCCGGAAATGGGTCAGCTTCCATTAGAAAGATTACAACAACCCCCAAGAGCTTTCTTTTTTGTGGGAATTGATTATTTTGGGCCAATAGATGTTGTAATAGGCCGAAGACATGAAAAAAGATATGGTGTACTGTTCACTTGTTTATCTGTCAGAGCTGTCCACTTAGAACTTGCGGAATCTCTTAATACAGGTTCGGCTATCTTAGCTATAAGAAGATTTATCGCAAGAAGAGGACAACCAGTTTGTATATGGAGTGACAATGGAACTAACCTTTGTTCAGCAGACAGAGAACTGCGTAAAGCTTTAAATGAAGTAGATGATGAAGAAATTAAGAAAAATTGTTTGGCACAAAATATCGATTGGAAATTTATAGCTCCAGCAAGTCCTCACATGGGAGGTGCTTGGGAGAGGATGGTACGAACAGTAAAACAAACACTAAAGATTATTTTAAGGGAAAGAATTCCAAAATTAGAAGTTTTACAGACAGTTTTAGTAGAAGCAGAGAACATAGTTAACAGCAGACCTCTGACTTATGTGTCGTCAAATGAAAATGATTTTGAAAGTATAACTCCAAATCATTTTTTGATCGGAACATCGAGCATTGTTAAACCACCAGGAATATTTGAACAAAAATTTGATTTGAGAAAGCAATGGAGATTTGCCCAACAGTTGGTAGACAGATTTTGGCACAGATGGGTAAGGGAATATTTGCCTACTCTAACTGCTAGGTCCAAATGGTTGCAAGAAACAAGAAATATAGAAGTAGGTGAAGTAGTCGTACTGATGGATAATCAGTTACCAAGAAACAATTGGCCATTAGGAAGAATAACTGCTGTTTATCCAGGAAAAGACCAGAAAGTGCGTGTGGTAGACATTAAAACAAATACAGGGACCTACAGAAGATCAGTATCAAAGATTTGTCCAATTGGCCTAATTGAAGGTGAAAATGTTTTGTGATTTCAAGGGGGAGAAATGTTAATAAATGAACGTACCTTGGAATGGACAAGAATGGAACATTTATTTAGTTGTTATTTAATTGTTATTGTTGTTGAAAGACCTTTTCGAATGTCAGTTTTAGTTTTGATATTGTCAAAAAATATAGAGTGACATATTGACAGCTTAATAGTTTTTATAATAGAAATAGTTAAAAATATAGTCAGATATAGCCAGATAGTAACAGAAAATAACAGTTACTATGCCAAAACAATAAGTTGTGTAATCTAAACATAATTTCAATATAAATTAAAAGCGAAATTTATTCATAAGAAAATGTAAGAATTCATATAAACAATCGGTTTTTTAGGTCCGGACCCGTCTTTAATTTAACAAGTCTTACTACGAATACAGACGGTTGGCCCGTTTATTATTAAAATAAACATTTTCATCAATATGAATGTTTATGCCATGAATAGTACAAAGGCACTAAGTAATTTAAAAAGTATATTAGCTTATTGGTATGGTAGATATAGACAGTGCTCGAAATGGACCGAAACGCCGTTCCAGTTCGACTGTTCAGTTTCTTAAAAGCACTCATAAATACTGCATAACTGTATACCAGTTTGGCAAATAACATAAGGAATCGTATGATAACAACTTCCGTCTTCTCATTGTGCTTGTGATGACGCAAAACGTCAGATAAGTCATGAAAACAAATACACAAATTTACTAGCGAGTGTTAAGTGTTCTTGAGCCAACGAATTGGCCAAGATCAAATGATGGTAAAGTAGAAATACAATATGGCGATAACGAAATTGGACATCTGTGTAATCAGTTCCATTTAAATGATGCACAAATAATTCGCGGCTTTAGGTTCCACAAAATGAGCGCAGGAAAAGAAGAAATTTCTGATGATTTGAAACCTATTTTAACCCTTATCCGGACACCATGTGTCCGTCGGACACACAACAATGAACTTTCGTGCATATCTCCCGGGCTACTTCAAATAAAGAATTGAGATTCTAAGTAATCTTCAATTACGCAATTTCCTACATACTGCTATGGTTTTTTTTATATATATTATGGACAATTAAAATTAGATAAATTGATTTATTTCAAATTTATATTTCTGTGGGGCAAATGTTTTGGTACACACTGTATTTTGGTTTCTGTTTAAGAATTTGGGAGATATAGTAGTCTTTTGGTAATCTGTGTATGTTAATATTTTTTTTTGTTATTTGAATTTAAAAGAGAAGATGCCATAAAGATTATTTACGCTCCTTAACTTAATATTTTAATATTGTATAGATGTGAGAATTTTATTTCAATGTGGAAGGGGTGCGTGACTTTCACTGGCCGTGTGTTTAATATTGAAGGACATTAAATCTTGGTCTCCCGTTAAGTTCAGTTGTTGAATTAGCGATATTTTATGTTTGAATATTAAAATAAAAATTGTTATAATTTTCATTTGATTTTAAGGAGCCGAGATTTAATCAAGTTTGTGAATAAGTTTTATTGCTGTTATACAAGTTAAGTATTTACTTTTAAGAAAGAGAATGCATTCTTTATTATAATAAGAGAAAAATTTAATATTGTAAAAGTAGACTCGTATCCTTCATTTTGTTTTTCCAGCACGTGTTTGAAAATATTTTATATTTATTGAGAAGCTATTAAATTAGATAATGTTCTTTACTGTATCAGTTTGCTATATAATTTGATGTATTTTATTTATAGGTATTTAATTTATTCAATTTAAGTATTTATTATTTTGTATGGACTTTGTGAATAATTTTCAGTAATTAATTAGGTAAATTTTGTCGTGTTTGTCAGTACAAGTTTTTTTTATCCTATCTGGTCAATTAGTGGGTTGTTTTTTTTGTAATAAATAATTATATCTGATCTGTTTTTCAATTTTATTAAAAATTTTAAATAAGTTAATTAAATAATTATTTCATTTTTTTTTGTTTTCAAGTAATTTGTTGTTTTTTTATACTGTTTCCTAAGATCACGATTCCTGACGTGAAAATTGTACAGTTTCGCCGAGGGAACCTGAGAGAGAGAGAATTTTGTTTTCTGAGCTATATCGCGGCAAACCTAGAACAATTGTACTAATATCATAGCAATACGTATCGCAAAATAAAATTTTCTAACCGCTGTAAAACTGTATAAAAAAATAATATCGAATTTTACAACGCAGACGGGTACACGTGTACGTTGGACGCATAGGGCAATATCCGTTATTGTACTCTGCGCATGTCATAAGTAAACGCATTGTGCGGGAAACAAAGGTTGATACTGTTACTATAGGGGTTGTGTTCTACTTATACTTGTTGTATTTGTTGTATTTTGTGAAACATTTACATTGAAAAAGCAAGTAAAATGTCGAAACGACCGCTTACTGAAAAGGAATTGCAAGAAATTGTTGATAATTTATCCGACTTTGAGAATGACGATAATGGTGATGATACATCTAATAACCTCAATTATGACTCAGAGTCTGACCATACATCTCTTGCAAGTGAGAATGAAATGTACGACGAACAAGAGCTCGATGAAAATGATAATGCAGCGGCAGCTAACGTAACGGTGGGTCAAGTTTTCGTAGCTAAAGATGGTACACAATGGTCATCTGTTCCTAACCCTACAAGCCGTACTCTTTCACGAAATATAATAACATCACCTTTACAAAAGGTTTGTTTACCACCAGGAAAAGCTATAGAAGAACCAGTGGATTCTTTCATGCTCTACATAAATGATGACATTGCAAGTGATATAGTAAAATGTACAAATGAGGAGGCACTTCGGATATTTCCAAATAATTGGAAAGCCACCGATTGCAGTGAAATGTACGCGTTCTTTGGCTTATTGATGACAGCTGGACATTTGAAAATGAACTTTACAAGTTACGATATTTTATGGAATGCAGTGTATGGACCTCCGATATTTCGTGCTACAATGAGTATCAAACGATTCAAGCAGCTTTTACGATTTATTAGGTTCGATGATACGCAGAAATGATAAATTGGCACCAATCCATGACATCTTCGAAAGAATAAATAAAAGCTTGAGTAAACATTACTTCCCGGGAGCCAATATTACCGTCGATGAACAACTTGTCCCATTTCGTGGGCGATGCCCATTCAAGCAGTAAATGCCAGCCAAACCCTACAGATACGGCATGAAAATATGGTGGACATGCGATTCGTCAACATACTATCCTCTAAAAGGAATTCCTTATACAGGTAAGAAAATATATTTTTTCAATATTAGCTTTATTTGCACGTCATGTTTTATAGGCAAAGAAAACAACAAAGTAACGAAAGGATTAGCTTCTCATGTCGTTGTGTCACGTACTGAACCATACTTTCGTTCTAATAGAAATGTAACTTTTGATAATTATTTCACAGATTTAAATTTATCGAATACATTGTTAGTCAATGGAGTGACATTTGTTGGAACACTGAGAAAAAATAAGCAATTTATACCGAAAGAGTTTCAACCAAGTAAATACAGACGAGAATATAGTTCAGTTTTTGGTTTCACTAAAAACGCCGCCTTGGTCTCTTATGTACCAAAAGCTCGAAAAGCAGTCATCCTACTCTCTGCAATGCATAGTTCTGCCACAGTTGATGAAGACAATAAAAGAAAACCAGAAATTATACTACCGTATAATGAAACTAAATGCGGTGTAGATACATTAGACCAACTTGTTCATGAATATACATATAAAAGACGAACAAATAGGTGGCCATTTGCTTTTTTTTTGAACATATTGGATGTGGTGGGAGTTGCAGCTTATGTGGTATGGTGCAATCTACATCCTGACTGGAATAGTGATAAACATGAGCAAAGACGTCTTCTCCTTACTTTCATAGCAGAATCACTTATCAAACCACATATGCAACAAAGAGATATTCATAGATTACCAAAAGGAGTTCGACAAGCTATAAATGTATTTCAGCCACCAAATAATAATCGTGAAAATCAAGTGTTTGTTGCTCCTGCTAAAAAGAAACGTTGCAGCATATGTCCAACACAAGTCCAGAAATCAAAAGCAAACATATGATATCTGTTCAAAGAATGTGTGCAACGAACACAGCAATATACGAAGAATTTGTAAAAACTGTATAAATACATAATTTTTTCCATTGTTAATTTGTTTAAAAGTTTGCTAAATTTCACAGAATATATATTCTTTTCCCACACAGACCAATTGTTTCATATTATCCCTGTCTAAATGACAATGAATATATTAATTTTAGTAATGTGTCCGATAGACACGCCCGCCCGTTTATGCAAGTAAAATTAGCCGCCCGGATAAGGGTTAAACGTCATTGCATCAATTCCAATATCCACTAATGTAAAAGGAATTTCAATGAATGAAATAGTAACACCATTACTCTTTGTCAATGGAAACAACTGCTGCACTGTTATTCATAAACTGCGTTGGACTACCACTAACGCAATTTAATCCTGAAAAATATGTGCGATCGTGGTTAGCAAAAGGTAATTAAAATCTATTTTAACGTACTTAATAAAACTTTTTAATTGTAACTATAAGTATATAGGTTTTCATTTTTTATTGTTTTGTTTCAGGTCGACATTCAGCCGATGATGCAGACCAAAAATAAGAGCTGTTCTGGAAAAATATTAACAAAATAAAAGTTGAAAATTTCACTTTAATTCGTTTTTATTTACCAAATAAAAAAAAAAATCGTGAAAGTCCATAAAAAAACATAGCAAAAAAAAATGTTTCATTCCGATCATTAGTAAATTTTGTACCATATTAGCTGACTTTATATTACTTGTGAACATAAACAGTTGTTACATACTTGTCATTAAATTTCAATAGCTTTTTCGTTGTTCTTACAGAATAAGAAATTTTAGATGATTTTCAGATTAACATGATTGGGTTTAAATGAACAAGGTCATCACACCTAAAGAAAATACAAAATCCGAAAGGAGGTTATTATTTTTATATGTCAATATTTGATTTATACATAAGTATAAGTCTGACTTTTCAATGTTGACTTCAATGCAAGATTTAAGCGATTTTAGTATTGCCTACATTTTTCCATGCAAGTCCTTTTGTATAAAGACTGTATATGATAGTATAAACTTCTGTATTTTATTTTTTGGTAAAAAACTATCTATACAGAATTATATAATATTACTAGGGATCAGCAGTCAGCATATAACTATTTATAACATATAAATTCTGACAATGTACCCCTGTTTACCCATCCCTAATCGTTATACACAACCTGAAGGGTTTACACTGCCTACATATAATAAACTCTTTTGTTTTCTTATGAATAATCTCTTTTTATTGTTATATCAAGGAGATATTAAGATTATCACCATTTCTGATATCTTATTATGAACAAATACAAAATGACAATTTGTTAAATCTTCTCTTAGAATCATTTAAGTAATAATTTCATGAGAGATAATAGTGTTATGCAAAGTGATTACTATTTTTCAAAAATTAGTTCTCAAAGTGCAGTCTTGTTCTGAAGGATTTGTTTATAAATTTCTTCTTTTTCTCCTATACCATATATTTGTTATTATTTTATTATTCACATTATCATTTCTATTGAGATTCTATATCACTTGTAATTTATGTGAATAACATCTAAAGTAATCCACCAAAATTTCCACATTTTCATATATCTTTTATAAATACACCAAATTACTAATTCGCAATCTATAAATCTATACAACACCAATTTGACATGTTCTTTCTTATTTCCGTACAATTAATATGTGAATATTGTGAAAAATATATTATTTTGTTAAAATATATACAAGTACTAATCAAACAATTAATTATAAAATTTGATATATACCTAACATACACTTAATACTAACTAGCATCATTTAAATGATAATATAAATATCACCATCAAGATGTACATTATATATCACCATGTAAACATTATGAAAACATATATATAAGTAAGTAGCAATTATATTATCATCACATGCAATATTTGTGCATATAATTATGTGTGAAAATACATTCCTAAATTTAGTTAATACTACTTTATATTCAAATAATGTAACACATTAAGCGGGATATTATTATAAAGAAAGTTTGCTCCTACTTGTAATAAATGATATACAGTGTGAATGAGTACTTGCTATTTTTTTTCCATTTGAAGAAAACCTTATTGTATCTACTGATTCTTGCTTCATATCATAGTAAAAGTAATATCTATATCTTTCACGAAATTTAGAGAATACATCAATTTTAAATAAAGAAGTATATTTGACTTTTCAAATTTCAATTTTTCATATACCATAAGACCGCGTGCGTCTGCATTATCGCGATACCTGTAGAGTAAGCGAAACAGATAGAGATGCCTGTGTATTAGAACGGTAAACAAGTAGACGCAGTGGTATACTGGATTACAACAGAGCTAGTATTTCGCATATGCCTATGATGCACTCGCATTTGTCCAAAAAATCGACATTTATACGGTGTAGTCGGGCAGTCGCATTCGCCGTCGCCTCCACATATGGGCGTCAGTTCGAGTTTTATTATTGCTTAATAACATTTTTTTAGCTAATTACAGGTTAATTGCAATGTTGAATTACAATTCCGCTTTAAGAAGTAAATATTTTATGTTTCAGTATTTTATTATAGTTGAGTTTTTAGATTATAATATTTGTTGAAAAATATTATTTTAGTTAAGAAGTTTTTTTTTATTTTAAAGTCTAGGAGTTATTTATTATTTATTTTTGCTCTTTTATGTTGTTTATGAAGCTGCGATGAGTTACTTCACTGACATATTATCAGTGATTATCTGATGCTTCAAACAACTACAAATAATTACTTACAACGGGAACGCATTACCTATTACACTGCTCTTCACTTGATTTGCCTACGAATACATTTATACGTATAACTTATACGCCCGCTGTCGGTGTGGCAATTCAAGTTGGCACGCCCATTTATAGTCGACCAGTAGTTACTAATACATGCATCGCGCTATGAACGGCGGCCACACGGTATATAATAGTCCTCTATTGCCAAGGAATTCTTCGTTTCGACTAATTAAAATGTGCTAGGAAACCTAGTCAACTGCGCAAGCGCTACAAATTATACATTGTGTTATGTACCTAAGTAAGTCATATTATATTAGAGGCTATAGACATTTTGAATTCATGTTTACGCAGGCGAAACCAAGTCCCATTCTCCATCTCTCTTAGAATGAAGAATAACACTTCACACATATGCAGTACATGCAATATATAGCTAGATAACCAATCGTCCTCCTCTAGGGAGGACAGTTCTCCCTCGAAAAGTGTCCTCCTAGATGGCCTGTTTTGATATGTAAAAGCTAATTTGAAAATCTCTACATGTTTTTAATAACAAAAATATACATAATTATGACAAAACCGCTTATTTAATTTTATGGAGGAAGAAGTTTGTTGTGACTACAATCGTGTAGATAAAATAATACTTCTCAAAAATGCAACAGTTGCGATTTTCTATTGTTATCGATAGTTTATTGTTTGATAAAAATAAACTAGCAACATCCTCTGATGAATTAGTAGCCTTACTGACTTCTTACTGAACTGAAACACAACAGTTCTTTCCCAGTGAATATTCGACATATACACTATAGGTAAGCACAATTCGAGGTTTATTAATTAATTAATACTTTTATAATTTTCAAATATCGTCATTTTATTTTAAAATTTAATGATTATTTCTATTCGCTTATACTGTTACATGAGAGTTTTAATAATTAATTTTAAATTTTATTTACGAATGGAAAAATCAAAATTCAAGTTTTATTAATTAATTAATAATTTTCAATTATCATCATTTTATTTACAAGTTTATACTCTTTGCTATCACAGAACTGTAAAATAATTTTATTTTAGAATTTATTGTTTATTTCTATTCGATTATGCTGTTACATGCCACTTTTAAATTAATTCTAATTTAATTTACGAATGGAAAACATCAAAACACACAATATCAATAATACTATTGTTTTCTGCTGCATTTGCCGTGGAGAATTGTGTATTGCAATTGGGGACAGAGCAACTACAACGAAACACTTGCCCAGCAACAAACATAGGCAATCATATTAGATGCATCACCTTCCAGTAGTACAGTAAAAACTATTAAGTTTTTTAAATCTTCAAATTATTCTGAAGATGAAAAGCAAATAGCTGCAAGGGAAGAAACATTTGCATTTCATACTATAATTCACAATCAACATTTTCGTAGTATTGATTGTACAACCAAATTATTGAAAAATTTTACAGCAGTAAATTTTCATGCGAGGCTGTTATTTAAATCGGTATTCAAAATATTTGCAAAAGACTTAGAAGCTGCAGCATTTGTAACGATTTTATCTGATGCCTCAAATCATAATGAAACTAAATTCTATCATCCCACACTAGTAAGATATTTTAATGGAACCAAAGACATTTAAATTTAGAATATATTGAAGGCGAAACAGCCGAAATTTTGTCGAACCATCTATACTGAATAATAAGCGAAAACAATTTACAATCTAAAGTTGTTACACTAACAAGTGACAAACACTAATTTTGAAAGCAGAAGACGCAAAGATGTGAATAATGCGTATGTAAAGCTACAAGAATTAATCCACAAGAAAATATTAGGAATAGGTTGGTTGTAATTATTATATTTTAACAAATACAATCAACACAATTTATTTGTATTTTAGTCGTTTTACCGTTCGTATGGCTAGTTTAAAACAATTTTGGGAAAAAGCAAATACAAAAGAACTTTTAGGACATTCAAAAGTAAGATGTCCAGCTCTTTCACCTACTCTGCAGGGTGTTCTACACTTATTTGAGCCTTTGCAATCATATTTTTTAAGTTTAGACAGATAAGTGTCCTGCATGAATCGTTCTGCGATAATGAAATATCTGAAATATTAATGCATTTCGGCTTATTTCAGCATATACTTTTCACAAAAGCAATTCATTCAAATGATTGAAGGTCAACAGATTTTAGCTACAGAGAATAAGCGTTACTTTAATTTTAACTGAGTTCATCCTTCAATATAAACCTAAGTTTGAAAGAAAAATTCCTACCTTATACTAGAAAAAAGAAAATTATTAGAGAAATGAAATCCGAGAATAACGGAAGAATTTGTCAATGAAGCTCAACATTTTTATCAAGTATGTTTTGAATACATCGAAGCATGATCTAAAGCAAACATTATGGGAAGTAGCAGTTTTCAATGGTGCTTCTTAACTTCTATCTCACTTACATTGAAAAATATTGAATTTGTGTTCACTTTTATACATAAAAATACCAGATGTTAAAAGACAACAATTGTCTATTTCAACCAGTGTTGCCATTGATACGATAATTATCGTATTATACGATAATTTTCCACAATTTTGTGTTTCAGTACGATTATAATTTTGAAGTATACGATATCCGATAATTATACGATACTTTCATCATTGATCATTTATCTCTTTTTGTGTTCGTTTTTTTTTTATTTAAATGTGAACATCCACCGTTATTACCGAACAGACCCGAACTTCATGGAACGTTGCTAATGTCACTGTCACTGTATACTACTAAGTCTGGGTTTTCCCCTAGTCATTTATATGTATATGTAGTGTACGCATATAAAAGAAATCATAACGATTTATTCTGTATTGCATTTTTCTTCGGCCGAATTTAAAAACCGTACAATGTCTGACGCTGAACAATCCGATTCTGAATATAATAGTAATACAAATGATGATTCTTTAAATCCAGTGCCAGGGCCATCTAATCAATTGAGCAAAAAAAGAAAAAAAGTAACACAAAAATACAGACGAGCTTGGGAAGAACAGTTTCCTTGGTTAAAGCCTGTACAAGGTATGTATTTATGGTTTTGTAAAAAGTTTTATTAAGTTTTTGTATACAGATCGTTGCATCGCAAGTGCCGTCAAAATATTATATCGATAGTTGAACGGTATGTCTTAGTTAAGTCCATATGCCGCGCCGGCGCCGATACATGTTGCAGAGAATACGTATGAATATTTGGATATTTGCAGTCTCCAGTTAGTCATTGTAGAAGGTAGTTGTCTCATATGTTCTAGCGCTTTGCGATATTTTATTACATTTTCATTTTTTTATTATTCTTGTTGAAACAATATTCTTTTCATTTGCATTTTCTTATTATATCCTAATCTGTTAATTGTCTCATTCTTCAAGCATTTTTTCTAAACATATTCGTTTAGTTAGTGTTTTGTCGTCGTTTCTATTAGGTTTTCTGTTGTAACATATGCATATTTTTTTAACGTTTATTCCTGCAAATATGAGAATATTCATTTTGTATTTAGCTACTAATTACAGAATTTAAATTTCATTATTTTACTGTGAATTGTTGTGATAATAAATAGTATTTCTATTCTCCACATTGCTTTAATATTTTACATTTTTCATTCGTCATAAACATCTTCTTACAATACATATTCTGTGCACAAGTTTGCTATTCTTGTTATAACTACATATTTAGTTTTTATGAGGATAAAAACAGCGGGCACATTGTGCACGTTAAAGAAAATTTTATCATATGAGTCTACCTACATTACGTATAATTCATACCACCGGCGCAGCTATGCACGTACATACATACTACAACGCTAAGACCTGCTCAACGAAGTAACACGTCAATCGGAGCGAGCGTTTGACGGCACTTGCGATGCAACGATCTGTATATTACACGTTACAAGGTAGTTAATTTTATGGCAATGTGCAACTGCTGCCATGTGGAGTTAACTGCTGATTATGGTGTAATACACAGACACTCGCTGGGAAAGAAACACATTAATACAGCTAAACAAATGAAAACGCAACCTAAGATTAATACTTCATTTAAGGAAAATGTATTAGAAACAAAAGTTAAAAGAGCAGAACTCTTAATTTGTGGATTCTTAGCAGAACACAATATTTCTTTTGTTACGTTAGACCATTTAGTACCTTTACTACTTAAATGTTTTCCTGATTCACATATTGCAAAAGAAATGAGTGCCTCCAGAACAAAAGCTACTGGTATTGTTAAAAATGTTATTGCTAAAAATGAGTTTGATTCCTCGTTAATGAACTTAAAAACACAAAATTTAGTATCCTTATAGATGAATCAACAGATATAGGCACAACTAAAAATTTGGCAGTTTGTGTTAGATATTATTTGAGAACAGAATGTTCAATTCGAACAAAATTTTTGACGTTAATACAGGTTTTTTCCAAAGATGATCCAAAAGGTATAATTAGATTATGTTTAGTAAATGTCATATGTATTTTTTTACCATTTTAGGAGCTCAGGCTGGTGCTACAGGAGAGAGAATTTATTATGAAATGATCAGTGTGTTAGAGAAAAATAAGATTCCCCTGGGCAACTTTATTGGATTTGCTTCAGATGGATGCAATGTAATGTGGGGAGAGAACAATTCAGTGGTTTCCAGATTAAAGCAAAATTTTCCTGGGATATTTACCTCAAAGTGTATTTGTCATTCTATACATCTGGCAGCAAGTGAGGCATGTAAAGTTCTGCCAAGAGAATGTGAGGGCATGGCAAGGGATATATTTAATTTTTTTAATCATAGTTCAAAAAGGCAAGCGGAATTTACTGAATTCCAAGAGTTTTGCCATCTCGAACCTCATAAATTATTACGACCAGCACAGACAAGATGGTTATCTTTAAGTGCGGTAATAAACCGAGTAATAGAGCAATGGAGTGCATTGGAACTCTATTTTCGATCAAATTTTGAAGAACATAGATTAAGCCAGTCCAAACATATATTAAATGCTTTGACAAACAAGAAAAATAAATTATTTTTTTACTTCCTAGATTGGGTTTTACCAAAGTTTTCGAATTTAAATGCATATTTTCAAAGTGAAAAAGTGATATTGCCAGACTTACATAAAAAAATGTGTCAAACATTCAAAGACTTCCTCAGTATTTATATGAATATAAATTATATAAATAAATGTGATCTTAGCTACGTTGAACCTGAGAATACACAGCACTTTGTACCACTTCAAAATATGTATTTAGGTATTAATGTAATGCAGAATATAGACACCTTAAGTGAAATACAAAAAGGTGATTTTTTAGTACGATGCCAAAAATTTTTAATTATTTCATGTTTACAATTGAAGAAAAGATTTAATTTTGCAGATCCACTTTTACAAAAGATTACTATTTTAAACCCTGAATATCCAAATAGACCAAACACTATTTATCCACTTATACAAATTTGTAATAGAATTACAAAACATCTTAGTACACAAGATATTCAAAAAATTGATGATGAGTGGAGATTATTGATTATTTCAAGAGATGACGATGAAGATACGTTTAAAAATATACCTCCAGATATTTACTGGAGCAGAATTAAAAATTTACAGGACCACTGTCATATCAATCCATATGAAAACATAGCACAGTTTGCTTTAGATGTTTTATGTGGTTATCCACATTCCAATGCTTTTGTTGAGCGAGTGTTTTCAAAAGTCAACCTTATTGAAACCCCAATAAGAAATCGCCTCATTACTGATACTCTAAATTCTCTTCTTTTGACTTCACAAGCCATAACAAAAACAGGTTCCTGCTTAAATTTTGAACCCACGGAAGAAATGATATCGGACATGAAATCAAAACAAATATACTTGAAAAGTGCAATTCCAACAGATGACATTATTTTTGAAACATAAAAAAAGACAATGATTTATAGAAAAAAATATTTATTTATAGAATGTGTTATAGTTATTTTTGTTATTTCAATAAATATGTTTATTTATTTTTACTTTTAAAAAAGTACTGTAATTTATTTTATACCTTTAATTTTATCTTCAAAACCAATAGTTTTGGTTATAATTATTTCCAAACCTTTATATTATTTTAAATGAAGTGCTTAAACTGATTAAACTTTCAAAATATTCTGTCACACTGTCACCACTACTACTACAATTCTGTTACCATTTTTTTACACAAATAGTGGGAAAAAAACGTGATACGGTAATTGTACGATAATTTTGTATGTGGTATACGATATGGTACTATAATTTTGTTCTATGAATACGATAATTTCGTTTTGGTCGTCTGGCAGCGCAATCGTAAACTGAATGTTTATTTGAATTTTGAAAGGGTATTCTTGCAGTTGAAAGAGTATTTTAAATTGCTAATGATTTTGGGACAACTGAAAAATCAAGATTGAATGTTGATACTCTAGCTGCAGCACTTGTTGTAAAATTCAATATGAAAAATAGTTGTTGTATGGATATTTCTAATATTTTGTTAGAATATGACACATTAACAAAAAAAATCATTCAATCAAAAAATATTAATATGTAATTAAATAAATAATTAATCATAATACGCCTGCGTTACCTATTTACTATATTATTATAAAGAATACTATTGCAATTTTTTTGTATTAGCAATATTTGTTTATTTAATTTACTTATGTCCTTCTTTTCACTGGAAAAAAGTTGGTCATCCTAATTATAGTAGTATTGTATACAGTGTGTTCCAAAAAGTTTTATACAAATGGAGAAAAAGTTAATCTTACATTTCACAAAAAAAAAATATTCCCCGTTCATAATAAGTGCCTGATTTTGTGCTATTCATCCATATTAAACACATTCTGGATCGAGTGCTTTGGAATATCTAATAACTGTCAACAATTGTCAAATGTTACATCAGTGTGTGTTTGCAATAATTAGAAATGCCAGTAAAAATGAGTATTAGTGATAAAATTGAAATTTTACTCATTGTCGGAGAAAATTATAAAATATGTAGGGAAGCAGCAGAAATCTTTAATAATAGACACCTTGATAAAAGAATACATTTCACAACTGTCAGAAATGTAATATGTAATATGTAAATTCAAGAGTTCTGGAAATGTTAATAATATAAAGGCCCAGATTTTAGGTAAAATACCTATTTCATGGGTTCAAGGCATTTCAAAATTACATATATATAAATTCGTTTTAAGATATTTGCAGTTATATGACACCAAGTTTATAGCACCTAAAACACCTATTTTTTGTTTTATTAACCTAAAACCAGACGCACGACCTAAATTCATTTTTTGTCACCTACTTTTACCTAAAAATTAAAATTTCTAAAAAATTAAGCAATATAAAGCTTACCAGAAATAAAAAAAAATTAAGAAAAAAATAAGAAATAATTTTAATTTAGTCAATTTGTTGTAACTTTAAGCGCAGTCACCAGTCCTTAAATTGTGACTGTAAACACCAAACGTCAACCGACAGATTTTAGAATTTAGAACATAACCTCAACAATTTCGTTACCTCGTCTCGTAAGTCGTAATCTCGAGTTTGTGTTTTTTTTTTTGTATATTAAAGCTTAAATATGCCAAAAATTTCAAAGAGTATTAAGGTTAAATTTCAAAGTTGGCTAGGAAAATGTGATCCTACTTTGTATGAACAACTGCAGAATAATGTTGTATTTTGCAAAGCTTGCGGTAAAACAGTAAGTTTTTTGGTTCTTTTATTTTATATATTTTGTTATAAAAAAGTGTATTTTATATTGGATTTACCAAGTTTAAATGCGAGAAGAAAAGTCATTTTGATCAGCATATAAATGGAGAAAGTCATAAAACTCAAATGCTTAGTCCTGTTCGACAAACCACAATGACGCAGGCTTCTGGTTCAACGAAAACCAATCGCAGTTTTAACATGGATTTATGCCAAGCGTTACTTGCAGCAGATATTCCATGGAATAAACTGAACAATCCTACCTTGAACAGTTTTCTCGAAACCTATTGTCAAAGAAAAATCCCGAATGAATCTACACTAAGAAAAAATTACCTGATGGAATGTTACACTGAGGTGAATAACCTAACGGTTTTACAATGTGCCTACACTACTCAAATGTTGTAAATAAATTTATTTTGATAGACCATCCAATCGATAAGGAAAGAAATTGGAGATAGCAATATATGGATATCAACAGATGAGACTACAGATTCTATGGGTCGAAATATGGCTAATTTGATTATTGGTAAACTGATAGACACAGAACCTGGAGTGCCATATTTACTGGCAACTAAGCAATTGGAAAACACAACTGCTGTTAACATTTGTCATTTTATTAACGAGTCATTGGGTAACAGATTCAGTTTCTCTTGTTAGTAAATTAATCTACATTTATTTTAATTTTAAGGAATTCTTTGGCCAAATGGTATTAGGTATGGGAAAGTAAAATTATTTTTATCAGATGGTGCTGCCTATATGCTCAAATGTGGGAGAGATTTAAAATTTTTTTACCCAGACGTTATTCATCTCACCTGTCTAGCTCACGCCATTAATTTAGTAGCAGAAACCGTTCGTAACAATTTTGAGCAAGTAGATGCTCTCATTTCTAACGTAAAAAAAGTTTTTCTGAAAGCGCCCCTTCAAATTCAGTATTACAAGGAGCATTTACCTGATCTTCCACTGCCACCACAGCCTGTGCTTACAAGATGGGGCACGTGGCTGGAGGCAGCACTATTTTATGCTGACCATTTTGAAGAAATAGAATCAGTAAATAGGTATATTTACATTAATTTATATTTTATTTAAAAATTTCACTTTCAGGTAGTTGCAGCATTTGAGTCAAGTGATGCAGCTTGTATCGTGAGAGCACAGAATGCTTTTAAACAAAATGGCATAAAAAACAATTTTCTGTATATTAAAAGCCATTTTAAAATTCTCATTGTAAGCATAAAAAAGCTCGAAGAAAGCGGTCTTCAGTTAACTGATTCGCTGAAAGTGTTGGATGATTTAAGACAATCTCTAAGTGCAGCCAATGGAGAGGTAGCAGCAAAAGCCATGCAAAAACTTACTTCTTTATTGGGAAAAAATCCGGGTTATGAAATTTTAAATAATATTAGAAAACTTTTAAATGGTAATTCTAATTTACAAATGAATTTCGATTGGTCAATTTACAACTTTGCACCAACCACGTCTTGTGACGTTGAAAGATCTTTTTCTTGGCTAAAAAATATTTTATCTGATAAGAGGACTTCATTTACAGTAGACAATTTTGAGAAGTATTTGGTTTGTCATGCTTACAAACGCCACTAATATATTTATACCTCCTATAATAGCATAAAACTGTTTAAATATGTACCTGTTCTAGTGCAATTTCTTTAATACATAATAAAAAAAAAATTCAAAAAAAATATGCAACCTATTTTACCTATTTTCCCAAAATTTCGACCTAAGATGACCTAATTTAAGCTTTTTGATAACCTAGGTAGGTACCTATTCGAAAAATTTTTACTACCTAAAATCCGGGCCTTAATAATAAATTTAGAAAGAAACAACGGGCATGGGTTAGAACTAAAGATATTGAAACAGATGTGATGCTGTCGGTCGTGGAAAATCCAAAATATTCACCTCGAAAACGATCCAATTTATTAAATGTAAGTAAAACTACCGTTGCACGAATTTTAAAGTCAAATAAATTTAAACCATACAAACCCCAATTTACCCATACTTTAAGAGAAGGAGATGCTGAATGAAGGTTCGAATTTTGTGCTTGTATCCAAGGAGAATTGGAAGATAACAGATTTATGACACGACAAGTACTTTTCTCTGACGAAGCAACGTTTACGACTAACGGTACCGTAAGTTGGCAAAATTGTCGATGGTGGAGCGATGTCAATCCAAATTTCCATGTCCAAACCAGAGATCAGTATTCATTTAAAACTAATTGTATGGTGTGGCATTTACAAAGACAGAATTTCTTTGTTCGAAATAACATGAATGGTGAAAGATATCTACAATTTTTAAATAATCAGTTGTCTGACTTTCTTGATGAACTACCACTAAATGAACTAGGAAAAATATGGTACCAACAGGATGGAGCACCATGTCACTGTAACAGAAATATTCTGGAATTTCTCTTCCACACATTTAACGGAAAAGTGATCGGGAGAAACATGGAGTTTCTTTGGCCTACAAGGTCTCCAGACATTACCCCTCTACACTTTTTTTTGTGAGGCTACTTAAAAGAAAAGGTATACCTTCAGAGGCCATTTCTAGATCTTGATCATCTTGAAAAAATCATTAGACAAACATGTGAAGCTATAACTGCAGATGTGATTAGAAATGTCATTAAAGATTTTAATCAACGAACAATCACCTGTTTAGAAAGGGACGGTAGATACGTTGAAGTTCCGTAGTATTTCAGTAATTTTACATGTTCCCAATAAAATTTATTAGTTACGTATTATTTTTTGTTGATAAATTGATAAAGAGGTTATCAATTTTTTATCATGACTTATTCCTTTATTCAATAAATAATTAAATTAATAATATCTTGTAATTTTTTTCTGGGAAAAAAATTGTACTTGATTATGGATCTACAAGTCATGCAGAGCTTTTGATAAAGAATATTTTTTTTGTGAAATGTAAGATAAACTTTTTCTCCATTTGTATAACACATTTTGGAACACACTGTATATGCAATTTTTAAGCGAAAATGCTACTTGTAACCCCCCTCACTCTAAATTGGACCCCATAAATACTGTGTATACTAAAATCGTTGCTAAAAGTAAATTCCTATGTAGCAGCTATTTAAATAAAAATTGACCCACAGAATAGTAAATAATCAAAGTGTCACTTTTATCAAAATACAATTGAATCCCCATTTTCATAAAACAAAACCGCATCATAATTTTCATAAGCACTATACTATGAATACATGCACACCCATAGCATATTACATGTCAATCCCACTTAACGCGAACGACCAAAATGTCAGACTGAGGTTTTTGAAAAAGAAATAATTACCAATTGTGTAACTAACTTATGGAGACCAAATTATATTCCTATTTTATTTTTGAGTATAGTTTATAGGAACTACTCAGCTTCTTAGCTGTTATTCTATTAATTAGCATATAGTATATGACAAATTACTAGTAGGAGCAAACGTTTAATAGGCGGCATATTGTACGGTCATATCACTTTAAATCTCTAAATTAAAAAAACCAGAGATACATAATTTCAACCGACACTCCTCCTAATCAGAATTGAAGATCAAATCAAAAATATTAAATTAAATTGTATTTTCGTTCATGAAAATATTATGATACAGAACACTGACACTAATTATCTTATCAAAACCTGCCTAAAGCCGCATTACCTAACGTTTAAAATAGTAGTTCACCCTATCAAATATAATAATGTGTGTATAAATAAAAAAAAAGGGAGAAAAAAGATTGCCTCTATCACAAAAAAAAAAAGAAAAAAAATATTTTTCAAAAACAAAATAGTGAAAATATAGTGATTGACAAATGTATTTTTTTTTGTGTTTTAGTTTAATCTCTGTGTTGCAGGAATACGCTTCCTCCTGCGCCTGGACTGTGTGGCCAGCCAATGCTCGTAATGACGTTCATTGGCTAACCAATCTTGATATTTGTACCACCATTCCTCCCATTTCACATAATCGTCTAGAGTCAGATCGCGAAGATAGCCCAGGTCTTTATAATACTGATACCTTACGCGGACATCGTCCCAAGCCGCCAATCTTGATGGACCCGCTGATAAAAGTTCATCCGGATAATGTCCAGCAGGGACAGGAGACAAGCTGGAACAAGAATACTATTCTATACATCTATTTTTTTTTCTTAGCACAAAGAGTACATAACAATTGATCACTGTATTTTATGAAAATTGATTGGGTAATATTAACATCACCTAGACAATAAGGCCAACCGACTGTATTGCAGTATTATGTTGACGTTAGCAACAAAAAGCCCAATTACAACTGTCAGTCTGATGTTCGCCACTGTCAGCGAACGTACAGTTTGCTATTGCGATGCAATAAAAACGTTTACTGTTTATGGCATAAACATTGTGAATGAATATTGTTGGTTATCAGTAATTTCAAAGGATCAAATGAAAACTACACGGTTTCAAATCTTCCCAAAGACGATAATATGCCAAATAAGTGATATGATTTAAATTAATTTTCTAATATCTAATACAGAAATAATTATAATCGCTTGTCGTTACAGTACAAAACATACGTGTTAGATGTTAGTTATAATTTTTCAATAGTAATCATAAATGTACTTTGTATCTTTTCTGCATGACAAAATTAAAGTGTAATTATTTAAGTAATTCTTTTCTTTAAAACGTTATTCTGTGGTTATAACATTGTAATTGAATAACGTACTGTATACTTTTTCCTTAGCAGTGAGGCCTCATTACTACAGAACCTACTAAATGGTACGCAATTTTATTACAGTGTTGCGATCATATATTAAACGCTATTTTGTAATAAACTTTATTTTGAATTTCCCGCCACCAAATACATTTTGAATCGCCCGCTATTTGCTTACTATTCTTGAAACCTGTAATTTTTAGATGTCAGCGCCATCTATATTGGTCTTCAGGCGATACAAACCGCGGATAAAAATATTGGCTAGACTGCGCCATCTTATTCTAAGCTGTGCTAAATGGCGTTAAATGATTGACAATTTATCATTAACTTCAGCACCCGAACGTCAAATGGATTACAGAGTTTTTAAATTTTCCCGGTTCACTGACGAACTCTATATATTTACGAATACAAAAATAGTAGGTAATCATTACCACTATAAAATATAGAATCGATTTTGAGACATGGATTTTCCATGTATAAAACTACAAATTCGTGAATATTGGCTCCTATAATTATTTTACAGCATGTGTAAGTTCTGAGTATTAAAAATTATGCCTAAATCCCTTTTTTGTTTATTTTCTATCATTTGTTATTTAAATAAGATGAGAAAACGTTTGAAGAAATTCTGTAATAATGCAACGTTCGTTATAAAATGTGAGAAATTCATTAATTTAACAATTTTAACAAGATCTTAAATTATTGGAAATACACTAAGTATTTTTATAAAAGAGAAGAGAAAGTTAACTTTGTTAAATGGTTTTACCAGGGTTCTTAATTAAGAGATACTCGGACAACTTCTGCAGCGTATAATCCAAAGCGACCGATTCCATCTGTGGAAACAATTACAGCTGTTCTAAAGCAGCTCATTGAAAAAAATATGTAAATAGTGACTACATTTTCTCAATATATGTACTTTCTAGCAATTTTTTAAAAAAATATGTACTAAATATGTAGTGTATAGAAAAAAAATATTCAACGAGCACATAATGGTGGCTACTATTTTGATCTTGATTCGATTTCTTTATTATATTTAAGTTTACGAACTTAATTGTTGGAAGGTCCTTGTAACTCAGTGGGATCGATATTTTTCTTTGGATAAATGGTTAATCACTAGTGATTAATGGGTATCATTTAACATTTAGCTTGATTCAACAAAGGTATTTAAGGGTGGGCTTTCCTTAAGAAAAATTCCCGAACGGCGTATGTCGGGTTGCCTGAAATAAATTGAATATATTTACCGAGTTTAAAATGCCTGCATCTTGTACACGATGCAGATACCGGCTAGCAATATGAAGGGATATGCCTGGTCAACTGGAAAGCAAATAAATTTGGGATATTTGCCTCCTGCATTTATTGCATGAAAATATTGGTGCGGCTATTTTCTTCGAAATTTGTTTTTGCTGTTTCTGAGTATTCTCCTGGCTTGTATTTATTTAGTTTTATTAAGACTCCCGATTTATGTAATTTGTAATTATTTTAATGATATTTGCCGAAATTAATTAGATATTAAGTTTTATTCTGCAATAAATATATAACTTAATTATTATTATTTATGATTAACAATTATTTAAGTTGTACTTCTTATTATTTCTCACCATGATTTGTATTTACTTTACATGTTGAGGCTTTGTAATAATATGAGTAATGTTTTAGAGAAAACTAAAATCTGCTAAAAAAAACAGTGCCGGTGTTTCTTACAAAATGTAAAAATTTATATTCTCTAAATAGCACATGTTTTAAATTATTGAAAATTATATTCTTCACAGTCGACACTGGTATTGTTATGATTATTTATATCTTCAATAAAATATGTATTTGCCTCCGGCCCATAGTCGCGATCGTCCGTAGTTCCTGAATGTATTTTTTGTTTCCTATAAAAAAATTTTCTTCTCATACCGTTTTTTTCACACACTGTCGTATACATCCATATTTGGTCTGAAGCTTTGAGTGATATTTGCCCTTACAATTAAATGAAACTGCTGCCGCTTTGCAACGTGCACTGTAAGAATTACGTTGAATATAATACAATCTTTTTACCTCCTACAAATTTTGCAATGACTGAATTAAAAGATTCTACAATGTTGGCATCTACGTTTCCTATTAAAGATCTACTATTAGGCTGAGCCGACTTAAAGCGTTAATAAAGTTATCATACATATTAAAATTCTGAAATTTTTCAAACATATTGATCTCACCTTCATTAGATCCTTGACAAAAGTAAGAAGCACAATCCGAGTGTTCACCAAAAATATGTCTTGATCCATTTATAATGTGGCGTTGCAGTTTCACAATCTGGTTTGTTATTGTTAAGTTCGAACTTTTGTAATGTTCAATTGCTTTTGTCAAGGCCGCTCTGAATCTAAGTAAATTTTTTGTTATTAATTGTCCTATGTCCGAATTGAATTTAGGTTTTTTCAAACAGTCGCTAATTTTATTTATTACATAATATATGATTTCGGCACTCAATTTTTTCAATAATTTTTTGGGGGCCGTAAGGAGCCATCTCACGTAGTTTTCTAAGAACGCTGCTATCACAGTCCCCTATTAATCTACCATAAATTACACCGTGCATTTCACCAGAATGTCGAAAACCTTCCGGAATAATTGGCGACTCCATGGCTGTTGACGACGAAGACCAATTTTTGTAGCATACGTGATTTTTAGATTCACCATATTTTGCACAAATTAAACAAAATTTGTTTTTTACGCCTACATACAAAATTTTTTTCGCTGGCCATTAAACAATTGCTGTCACTCCTGATAAACTGCTGTAATTAGGCTTATGCGCTCGTTTGGCCCATGCTCTTTTACTTATTCACATATACAAAAAAAATCTAAAAACTGTCCTGTGGTCAAAATACAAAGTACAAATAAAACAAAAACATGAAGGCACAACAAACTCAGATATTTAAATAAATGCTTTTACCATCTAGAAAACTGAAATTTGTGTAACTTGCTGTCTAAAACCAATGCATCTTAGTTTGAAGAGTCCGGAAAATCTCTAGATTTCGTATCTTACAATGACATAAAGTTGTTTTTGTCAGATTTTAGTTTTCTACAAACATTGTTCATATTATTAAAAAGCTTCAACATGTAAGGTTAAAAATAACAATAAGTCGTGCAACTTCATAATTAATAATAATAATGTACATTTATTGCCGAAGAAAACTGCATTTCTGAAATCCCATAAAGCCGAAACCTTGTCCTTGAAAAATAAAATACATTTTGAAAGCGAGAAGAATATCAAGGAACAGAAAAAGAGTCTAATAAAGTAGACACATCAATGTTATCACGTAATCAATCATAAATGAACACCAACAAATATCTGAAATATATTAAAATTTGCTTGTATATATCAACCGCACGTATTTTCTTTTACAAATATGTTTAATGTACATATACTCAAACTTATGTATGAAATAATGAATACAACTTTATTTGGTGATAAAATTTAGTTCGAATCTTCCCTGTGACAAAATGTTTTATAATTTAATTTTGCTAATCAACTCCATCAATGCCCATTGGGAAGAATATAATATTCAACAATCCAAAACATCTGATTATTATAAAATATATATATTTACATTTTATTAAAAAACAAAACAGGCACTGTTACTGTTACAGCACAGAATTGTTTTTGTAATATTTTAGTTGACTACAACACTGCTCATATTATTAAGATTAAAAACTTTCAACATCTAAAGCAAAATATCACCGCCAGAAATTAAGTAACAAGTTAAATTTCATAATAATAACAACATATATTTATTCCAGACGAAGAATTCTAATACATTCTCTCAAATATCATTAAAATAATTAGAAAATAAAGCCGATATCTGAATGAAGCATTCGTTTACCTAAGGTAATAAAAAAAGGTGAAGATCTCTCTGTTTATATGATGATCGGCTTAATACAGTCGACCAGGTATACCTTCCATATAGCTGGTCTTAGACATTACGAAAGTGTGAGTAAGAGGTTGAATTATGTGTTGCCTATTTGCCATTTATTAGTGCGGACTTTGTGATCATTCTCATTGGTTTCAAAGTAATTTTTTGGAGACCAGGGTTATTTTGAAAGTAAAGTAAATATATTGTCGAGTTCAGAATAAAAATATCTAGGTACTCACGATTCAAAAAAGTACTTTTTAAACAGAATAAGCTTTATATCGCTATAAAACGAAAAAAATTCAACTAAATTTCAAACTTCAACAACGAAAAGTCAGACTCACGTTAAGATGCTTTAAATTGTCGTCCCACCTGTCACCGTGACAGTAGTTCGTGGACAAAAATATACGTCTATACAAGGTGTGCCAAAAGTTTAGAAAATCAAAATTGATTTTTTTGGCGTTTTACAGGGAACTGTAATAAAATTGTAAGCGGACGCGAAAGGCGATTCAAGCTCGAAGAGATTGATGGACAGCTAGTTTTTTAATATAATTGCAAATTTGAATCGTCAGTCGCTAGAACAAATATTCATTATTTCGTTCACATAGCGGCAACTTTTTCAAGTGCCTTGATTTTTGCGATTTTTTGCGTTGAATTTGACCATTTTGTGGCATACGCCGATCAAGTAAAACCCCCCCTCAACAACAGGCGTGGACCAATATTTTTACGTTTCCACATATTCATATATAATACAATATACATATTATAGAAACAATACACCAGCTTTAAAAAATATTTAATAGTAATTGTGATAGATATAAATAAAACTGCAATATTAGTGTTTTAACATAAAATTATTTCTTAACAAGAAAAAGTCTTTGGCATCTTCCGCATATTATTTAAGCTTCTGCCTTTTTTTTTTTTGAAAAATAATCCGGTAAATCTGATCTTCGTTTGTTCACATTTGTTTAAATATGTTTCGCTTGATTTTGCAGCTTTTCTTTTTCTTGCAACATAGTTTGTGCTGCTTGGATCAGTCCTTGTGCTATATTTGCTTCAACTATATTGTTGTTTTTTAAATTACAGTCTGTTTCAAGATATAGTGCAAAGTCACAAATAAACCCATTAAGGATCTATTGTACTAATCCCTCCATAATCTGGACATGGCAAACACAAATTTCAAGTAACTATCTGTCCTGGCTTAAAGGTATTAATAAAATAAAGAAATTAGTAGTAATTTAACATTCAATTCAGGGGTAATATCTGTTACAATTAACAGAATAAATTAGAGAGCAAAATGTATTCGTGTATTTCACATAGCGTCGTTGACATTTCGTATAAATATACATTCGTATAATAATACACGTATGTACACTTTTGTTATTTCTAAACAAATATTGACAATAAGAGCCTGTAGCGTATTTCTCACATCGATTACTTTTATTGCACTCCACCTGACGTGTTCAACCAATCTGTGAGAGCTTGTATTCGTACTAATCTTGAAACAGACTACACATCACTAACCCTCTAAAAACCAGTAATTGATATGGAATAAAACAAAGTAACTCCTTTATATTGTGATAGTAATTTATATAGACAAACGCATGTTTCTGCGAAATAAAGAAGTTATAAGTTTTTATTACATGTTTAATTCATTTTTAAAAGAAAATATTTTGTTTTCACTCAGCGTATTTCATATAAAGAGTGTATATGAAACATAATACGAAATTTATATGCATATCTTAATTTGTATATAGAAAAATTTACAGTTGCTGCTGCTTGTTACATAACAGTCACAATTGTAACATAAAAATAAACGTAAATATTTATTTATACTAAAATATTTGTTAAAATACGCCAATATTTTCGCCTACAGTACGGTAATTCCATGTTTACACATAGAATTAGAGAAGAGAAGATAGAAGGTTTTGCATAATATTAGAAGAAAAGATAGATGGTTTATGATATGGTTGTGGTAAAGGTAAGTATGAGTTTACAGTTCTTTTGTACTTTAAGCTGATATCTATTTGTTTTTATTGGAAAATCGTATAAATTACATCTATACACCTATCATTAATGTTGTTTGCAATAACGCAATACTCAACATATATAACAGTTTTCAATATCCCCTAAAAAATAAAAAATCAATCCCCCTCGCTTCAAAAAAGCCCCTAAATCTAGAGGGAAATCCCCCAAGTTGGCAACGCTGTGGGGGCATCTACACGATCGCTTATATCGTGGGGAAAGTTATGATAGTGTAGAAAATTAGTTTTAATTGAAGAGGTTGTTACCGGTTGGCTAAAATGAGAATAAATGTTTACAATGGGATAGTGTTTAGCTGTTAATGGAGATTTGTTCGCGCATTTAATTTAATTTTTTTTTCTGACATGATTTTTATTTAAATTTCTTCAGTCATATTTCCATCATATTTCAATACCAGAAGATGTTAAAAAATAAACCAAAAGGGATTTAGGCGTACTTTCTACAACTTTTAACGTAAAAAATTGTGCTATAAAATAATTAAGGGAGCCAATATTCACGAATTTGTAGTTTTATATGGAAAAGCCTACTACTGTAATAACCTCAGTCTGTTTCAGGCTATCGCAGCAGTAGAAGCCCTGAAGATATTGCTTAAGGTAGTGGGCGAAACGTCGGCAGTAGAAGCAGTGACAACGACGCGGTTTCAAGCCAGTAAAGCTTTGCAAAAAATCTTGTCAAATCTAACAATGACAGTACTATTAACTAATTTGACTTGCTAGGACATTTGCCTTGTATATTGTCAAGTAGTCCTAACCAAGTAGAAAAGAGAAAGAAACACACCTGTACCTACGTGGCGGAGAGCCATATAAGTAATCATCTTGTTCGATCATAACCTTGAGGTCGCCTCCAGTCTTCGTGATTCGCATGTTTTCGATATCGCGCCGTTCTCTATCAACACTCCATTGTGCCATTTTGCCAAATCTTTCGGACAGGGTCAGGCGTGTTGTAGCTACTATCGGCGATGTAGAAGAAGCAGAACTCTCATCTGACGCAGTCGATTCACCTCCTGGTGACCCAGGACGTCTTTTTATCTTTTCCTTTTTAATTTTGGTCAATAACACCTGCAAAAGAAGACTTTTTTGTAAATACTTACTGCATGTTAATGAAATAGAAAAAAAAAGCTCACAGTATCAAATAAATAATCTAATTTATTCATAATTTTCAAAATTATTGTAAAGCTCGCAAAGACAGCAATGCTATTTGCTAACCCAATTTAGCTATTAATCTGTTAATTGCTTTTGATAAATGTGCAAGTAATATAAAATCAAAAAAGAAGCGACACACAATAAAATGTAACAACTTCACAATAAAAATGCCTTTCTGTGTCTTTTTTGTACAATATGCATGTGGATGTACGTCTCGCGTCTTTAATTTGTATACTCTTCATTATTTGATTCCATTTATGAATCCAATACCTATCCACAATAGTATAGTTTAAATATGACAATAGACACAAACTTTTCAATTCTCCTATATTCTTGGATTGGGATAATATTCAGTACGACTTTCAAATGAAATCTTTAAGAAATCCCATGAAGGCCAAGGAATTTTAATAAAAACAGGTAGAAGCAATGGTTGACGAACATTCGGGAAAAAAAATTAAGTAAAATATTTGTTGAATCGTTTTGGCAACCAACGCGGTCAAAGTACGAACTACAAACAATGATTCAATGCCACTACAAGTTCCTATCGACAGAAACAATTTCAGAACACTAAAATTAAACTAATTCATTTCAAGATATATAGCTTTCGCTAGTAAAATACTATTACATGAAGACAGTTACAAATTAAGTATTATAAATAAAGTTATTAATATTACTTTTCTAGACTTCACTTTTATTTAGTACTTGATTATTCTCTGCCATAGACAAGCACAGTTGACACATTTCTATTGTTTGGATGACAGTTATAACAAACGTCGAAGGTAATTATGACAAATGTCAAAAGTTGTACGAATATAGAGTTGGCCAAAATAAGTGACTTCTAACAAATATGGCCGCCTGTAACAAACGTCGAAGGTAATTATGACAAATGTCAAAAGTTGTACGAATATAGAGTTGCCAAAATAAGTGACTTCTACTAACAAATATGGCCCCGTGTAACAATGTAGGTATATGTACAAATATAAATGATCCATTTCTTCGCGTTTACTACTATCTATCTGTAGCATTTCACTATCTAACAGCTTGTATGTGGTAAAAGATTAATGTAGTTGTCATTTCATATCTGCCATTTTGCAAGCAAGTGGATTTAAGACAAAAAGTACATTATATAAAGACATATTATGATTACGATTCCTAATTAGATTATAAAATCTACCCTCTGGAGACTTTTACTGTGACATTATGAAAAGTTCAATGTTTATATAAAAATATATTTCTCGAAAACAACGTATTAGATGGACACAATTTTTGGTATTGTTGTTCACAGTAAAATATCATAATACAAGCATATTTCATTCTTTTTTCTCAATTACTTATTGCATGTGCAGAAAATTCTTGATAAGCGGATGATAGGTTAGCATTTCTTTGAAGGTAGTATTAACGGACAAGCTTATGAGCAATTTCTGTCAAGCAATTTAGTGAAATTACTGACGCTAAATTTACGAAGAGATGTGGATGTAAGAAGACGGCAAACCACAACATTGTATGCTCCAGGCACAAATGAAATGTTTCCAGGGAAGTGGCTAGCCCGTGGAGGACAAATTCTTTAGCATGCTAGGTCCTCGAACATCAAAGAATAATTTTTTTTTATAGGGATACGTAAAAGAGATAATATACATTATACCTGTAACCAGTCTTCAAAAATGTTTCAAAGTGAATGTATATTCAACACATATTGGAATAATTTTAACTTATTTTAATATTCATATTTATTGTTATTTTATAATTCCTGCTCTACTAAATACTCATCCATTCGCGTAACAATTACTGTTTCTACCTACACCTACTAAAATTAAGTTATTATTTTTTTGTTTGGTTTTAAGATTCGCTTATTTTGCCATATTCTACATATTTTATGAAATACATTGCTAATATAGAACGAACTACTGTAAATAAGATATATGTATCCACTTTCTTTGTTATTTCTCCAATACACACAAAAATCATATTTCTAAGCTCATTTTTAAAAAAAAATCATTATAAAATCATGATTGTCAATTGAGAAGAAATCTAATAAATGTCATCCATTCAATTTTTAATTTCGGAGCAAATTCCATGGCGTATTCAAATGATAAACATAAAGTTGGCAAAATTACATTAAAAGACGACAATAGATCAGTCATTGTCACATTTAAAGTAATAACGTCTTACCTGTTGTTGGTGCGAAATTTAAAAAGTAATTCAAAAATGAACCGATAGACTGTTCTATTTGAAAAAAAAACTGACTTTTAGACAAAAACGTGTCATGTAATTTTAATCCAGCTTGTATTAGAACCTTTTGTTATGAACAACACTGCCAAGAATTGTATGGGGAATACAAAAATGTAATAATTTACAGCCTGTTCCATTTAAAAAACTATGATCGGCCACCAAATTATGAAACACTCTGTATGTAGTGTAGTGTAGTATGTAGTCATAAGAGATGACTCACTGTTATGTTATTCTTCATTATATTTACAACTTGGCATCTATGTAAGCTACCTCCACAAGACCTGTATTGCTTGCAGAAGGTTAAACGTTCTATAACCTCTCTTTCTTTTTCCTAATGCTAGATTCCTTTACTGTGAGTTTGTACTATGTTTTGCGCCAATATTAAATTTATTGTTGCGTTAAAAAGAACTTTGCACACATGCACAATGTATTCAAACAAAGCAGAGTCAATAATTTTAATATAAAAAGCAAGTTTTACTGTTTGAATAAAAATAATATAATGTAAAATATAAGAAATGGAACGTCTATTAAATTTATTTACTTAATAAAAAATTAGTTCATATTTATGAATAACCAGTTGACACAGTGCAATATTCTGAGTACTTCTCTGTATAAATTTCTCCACCGAATTTATTTTTCCTACTTGTAATGTAGAGTAGAATTTTAAAGGTCGGGTCATACAGCAAAAGTATGTATTACTAGTTAGCGGGCATCTATCTATAGCAGCACCCAGTAGTTTAAAATTATTTGTATGAGATGTTATTTATCTAAATTTATTACCTATTTTCGTTTTTTTAAAATCAATTATTAACAATAACTGCTTTCTAATTGTTTTTGATTATTACCTGCATATTAGTACACTAGTATGACCTGTAGTATAAGAAAAATTTATTCAAACTTTTATTCATTCTAACTACTTTGAATATTTGGTAAAATTCTTTATATACATATAAGAATGATACCTTTTTCATACACCAAATATTTTTGTTTGGAATTTCAGATATATGTATTTATATACTACTATTGTGCATATCTATACCCCGTCTCAGAATAAGGAGTAATGCAAATATCGCGCCAAAACCCAGAACACAACTTAAAATGTAGTAAAAAATTTGATATGAACAGTTCAGAATGTAGTAACGTGTCGAAAATTTCATATTTTATTTTTTTCTGAAAAGTGTACATAGTTTGTGTTAATAAAATAATTGTTCAAAAGTGACTTTTCGGATTAATATGCAAAATCTACTAACTTAGGAATGAATGCGATGTTTGACAGCCTATTCTGATAAAACTCTAGCATATAAATATTGCATGGCATTTTTTTTTTTTTGCATACATCGATAATTATTGGTATTTATGTCAGGTTTCATTGCAAATTTTTAAGTAAAATGTGAACTACTTATAAAATTTATTATGAAAGTATTTCAAAAATGCAATAACAAAGTTATAAAAATACAAAAATCAGCTGCAGAAATTAGTATGATTCACTGTACAAGAATAAGCCACTTTCACTATTTCCAATACAAATAAATGGTTCAACAATATCAATTATTAATCCATCCGACATTTTGTTTTCTAAGTAGGTAGCCTTCCATTCTAGATGAATGATATGATGCAGTCATTAGCCATGACTGCATGCATTATTTGAAATCCTCAAAACAGTTACAATGGTAGTTATCTGCTTATCTACCTTTGAAGAGGTTTGTTTTTAAAGAAAAACTGCATCCATCTGTCATATAGTATTTTTTACAGATTTATCTAACTCCTGGAGTTTCAAATGGCTCTTAAAACGTTCTTTAGATCTTATTTCACCTGTTTCTTTATATTCTTTAAATATGTATTACTTATTATACATTCGATTTTGCCAGCCCTGCAATAAATACATTCTTTACGGCATATTCTTCATAAAATAATAGCTCTCTTACTGTACAATTGTTGGTATTCCCATTTTTGGAGTTTGTAGCGCTAAGATTGTGTACATAATTAAAACTGTTTTTCGTCGTCTTAATTTACTAATTATTCACTGTTTGGGGACATATCTAACGATTTGCTTGGATCTGGCTGATCACTAATATTCTTGACGTACTTATAAGCATTGATGTATTTAATATCACACTAAAGTATAATAAACCAAAGCAAAAATTTAAGAGAATGTTCACAGGTTATGGCTAGGTTTTGTTATACAATATGGCGGGTGATATCGCTTATGTACTTATTTTTCCATATTAAATTTGGCTGTATAAGAACCAATGAAATCTCTTAAAAATATGTAGCATTTTGGCGCGACATTTGAATCGCTCCTTCTTATTCTTAGACAAGGTATAATTTATATACAAATAATACACAAGAGTCAAATATACACATTCTCCATTTTCAATGTGCAACTCGCCCATGCACTTTCGGTACAAAAACTGTACCTTCTTCTGGCAAATAGAACAATTTCTACTTAAAAATCTGAATAAAAAACTGTACAGCTTTTCCGTGAACTTTGTGTGCGCAATGATAAGAATAGACAGTGCAATCAGAATATTGCATCATGTCAAATTGGTCTACGAAGTCCTTACTTTCATATTTTCTAATAAGTTCCATAACTATAGGCTATTTACAGATAACAGACAAAGTACGTTATTACTAGGGATCGGCGGTCAAGGGCACATTGCAGGTCTGCACCTAAATGAATAATGTAATTCGAATTACATTATTCATTTAAGTCCATCCCTAGCTATTACAAGTATATATATATATATATAGGAAACGAGTTACATTCAATTGTACGTCATACTAGATTCATGACGACTCGTCTTGGTTATGTTGTCGGATCTATTTTTATTTGTCAGTGACATTTGATATAACCAAAGAAAAAAATTATTCACAATACAATAACTATAACGTAATATATTTAGTAATTGAAATGCTCTAAGACTTCAGTCTTTCTCAACTTATTTATTATATTAATTTAGATTGTCCAAAAACCATAAATGTTTCATAACGTATCCATAATAAGATTTAAAATAACCAATACTTACGCTATTCTCAATTAAATTTAAGAGAAGATTATAGAAAAGTGTGTAAAAAGCTTCGACTGTTTACAGAAACCTTTCGGCATGATATTCAAAGGGCGCAAATAGATAATAAACAGTATGTACAGTTCTAAGAAGAACTGTTTTATATAATTTATATCAAAGCAAAAATAAACGCGCAAATTTGACAGGCAAAATATACACAACACACGCCTTTTTGACAGATATGATTTATATGACGACACAAACTTGAACTATTAGTCTATTAAAAATATGTGTAAGTGAGAAATTTAATATTGAAACGGAAATTATGTGTTTATTTGCCATGAATGCGTATATTATATTATATTTCTATCTAAACTAATGAAATAAAAGTCCTGCAATTGAATATAACGCGTCTCCTCTATACGGACCAAGAAATAGTTAATTACCAAAATACCTAAAGTGTTCTAAGTATTATGATCGCCGGGGAACATGTTAGGTTGGCCGCCATATGTACAATGTAATTTGTAGTAATTTGACAATTAACCTAAAAATTAAGGGATATTATAAATTGTGCAAAAAAAACGGAAATTTTGCAACTCAATTCTAACACGTAACTGGTCTGTTATCGTAAATATCCTATAAATCCTTTCCTTCAATGACAGTGAGAGAAATATTCACAACGACCGGCTATTAAAAATGTATAGGAGGACAAGAAATTGAAAACTTGCAAACGCGGGTTTTCCTTTTTGGCCTTTAATATGCAAATAAAATGTTACTAGTGACACGAATAGTTTATAAAATGTTACTACTGACATGAATAGTTGGGTTACATTTTGTATTTAGCTAAAACGTGACTTCACGAAAAGCAACTTTAACACATAAAGGGCTTTCAAATTTAAAACCAGTTTTATATTGAATGTAAAGCCAAATTTGGCAGTTTAAAATCACGTCTTATATTTCGAAATCTGATTTTGTTACAAAACGGACCGTAAATTTTAGTGAAAAGAAAAACTATTCTAATGTAATTGACTGGTTATTATAAGCCAGAGGATTCTATGATTAATAAGTAACGTTTAAATAAGAATTACCGGTTCAGATATTTTTTTACTGGCTTTGCGTGGCAGTAACTTTGTTCCTGGTGGTGGTGGCTTAACGCCAGTCAAATTGATTACTTCTCCCGTACTGTTTCGGGGTCTCGGTGGAGGTGGTGGTCGACGTCGTGGATCTGTCGGTTTATCAGACGATACAGGCCTGCTGGGTCTTCTATTTGGAGGAGGTGTCATTGGTCTCGGTATACGCCTAGGTGGCGAAGGCGATGGTGATGGGGGTCTAGGGCGTGATCGCTGTTTTATTGGTGGCGACCTAGCTTTAGGAGTTGCTTTTGGGCGAGATCTGCTAGTTGAGAAAGACCTCGACCTAAATTACAATTATAAATAAATTTATGACTCGCAAACACACTAAAGTAGTAAACAATTTTTTTAATTGGCAATATAAGTTTACGAATATAAACAATTATTTTAATAATGAATAAAAATAGAGCAAGGAACTCCCAAATGAAATGATTCCACTAGATTCCAATTTTGTAATTATAATATGTAAACTTAGAAACAATGCTAAAAATGTGAATAAAATAGAAACTAATGTATCCACACAATATCAAAGGAGTACAGAACAATTAATCTCTAATTTATTTAGAAATAATATATTTACTAAACAAATGTACAACACATAGTAAAATCGCACCGATAGCATGTCTAAAACGCTTCAAATAATTATTGGGAGATGATGAGGCATGAGCTATAACTATTACTAATTATTGTTATCAAATAAATTTTAATTGCATATAACGAGAGATTCCAAAAGATTGTCTATCCTGGCCTGCTAATATATGATAATTTTAGGCATATCCTAAATTAATCAATAAAAAGATATTTAGAAATTTATTTTTGGTACAAACTGGTCATATCTACAGGGTGTAGATAAAGTCTGGAACAAAATTAATATTTCTGTTATCTTCGGTTTGATGGAAAAACCCTGAAACAGGTCGATTTTGTTTTTATCCCGTGCACTTTATAACATCGTGAATTTAATTCTGTCGTCATCTGGTTGCGTGCGGGCGTGACGTCATTAGTTTTTTCAAATGGTAACCCGCCACATTTATTACCCCTTGTCGTTAGGTATTCCATTGTGCATGCAACGGTATAAAAAGTTTGGTACCTTACATAACAATTTTTGGGAGAAAAATGCTTTCGAATTTCAAAAAATTAAAATTTTATTTCTAATGAAAAACTAATCAAAAATTATTTTAAAAAATCAGATAAATTATAATCCGAGGTTTATCTTGGATTGTCGTCAAACAAGACACCAAAAAAATGTCAACGGAAGTGTTCAAATTGTCCGCCATTGGCCATTTGACACTGGCCGAGACGGACGTACACGCTTTCTACGACACGTCATATTGACAGTTCATTACTTGGTGTTTGAACTTATCCATTCACAATACTTGCTCCATTGGTAGTGTTGAACGTGCATTGCGAAAATGGCGAATTTGAGCGAAAAAGAGCGGATTCAAATTCTCATTATTGTTGGTTGTGGTGATCAAATACGTAGCCATGAAGAAGCCTGTCAGTTTTTCAATGCAGAAAATCCAAACCGCGCACCGATTACGCGGTCAACGGTGAGCAAAATTGTCGCAAAATTTGCTGAAACTGGTAGTGTAAAAGACAGGGCTCGTCAAGGTCGACCAAGAATTGAGGAAGATAGAAGGGTCAATATTCTCTTGGAACTTCAGGACAACCCCCACACTTCAACAAGGAACATTGCCAGGGATCATGCAGTCGATTTTACCACAGTAGCCAAATTGCTGAAGAAGGAAAAACTTCATCCGTACAAAATCAATCGGGTTCAGGAACTGAATGAAGATGACTTCGACCGCCGACTCGAGTTCTGTGAACAAATCATGCTACGGTGCGATGAGAATCCCGGATTTGTCGACAATGTGGTTTTTAGTGACGAAGCAACTTTTACCTTGAACGGTGAAGTGAATCGCCACAATTGTAGGTACTGGTCGGGCGAAAATCCTCGATGGGTTCGAGAGGAGCACACCCAACACCGGCAAAAAGTTAATGTATGGGCGGGAATAGTGGGAGATCGCATTGTGGGGCCTTTCTTTCTGGACAGAAATTTAAACGCTGAAACATACTTACATTTCCTAAGATTTACGCTTGTGCCAACATTGGTAGAATTATTTCCGGATGAAAACACCCCCGACAAGCCTCACCCCAGAATCTGGTTTCAACAAGATGGAGCACCTCCACATTTTGGCTGGCGTGTTCGGAGTTACCTCGACGAAATTTTCCCCGGAAGATGGATCGGACGAAGGGGAACAATTGAATGGCCTGCCCGTTCGCCAGATCTCACACCACTTGATTTTTTTCTATGGGGTCATGTGAAATCAAAGGTGTACACCAATAAGCCAAATAACTTGGATGATCTGAAACATCGTATCCGCGAGGAAATGCGAAATATTGGTGCAGAGACAATACGACGTGTCGTAGAAAGCGTGTACGTCCGTCTCGGCCAGTGTCAAATGGCCAATGGCGGACAATTTGAACACTTCCGTTGACATTTTTTTGGTGTCTTGTTTGACGACAATCCAAGATAAACCTCGGATTATAATTTATCTGATTTTTTAAAATAATTTTTGATTAGTTTTTCATTAGAAATAAAATTTTAATTTTTTGAAATTCGAAAGCATTTTTCTCCCAAAAATTGTTATGTAAGGTACCAAACTTTTTAGACCGTTGCATGCACAATGGAATACCTAACGACAAGGGGTAATAAATGTGGCGGGTTACCATTTGAAAAAACTAATGACGTCACGCCCGCGCGCAACCAGATGACGACAGAATTAAATTCACGATGTTATAAAGTGCACGGTGCCTGTATATCATGGTGGAATTATAGGAGGTGTGCTAGTAATAAATTGTAAATTGGTTATCCTTGCCCATGGACCATGTGACTACCCAGACAACCCTAAGTGACGTCAACAGAAAAGCGTCATTTTAAACCCGATTCCTTATAAAAAAATGAGGTATGGCCACCACACGACTTTCTTATACACATGAGCGTTTCAAACTATACAGTTTTAAGAATTTTTTTATACAAAAATTATTCAAAATCCTATTCTAAGTACTTTCATTCTCTTAATAAATCGCCATAGAATGCATACTTTGCAAGATATTCGAAAAAAAGTGCTGCTCGCTAAGAGTAGAAGTGCTACTTCCGGTCCGAATTTTGAAATTTCATGTATACAAAAAATATTGCAAATTCAACTCTAAATACTTTTGTACTCTTAATAAATATATATAGAATGCATAATTTACGACATATTTGCAAAAAATCGCTATTCGGTAAGAGTAAAAGTGGTACTTCCGGTCCGAATTTTGAAATTTTTTTTATACAAAAAATATTTAAAATTATAATCTAAATACTTTTATACTTGTTATGTACCTGCCTAGAAAGCATGACTTGCGAGATATTCGCAAAAAACTGATTTTCGATAAGAGTAAAGGACCTACTTCCGGTTGGAATTTCGAAAAACTTTTTTAAGATAGTTTGTCTCAAATTTAATTTTGAGGACATTTCAATTCTTTATAAATTTGTTTAAACTTAGTAATTGACGAAATATTGACAAAATTCGAATTTTTTACTGAAGTAAACTGCTACTTCCGGTCCACCGATTTTACTGAAAAACTAATCAGATCTCAAAAGGGAGATTATACACGTAAATACAAAATTTGGAATTGATATCTACAGCGGTTTGACCGCTATCGTGGTCACACACAGACACACACAGAGACAGACAGGCAGACACACACACAGACATTTTTTAAAAACCACTTTTTCGGTATCAGGGGACTTCAAAACGTGGACATCTGCAAAAATCTCGAGGTCGAAAATTTCCATCATCACAATACTTCCTTATACTGCGTATAAGAAAGTAAAAAAATGAGGTGTGGCCACCACACGACTTTCTTATACGTATGAGCGTTTCAAATTATAGAATTTTAAGAATTTCTTTTACAAAAATTATTCAAAATCCTATTCTAAGTACTTCTATTCTCTTAATAGATCTCTATAGAATGCATACTTTGCAAGATATTATCAAAAAATGAGGTGTGGCCACCACACGACTTTTTTTATACGTACGAGTGTTTCAAACTATACAATTTTAAGCATTTTTTTATACAAAACTTCCTACCTATTCTAGGTACTTTCATTCGCTTAATAAATCGCTATAGAATGCATACTTTGCAAGATATTATCAAAAAAGTGCTCCTCGCTAAGAGTAAAAGTGCTACTTCCGGTCCGAATTTTGAAATTTCATATATACAAAAAATATTGCAAATCCAGTTCTAAATACTTTTGTACTCTTGATAAATATATATAGAATGCATAACTTACGACATATTTGCAAAAAATCGCTATTCGATAAGAGTAAAAGTGGTACTTCCGGTCTGAATTTTGAAATTTCTTTTATACAAAAGATATTGAAAATTATGTTTTAAATACTTTTATACTCGTAACGTACTTGTCTAAAAAGCATGACTTGCGAAATATTCGCAAAAAACTGATTTTCGATAAGAGTAAAAGACCTACTTCCGGTAGGAATTTCGAAAAACTTTTTAAATAAAATTATTCTCAATTTTAATTTTAAGTATATATGAATTCTTTATAAATTTGTTTAAACTTAGTAGTTGACGAAATATTCGCAAAATTCGATTTTTTCGCTGAAGTAAACTGCTACTTCCGGTCTACCGATTTTACTGAAAAACTAATCAGATCTCAAGAGGGAGATTATACACGTAAATACAAAATTTGGAATTGATATCTACAGCGGTTTGGTCGCTATCGTGGTCACACACACACACACACACAGACAGACAGACACACAGACATTTTTTAAAAACCACTTTTTTGGTATCAGGGGACCTCAAAACGTGGACATCTGCAAAAATCTCGAGGTCGAAAATTTTCATCATCACAATACTTCCTTATACTACGTATAAGAAAGTAAAAAGAAAGCATAAAACGCTGACACAATATCCTCTTTTTTCCATATTCCTTTCTACTTACTCTATACATTTTCTTATGCTTTATGTATCCCAAACAATTTCGCACAACTAAGATAGTCACTCGGTTCATTATTGTTGTGGTTCAAGTCTTCCTTGTGGAGGAAAAATTTGGTGCACATGAAACATTTTGCACTACCCAATGGGGCAAATGATATATTTTGTTTTATGATTTCTTGTCTATATAGTTCATAAATGCCAGACCAATTTTTGACTTGTAGTTTCTCTACATCAATTGAAATATCAGATGGTAAATATAAGCGGCTGCGGGCGTGTTCCCTACAATAGTGGAATATGGTTGGATTAAATGACTTTATATGGTCCACCATTGGTTTTCTAACAATCAACTTTAAAGCTGGAGGTGCTGTCATTGTTTTTATCATATCCAAGTTTGTCAACAGGATAAGCTAATGACCCCAGTAACGTCATGGCAACATGCGTAAGAGCATACCTTCTATAGTGTATCTGTAATCGATTTACGTCACCGTCATTTGCTTTTTGCGATTTTTACGTTTTACAATTTCCACTCTCGCTTGAATTCGAATTAATTGTCAAATTTGACATCTAAATCCCATAAGCGCTGTTCAAAGACTATTCAGCAGTAATTTTGAAACTTGTAGACATGAACTGATCAACTTTAAACCTAATATGAATTCAAAATTGCAGGTTACTCATGCTATTTCAACATATTGGCAATATTATAGTTACATATAAGCGTGATCAATTGATCATAGGATAATGTTTATATAGAAAATTACATAATTGGCCACAACACTGGTGGAAAAAGCAATGAAGAAAGATGTTCCCAACTTGCGGATTTAATAACATACATTTTATTAAATCGCAACATGTAATTGTACTATTATATCGTTACCACAGTGTAACTCATATAAGTTATTTGGAAATGCAGATATGTTCGTTTACGAAAAAACAACATTAAGTAAATAGTGATCATTTTGAAACATTTCTGTATGGCCCGATCCTCACAGACCCAGAAATAGATGAGATGAATTGGTTTTGAATGATATTAATCATTTACCTCTATCTACAAAGTCGTCAGATCCTAACTGTATACAGCATGCATGGGATCCAATTCGTTAAAGTAGTAATGAACCATCAACCTCCCGCTGCTTAACTTAAATGCCTTAAGAAGTAGTTTTCCTAGATTTGTGGGGCATACCTTGATTTGTAAGACAATTTAATTTTGAGCATGACAAGAAGCTTTCAAGCAGTGGTCGCAAACAGGGACAAAGCATTTCTATTACAGTTACTCATTTGGTCAATGCAGAATCTTTTTATTTACTTTTTAATGATAACCCACAGAAGCTTATTTGTTTGATTTTTATTCAGCATGGCCATAAATTGATTCAAGATGTACACCTATTTTACTTTCTTATACGTAGTATAAGGAAGTATTGTGATGATGAAAATTTTCGACCTCGAGATATTTGCAGATGTCCACGTTTTGAAGTCCCCTGATACCGAAAAAGTGGTTTTTAAAAAATGTCTGTGTGTCTGTGTGTCTGTCTGTGTGTGTGTGTGTGTGTGACCACGATAGCGGCCAAACCGCTGTAGATATCAATTCCAAATTTTGTATTTACGTGTATAATCTCCCTCTTGAGATCTGATTAGTTTTTCAGTAAAATCGGTAGACCGGAAGTAGCAGTTTACTTCAGCGAAAAAATCGAATTTTGCGAATATTTCGTCAACTACTAAGTTTAAACAAATTTATAAAGAATTCATATATACTTAAAATTAATATTGAGAATAATTTTATTTAAAAAGTTTTTCGAAATTCCTACCGGAAGTAGGTCTGTTACTCTTATCGAAAATCAGTTTTTTGCGAATATTTCGCAAGTCATGCTTTTTAGACAAGTACGTTACGGATATAAAAGTATTTAAAACATAATTTTCAATATCTTTTGTATAAAAAAAATTTCAAAATTCAGACCGGAAGTACCACTTTTACTCTTATCGAATAGCGATTTTTTGCAAATATGTCGTAAGTTATGCATTCTATATATATTTATCAAGAGTACAAAAGTATTTAGAACTAGATTTGCAATATTTTTTGTATATATGAAATTTCAAAATTCGGACCGGAAGTAGCACTTTTACTCTTAGCGAGGAGCACTTTTTTGATAATATCTTGCAAAGTATGCATTCTATAGCGATTTATTAAGCGAATGAAAGTACCTAGAATAGGATTTTGAATAAGTTTTGTATAAAAAAATTCTTAAAGTTGTATAGTTTGAAACGCTCATACGTATAAGAAAGTCGTGTGGTGGTCACACCTCATTTTTTTTTATCAGTTTATACTTCGCTTGCGTGAGAAAGAGAGAACACTTATTGTCTGATGTGTCATGTACTGATCAAGATGGACAGGCAATCCTTTTGAATCTCTTTGTATTCTACATTACCGGCAAAAAAAACAATCTACCTATAGACGGCCTTGAAAAGATCGTATAAGCGGTGAAAGCTGAACTGAAACTTAGAATTCAATAAAACAATATGCTTTTTTTATGTATGTACATTTCCGATCTTTTAATTAATATTATTATTGAAAAATAAAGTCTTCCACTGTAATATGACAATTCGTCATCATATCCACTCATATTGAAAATCAGTCGCAGAAGCCTGAATATAACCGACCTAAACCCTCCTATTGCTTTTTCAGGCAGCACTTGTATTAAAGACGTGCTCCTGACAAAAAATCAGAAAAAAACTTGTAAACATTAACCGCCTTTTGCATGGCAATATTTAACAGTGGTCGCATTCAGCAGACACAACAATTGCGCAAGTGCTCAGTGATCGGATTCAGATGATGTAGGCTCACTCTGAACATGTTGTGAAACGGTCACCATTTTTGCGAGTTGAAAAATTCTACGCTCACCTAGTGAGGGTATTCTAATCCGCATGCGCATTAACGCATTTCAACACCAACGTAACACAACTTCGGCAGTTACTAGAAATGTAAGATAATAGTTATTTATGTGCCAAGTTAGTAAAGTGATCCTTTATCGAACGAGATTGGTTTATGAGCCAAGCGAGCGGGGCGAATAAAAGACGGAGTTCGATAAAGGCACTTTATTGACGTGGTGCATACAAAATTTTATCGCCAACCGCAAAAATTCGTAATTTAAAAAATAAAGGTATAATGACATGACATTTCATGACAGCGACAAACGACTTATGTTTAATGTCATATAATCGTGTCTGTGTTGACAGATATTAGCGACAGTAAAGTACTTTATTGTACAGTACGATAAAGTGTTTGATTACCTCCGTAAAACGCTATGGGAACGCATCGCTTTATTGACGGTTGGCGATTAACAAACTTGCACCCTAACACTAAAAACTATACCGAAACTTGATGTAAAAAAACAATATATTATTATTGTTTATTCGGTTTAATCTGTATAATTCTAACATATAGTAGCAGTGAAAGTACGAAATGAACGTTACTGTCCAGCTAACAATCAACTATTGTCAATTGAACAGTGAACGACAACGGTTCCCATTCGTCGGCTGAATGCGACCAATGGCTTAATTTTAACTGTCATTCAAAATGGCATTTCAACAGACAGTTAAGTCTAGCCGCTTTTAAATATCGCGGTGCAAAGGGCCCTCGATTTTTTTTATTATTTCTATCAATATTTAAGCAGCGGTTATTATTATCCTACCGATATGCGCTTAGTACCACTCCAACGTCTGTTGCGACCTAAAATGTCATTTGGCAACTTATGTTTTTGCATCTGTCAAAATCCTAACAGTGGTCAACATCAAACATTATTTTAAATAAAAGTAAAATCTTTGTCTTTTCTGTCCAAATTCAATATTAATACTTATTATCATTTCAAAAAAATAAAAATATTGTGACACTTCTAGTTCTAACTTAACGTATCTATGATGTCATAACTTAAAATCAAAATATACTGATATTAATCAATTCATTTAGGTGAGAAACAAAATCATAATTTAAAAGCAGTGTGTTATATATTTGTAGAATTTCTTTAAAAAAAGCTTTTATAGTTAATACAATTTCATTATGTGTAACCGTGTCGTTTTATTAAAATGGTTATTATTTTTATAATTGCAAATAGTATATGAATGTGTCTGTGTTTATATAATTGTTTATAAAAGTTATTTATACATTTCATTTACGCAAAACAAAAATTCAAGACTTTCATATACCTCTTTATACAATAAAAAGAATTTAATGGAAAAATGAATAAAATGTACAAATAAACGAAATTCAAACACAATTAAAAAAATATAATAAAATTTGACAGTACAGTACTGCATCACAAGCTCCGCCCACACTGCGAAGTATTGAAAGATATGGTATGAAACAACCTTTTAACAAGCGGTCGCTGATAAACCTTGTATCTTTTGGACAGTTCAACTTGGTATCTTTCAAAGTATCGCTACTGTACCTGAAAGTCAAAAACGTAGATAATAATAGCTTTGTTCGTGAATTACAAACTAATCAAAGGTGATTTTATTGGTGTAGGGATATTCGAAACCAGTTTTCGCAACATTTGATAACCCTTGATTGATCTGGGATTCCTCTACGAACAACGTTTTTAATGTGTTGGCGGTAAAGACAATTTTTTTGAATCACTCTGTACGTGAATAATTATCGAGTGAATAAAATAATAACAAAAAATATCCAACATTGGACTATCGCTCAACGATTTCTTGGCAAAACAAATCAAATCAAATGGCGTTTAGATCACACTAAAAAAATTGGCAAAGATGTTACGTACAAAAAAGTGAATGTCAATCACACGCTAGGAACATTGCGGTCTTGTCATCCGTCGAAGGCTTCATGACTATTTGGGCATGAATAAAGTTAACCCGCAATAGGTGCTGAAACTTCTGCCAGTTGTACAAAAGCATAGAGTGGACTGCGGTTCATTTTTTCAAATAGGTAAAAAAAAGTGCAGTATTATAATGTAATTTAATAGGAGATGCAAGAACGTGTATATAAATTAGTGGCGAACTAATCAAGTTTCTCTCATCGATTAAAAAAATATGGTATCCGTCTATTGAGATTGTATGGATTTGATGATGAATTTTAAAGAAAGAAATTTATCGATGGGCAATCCATTAATTTTCATATAAGCGGCTTGCCGTATCGAGAGTAATGCTATGTAGCTATTCCACTAAATTAATTTCAACACTACATTTCTAAAGAAAAGACCATTAAATTAACGAACCTTACATACTAAATTTAAGTTTCATGTGACCTTATAATAAGTATGTAACCTAAAAAAGAGCTTAACGGAAAATATGGGCTACATTTTGAAAACAAGATTCCAGCAGTGGACTTTTGAGCACTCTATACAATACCAAATCCCGTACATTTTAGCGATTCTATGAAACATAGTTACTGACAAGTTTATGTAAGAATAACATCTGACAAATTTTTGGATTACTAGATCATACGTGTTCTAGTATGAATTTAAAATAAAATAGTCCAAGATATGTTTTAAATTCTTTCAGCGTTTCATTCATCAATAAATGAGTATAAAATGCATAACTTGCAAGATATTTAATAATTCATCACTCGCGCCTTTCCATGTCGAGATAGCTATGAATGTAAATGTAATTACTAGCTATTGAAATTTCCCACTTGGAGACAGTTAAATCTCAATATCTCAAGAACGAAAAAATATAACCTTGAATTTTATCTTATATTACATTTCCTTTAATGAGTTTTTATTGGATGTATATATAACAAGTCACAGATTTTAAGTTTTAATTGTAAAATTTAATTTAACTAAATGTTTAAAATTTTAATTTTTCATAATGTGACAATTTTAAAATTCTGAAAAAATGTACAAAATTAGTTTGTATTGAGCTCTTGTATCTCCCCTAGTTTCATTTTGGGATCGTCAGGAGATCCAATGATATAGGGAAGATAATTTTCATTTTCATTAAAATTGTGCCACATTGAATTTTTCTTTTTATATACTTAGTAACAAATTGATTGATACTTTAAGAGGCATCTGTACGCTTGGCGAATTGTGCATTGAAAGAGCGCATTTTCTTCTAAATCGTGCAGCTTGCTAGGACGTATAGACAAATCCATTACGAAGCGGACGTGCAGAAAACGAAAGAAGCGACAGAGTCTACCCGATATAGTTGTATTTTTGTGCCGTACGCCGTAAAAATGTCGACACACGTGTTTGTCTTCACAGAAAAAAAAACATGAAAAGAAAAAGTGGCTAGGCTTATTCACGGTTTTTGTTTGATTTTAATTTTATTTATATGGGGCGATTATGACTTAACTTTGGAACCGTCAGAATTTCGATTTTTAAGCCAGTTTTGATTTTTCCTTTGTAATAGTTTATCAGTATTTGGTAACAATATCGTTTACTAATAATAGAACATTATATTATTTGAGAAAATATATATTATGTCCTGCTTATATTAGATGTTTATTATAAATCACAATAGAGTATTGTTATTGAACTGCATCATACAAAAATTTCCTTGAACATTGTAATGTGCGGAAAGTGCAAGTCATTCCGCCCCTTACAAAATCGTTTTTCCTATTATCTTGGCCAATTTCAACTTTATCTTTGAAATACGTTGGAACAATTTAAAACAAACCTAGAACAACCTGATACAACTGTCAGAATTTAGATTTTCGGAAAAAGGGGGGCTAACTTCCCACTTTTGGATTTCGTTTTTTTTGCAATATCCTTTGATATAGCAATAAGAGATACGGTTTTGAGGCATTAGAAAAAAGTTTAGAACAAATCTAGAGCTACATGGACAGCCGTCAGAGTACAATTTTCGCAAAAAGGGGGGTTGTAAGAATATCGTTTTTTCCTATTAACTCAGCCAATTATGATTTTTTATTTGAAATACTTTGGAACAATGTAAAACAAACCTAGGATAACCTGGAACAACCGTCAGAATTTCGATTTTCGAAAAAAGGGGCGCTTGCGAAAAATTGCTTTTTGCCATTTTCTCGGTCGATTACGATTTATTTTTTGAAATACATTGGAACAATTTAGAACAAACCGATGGACGTTTTTCCTTGTAAAAAGCTACTCTCAGTGGTGCTTTTCTGAAAACATCTTTTAAAGCGGATACAAGTCTATCAATTTCAGGATAGGTGTCTCTGATATATTCACAGATTCTGTGCAGAGTATGTGCTACACAAGTAATATGCAGCATACAAGGATATGTTTCCTTTAAAAGTCTGTCTGTTTTTAACATATATGCGACGCTGTCACTAACAAAGTATTTTTTCCTTGTATCTGTCGTCTGAATGAAGCATTTTGTGCAAATTCTCGTCAATGGTTTTAGCAACCGTTTCCGCATCAACTGTTATATGGAATAGTTGAATGTAGAAATTCGACACAGTAATAGTGATATCACTATTACAGTGTCCTACAATGTCTCCTGACTGCCAATCCCCAGGTATGAAATAGCAGCTAAAAGCCCGCGTCCTAACCCCATAAGCTTCTATGGGAAAAACTTGATCGGCAGTAAAACAAAATCTACCACCCTCCAAAGAAACAAGAAGCAGTTTTGGTTAAAATGAAATCTGATGATTTTAATGGAAAGAATGCCACGATTGTGTACTGCAATTATTAGATATAACGTGGGCGGGTAGATAAAATCAAAGTTTAGTTATTCTTTTGTTAAAACTATTAAGTAACTTAATGGAAAGTGTATGTATTAACGAGTAAGTCATTAATAGAATCAAAAAAACATATTTTTCAGACCGGGCAAATAATTATGAGCGGTAGTGTACATATTCTTCTCGTGCTACATGACACAATCGATATAGCTTCTGGTAAGATTATCATAAACGGTACACTTGCATTACTTAATAAAATCGTTCTTAATTTATCTAGAAGAAATACAGCTAACTTAAGTTCGACAACTAGAATAATACCCATGCTTTATATATAATGTGCCTGTAATTGATTTACGCCACCTCGCTTTGCATGTTAGTGATTTTTACTTTTTACCATTCCCATATCTGCGTGAATTAAAATTAACTGTCAATTTTGACATTAGAATCCTATAAGCGTAGTTTAAAGGCTTTTCTAGCATTGACATATTAATTAACTTCAACATAAATTATGTTGAAGTTAATCGAATTCATATTATGTAACATAATACGAAGTCGAAATTACAGATTATAAATGCTATTCCATCATATTCCCGATATTACAATTATGCGTTATGCACGATTATACGATTTTTATAAACTGATGTTTATTTTGTAAATTATTTAGGCACGGCACTGGCGGTAGAACAAATGAAGGAAGACGTTTCCAAGTTGCCGACTTAATAACATAAAAATTTCTAAATCGCAATGCGTGTATCAATTACAAACACCCACTATTTGATACCCTATAAAATTGACTATATGAATATTACTATCCATCTTTTAAGTCATTAAATAATAATTAATAATAAATATGTTTCGCTAAAAGCAAATATCTATCTAATTCATGCCAGCTTAAAGATTATGTACTGTTTATAGCGTAAATCCACGTGGAACCAGAAATAAGGAGTCACTTTCTTGGCTCTATATATTTTAAAGTTCCTGATGTCACTTGTGACAACTTGGCCAATTCTATTCGAGGTCACACATACTTCACATACTATATGTAACCACCGGCAAAAAAGGAATTCGCCTTAAATCAAATCATTTATTAAATGATATTTAAATTTTGGACATATAAATTGGCAGTATATATATTAACTAGATGGAACACATTTCTTTAAATTTGGCGTGAGAAACGCAGATTTTTCAAATGTTGATGCTTCAAAACGTAATGTACACGTGCAAGAAAATCGATTTAAAAATCTCATTGTACAATGCACGAAATGTTTCGCGAAATGAAAATAATTCGGGACAGGTTAAAGATTGTGTCATGGCTGCGGTGTCTACCGTAAATCCAAGTAGATCCAGAAATAAGCGTGACTTTTTTGGCCATATAAGTTTAAAGTTATTAAGGTCACTCGTAACATAACTTGGCCAATTCTACCCAAGATCACATACACAATACCTATCAATTAATAACGATATTTAATTTTGGACACGTTCTAAACTATATTTAAATATGTCACCAACTTTGGACGCAAAGTGGCGGTGTATTACGCTACCTTTTTGTAGCTATATATAGAGTGAGCATTTAACGTGAAACAAACATATAAACAGATATTCGATCAATAAATACATCTTACACAAATGGCTCTTTTTACTTTCTTATACGTAGCATAAGGAAGAATTGTGATGACAAAAATTTTCGATCTAGAGATTTTTGCAGATGTCCATGTTTTGAAGGCCAAGCTTTATATTTACGAATATAATCGGGAGATTATATTCGTGAGATGTGATTAGTAAAATCGGTAGACCGGAATTAGCAGATTACTACATGAAAAATTTATATTTTACCAAGAGAAAAGTAGAAACGAAGTGTAAATACATCGACATAAATATGTGTAATTAAGGATGTTCGAATTTACGAAATATCTCATACATACAAACATATCACCACTTTCGTACATGTATATACGATAAAATATGAAATTGTCATTGCGAAAAGCTGATGAGATTCAAGTAAATCGAAACGCGTCCACGTCTCGCTAATTAGCAATGGCAATATACTTTTCAAATTAAATTTTACCAATACTCCATCAATGACTAAACTGAAACAATTTATAAAAAAACTGATATGTACTCAGAAACTAAATTTGAGAAAAAATGTATTAAAAAAAAGTTTCTCGAAATTCCTACCGGAAAAAGTGTTTTACTATTTATAATAGTTGTTTGCGAACATCTCGCAAGTTATGCTTTCTAAACAGATATATTAAGAGTGTGAAAGTATTGAGAGCCTGATTTTGAATAATTCTTGTATAAAAAAACTCAAAATTCGGACCGGAAATAGCACTTTCACTCTTACATAATAGCAGTTTTTTTGCAAATATCTTGCAAATTATGCATTCTATACAGATTTATTAAGGCTATAGAATTATTTATAGTGTTGAAATTCGAACAATTTTTGTATTAAGAAAAAACCAAAATTATGACCGGAAGTAACATTTTTACTCACAAGTTTATTAAAAAGTTAAAGTTATTTAAACTTATTTTCAAACAACCTTTATATATAAAAGATTTGTAAGGCACTTTCGTATAGAAAGTGCCTTACAAATCCTCATTTTTTCAGATAATGTTTTAAGGAATGACGATAAATAACAAAATCTATTTATTAAAAAAATATTAAAGTAGTTGACATTTTGAGTTTTTTTTTTAATTACTTGCTATTTATTGTTAAAATATCAATATCTGGCTTAATTAAAATGAATTGAACGTAATTTTAAGCTAAGTACTGTAAACACTGTTAAAAAAATAATAAGAATATTATTAACAGCCTCTGTGAATGTACAGAGAGAAAACTATCCATGTTGCACTTGTAGGTTAGGATCTGTAAAGTATGTACCTCCTCTATACCAAACAATTAAACATAATTAATGATATAATGTATTGCAAATATTTTTAATTTTACTTTTTTGTGTGTGTTTATTACGGGACATACTATTATTACATTCTATGGAATGCAGTCTAGTAAGTAGGACGTGTTTAGTGTGCTGCCAGAATTATAGTAAAAATATATTGATTAAATAATATACAATAGTAATAAATTCACAGTAACAGTGCCTAAACTATGCCTAAATCTAAGAAATCAGGATGTTTACTACAAAACAATATATACACGACACGAAAGAATATTCAAACGTGTTTTTCGAACGGAAAAACATGATATTTTATTAACACGCCCAAGTTTTCGAATCAAAAATAAAAAAGTTAATGGAGAAATAAGGGACTCGAATATAAAAGCGATGAACATGAAGTATTACGCAGAAGAACAATATAAGTGTATGGCATCAAAGAAAACACTAAAGAAAATACAGAAAAAATATTATTAAGGAAAATAAAGTTAACACCAGAATATCTGTAACAGTGAAAATTCATACAATGGTAAGTTAGTCCATAGTTTCCTTAAACTACGTTTAAAAATTTGACATTCAGTTGTTTTAAATAGCAAAGATATTTTTATCTCTGTAACAGTGGAGTTTTCAAAAAAAATAACAATCCATTAATTTGTATACCGAAAACGCTTTGAGATAAGTATAGGGAAGTCATGTAGAAGTTATATAGAATGTAATAAGGAAACCAACTATGACATTAAATACAGGACTTCATTTAAAATAAAAAAATTGATACGACAGAGCAGAGTAGAAGCGGCAACATTGTATACATGAAAATATTTACGTACATAACCTCGAATTATTATCACTTATAAAATATGAAATCATTCTGCTAATTAGTTTCTCATATACTTCAAATATACCATCCATTTTTGGACACCCGGTATATATACAGTGTTCATGATGAAAGGAACAAATTCGTTTAGAATTCAGGAAATTATTTTGCAGAAAAACGCTCGGACAGGTCGATTAGTATTTTTAGTTGTGAATTTCTTGACAAGAAAATTATATACAGGGTGTCTAAAGGTATATAGCAATGCAGCAATCATTGTTTTTTTTTTAAATGGAACTTCCTGTATATTATGCCAGTTTTGAATGTGATAAATTAAAATACACACAAGTAATGAAATAAAATGTTTAAATTGAACAAAGCCACCTTGAATATTTTTTTAAAAGCCAACAAAAACAACCTGGTATTGCAAATTTTATCTTCAAATTAATCGATTTTCATTCCTTGACCACTACTAGACCATTTTCGTTTTTTTTTTTTTGTGGCAATAAAAATCAAACCATCACCGGCTTTTAGTTTGTCAGTGTCATTTTGTTAGTTTTACGTTTCATTTTAAAAATGCATTTATCTGAGAAAGAACGTATTGAAGTACTTATTATGATTGGTTTTGGAGGTAGGGTGCGTACTCAACAAGAAGTGTGTAGTTTATTTAATGCGATTCATCCTTATCGACCTCCAATTACTAGATCTACTGTCAACAAAATTGAATTGAAATTTGCTGAGCACGACCACATTAGAGATTTACGTAAAGGAAGAGCAGCAAAAATATCAGAATATTCTCAATTAGACGTTTTAGTAGAAACGGTATATCCCCATGTAACCATTAGGACAATCTCCGGAAATTGTAATATGTCAACGGGATCTGTGTCACAAATACAGTAAAGGTTCGCTAATCCGGACCTCCATTAATCCGGACTTCCCTGTAATCTGGACAAAATTAAAAATTGTAAGTTTAACATTATGTACCTTGTAATCCGGATCGGCCATAGATCCACTACTCCGGATCGCGCGTCGCGTGTTTTCGTTAAGTACAATGAAGTCCCGGTTACATACGACACATAAACAGGGCAATTCCCGAATCAGTTTGAATCAACATGGCCGCGAAAAGAGCGCACAAAACGTTGACCATCGGCGAAAAACAAGAAATATTACAAAAGCTGAATAGTGGTGTTAGTGGAAAAGTGTTAGCAGAAAAATATGGTGTCGGAACATCCACAATTTCTGACATTAAAAAGAATAAGGAAAAAGTTACTAGGTATGGACTTTTATTCATTAACTGCTAATTCATTCATTATTGTATTTTTGTATTTACACAGTTATATCGCAAGCTGTGTCTCATTACCAACACGTAGAAAAATTATCCGAAAACCAGAATATCCAGAAATGGAAAATGAATTATACAAATGGTTTCTGTTGCAGCGAGAAAGACATGCAACCATCTCAGCAAATATTTTATGCGAAAAAGCCGTCCAAATTTATTCTAAATATTATGACAATAAATTTATAGCAAAGGATGGATACATAAATTTAAAAAGAGGCGTGGCATTCGGCATCTTAAAGTGGTTGGAGAGAAACTATCGAGCGATTCGTCTGCGGTAGAACCTTTTTTACGAAAATTTACTGAAAAAATGAATGAGTTGAACCTACTCCCAAACCAAATATACAATGCAGATGAATCTGCATTGTTTTGGAAATTGCTGCCCGATCGAACATTGGTACACGACGAAGAAAAAACTGCTCCAGGACGAAAAACTTCAAAAGAAAGGTTGACTTTTCTTGCCTGCTCAAACGGTGATGGTACTCATAAAGTCAAAATGATGGTCATTGGAAAAGCAAAAAATCCCAGAGCATTTAAGAATTGCGGGAGCCTCCCCGTTGAGTACTATTCAACAAAAAATACTTGGATGACATCTGGACTCTTTGTGAAATGGTTTCATGAGTCTTTCGTTTTGCAAGTGAGAAAATTTCAGGCACACAATAATCTTAATGGAAAAGCTATTTTATTAATTGACAATGCTCCTAGCCACGCATCAGAAACCCAGCTTACAAGTGATGATGACCAAATTGTCACTATGTTCCTACCACCCAATTGCACCCCACTTATTCAGCCCATGGACCAAAATGCGATACGTTTAACCAAACTGTATTATCGAAAGAGCCTTTTGGTCCATGTTCTGTCTTTGGAAGCAAGTGATATTACAAAGACTCTTAAGAGCATTACTTTAAAGGATGCAGTATTTTTGCTTGCTGATGCTTGGGAGAAGCTTTCGCCAGATGTTATAAAAAATGTTGGAGGAAAATACTTTGTTATTCAGCTAATAAGATCACAACAAATTCAGAAAGTGAATGGGATTCAGATGAGGAAATTCCGCTGCTTACTCTTAAAGAGAGATGGAATTTCGAACGTCAAGAATTTGTTGAACTCGGAAATATGTTACAGCGAATTAACGATGACAATTATCTACCTGAAGAAACTGAAATTGATGAATGGATCGTTGGAGATGAAGAGCGTTTGCCATTAGATAGCGATGATAGTTTCTCTTCCGATGAAGAAGCTTCCAAAGATGAGCTGAGAATTAAGCATGAAGAGGCTATTAAGAGTTTCAGCACCTGCATTCAATGGGCTGAGGAAAATAAAGTTGAATTAAACAGTTTAACTAACCTCAGAATGCTGCGACAGCGCGCGATGGAGGCTAAACAAGGCTGTATTCGTCAAACCAAAATTTCTGATTTTTTCAGTAATATATGTAGTTAACTTTTTACGTATATTTGTATGTTATGTACTCAGATATTTTCTATAAAAGACGTGTCCCATTTATTTTGCTTTTTACTCTAGTTTTAATATTACCTCCACTAATCCGGACGTTCTCATAGTCCGAATCGAGCCAGTTTTAATTGATCCGGATTAGCGAACCTTTACTGTACTGCGAAAAAATTAATATCATCCTTATAAGGTTCAATCAATACATGAATTAGAAGAAGACGATTTCGATCAAAGAACGCAGTTTTGTGAGCAGATAATTGAAATTAATAATCGAAACTTAGATTTCATGAAAAAGATTCTTTTTTTCTGATGAGGCTACTTTTACTTTAAATGGACACGTGAACAGACAAAACTGCACGTGCTGGGCAACTGAAAATCCTCGTTGGACACAAGACTATCACACACAGCATCGTCAAAAAATAAATGTCTGGGCAGATATTGTCGAAAATCAAATTCTTGGACCTTTTTTCTTTGAAGAAACTTTAAATGGGGAACGCTACTTACACTTTCTTCAGTTTGAACTCAAACCCGCTTTAGCTGTTGTGCTTCCTCATCCACAAGATCCAGATATTCCTCACAATGACATATGGTTTAAACACGATGGCGCACCTGCTCCGTTTGCAATTGTAGTTCGACAATTTCTTGACTTAAACTTTCCCTAATAAATGGATTGGACGCAGAGGTCCTATTGAGTGGCCACCAAGGTAACCGAATTTAATCCCATTAGATTTTTTTCTTATGGGGTTATTTGAAATCTAAAGTTTATGTGAATAGACCAAATAATCTTGATAACCTGAAAAATTGAATACGCCAGGAAATAAGAATTATTCCACCAGAGGTAATTGAAAACGTTCAACCGGAAACAATCCGTCGACTACAAAAATGTATTGAAGTAAACGGACAACATATTGAACATTTATAAAGCAAATGTAATTATTTCTTTTGTATGCTTTATTATTTAGGATTCATGTATTTTTTTTAATTTATCACATTTCAAACGTAATTATTCCGAAAACCGCTGATTTCGGGGATATGGTATGTTACACAAAAAGTGTTGAGAATTTACCATACAATTCAAAAATGGCATAACATACAGTCTGTTCCATTTAAAAAAACAATGATTGCTGTATATGGTCACCGTGTATATAATTTTCTTATGTCATAAAATTCACAACTAAAAATACTAATCGACCTGTCCGAGCGTTTTTCTGTAAAATAATTACCTGAATTTTAAACGAATTTGTTCTTTTCATCATGAACGCGCTATATATGCATTTAAGAATGTTAGCTAAAGTTACTTTAAATTTATGAATTTAAATTTAAATGTATAGTTAACCTCCTAGCAGGCGCGCACATGTGCGAGATACATTCGAGTTAAATTCAGTTTTATATCTTTGGGCCAGAGCGCGTTACGAACGCTAGCATTTGGCTAATCTACGCGATAATTTTGACTTACTTTCAGTTATCGTCTGAATTTCGAGGCATTAAGGCTGGGGAACTCGGTAAACGTTTAACTTGTTACAAAAAAAGTTAGAAAGTAATGATTGTTACCAATGTATGTAGAATTGTTAAACGTATTACACCTGCTATTTTAAAAAAAATAACACTTTGTTTATTCTAAAATTAGATTTTCATACTCATACAGATTGTCGTAGTTAAAAGTTAATATGCATCTTCAAATACACACACATAAACATGTACCTATGTATAAGACCGGTGGTGTGGGGAGATAGTGGGGAGATCGAAAGCGGGGACAACACATTCGTTCCGTAACTTTAGAGCGTGAACGTTACATTGTATCTGAGCAGACTCGCAAATATTAAAATAAAATGCCCTTAACTGTCGAGGAAAAAATACAGATTGTGTTATGGTATGCCAAGGATAATTCGTACAAAGACGTGCAAAATTTATTTGTTGCGGCGTATGAAAATCGTCCACCTCCCTCTGTGCCAGCTATCCATAAGATTGTGAAACAATTCCGTACAGAAGGTTGTGTTAATTCACTGCATACTAAAAGACACGTTGTGCACTAAAGCCTCGGTACCCCGGTGTCCCGATATCACGCCCGATATGAACTCATCTGTACTCCCCTACTATCGTACCCCTCCATTTCATGTTTGCATGCACTTGTGTGCGTGTTTGTGTTTCCCTATATCTACTTTTATTTCAGTCAAACGGTATATGGAGACAAGTATAACCAAATAAAGTAGCAAGTATACCAAAAAAATGTATTATGGATAATAATAGTGAAAGAAAATTTTAAATCGATTAAATATTTATTAAATGTACTTATTTAAACGAATGCGTCCAAGATTAATTGATTTGCAGTATTTGAAAGCCTCCACACTCGTGAATTTATAGTTCACTGATTCTGAAGGAGATATCGGCACCGGAAATATAAGCAAGAACTAGAATGAGTAGATTATAGTCATCCAAGTTGTTATTTGGCATTATTGTATTTATTGTAATACAATAAATGTTTGTGCTATCATACATAATGCCCGGACCTATTTTTTTTTCTAAATTGTAAATTTTTTACAACCAGAGACATCTAGCGACATAGATGCATTTGTGTTTCGGGTTCCCCAGTATTAATAGGGTGCCGCCTACGAGGAAAGAATAGAAGAATCTCACTTTTTCTCTTCATCGGTCAGTTAATTTCAAATTGGCATTTAACATAGGCAATAATAATTTTAAAAAATGGGTACTTTGACTAACTTGTCATATATCATCCAACATGTGGCGTAAAATACATATCCTAAGCATTTATTATTTGTTATATTTTAGAAAAAACATTACTATATTAAAAATAAAAAAGGATTGAAGACATAATACATTCACGACACTTCTTTAATTATTATTGGACTAACAACCTATTTTAAATGATTATTATATTTTGGACTAGCTGGTATGTTTAACGAGACTCTCTCCTGTTCTATTATTTCCTCGTTGGGTGCCGCATATCCGCTACGACATGCGCGACTGCCCGGTAAGTTTCGTTATAGCTGTTTTTTTGACGTAAGAAATTGTTATTGTTTTATTATTGAACATTATGGTTGTAACTCGTGCGTCTAACTGTTTTCAATGTCTGAATAGAGGCACTGTTTCTGTCACTCACGCGCGACTGTTCTAGATATTTAATTCCCTTTACTTTTTAGTTATGTCAGCAAAAAAAAACCATTACATTAATGAGCCTAATGACCTTGAGGTTATAAGAAAATGATTTCATCTGACAGTGACGACACAGCTTTATATGAAAATGATATAGATAAAGAGGATGGATCACGTTTCGGAAAAGAGGTGTATCAGAATCTGATCAAAGATGAAGATCATGAGAATTGTTTTCGGTTTCAGACTTCTGTCTTATGTACCTAAACGTTATAAAAATGCTATTTTGATTTCAAGTTTATGCCTCGACACAGCAATCGATGAGATACAGAGGACCGGAAAAAACCCCAGATTACAACTTTTACAACCTTACCAAGGGTGGTATGGATAAACTTTGTGCTTTGTACAATGTTGCCAGAAATACCAAACGTTGGTCTCTTGTGGTTTTTTCTCTATATTGAATGTAGCTGCAATCAATAGCTATATAATTCAATCAACCAACACTAAAGAAAAACTACTTAGAAGGAAATACCCGCGACAGTTTGGAAATACCCTTGTGAAAGAAAACATTTTTAACGTTATAACGAGTCTATAAAGTGTACTTTTAACCTTTTTTATAAACCGCTATTTTTTCACACACCACGTGCCAATTATTAATAAAAGCTTGTATAAAAAATATTTGTTTTATTTAACTGGTTTATCAGAAATATCCATTACAAAATTTTCAATTACTTTTCAAATCCTGTCGCAATTTTGGTAGATAAACGTATTAGCATTAAATGTTTATGTTCGTTCATAATGATTGATATTTGTTTACATTTTCTTAATAATCTATTACTAACGCTGCTAGTGCAACTTTCCCAAAATTCCAGTTTTGAAATTGTTCGGACCATTAAAATTTCTAATTCAGAACCAGAATTTGGTCGCACATGGACATTACTATTAGAATTACTAATTCTAGAACAATTCGAGAACTGCTCAGAACTTGTGGTCCAAAAAAACCTTGTCAGGATTAATTTGTGACCTAGCAATATGCAGTTTATTTAGCGAAACAGATGAGTTACGTCATAAACAGTTGTTTCGGTCCAAGTAACTTTAAATTACATACATAATTAATAATCCTGGTAATATTCTCGATTTGGTGAATAGATTATGTTACCAAAACTATGTATATAAGTTTTCACAACTGAATCATTCGTAAACCATAAGGTAAACAAGGAAAATAAACCATTCACACATTAATCATGTATTTCGAAAAAGAATGCCATAATAATGAACCATTCTTCCGCTATTAACAATATCGAGGCGTAATATTTTCTATTATATATATATTATCAACTTTCTTTAACGCTAATATTTTTTATTATAGACAGTAGCAAGTGATTTAAATGTTGGGTCATTCCATATCACTTCAGCAAGAATAAGAATGAAATGCCCACTACTTCAGATTTTTATGATTTTTTTTTAAAGTTCCTATAAGCAAGTTGTGAAACCATAGAGTTCTTCTTTTGGCTTAAGTCAAGTACTTTCCAAGATATTGGTACTCAAAATGTATGGCAAAAGTACCTTTTAGCCGTTTTTCAGATTCCGTACCAGTTGTGTAGCTAACCGAAAAAAATTCATTACCAATAAGTAAATTATTTTCAATGTATTGTATTGCTTTAAACAATATTTTAAAAAATAACTCTATGTAGTTTTTAATTAGTTAAGAAAACAATAGTTTTACAAAATTAGATATAAAGATGCAGTGTAGTTATCAAGTCAACTTTATTTTTATATATACCTCGAAGTTCTAATAAAATGTGTAAAGTAAATAATTTTTTTTAAAAAATTATTCACTTGCAAAATTTAAAGAATGGGATGCTGAAGATCAAATTTCATATTACTACTTATGTGTATCCACTGACAGAACCCGGGAGTCCCTTTAATCGACAGTCTCGAGATTCTAATATCTAATTCTTTCATATCAAAGGCACAATCACAGTATTAAAAAAAAAATTGAAAGAAAATATAGAATTTACCAAAGCTATTTTGTAGCTAGGGTTTACCGACAACTATTCTTATCTAATTCAAGACGAAGTTCAAGATTACCACTGGACTCGAGATAGCTGTTCAGTTCACCCAGTAGTTATCTACATTCGCTCTGAAGAATCAGAAAATACAGTGGTTTCAAGTTTGCATTGTCTGACGTTATAGAACATGATGTAGCCTTTGTGAAGGACAAATAAAATACTGTTGCCCAATTCTTAAATAAAATAAACCTCTGAGTAAAAGTGTTACTTCCGCTTCGAATTTTGAAATTTCTTTTATACAAAAATTAAAAGATCTCCAAATGTAAATGATGTGACATATTTTAGTGATGGTTGTGCTGGATGGACAGTGTAAAAACTGCAAGAACTTTTTGAATCTTTTTTCATTACAGCCAGGACTTCAACTTGACCACATGAGATTAGTTGAAAAAGATACTCTTCAAACTTCCTTAGAAAATGTAAATGATACTTTTCAGTTTTTGCGCAATAAAAATAGAAAACATTCATACCTCGCTACTGAAAAAAGGATCAGAAACTCGTCAACTATTAGACAACAGATCTAAACAAGCTAGAACAATTCCCGGAACTCGCAGCTACCACCATTTTGTGCCTCTATGAAGTGTTCCTATAGGAACTAAAAGAGTTAGTGTGAATGAAAACTTTAGTATTCAACTTCACAGGAGAAGAAGTTTCATACTATAAGGCTTTCAGAATTCTGCACTAACTCTTACATAGCATAGGTTTTTTGGAACTGTAACGAAATGAGTGTACGACGACAAAAAGCAGAGCCCATAAATCATCTCGGCGCGGCATATAAAAACGATATGTAAACAAGTCGTAAATATGTCATCTCACAGTATTGTTGGCGTGAACAAGAAAGAGTCCAGATTTCCTCCAGTATATTGCCGAACTTACTGGTACATTTCGAGAACATTTCATGCAGGTGTATATAAGGCGACTGGGTCACCGATGGATGATTCATTGCGGGATAAGTAGTTTCGAGTGCGTGGTAGCCGACGCGACTAGAAATAAATATAAGAAAATAAATATACGGCGTACGGTAGAAATAGTTCTTTAACTCATATAAATAGAAGTGATATGTAAATAAATACGGACATATTAGTAGTAGTAAATAAATACAAGTGTTAATTTTAAACTATTAATAGTAGTTTAAGTGTGATACGTTAGTTTATATATTTTTATATTGTTATATAATTTTAAGTACATAAATATACAGACTGTTTTAAATAAATAATTGCACGAGTTGTTTATTTCGAACCCGAAAACGTTACAGAACTATTGTGTCAAAATTTATACTTCCTTTCGGACCAGCTCCGTCAATTCACTAGCCTTCTAGAGAAGAAATTTGCAACGTGCCTCTGAGTGAAGTAATTGCCAAAATCAGCACTCTTGTTACCAAAGGATCAGTCTAGTCTACTACTTCCCAGAAATAGAAACTGAATTTGTGCAACAGCAGTACTTACAAGTTTTCAGGAAGTGCCTCAAACTAAGAATTTGCGAGAGTATTTTATGCTACCACCTATATACACAAATAGTATGTTCGAATTTTGTAAGTTAAAATGAAAGTTTTTAATCACCAAGTAACTAAAAACCCATTAAATTTATTTCACATTGTATTAGATCATATTTCGAGATATATTTTAAAAAAAGTTGACTACTGTCTACCTCAATATCTAATTTTAAAAAACTCTTCTTTTCTTAACGCAAAATGTTGAAAGTATATATAGTTATAATTTTGTTACTACATTAAAACTATTTTTTAAATTATCTGCATATTTCAGAGAAAAGGTTTGGTATACACAATTTACTGAACGCCATATACATACGTATACTGTATGACATGGAAACTGCAATACCAAGAAGGGGTGCGGATTTTTTGACCAAACTTGGTAGAAACGTATAACTAGTCAAAGGCAACAATTGATTAAAATTTCAAAGAAAAAAAAACAAAAGACTAACACAATTTAACATAATTTTTATTAATAATGTGTTGAAACGCCCCTATTAGTGTCACACTCCCTCACTCTTCGTGGCATTGATTCGACTAGGTGGTCGATATCCTCTTGGGGTATGGTGTCCCAAGCAACCTGTAATTCATGCCGGAGAGCTATTAGTGTCTGCGGGGGATTGGCTAAATTCATAAGTTTTCGTCCCATAATGTCCCACACATGTTCTATTGGCGAGAGGTCGGGGGTTTTGGGTGGCCATGGCAAGATATTGACATGAGCCTCTTCCAAGCGATTTATAGAAATTCTCGCTACGTGGGGAGGGGCATTATCCTGCTGGAAAAGTGGGTCTTCGAGCGTTTGAAGATATGGTAGAATATGGGGTTCTACCACCTCATCAATGTAACGCTTGGGCGTTCATGGTGGTTTGGATGAACACCAATTGAGACCTACTCCCATATGCTATAGCACCCCATACCATAACACCCACTGCTCGATGCACATGCCTTTCAACGGAAAACTGAATATCACGACGTTCCCCACGTCTTCGTCTGACCATCATACGGCCATCATGCATCCCTAGACAAAATCGAGATTCATCACTGAATACCACCCTGTGCCACTCCACGTTCCAGTGCAGTCGCAATCTACACCACTCCAAACGTTGCTGTCGGTGTTGAGCCGTAAGTGGTAACACAAGATGTGGACGATAAGATTGTAAGCCGAAACCCCTAATTCGACGATAAACGGTTCGAAGGGTTACAGGACGACCAATATTACCTAACCACACGTCAGCAATTGATCTGGTACTGGAAAACATGTCTCTTAGTGCCATTAAGAGAAGGCGGCGGTCCTGTATCTCATTAGTTCTTCTTCGGCCTCCGGTTCCTCTTTGGCGTCTTTCCTGACCTTCCCTAGTCCATGATTGATAACAGCGCATAATGGTGGATTGGTTCCGGTTAAGGCGATTTGCAATTTCCCTGTATGAAAAACCACCTTCTCGCAAACCAACAATTCGACCTCTGTCGAATTCGCTTAATTGGCGATAATTTCCACGTTGCCGCACTCTAGGCATAATAAAACTCTTTAAACACATTAAACAAAGGTATAATAAGACAAAACCGTTGAAATTAATTTCAAACAAACAATTAATACACCACACATTAATGTCAGCGAAAACTGAATGAAGTGTCAGATGTGTCATGACCACTTGATCTATCGCAACAAAATTTTAATCAATTATTGCTTTTGACTAGTTATACGTTTCTACCAAGTTTGGTCAAAAAATTCGCACCCATTCTTGGTGTTGCACTTTCCATGTCATGCAGCATATACGAATTAAAAATTCATACATGTATACACGAACTGGATGCACAATCTGCGCTAGAGTCAGCATTACAGCAACCAACACACAGGCACAGTGTTTCAGTCTACTATGTCTTCGTCAGTGTGCAGCGTGCTTGCTGCAATGCTCAATGAGCTCCAGACCCAAGGGCAGATTGTGCATCCATTTCGTGCATGCATGTATGAATTTTTAATTAGTATATGTATGTATATGGTGTTCATTATCTATTGGAGATTTTTCCAAGTATTAATTTTAATTTTTTTCCATAATTTACTGATGATTTTTTTCCTGCTAGCTATACGACTGCCACGAAGACTGAAGAACGGCAAAAGGCACTTTTCCCATACGCTCTGGAGACTAATATCTTGGAAAGCTCTTGACTTAGGCCAAAAAAAGTGTATGGTTTCATAAGTTGATCATAGCGACTTGAAAAAATAATTTCATAAAAATCTGAAGTGGTGGGGGGGGCATGGCCTGTACGAACTGATGAGGACTGACGCAGTATCCAATTTTTTGTTACAATTTTATATAATAGTCGAAAATAGGCTTAACAGAGCTGTTATGGATACTCACTTGAGCCGATTGTTTTCTCCAATTTTTTGGGTAGTATTAAATGTAGACAGATTAAGTTTAATAAATATATATATATAAATTTAACAATAATTGATGACCACAATTGGATAATTTTACTTTAAATAAATATTTCATAAGTATAGGTTTCATTCTTTCAAGTGGTGTAACTTTGAAAGACCACTGTTGGAATCTTTACAACAAAATTTTATATTCGTTTAAAAAAAACATATATGTATATAATTACCTGGATCTAGCATGTCTGTTATTTTTGGGCGAGCAAACAGAACAGGAATCATCTGAACAGCTGCTAACAGAACTAGCGGAGGCGGAACGTCGACATGATTTACTTGGTGGAGGTGATCGCGGACGAGTCGGCCTTGAAGATCGCGTCGCAGAAGACGGTGGGGACCGCCGTCCCACCGGAGATCGACCGATTGGCGACCGACGAGAGACTGGTGACCGACGATTTGCAACCGGTGAGCGACGCGGTGGCGGTGACCGTGGCGACCTGCGACCAACGGGTGATCGGCGCGCTGGCGGTGATCGAGGTGAACGCGGTGTCCGCCTGCCAGTCTGCGATCGAGAACGACTGCGACGACTCGGCGAAGGTGACGACGAACCATCAATGTACAACGACTTGTATCCACTATGTCTCCACCTTCAAAAATTCGGAATGACATTTATTTCATAAATATATTTTTTTTAAGAAAAAGGTGCAAGACTATATACACCGACAATCGACTCGGATCGAAAAACGCGTTCGGATTTTAATACGAAATTACGAGACAATACCTGTTGGGATCCTTCGCCTCAACCTCTAACAATTTTTTGTCCCAGAATGTGGAGGAGTTTGGCGATGCTCGCGCTTTTTTCATTACATTATCAATTTCCCGTCGTCTTCCTGCTGGTAAACTTGGATCTAGTAAAACATTTTCAAATTATTAATAATATATAAATGTTAATTAATAATAGTAGACGGAGTAAAACACAATTTACAACAAATTCAGTATATTAAAACAACTTATTACAAAGTATATGACATGTTTCGCTATCACTGTAACTTTTTCGGGGATTCAATTACTACTAAACTATATATTTTCCCAAAATCAGGTATTCAGATATTACAATGTCTAAGAGTACTGTGGAGAATTTCTGTAATTTACCTTAATGACTTTTTATTATCTATTTTATGTTAACAGTATTTTCTAACAATAGCTTTTATATGGTTTATGATCTTAAGGTCTGTTATAAGTAGGGAGCGGAATCGAGCGAGTCATGACTCATTGCCCATGGGCGCGCTATTGAAATGTTGTATTTTTAAAGAGGTTTTAATTTTATTTATACAGGGTGTCTCTAAAAGGTGCGGAAAAAACGCTACCACACATTTCTGAGGGCGATCTAACCCAACTTACCTCAGTCCAAAAGTGGATGCACCATTGCATTGAATTGCCACAAGAATAACACCCAAATTACAGAAGCATATGTGTCCATATACGGAATGAATTTTTTATATCCAGATTACTCATAAACGGCTGCTCCAATCAACTCCTACCAGGTATACCTTTTCTAGGTAAAAAACATTGGAGAATAAGAATTTTTATTTAAAAGTTAAATACAATGTGTCTCAAAAAAGTTATTACGTTTTAAATGGATACAATATGCCGCAGGTGACGCCCTCTACATTTTGCAATGAAAATGAGAGCAGATTTAAATTTTTTACCCCACGAAACCCCCCCTACCCAAATATTGTGACAATATATCAATTATTACAGAAATTATTTATAAAAAACTAAAACCAAATTGAACTTTTGACACTCTGTATCTCCGAAAGCATCCACTTTTGGACTGAGGTAAGTTGGGTTAGATCGTCATATTTTGCCCTCAGAAATGTGTGGTAGCGTTTTTTCCGCACCTTTTAGAGACACCCCAGTACAATTGAATAACAAGTGGCTGGTGATTATAAAATACAAAATACCCTACTATTTGTTCATTTTCTCTTCTGTAAGACTTGTTCTCTTTGAATTAAGTACATCCTTGTAGATAGAAAACGTCTTTTCTACATCGCAACTGGTTATATTTACGTAATGGAAATATTCTTTTATTTCAGCGTATTTAGCATACACAATTGCCGCAATGTTATTAAACCTGGATTTCTATTAAAAACTGCGTCTAAGTCACTTGGAATTATTAATAGCCACATCTAATGTGGTTAATCCATTTTTACTTTCTTATACGTAGTATAAGGAAGTAATATGAAATTTTCGACTTCGAGATTTTTGCAGATGTCCACGTTTTGAAGTCCCCTGATACCGAAAAAGATGTTTTTAAAAAATGTCTGTGTGTCTCTATGTGACCACGATAACCGCTGTAGATATCAATTCCAAATTTTGTATTTACGTGTCTAATCTCCCTCTTGAGATCTGAGTAGTTTTTCAATAAAATCGGTAGACCGGAAGTAGCAGTTTACTTCAGTGAAAAAATTAAATTTTGCCAATATTTCGTCAACTACTAAATTTAAACAAATTTATAAAGAATTCATATGTACTTGAAATTAAAATTGAGAACAATTTTATTTAAAAAGTTTTTCGAAGCTGCTACCGGAAGTAGGTCTTTTACTCCTATCGAAAATCAGTTTTTTGCGAATATTTCGCATGTCATGCTTTTAGACAGGTACGTTACTGGTATAAAAGTATTTAAAACGTAACTTTCAATATCTTTTGCATAAAAACAATTTCAAAATTCAGACCGGAATTACCACTTTTACTCTTATCGAATAGCGATTTTTTGCGAATATGTCGTAAATTATGCATTCTATATGTATTTATTAAGAGTACAAAAGTATTTAGAATTGGATTTGCAATATTTTTTGTATACATGAAATTTCAAAATTCGGACCGGAAGTAGCACTTTTATTCTTAGCGAATTCTTCGAATATCTTCCAAAGTATGCATTCTATAGCGATTTATTAAGAGAACAGAAGTACTTAGAATAGGATTTTGAATAATTTTTGTGTAAAAAAAATATAGTATAGTTTGAAACGGTCATACGTATAAGAAAGTCGTGTGGTGGCCACACCTCATTTTTTAATTTGAGATTCGATTTTCAAAATATGTCATTAGGTTAGGCAAATTTCCAAAGTGTTCCTGAAGGAATAGCAACTGATTTTTTAAATTTGGGATTTGTGTTAGTTCCTTGCACTCAGAAATACTTCGAGCATCGTCATTTAAACATATAACGAAATTTTGTAAACTATCGAAATTCTCTGCATGAAAACTATTTCTGTGTAAGTTTTAGCAAAGCTAAGTGACGATATTTTACAGACTTTGCAATAAATTTCGGAATCACTGACAATTAATTTTTATCTCAGAAAAAGTAACATATACAACGTTCTAGATCTAAATAAATGATAACTAAAAATGTACGCGTATGTTATTGAAACATACATATTATATTGCGAAATATAAGGTAAATATAATAAATTTTAAAAACTCGTCACCCTTGTACCTACGCCGATGAA